>PPKL02000002.1:0-600000 GCA_003707665.2 Ogataea pini | reverse complement strand
GAAAAATTCAATCAAATGCTCACGACTCGCTTTGCTCGTGATTTGCTCATTGTTCGCAAGTCGCTTCCCCTCGTTAGACATGAGTCACAACAGTCTTGTTGGTCTTTCTCGCGATAGCCGCAACCTTGTCACCCAATGAAAGAGCAAGTCCCTGTCCCTTAGACCGAATACGAACATGACCAACAATTGGACCGTCAGCAGACTTCTCAATACAAAGATTGGCCAAAGCATCTTCACCAAACGAGGATCTCGAATAAAGATTAGCAGACAAGAATTGGCACTCCTCACCAATCACAGCACCAGGTGTGAGATTATTCATGTTAGTTCCTTCCAATAACTCATCCAAGTAAGCCTTCAAAGTAGGCATGTTGGACTTGACACTGATCTTGTTTTCCCACTCAAATTCATTCCACATCTTTCTGAATTGAGCTTCAGAACAAATAGCAGGCTTGATATAATCCATTATATCAACATGCAAATCTGACAAAATCACAATCGTGCTCTCGTCAGCATGTTGACCATCATAAACAATGTTACCAAAAATGACACCGGTATCAGCAGAAGTCACCTTGATTGTGGTCTGAACACGATGGAATCCATGTGGTCCAATGTTTTGAGTGGTTGGTTTGTCAACAACCTTCAAATCTCCTAATGTAGCAAACTCCACAGAGAGATTGCGCAAAGTCTCCGTGGTTTGGTTAACTAATAAGACATCCAATGTCACATCAAATTGATGGATCTTCACATAGGCTTCTGCATAAACAGGGTCAGAGAATCCAGTCAATTGTTTGAGCTTCTTCAATCTAGAAGACAAGTCCTCTTTCTGAGCTGTCTCGCCCGCTGCCAGCGTCAGATCCTCCCGGTCAACATCAACCGCATCGTCTTTGTTAGACAACTGCCTGAAACTGATTGCATCGTCAACTTGCTCAGCATGGTCTTGCAAGTAAGCAACATCCTTCTCCTTTTGTTTCTTAGCCTCGATAGCCAATTGCTCTCTAAAAGCCTTCTTAGTGTCTTCCAAGAACGCTTCGTCAATTAAAGACTCGTCCTTTTCGTCTTCAGAAAGAAATCTCACACAAGACAAGATTCTCTCTGCAGAATCCTCATCAATCTTTTTCTTAACATAAGAAGATTCACCGACTCTTAAAATCGAAACCATAATCAACATAGCTTCGGCTTTCAATGCGTTCAAAAGATCCACTTTCGTGGTGATCTTGCTGAATCTCAAGATCAATTTGACCAAAGTAGAAGCCAAAACAGAACCCAAGTAGAAGTCACCTTCCAGGATCAATGCTCTCAAAGAAGTCTTGTTGTGGCTGTGACCGTTCGAACTGTAACTAACAGGATCTCCAAGAGCGCTCTCTGTTGCGTAAGTACCATCAGCCAGAATCTTCGGGCCCGCGTGTCCATTCGCGGAATTCTCTTTCTCTGTTTCGTCATCACCTTCAGAATCATCGTGATGATTCTTTTTCTCAGATGCCAAAATCGGAAGCTCCCCAATACTGGACTTGATGGCTTTCCAAGCGATTTGAATATCTTTCTCTTCGATGCTGTACTCGCCAATAATCCACAGCGAGCCACGGTAAACTTTCCCACTCTTGACTGTCTTCAATGTGTGAATAAGTCTTTGGACAATGCTGCTTCTCAAGTCTGGGAACTTCTCCATCACTTGCTTCACAAAAGTGATCACTTCAGAAGCCGCAGTAGTGTTCAATTCAGCAATAGACTCGAGCAACAGATCGACCACGCTGGCAGCCACTTCATGGAACTTGATAGCACACGAGTGAATGGCAGAAATCAAGATTTGTCTGTATTCGACCGATTTTTCCTCGTTGGATGTGGCAGTCTTTTGCAACTCTTTCTTCAAGAGTTTGACAACGTCGTCCACGTTCTTGCTGGAAACCAGAGCAAGAGTAATATCCATTGCTTTTTGTCTCACCTCGAGGGATGGAGCGGAGAGAACACGCAAAATATCCAAACACATGTCATCTAGCATACCGGCATTGCTCTTGTGCAACTCGCTGACTCTCTCGAGAGCAATAAGTTTGACGTTATTGTCTGGTTCCTTGATAGCCAATTCGACAAATTTAGCTGCTGCGCTGGTGATGGCCACTTGAGAGCTGGACAAAACACTCAAAGTCGTGGCAGCCTCGTAAATGACAGCATGGTTCGACGACTCGAGCAATTCAGAAATCAAATGGAGATATTGAGGTCTCAATTGTGGAGCAGTAACAGCGTCTCTTCTGATGAACTCGATAAAAGCCAATTGAATCAATGGGTCGATTGCCGAAACGACCTGTTCCTGGATAAATCTGAGAGCTGCTTCTCTGTCGAGATTTCCCAAACAAACAAATGCATTTCTCTTACAAGTGGCATCGCTTTCAACAGCCAAAAAGTCGGCTAATAAGGAAGGAGCATCCGGGATCAAATGCTCGGCCACCTGGTACATCGAGTAAATAGCAAACACCGCGTTTTTCCGCACGTAAGCATGGCGATGCTCCAGACATTGTCTACAAGCTGGAGCCAATGGTTCCAAAAGTTCTGGCTCCTTGAGCTTCGACAGATATCTCAAAGTACTACCTCTGACGTACTCGTTAGGATGCTGCAAATCCAGTTGAATGGCGTTACAGACAAGAATCATCTCGTGTTTCAACTTGCCATCGGTGTCGTATTTTGAGCAAATTTCCAAGTAAAAATACATCAATTTCTTCAACTCTTTGTTTTTGGATGGCATAACATATCTGATGATATGCATCAACAAAGTTGGCATTGGATCGCTGTTCAACATAACAATCAAAATCTGTCTCATAATCTCAATTTTTCTTTCATCATCGCCTTTTTCCAACTGTGTTTTGAAGTCATTGGCAGACGGTTTGCTGGCCGCATTGGGCTGTTGATGGTGTTAGTAGTTGGCTATGAAAATATACCTCGGTAAAACTTACCTCGTAAACCAGTGTATACGCAACGTCCGACGACATCTTTGCACCCGTTTCCGTAGTCTGATTCTGCACACTTGCGGAGTTAATTGAGTGGTGTTGAAAGGTGAATCAGTAATGCTGTTAAGTGAAAACAAGTCTCGAATACGTGTAAGTTTTTTTTCGCTTATTGGATTTTGCTCGTCGAAGGAGAAGGGAAAAAAAGAATTGGTCTTAGGTCTATCGACGGGTCGAAAAATAACGAGTCGATGAATAGCGAGTCAGAGACGAGCCAAGCGAGAATGAAACTATGTTGCTGATTGAATGCACTTCTCCACTCGATACTCGGTTTTTGTATTGATTCACACCCAGCTTCGTTGTATTGTGAGTTATCACTCAATAATCAAGGAATGAATGGTGAGCTAAGCGAGTCATACACTTTGATTCGCACTAATTTATGACAATTGCCAACACCGTGATTTATTTCACTACTAGTTCAATTCGTATCCTACCTCACTTCTTCGTCAACCGAATGACTCGCTATGCTCGTCACGTTATTGTACATACAAGGGCTAATCACAACATTCGCATCGATCGACGCGTCGTTCACTCATCAACCTACTCAGCCACTCTCGACTCGCTTCAGACGTAGTTGGCTCATTCACTAATCATCCTCCTCATCTGGGTTTGCCACATACAACTTGAACCTCGGGGCATGAGGTGTAAATTCCCTTGCACTTCTCACACTCGTCCAACGTTGCAAACCACTACTCTCACCAAAACCATTCTCTCCATTTGTGGCACTGCCTTCTGTGGCGGTGCTATTGACACTGCTAGTCTTCAATGGATTTGGAGACGAAGTCAACCGCTTCAGTTGGTCTGTCACCGCCAAAATTTGAGCATCCGGATCAATAGGAACTTTGGTCTTGCCCGTCGCGTGACTAAGTTTAGAATCCGGCAACTCATCATCGTCAATCTCCGAAGCAAGAAGTCCGGGGTGTTGAGCGAGGCTTCCATGCTTGATTGCAGCCTGATAAGAGTACGAAGTTGATTGTCTCGAAGGAGTACGCGAGTGTCTTGCACCACTTTTCGGTCTGATTGCCACGGGAAGCCGCATCGAAATAGGATTTTGTTCAACAAATGAAGCCCGTGCTCGGCACCTCACTAAATTCACATAAACAGATGGTCTGTGTTTTGCTTGTTCTGCTGCTATTTCCTCCTGAGTTTTTGATTTTTCTGCCGCTGGCTCGTCTGGAACAGGCTGCACGTCTGGTCCTCCAGTCTTGATAGACTTATCAAACAATTCCGGCTGTGCGGTTGACACAGAAACAGCACGTGCTCCTCGTCCAGTAGACGGGAAATCAGGAGGCGGTCTTCTCTTAGTTGATGCACCTTGAGAAGCAACAGGGACCACTCCAGAATGAGACAATGGAACAACAGTTGGTGTTTCTCTTCTGTCGTAGGTCGGAGCAGTCTGTCTTGGGGTGTTTGAATCTGATTCGTTTTCATCTGATTCCCCAAACAAAGGCGTCGTCTTGCTGGCAACGCTCTCCATTGGTGAATCAAGATTATCTTCCGAGGGGTTTACAATCACCATTCGTTGATTTGGCTGGTAGTGATTGTAGTACGGAGATCTCGCTGTGAACTTGATTTCGTCGTCATCGTCGTCATCGTCGTCCTCTTCTTCATCATCATTGTCGTTATCGTAATCCCCATCCACCCCATTTTCATAATACTCAGGGGAGTTGCTCAGTCTTGGACTGCCATCAGCCAAGTTGGTGATCAGTAGTCCACCAGTCTTTCTTCCAATCAACTGCTTCGAGTCTATCGACCTGTGACGGTACAATGGACTCGAACCTTGCTCATTTTCCAACCATCGTGGACTTTCCTCTCCAGAAAAAGTTTGATTCGAACTGGTTTCTGTTCCTGGATTCTTCACTGTGAGCTTCATGGGCTCACGTTCCGTAATACTATAGGCATCGTAATCGTCCTCATCCTCATCAGTGGCAGTATTCATCCCTGTTGGATAGAGATCATTATCTCTCTCTGTACTCCCTTCTTCACTCGAATACTGAAACGAGCCTGCTTGCTCCAAAGTGTCCTCAAAAGCCTCCATGCTGGAAACGTTTTCGTGAACGTCATAGAAATTCTCATTACTCGATCCGATTGATGCATTCGAATGTGTAAGACCGGTTGAATGTATTGGTGGTGGTGGAGCAGGATCAAAATCGATACTTCCTTTGCTAGAAATCCTAAAATCTGGTTGTTGCACATGTGCAGCTGCCATAAGTTTCAATAGCGAGCTGCTGGATGTATTTTCAACCTCGGTTTCCAACCCATCCGAAGGTCTATCCACCTCGGTCTCAAAGCCATTATCAAACTTGTCGACTGCGCTATCAAGCCTGTTTTCGAAACCCAAATTATTCTCGAAAGACGGCTCAACGGCGTGCTTGAAGGTGGGCTCGAAGACGGGCTCAAAAGCCGGTTGGAAATCAGTCTTTGTTTCTCGATAACTTGATGCAACATCACTTCCCACATTCTCGTCATCCAGCACATCGTCAACACCATCGTCGACTTCGTAGTCTTCATTAACTTCTTCAACTTTACCTAATGCATCGATATTGTCAATAATTTCACCAACACCTTCTTCTTGTTCATCTTCGTCGACGCCTTTAAGGCTGACTTCTTCCATGATACCAGTACTCGTCTCTCCTTTGGTTGCGTCACTCATCTCATTTTCAACATCGTATATCTCTTCTGTATCATCCTCTCTTTCAACAAAATCAGAACGCGATGGTGACCTGTGAGTTGGCCGCCAGCCAACAGTACTCGCTAAACTCAAATACCGCGACTCTTCAAACCGTTCGTTTCCTGGTTCAATCTTTGACGTTTCTTGTTTGCTCACAAAAGTCAATGGGGCCTCATCTGGCGTAACCACATGTGAATTGGTCAACATCTCAATTTCATGATCAATTGATTGAATATATTCTGTGCTTCTAGGTGGAAGTGCACTTGTCTGCTGTAGTTTCTCGGGTTCAAATTGCTCTGACACCAGAACCTCTTTTTCTTCCTCTGGTTTCTCCTCTTTTGGTTGCTTTTGCGGTGGGTCATCCCTAATCTCCTCAACAGCCTTTGGAGGCACTGGGACTGGAATTTTCGGAGGCGGACGACGTTTGCTTCGTAAATCAATCGGGGGTCTTTCCAATGGTCTGGGTCTGGTCTGGCTTGAAAGCTCTTCTTTATAAGGATTCTGATATGTCATTGTTGATCTTATACTGGCTTGATAATTCAAGTTGGATTCCTGTTGCGGATAAATAGATGAAGTAGTGCTGCTCACTGTAGCTGCCCTGCTGGGCGATTCGCCAATCATTTGTGGCTGGGGTGGCTGGGGAGAACTGACTTCGATATTGGTGTTCGATTTTGGTGTCTTTTGCAAAATATCGTCGGGAATCATACTCTTGACTTTATATTTTGTAGGTTTCAAAGGAACTGACTCGAGGATATCGTCCGGAATCATGCTCTTCACTTTGTAGGTGCTCGTAATAGGTGAGGGAGACGAGGAACTGCTTTGAGTCTGCCTTGAACCAAATACATCCATCGACTGCCGACGCTGCGCCAACGTTGCTGATGAAGGAATTGATTTGCCTCCACCTGTTCCTGGTAGTGTCACCGTAATTGAACGATCAAGTCCACTTCCAGTTTTTGGTGATCCACTTTTGCTGGTCAACGTTCCTACAAAAGAGCGTCGAAATGACGATCGATTGTCTTTATTCGAGGGCATTTTTCGTGTGTTTTCATCTAATTATAAATGGATGGCGGTGAATGACCAACAATATCTCTCCACGAATATAAACAACTCGATACTAGCAACAGTTCTTTGCTTTTCACAAGGGTTTCGTTTTTTTCCCCTTGTTTAAAAAAAGGCGAGATACCTGGTGCCAGTGACACGTTGAATTTCTTGACAGATAGTGGCTGGTTTATGTGGCGGTGCAAGTTAAATTTTTTTTTTTTTTTTTTTTTTTCAAGTGAAAAATTTTTGATGAAATCTAGCCAAACAACTACTCAAAGCTATATCATATCTATTCACCACTTTATCCCCCATACCCCACACCACACATCCAAGATGGCAAAGAAAGAAAAGTCTGAGACCAGCGAGGTTGACAACTACGACGCAAGACTTCCTGCTCTGCTCCCATTCGCTAAGCCATTGGCCCCAAAGAAGCTCAACAAGAAGGTTCTCAAGACCGTTAAGAAAGCCTCCAAGTCGAAGCACGTGAAAAGAGGTGTCAAAGAGGTGGTTAAGGCTCTCAGAAAGGGCGAAAAAGGTCTCGTTGTGATTGCTGGTGACATCTCTCCACCAGACGTTATTTCTCACATCCCATGTCTTTGTGAAGATAGTTCCGTTCCATACTTGTTCGTTCCTTCCAAGGAAGACTTGGGCTCTGCCGGAGCTACCAAGAGACCAACGTCATGTGTGATGATTGTTCCAGGGGGAGGAAAGAACAAGAAGGCCGCTTCTAAGTCGAGTGACGAGTACAAGGAGTCCTACGACGAGATCGTTAAAGAAATTCCAGGTCTGTAAAGGAGAGAAACAAGTTCATAACGTCTCTCGTGTTCGCAACTATATACGTATCCGTTAATATCGTCGATTACATTAACTCTTGTAATTATTTTGCTAGTAATATTCAAGCCTCCTTCTTGAGCTCGGATCTGACCCAGCCTTCAAGACCACCTTGAATGATGATCTCTTGCAAGTTAGCTCCGAGTTCACCAACCTTCTGTTCCAAAACAACATTACCTTCGGAGTCCTTCACGGTAACGAGCGATTTTGGAACGTTCCACTTGAGGAACCAGCCGGTTCTTCTGGTGAGTTCTGGCTCCGCTCCAGCGTAACGGTCTCTGAGCATGTTGATCAAGTCTGGGATCTCCAAAGTCAAAAGAGCGTTGTTGATAGAGTTTCTCGAGAAAATGTTACCAAAGGAACCTGCAACCACAAGTTTGATGTCACGCGCAAGAATACATGTAGCAGCCTGTTCTCTGGAAGAACCAGTACCAAAGTTGAAACCACTGATGATGATGTCATCAGCTTTAGTCTTGCTACCAAATTCAGGGTCGTAGTTCTCCATACAAACCTCAGCCATCTTTTCACGTGGGACATCGTCCTGGTATGTGTACTTACCTGGGTAGATACCGTCGGTGTTGATGTTATCAGCATCACACAAGACGAGTTCACCGGTGAGTTCTTCAGGGAAACCAGGCAAAACTGAGCCTGCTGCCTCTTCAACAGCACCCTCAGAAACTGGTTTCTCGTTGACAACAACTTGCTTCACCACCTCGCGGGTTGGAGGACATGATTTGCCGTCCACTTCTTCAGGAGCAGCAATTTTACCAACCACGGCAGAGGCAGCAACCACCTCTGGAGAAGCCAGGAATGCAAGAGCATCTCTGGAGCCCATTCTACCCTTGAAGTTTCTGTTGGTGGCAGAGATACCAACCTCACCGTCCTCGAGAAGACCGGTTCCGAGACCAATACATGGACCACATCCGGCTGGCAAAGGCGTGCATCCAGCGTCGAGAAGTGTCTGCCATGCTCCAGCAGCTTCAGCGTCGGATTGGACCTCAGAAGAGGCGGCAGCAATGTAGAACTTGACGCCTGGAGCAATCTTGTGGCCGCGAACAATGTCTGCGGCAGCCTTGATATCACTGAGACGAGAGTTGGTGCACGAAACAAGGTAAGCCTTGTCGACCTTGAGGTTGTCAGCAGACAATTTAGAAAGCGGATTCGAAACCTTGACGGAGTTAGGCCCCGAAACGTAAGGAGACAAACTCGAAAGGTCGATAGTCAAAGTCTTAGCGTAGTAACTGTCGGCGTCGGCCTGGACCTTGTTCTCGCTCAAAGCACGAACGGTCTCCTGATTGATTCTTGGGTGATCAGGACCAACACGCAACAATCTGTTGGTGTAAAAGTTGACTAGAGTGTCGTCGATTGGGAAAAGACCCGACAAAGCACCCCACTCGGTGGTCATGTTGGCAATGGTGAGTCTGTAGTCGATTGGAAGCTTGTGGATTTCGTCACCGACAAACTCAATAGCGTGGTTTAAGACCTCATCGTTGTTGAACAAACCACACAGAGAGACAATAACGTCTTTACCAGTCACTCCCTTTGGAAGAGTACCCTTGAGTTCCACCTTGGCGACCGGTGGAATTTGCCACCAGGTCTGTCCGGTAGCCCAGATCGACGCAGCGTCGGTACGGACGATCGGGGTACCCAGACAACCAATACCTCCGTAAGTGTTGGAGTGCGAGTCTGAAGCCACAGTCAGGTTAGATGGGAAAGCATAACCCTCCTCAATCATGATCTGGTGACCAATACCCCTACCGGCTGGGTAAAAATCGATACCTTGCTCCTTGGCAAAGTTCTGGATATTCTCGTACTTGGTGAGGTTTTTCTCGGTTTTGTTCTGGACGTCGTGATCCAAAGTGTTGACGATCTGTCTGTTGTCCTTGACCTTTTTAGCTCCCAAACCCTTGAATTTCAAAGCCACAGGCCACGAGTTGTCGTGAGACATCACATGGGCCGGACGAATGCTGACGTAGTCACCAGAGTACACTTTTTTACCATCTGGCAGACCAACAGCGTACTTTTGTGCAATCTTCTCGGTCAAGTTCTGGCCCCGCATAGCTGGACGGCTCGAGGAAAGCCATCTGCGGCTCGACACGGCACTAGCTGCCGTTTTCTGATTGGAGACCCTCAATACAACTGTCATTCTTGCGTTTTTCCGTCCGCAAATTGTTACGCTGTGCGCTCTGCTGGATCGTGAGATGACTCTTTGAATCATCGACATCTTTTTGTCAAGGTGAAAAATAAAAATTTTTCAGGCTGCGCTCTGAAAAATTCAAACGTTTTAGAACAAATTTTAGCAGTCTGAGCCAATGAGAATAGAGCCGAATGTCAACTGAGGAGGTTGAAGCCTATTGTGGAGCTCTTGAGGTAGAGCAATTGATATGGTGATGTTGAGGGGCAGCTCCACTCTAATTTGGACTGTTCGTCCTCAAGTCTCATCTCATCAGTCCTTCAATCGAATGCGACTATCGACGCGACGCAGTATTCCAAAGTTTTTTCAATTTTCGCTTCAAGATTATCTCGTCTCTCGTCACCTCTTTTGAGATCTGTCTCGGTCTTTCCCCAGGGGACCCCGCGGGCTCCACAATCGCCATGTACACCACCCTCCAGTTGGACAATGAAACACTCTTGCTCGGGAGAAACGCACTTGCACACGCCGTGGACACTAACCGTGTAGTGGTGCTGGAAAACATCTTCTCCACATACACTGTCTCCAGATTTCTCTGCTCGCACAGCACTTTTGCTTCAATTTCTGTCATCGAAAGCTCGCAATTCGCCGCACAATTGGTCGCCAGAAACCTCGTCGACCAGGAAAATGTTACAATTCAGGACATAAACAGATACATCTGGAACAACATGATTGCTTCCCGTCCTTCTTTTACTTCAGACGTATTCGTGGTTGGATTAGGACCTGGACCGATAGGTCACGTGACCTCTGACCTTGTGATTCAGGATCTGATAACTAACACCAACTCAAAGGTGATAATTGTTGCCAGCTATCCCGTCAAAATGAAAGACTATGTCATACTTAACTTCAAGGAAAGTCTTCCAAATCATCGACTCTTTGCATCCAGAGGTCTAAATGAAGGCTGGTTTGGAGAAATTCAAGGACTGATTTCAAAGACCTTAGAGGATTCCTTGGGTGGAGCAAAAAGAATTCTGGTTACGCTTCCCTCGAAACAGCTGGTCAAACAAATGAGTCGTCAATTGGATCAAATTTCCGCTCTTCATTTCAGCAAGCATCTTGTTTTGAACGAGGTCGATCTAATAAATCTCCGCTTCATCAACCAAACAAATGTGACTCTATTTCTAAACGATGAAAATCTTTTGAACTCGCTCAATTATCTTGACTATTTTTCAGCCTACAATTTCACCACTATAATTCAATGCTGCAATTACGAACGTTCGATATTCAACAGGTTCAATTACCATACTGTTTCCATCGAACCGATATCCAAAAGCATGCTCCTCTCGCTAGATGCCAACGAAGTTTATCTTTGCACCACGGAAAAAGAATTTGATTCCGTGTCTGAAAATTCTGATTTTCTTCAAGACTTGATTTGTTTATTACTGGCTTTGTATAAAAAATTTGAGACCAATCAGCTGATGTTGTATGAAGACAAGGTTTTCATGAAACTATCCAAGTTCACCAACTTCCGCTCAAGCTTGGTTCAAATGGAGCTGATGGGTCTTGTGACTTTCTTCAAAGACTCCAAGTATTACAAACTGGAAGACCATCTCATCTGGCGACTAGACAGTCCATTGTCAATCAATTTGCTGGATCGCAAATGGCTGAACTTGATTCTTGCTCTAGATCATTCTTTAAAGAATTACGGTTCCACTGCAACGCCATACTATCTACTAGGTGTTTTTTCAATTTTGCACAGCCTGGAAAAGTCGGGGTATTCAATATGGTCTCTTCTGTATGATCTCAACACATCGTTTAAGAGATTCAAAGCCATTGAAAGTGATTTTGTTACTCTGGTTAATTTCTTCAACTCCAGTTTCCATCTGAGAGAAAACAGACTTGTGTTGAACATATTTGATAATAACGATCGACAACAGGCCCAATTGAGCCGTTTGTTTAAAGAACACAAGGTTTTACTCAGAACTATTGAAATCTTCAACTCTCTCAATAAAATCATTTCTTCGCATGATACCTCGGGAATCGAAGACGTGAGTCCAATTTTGCGGTCTCTAGAGGCTGGTCTCGCGTTAAATGCTGGAATCATTACGCAAGTGCGGGTCACCGATACCCAGCCGTTAGTGAGGTTTACAGTTGATCAAAACGAGTCAGATCAACTTCCCAGCCTCATATTTGAAGTTCCTACTGAGCTTTCAGACTACTACATTTCGGGGGATTTGATGTATTGGTATTCGCTTCATAGCTGGTCTGGAAGTCGCACCACCTTGTACCCTTTTCTAGGTATCCATGGACATAAAGATGATTTAATCTTGAGAGGAAAAGGATATTTTTCAAGAGCAGTTTGAAAAATCTCAAAATATTGTGCGGCTCGAAGAGAATAATCTGAAAATTTTTTTTTTTTTTATTTTTTTTTTTATTTGAAAAATTGAAAACTTATTTCATAGATCATTGCTGATAGTAGCTAGCTCCTAGAGAAAAAAGACTGAAAGCACACAAGAAACATGTCTGAAGAAAAAGAACTGTAAGTTCATCATATTGAAATCTTTATGTCACGGCCAGGTAACTAACATTCTTTAAAGTAAACCCGTCACAGTTGAAAAACCAATCCCAGTTAATTACGACTTGGGAAATCTCGCTGTTTTCGATCCAAACCCACTGGATGCATCCAAGATCACCAACGACACCACCAAAAACGACTACCTCAAAGCTATCACCAGAGACAATGTTCAGCTTTTGATAAATCAGGTGCTTTCGCTCCCACTCAAGCAAACTACAGACAACTCCAGCGGTCAGAACTCCACCATGACCCTGGTTCAACTCCCAGATCCGCTCACGCAACTTCCTAGAGAAAAGTCTATACCTAAGCCAAGAGAACCAACGAGATGGGAACAATTTGCTGCCAAGAAGGGTATCAAGAAGAAGGGTAAAGACGGTAAGATGGTGTTTGACGAGGCCAAGGGTGAATGGGTCAACAAATGGGGTTACAACGGAAAGAACAAGGATGTGGAATCCGACTGGGCTGTTGAGGTTGAGGAGAAGCACCAAGGTACCGAAAACGAGCTGGTTGATCCAAGAACTCTCAGCAGAATGGACAGAAAACAACTTGTTAAAAAGAACCTATTACAGCAGAAAAGAAATCTCAAGAAATCCTCTGAGCGCAGCTGACTGTGTAAGTTCTAACTCTACAAGCATTGAACTAGCAAAGTCTGTTTTAATTCTTTATAATCGTTAATACATCAAAAAGTACGTCAAGTTGTCGGCGCGTCGATCGGCGCAGATTTTTGTAAGCTATTTTTTTTAGCTCCTAATTTTTCGCTTGTCTAAAACTTAACAAAACAGAGAATCAAAATTGAGCTCACAAACTTGAGACTCACTTGCGCAACCCATCAGTGATATTCGAGTGAACACGAACGACACCCAAGCAAAAAGTAACGCACTGAGTGTTATGAAATTGATTGCCAGTTGAATCATGACGGAGCATAATGAAAAAGACTATATCCCCACAATTGATGCCATACTCAAAGTCTCGGACCTCCAGGAGATCTCAGTAAAGAAGATCCGAAAAGCTCTGGAGGCCCTCTTTGCATCAGATCTCACATCGAACAAACAAAAGATCAACGATCTGATTTTGTCGCGGTATTACCGTATGAGCGAGGCAAAAGATAGCGGAGACGAGGACGAAGATTTGAAGCAAAAAATAGAGCGACTCACCAAAGAAAACTTAGAGATGGCTGCACGACTGAACCAATCTTTGGATATTCCTGCGATTGCGAGGGCTAAACGCAAGAACAAGAAGCTAACTGTCAAAGACAAGAAGGCTCGTAGACAGCCTTCAGGAACGAACGGTTTCACTAAAGCATGGAAAGTAAGTCCAGAGCTTGCTGAATTTCTTGGATCTGATGAGGATTTGCCCAGAACAACGATTGTTAAGCGTCTTTGGGAACATATCAAGGCTCATGATCTACAAAATCCAGAGGACAAGCGCGAGATCTTGTGTGATGAGAAGATGCGGCCGTTATTTGGAGACAAGATTAACATGTTTCAGATGAACAAGCAGTTAGGCAAGTTTTTGCTACCGAGTACCGCGAGCGAGTCGAATGGCAAAGTTTCGAATAATGATAGTGATAACGATGAAGACGAGGACTTTGCAAACGAATTGCAAAAGGAGATAGAAGGTGGTGGTGAGGATGTTAGCGAAGAAGAGTAATTGTAAATTTGTATCAATAAAATAGGTTTATAGGTACAAAAAAACCCCGGATTTTTCCATTTGGTGAAGATGGAAAAAAAAATAACCAGAATCTCAAAAAAATAAGAAATTAAACTACAGATTAAAACATATTTCATGTCAAAATGGTCAATTTAGCCCCTTTTTTCCCAGCTGAAACGATGCAAAACAGCACGGATCTGTTTTTTGAGCAGTATGTCTTAGATTATTACCTAAAAGTGCAACTTCTTTGTGATGCGGAGTACAGGCCGCATCGGGTTTCCGAGATCAAAAGCATTCCTGCACAGCCGAAAGTGTCTAGCAAGAAGGTTCATCTCAAGCTTGGGAACCGCGAGGAAGTGTTGAACAAGCAATTAATAGAGCATTTGAAGGCTTTATCGACTTTTACAGAGTTTGAGCTGCATCCGTTCACTAGAAAGAGTCTCATTCGATACTATGGCAAGTTCAGCAGCGAGTTGAAACACATGGAGGTGACCTCTATCATGGACAATTTTGACCGTATGATTGCCGACGAGCTTTCTGGGTCTCCTAAAACATATTATATTGCCCGGTTGCAACTGATCGACATGATTTTGCTTTGTAAAGGCAGCGATACACAGAGAAGTAGGCTATTAGTGAGGCGTCAGCGTGTACTGGGAGAGTCATATACGCCTCTACCTACGATAAGCGACCCGGCATTGCGGGAAACGATTCAAAAGTGCTTTTCCATCAATTCCAGTCAGTTGGAGACAAAACTTCGCGAGCTCAGATACACTATAAACAAGGCAGACGTTGTTAAGTATCTTGATTCTGAGAGGTCTTTTGAGTCACGGTATCGAGTACAGGACTTTGATAAGGGCAAGTCTCAGCCTTGGTTTGATAAAGTTGAAGTTTTAAACCGAAGACTCCGGAAAAGGTTTTCTGTGACTGGAAAAGGGAACAACGAAAGCTCCAAATATGTGCCAAATGATATTCCTAAAGTGATGAAGTTTTTGATTTCCAGAATGTTTGAGTCTAATTCACGTTTCTTTGACAGTCTGATCCACTGTTTGGAGCTTTGGCAGGTGGACCCTTTTGATTTGCACTATACAATTGTTCGAGAGCTTCTTGACGTTCCTGCTGATCTCAATGTTGCTGAACAGCGATACGGATTGGCCAAAGTGACGATGGCCATTCCGTTGGATCTTGAGTATTGGCCAAGAGTGAAAAGAAAGCGTTTGTTGGAGTTGAACGAGGAAGTTTTTGCCAAATACGAGGGGTTTTTATCACAAAGTTTGAGTGATTTTTTTGCCGATACTAAGTCATTTACCGCTTCATTGCACGTTCTGGACAGCATTAATGGCCAACAATCCGATTCTCTTGTTCGGTCTGGATTTGAAAAAGCTTTGTCCATCAGATTGAGCAAAAATTTTGAAATTTTGGAAATTGAAAAAACCAAATACGAGGTGGAGTCTACAATCGATCTTTTGACACTTGTGAACCGAGATTTGGATACTGTTGCCGATTGGACAGCCCGAAATCGTGATTTCGACCGGTATAGGCTTTGGGATGTTGCTGCTGAGTACTTAAAGAAGCCAGTCACAAATTATCTGGTTGGGTTTGTCAAGACGCTTAAGAAACCAGGGAATACGAAGATTGACACCAATCTATCGAATTTGCTTTCAGTGTTGACCAAGA
This sequence comes from Ogataea pini, assembly GCA_003707665.2. NCBI lineage: Eukaryota > Fungi > Ascomycota > Pichiomycetes > Pichiales > Pichiaceae > Ogataea > Ogataea pini. The sequence goes on along the minus strand of PPKL02000002.1, from coordinate 584,434 downwards.
CGAAGAATCGGCTTGCGATAGAAATTGATTTCCAGGAGTTGTTGTTTTCTGAGATGTTACAACTTGTTCAAAATTGGAACACAGAGATTACAGTTCAAATACAGAGGTCAATTTCAGACGATAATCTGGAACGGTTAGATGGTTGTTCGTACAGTTCGAGTGTTCGAGATGTTCTTCAGATTTGCAACGCATACATTCGGATTGTCGAGTCGTTTGATTGGAACAATGAGTATGAGTTAGCACTTTTTTTCGCCTCGTTGTATCGGAATATTTCTGAAAACTTGATCCAATACTCTCAAGCTATGTTTGGGAAAATTGAGCATGATTTGAACTCTGGTCGTGCCTTGGACTTCAAAGGTGAGTCATGCACACGTTTGAACAATATTTTCAAGATTCTTGAGTACATGGATCATTTTAAGAGCGATGATCTTAGAAAATACTCAAAACTATTGAACGAGAAACCTCAAAAGTCTTCCAGGAAGCCACGAAAATTTGTTTCTGTGAGTGTGAAGAATGCAGAAAATGTTGAAGACAACAAGGGAGAACCGATCAGTCTGTATGTGGTTCTTTCTGGGATTCTACAGGGACGAACTCGATGTATATCAAGAGATTACAATCCCGAATGGGAAGAGGAGTTTCAAACTTTCACTGATCAAGGCTCCGGAGTTTTAAGATTGGATCTTTTAGAGCGCAACGGTGCAGTCTACAAGTCTTTGACTCATAAATTGCAATTGAAAAACAGCTACGGAGTGGCTCATGAGGAAAAATTGAGTCTCGCTCCCAGTTCTGGTAGTTTGAATATCAGTGTTCAAATTGGAGTCGAAACAAATGACCCAATTTCTTATGTGACCAAGTCGGAGCAGGAGATTTCCAAGGGAAGAGATCGGTCCATCAAGTTGTTTGTTGATCGATTTTCCAGCAAAATTAAAGACATTTTCACGAAGATGTATCTGGAGGAAAGTTTACGTCAAAGTCCGGCAACGGCATTCCGACCAAATCATAAGGTTTTGAAGGATGATTTTTTGGATTCCTACATCGAACAGATGCAAGCGCACACTATTGACGAGCTTTACGATAATCTGGAGACTGATTGCTTTGATGCTGTGATATATCAGCTGTGGCTGAGGATATTGAGAGAGGCAGAAAATTTAATTCTTCCTCGGATTTCGTTCTTATTTTATCGAGTGGAGTCTCGATTGAATAAAAGAGGATCCAATATTGGTGGACTGCTATCAGCCAGTCAGAAATCAAGACGTACGAGCGGGGCTGAGCTGACTAGAGTCTATGAATGGGTGCTCAAATTCAGGGATATGTTTCGTCTTCCAGGACGTATCTTGGAGGGGCCGCTGACTGAACCGTTTGAGAAGTTTTGCAAGATTGTTCAGTTGTATGAGCTACCGACAGCGGATCTTCAGTTGGAGTACTCGGCTACTTGGGGTTACTTGAGTAGGCAAGAGGTTAGAAGACATGTTCGGGGACGGAAAGATGAGGTTTTACTGAAGGAATTGGACAAGTTGAGGAGTGAGAAGGATTTAACACTGAGGGTTTTGCTTGCGAGGGGTGAGACAAGGTTGGCTAAAGAGAGAATAGAGATGGAGCAGAGGTATTTGAGGGCTATAAGTACGGAGATGGAATGTTATTATATACATAGGAGCAGGTGATGAGCGACGAGTTCCAACCGACTATGAGGTGACTCAGTTCCATCACTGTGAGTTCACTTAGTTTCGACCAACTGTCAAGCCACTCACGACTCGCTTCGCTCGTCAGCAAAACAGATAAATAAACACCTAAATGGCATATCAAGTATGTCAATTCAATACAATGATAACCTTTGCTTAATGAACGAGTTCACAGGTAAGAAAAAGCACGGACTGGTGGCTCATCATCCGACCATGAGTCTCTCCGCTAGTATTTGTTTTCACCGCCACCTCACACCGCCACGCTTCCACCGCCACACCCCACAAGTGCAACTATAAAAAAAAAACCATCAAAGGAGGAGTACCATAAAAAAAGCCACATAACTGAAGCATTTTCCGATCACTAAACTCCAAAAAAACTGCAATTGCAAAGTTTCAAGGTAACAAAGCGAGAACTGGCCATTGAACGCGGTGAATCAGGACCGTTGAGTGCCAGGGAACTAACAGTACAGCGAAAAAAAATACTAGCCCAAAAAAACAAAAAAATCACCTTCAATGGATCTGGAGCCATTTGTGGAACAACTGCGTGAAGAGCGGCAGCGGGACAATCAACTAAGCCCCGATCAATGGCAAAGTGATGACTTTTCATACGAATTGAGCACTGCTGGTGTTGAAAAGAGGCCGTTGGAGACTCGCATTCCTTCCTCATCTTCGGGCTACGAACAAGTGCATGAAACTAAGTTGATGAGAACACGGCCGCATGCGTCGTCTATCTCATCAAATGGAACTCGGTCTGCGACGGGACCGAATTTGCGGCGCAAATTATCGGTTGATATTCCTCGATTGCCGGATGACGACAATTTTGAAGTGATCACAAGCACTACTCCGACCAAGACAAAAATCATGGCAATCCCAGAGAAGGTTGGAATGCGTGCATCTGGGTCTGCTCCTGGGGGACCATTGGATTCTTCAGCTGTTGGCATAGGTGCTTCCGGCGTGACTGCGGCGCAATCGTTGCTGTCCTCGTCAGTGGCGTCGGCTAAATCAAGCAAATCTACATCCTCTTCAGCGAAATCCATCCCTATGAGCTTCAAGAAATCGACTCCTGCTGACCCTGAAACAACAAGAGCCGATGCTGTCTCGACTGACTTTGGTGGGGCTGGTGCGGGTAGCGGCGCTACCAACACCACCGGCACGGCCATAGGGCCGAGAGCTGGAGAATCCGAACTTGAGGAATCAACAGGCAAACAACCAGCATACTCTAATGACTCGACAATCCCAACAACGCCCGTGCACATTTCAAGCACGACTTTTATTTCAAGTATCAAGAATCTTGCAAATATTTCGACAAAGAGTCACCAAAGAAATATCTCAGACATCAGTATTGACTCTGCCAACACGATTTTAACTCCTGTGAAGCTTTCCAATGGCCACGGTACAATCAAAGAGGAGGATTCAATGTTTTGTACACCAGGAGACGAGCCGGAAGGTAAAATTGAGCAGATTGTTTCGAACAACGGTACTACAGAGATGCTGAGCTACCGACGGTCTAAAAGAGTTAAAAATGGTAGTATTTCGTCTTTACCAAAGACACCATTGACGGACGTCACTAGTGACAGTTTTGAACAACGTTCTCCTGCAGAATTGTCAAATAAGCTCTACACGGATGAGAAATATTTGGATACACAGTATCGATATGCATCGTTAACGAGGAATGTTGAGTTTCACGATCTATTCAAAAACATACCAAAAGAGGACCGTCTTCTTGATGATTTCAGTTGTGCCTTGAGCAGGGAAATCTTGTTGCAAGGACGATTGTATGTGTCTGAGCATTACTTGTGTTTCAACTCGAATCTGTTAGGCTGGGTGACGAGTCTTGTAATTTCTCACGACGAGGTTCTTCATTTTGAGCGTAAATCCACAGCAGGATTATTTCCCAATGGAATCGTTGTTGAAACAAAGGACTCGAAGCACAGTTTTGCGAGTTTTATTAGTCGAGACTCGACGCTCAATTTTCTCGAGACTGTTTGGTCAAAGTCTATTTCGTTGAGCACTTCCAGGCACGAGAAAGCCCGCGATCTCGATCTTTTGGAGAGCAGTATTGGAGGTGTTGGCGCTGTTTCTGGCCAAAGCTCGGGTATAAATCAGTTATCGGAAGATGACATCTTTACCATTGATGAAACGGCTCCAGGAGACTATCGTTTTGGTGACTCGGCTGATGGCAGTGGTAGTAGTGTCAAGGTAACCAAAGCTTCATACGAGAATGAGGGTCCATCGGAACACTCACCGACGAGCTACGATTTTGATCCCGAGGCTAATGGTGAGATGGTGACTTTGAACTCAGAGTTTGAGGCTCCAGTTGGACTAGTTTTCAATGTAATGTTTGGCCCCAATACCAAGTTCCATCGTCGTATTATTGAGTTAAATGATGGGTCTCATTTCAGTGATTATGACAGATTCGAAGAGGAGGATGGTGAGATTGTGAGAAGTTATGAGTACGAAAAGAAACTGGGGTATTCATTGGGTCCAAAATCGACGCGGGTCGAATGCAGAGAGGTTTTAAAGCATAAAGATTTTGACAAGTATGTTGAGGTGAATTCGATTACCAAAACCCCAAACGTTCCGAGCGGTAACGTTTTTCAAGTTTGTACAAGATATATCTTTACTTGGGGCAGCGACGATCGAACTTGTTTGCAGATCAGTCATAAGATTGTTTGGACTGGATCGAGTTGGATTAAAGGAATGATTGAAAAGTCTACGAATTCTGGACAAGAGGCGACGTCTAATACGGTGAAGGAGGAGCTGGAAAAGCTGTTACCTACGTTGAAGAGGGGATCGGTGTCGACTGAACAGCTCTTACCAAGTCCATTGGAAGACGAAATGAGGGGATCTGATGAGGTTGTTGTGACGGGTGAGCATTGTGGATCGTTGGCTGGAGGTGTTGTTGAGAGAAGGTTTCAATATGAGAAGCTTTTCGAGAGTTTGGGTGAAAATTGGATGCATATTTTCGTGGTTTTGATATTGATTTTGCAGTTGAGAATCTTGGCGAAGTTAAGTGAGAATGGAAGGTTATTGGAGGAGGTGATGAAGGAACGAATGACGAGTCAATGACTCGCTTCGCTTGTCATTTGCGAGGCCACGAGTCATCTCCGAGGCTAAGTCATTCAGCGAAATATATGACAAGCGAATTTGTTCGTGTTTTTTTCGCTGAGTCCCCCAGTTCATCAAAATGAGCTCGTCATGCGATCAGTGAATCACCTCACTTGGTTGGATTTATTGGATTTATTGAAGTATATACAGGAACTTGTGGATTGTGTGGTTATTAAAACACGTAATGACAGGCGGGTATCGTGAACAACTTTGCGTTGGTACACGAGGCAATTATGAACGACGGGAAAAGCGATACAACGAAGGAATTGAAGGACTTGAAGGACTCACTTTGCTCGTCATGCGGCCAGCCCAACCCCCGCATCCTCCCTCATCTCCTTATTCTCAATCACCTCACAATTATCAACAGTATGAACAACCACCCTATCATTCAACTCATTCAACTCAAACACAAACACACCACTCACAATCCTCTCAATATCTTGCACATTATGACGCATTTCAGGCAAATAATCAGACCCGATAGACTTACCTGATTGAAAAAGATGTTTAACATTCAAATCAACAAGATCGTACGATCCTAGTCTCGCATTGTTGGTGTGTAAATTCTCAAGATGTGGACATCCTTTGACACATGTACGCCATTTGATGGTGATTTTGGTGTTATATTGCGACACATCCTGATCAAGAGCAGCGGTTTCAATCAAGTTATTGTTTATAGAAAGATTAATCAAATCATCACTGGACAAAGAGTTTGTTGGTTCTTCAACCTGAAGTGTTGTAATGTGCAATTTTGTCTTGGGATTAAGATAAAATGATGTACCTAAAAGTTGTATAGTTTTCACTGTAGTTTGATAAACCCGAAGACCTCTAAAAGTAGGCAATTTTGGACATTGTTTTGGGAGAATTCGCAGAACAATATTCGGTGATAAGATTTCTGAAGGAAGACATTTTTCAGTCATTTCTGGTACATGAAGTTGAAGCATTTGAATCATAGTTCCAAGGTTAGCCTTACGTTTGAGTCGATTTTCGGTATTTTCGGGCCCGTGTTTGGGGACAAAAGATTGTCTCATGAACAATGTTGACGATTTTCGTAATTTTTGCGGTTGAAACAGCATTGGCGGCGGCGGCGCCATCCGACCTGTGAGTGCAAGGCGTGGAGTCCAACGAATCATTGGTTTGTATGGAGATTTTGTTGATGGGGAGATCCCAGTTTTGCTATTCTAAACGATTTGCATGGTATTGATCCCTGCAATTGAGAGATTTAGAGTTGTTGTGGTTGTTCTAGGCGTTGATTGATGTTGAGTTGGAAGAGATTATACTGATTAGAGATTAAAAAAAAAAATGCAATGATACACAATATTATTTGAGAATATTCAGATCACGTGCATTTCAGGAGACACTTGACGTAAAGTGATTAATGTTGACATATACGAGCCAATGACAAGCGATTTCTTCTCAACACCAATTTGTGATGGTTTTTTTGTCTCTAGCTTTCCATCAAAGTTCCTCCCATCCCCTTACATAGTCTACTGTGTTCTGCCCCGTCCTTGTCACTCACTTGCTGAACGGCTCCCTTCGCTCCTCGCATTTTAGTATGATATTTTTTTTATTATTCAAACGAGGCGCATCTGCATCTTATAAGCCCATTTGATTTTGTTATAAGACCCACTTACTCCTATCCTATTTCAACTTCGAAGCATTCAATGACTTGAACCACAATGGCACGCTTGGTTTTTGATTCGGCAGACCCAACTCTGCCTAATTTGCCAGAAAACGAAGACCTTTCCTGGTCTGATTACGATGATTATTTCTCGATACAAGACGCAGCGTCAGACAGCAGTTTGTACCAGACACAGTTCGACGGGTCCCGGCGTCGGCGCGATAGTGCTCTAAGTGATGGCCGGTTGTTCGACGAGACAGAAGCTTCGCCCAGTGTCGGAGCAGATTCAAAATCAGTTCATGAGAAATTCAGAAATTGGAGTCATTCTTCAAAGGAAAAAAATTCTGGAATGGTTTCTGAAGATGCAGTCCCGGCACCAAGAATTCTACAGCCAACAAACGAGCACTTGAATGCGGCTATCGCGGCAACTGGTGCTAATCCGGATGAAGTTTCACCAACAAATAGCGCTCATGTCCAGATAGAACAGCGAAAGCGGCCAAGACGGCGGCGCAGGCGCGGCAGACGGTCCCGCAAGTATGCTAATTCAAAAGTTAAGAAAGAAAGAGCAAGTTGGGAGCCGGGAATCGATATTAGAACCACCAATGTTGTCCTCAGTACTCCTGGATCGGTGGTTACCATATGTGATTACTCAAAAAATAGGTACAGAGTTTCTCATATGGAACTGTATTCCGCAGCGAGGGATGTAGAAGATGAAAACAGCATTCTTCTTCCCCGAAAAATGTTCGAAGAAGACGAAGATGACGAAGATGACGAGGAGGATGACGAGGAGGATGAACAACGATCAGCTAAAGTTGAGCTTTCAGAAGCTTTGCGTTCAAGACCAGAATGGGCTAAAGTTCGCTGGATCAATGTCAATGGACTGTCCTGGGAGGCCATCTCGTGTGTTGGTGAATTTTATGGACTCCATCGTTTGTCCATCGAAGATATGGTGGATGTTCCACAACGTACAAAAGCAGATGTTTATCCGCAACACATGTTCGTAGTTCTTCCGTTGTTGAAACTTGTTCGAACCAAAGCACAGACAGAATCACGCAATGGACTCTCGGAGAAACTGAAATCACACCATCTTCATGACCAGGCGTCGGTTCGCTCTCGTGGATCGGTTCGCTCTTCTTCGATAGACTCGAGCCGATGGACTCTGGTCGAGAGAATCCAGAATGACAGGTACGTCAAGAAGCTCGCAGACGTTTCGTTTGCGTCTCTTGGTCCTAGAAAGGACAAAAGCAGGAAAATGAGAAATCTCCAAGTCCGTAGACCTCTCAATAGCAAGGGACTAGCAGTAGGCGTGGAACAACTCTCTATCTATCTCACTGAAAACAATTGTGTCATCTCGTTTTTCGAGCACTCAGCAGACGAGATCGAACGAGCAATTCTTCCTAGACTTGCAACCGATTATACCTTGCTCAGAGAATCGTGCGATGCTTCAATTCTCTTTCAATCAATTCTCGACTCAACTGTCGATCTTTTATATCCTGTGATCACTGCATACGATCGTCGTCTCAACGAACTCGAATTAGACATCCTCACAAGTCCCAACATTAAACACACACAGGAACTTCATTTGATGACCAACGAGCTCGCCACACTCAAATCTCGAATCCTACCCATCAGCAACATGATAAATCAGCTTAAAGAAGTCACAAACTTCAGGCGATTTATCTCGGAAAATTCTAATCTATACATGAGCGACATTTACGACCATTTGGTCTCTTTCACAGACGAAATCGAATCAATGTCACGAACTAATGAAAATCTCATCAACCTCATTTTCAACACACTCTCAGTCGAAACTAACAGCGCAATGAAACAGCTTTCTTTGGTCACTGTTGTGTTTCTACCTCTCAGTTTTTGGGCAGGTTATTTCGGTATGAATTTCAAATCTTTCGGAAATCTCGAACATAATGTTTCCTTTTACTGGAAACTAACAGTCCCATTTACCTTTGGATTACTTGTTCTGGTCATGTGGAGCGATATCATCAAAAAATTGGCAGAAACTCGTAAGTTTGTTGCCCGTTCTATTAGTGATTACAGACAAGATAGACGTGAAAAGGCAGCATTAAAGTTGAGGTTGCAGAGAAGACAACATAGACGAAATTCTCGTTCATCCTCTCAAGTATAACAATTCTAGACCATCTTTTTTCAGCAAATGACCACCAAAATTCCATTCTGAATATCAAATACTATAAAAAAAAACTGCTTTGATATGAGCTGATGAATATAAAAATAAAAAATGCCAAACTGTAAAGCGTTTCGTTAAGTTTCAACAATTCGCCGATTGTTGTAATATAAGCACTGAGAATCCACTGTTTCTCGAGCATTGTGAAGAATTGAAATATAGAAAAGAAGTTTTCGAAACATGACGAAAATAAAACTAGCCAGCAAAAAGTTCATAATCAGAAATCATCCCAAATCCCTCTTGCGAACTGTAAATCTCGTTAGCACCACTGTTGACGAGCTTTGTCTGTCTGTTTGCTTGGGACTTTGATGATTCCGTCGTCAATTTCGTCATGCCCAGATCGTTATTTGTTAAATGTCTAATATTGAAGAGGGGGTTTCCCTCATCAAGCTCTTCGCACCATGACTTCGAAGTAACAAACCGGTCAAACGACTCACCGGTGCTGTAAGAGTGTGTTAAAGATGGCAAAGCATGAGTGTCAAACAGAGAACACGAAGTAGCAACAGAACTAGGAACGTAGCCATTGGTACCATTCTTGTCGTTGACAATCTCGATTGCTTGTGGCTGATACGATGATGCAAAGCTCGAAGGTTGCTCATCTAAAGTCAGATCCTCAATCTCCTTGACCTCAAAGTCGTTGTCATTGTCAAACATGAAGAACTCACCGCCCAACATGTCATCTCCAGCATTGTCTTGCAAGCCAGAGACATCTGGAGTAACGGTACGGTTAGCCAGCTCAAGTTTGAACTCCTGGTCCAATGTGAAACCTTTCAAGGATCCTTCAGAATTCAATAATTGCACGCCAGCGTCCAAGTCTCTTTCAACCATAAACTTCTGAACAATCGCGTTGAAAGTAACAGAATTCAAGTTTGGATAGTAATCATAAAGAAACTCCTTAGACTTGCAAAAATTCATATAGTTAACATCTCCTGGTTCAGCCTTTCTGAATGGACACTTACCAAACAAGGCGAACAGCAGAGTGATGGCAAATGACCAACAATCAGCAGCTTTAGCATCATAGTAATCTGCTTGTTGGTGCAGAGCGTCTGGAGCCATGTATTTTTCAGTGCCAACGTTGAAATCGCGACACTTTCTTGCATTTGTGGAAAGACCCCAATCGCAAAGTTTAACGGAACCGTTTTCCATAAGCAAAACATTCTCAGGTTTGATATCTCTGTGGTACACGCCTTTAGAATGAGCGTGTCTAATTGCTGCAGCCAGTTGATTGACCAGACTGATGAAGAATTGGGGATTGTTCTGAAACTCAACACCCAAAGGAGTTTGATTATGAACAGCATCGTAGAGATCGCCGCCTCCGACAAACTCTAAAACCAGCACAATATACTTCTTCGTTTCAAAGCTCTCCAATAACTGACAGTAGTTTTCATGGGAACCCACTTTCTTCATGATAGCAATTTCGTGACGAGCCATGAATGAAACACCTGGAACGGTTTTCTTCAAAGCCTTTATGGCCACCTTAGTGTTGTCAAGAATGTTGTAAGCGCAGGTGACTTTGCCGAAAGATCCATTTTGCAAGTTTGAAATAATTTTGTACTTGTTCTTCAAAAGCAAACCTCTCTCGTAAGCGAGATAGTCGTCCATAGAAGAACGAAGTTGACTGGATAATGAGTCCAGTTGACTGCTCATTTTGGGGGTCAAGACTGCACTTGTAGCCATGGTTGTTTGATTGGTTTCTATGTTAAGCAGTAAATGGTGTCCCGATATGAGATGACAACTTCTATAAAACCAAACTTGAAATGGTTTTCTTGTAGCAATGACAGAAGCAAAGGTTGGAAGAAAAAGACTTCAGAAAAAGGAATCAGCTTAGTCTGATAATATGTGGTTTGTTCCCAATCAAAGCACAATCAAATCACCTACTCACTAGCTTATGAATTCTAGTTTCGTTATTAATGAATGGAAATTTCCAAAAGGTTCTGCACAAACACTTGTCTCAAAAGACTCTAATAAAAAGCACAAAAGAAGAAATGGTAATCAATTAATTTCTAAAATGTTGAGAGAAATTTATTAGCCCACAAGACAAGACATAATTTCTAGTGACTGTGCTGTGGCGAGCGATAACGAAATAATTTTGCCACCGATTCCCCCGCAAAAACTCCCCCTTCAGTCTGTTGGAACATACCAGAAAAGGCCGGAAATCGTGGACTTTGGTTGCTGCGGCAAGCAGCTTTCGCGAGTGTGGCTGCTTATCGGTGCTGACATCAGCAGTTTGCAATATTTGATTGGTGGAATGGCTCAGATTCGGACCGGAAGCCACTGTTTTTTTTCCAGAGAATTCCATTTTTGGATAAAAATGAACAACTATTTCTTATCATGTCAAAACAAAAAACGGTAGCGTGCGGAGACGGCATGACTGATTTCACCAACTTTCGCGCGCCTCTGCCTGGTCACGCCCGTGAGGAAACAAAATTAGTCACAACCCGGTCTTTTCCGGTAGGGTAACAAAATCGAAAAACTAAATCAAAATTCATAAGACATCCAATAATCATTGAAAAAAATATATATCAATATAATATTATGCTAGCTTGTTCCATCGAATCGTTCAAGCAGTGTCGCCCAAATAGCCGATAACAGAAAGAATAAACGCCACACCAGAAATTGCTCCGGAATAACGGTATCCAGTGCTGACTGTTCCAAGGTCACGCACTGTTTCGTTACGGACCAGCAGTTTTTGAAATTTATCGTCGCCATTTTCTTCCTCTTCCACAATTTTATCGCTCACTTCTTCGTCATCTTCTTCAACAGAATCTTGTTCAGTGCTACCCAAATCGTTGTAGATCGAGTTATCCAACGGCGAACGGAGTTCGTCGGTGTTTGCCTTCTTGCTCTTCTTGGCGGTCTTCACTTTAGCTGCAGCCTTACCGGTGGATGTTGTGGCAGTTTCTGGTGCACCAACATCGTTCAAGACCTTGAGCTCGTAAGGAAGAACGTAGTACAAGTAGTAACCCGCAGTCAATGGAGCTCCGAGAGCAGCGTAGACCAGGTATGGATGCTTGCCACTTGAAACAGATCTGGAATAAGCCTGGTAAAACAACCAAGAAGCTGCAGATCCAAATGCACCCAAGACAATCCTAACAGAAAAAGTCACACGCTTGAACTTGCTCAAAAATTCATCTCTAGTACTCAAAAGATTGAGATTAAGACCATTAACGATTTCTGGAACACAGTTGTATGAAGAAATGCCAAAGACTGCAGTGGTCAGACCCAACGATCCAATACCAACCAGCTTAACAATAGTCAAACATTTACCCATTTTTTTGTTATAATCAAATGCTGTTATGAGTATAGTTACTTGGCTTAAAGTTGTATTTGATGTGTAGCCCTCTTTTCTCAAATTTAATTGTAAAGGCAAATTCTCCAACTGCACGTAATCACAAATGACAGAAATCTGATGCCATGTGGTTGATCGGTCACGTGATGTATTTGTCAGTAAAGTTGGTGGAGTCGAATGAATACTGACAATGATTGAGTATGAATCAGTCGTTTAGGCCATCCCTTGATGAGAAGTGTGGATGATCACCAATCGACACCTTTATCTCTGGAACTTCCATGATTGCAGCCGGTATATTTTCTTGATTTTTCAAGATCTTGAAAAAGACTTTTTTGAAGGGGACGGAAATGGAATTCTTATTTTCGGCTAACAAGACAACATATCGGATGAACTTTAGCGAGTAATTGACATTTGTTGTGCAACACTCCATCAGCTACCCCTTTAGTTCTCATTTAATCCACATTCGGTGCTGTCAGATTCGCAACCAGTTTCTTGTCGCAGGTCAGTATTTGGTTACCCGGCTTGACCGTTGAAGACCGATAAGAATTCAATTCCGCAGATTAGCAGCGATTAGCGGCAGTGAAAAAATAATCAAAAAGGTATAAAACCCCCCTTTTTCAAACTGATAGAAGTGCTGACGTGTGTTGAGTTGGGAACACTATTGAAATACCAACTTCACTAAATGACAATTACTTCAACAATCACAATTCCAACTTTTACCCTCTCTCGGACAGGAGATCAGATCCCCGCAGTCGGTAAGCGTGACTGATTATCTCAGCATGAGCGAAGTAGATTAAACTAACATTTATAGGTTTTGGAAGCGGAACTAAACACCAGATCAAAAAAAAAGGAGATTTGTCTGTCAAAGACTCTGTGGATGAAGGGTTGGCGGAAATCTTGAGATATGCGATTGCAGAAGCTCATTTCAACCATTTAGATACTGCTGAAGCCTACACTACCAGACCTGAGATTGGATTGGCAATCAAACGTTCCGGAATTGACAGATCCAAATTATGGGTCACCGACAAATACAATCAAGGTTGGAGTCTTGAACACCCAACAAGTTCGCCAACAGGTCCTTACGAATCACTGACAAAAGGTTTGGAGTTGACTGGACTGGATTACGTCGACCTTTTTTTGATTCATGCTCCATTCTTGAGCAAGGAGATCTCTGGAGTCACTCTGGAGGAGGCTTGGAAGCAAATGGAGAAACTCGTTGAAGAAGGTAAGGCTCGCAATATTGGAGTCTCCAATTTTGACCAGCCAAAACTCGAGGAAATCCTGGCAATTGCCAAGATCAAGCCCCAGGTCAACCAAATTGAGTACAATGCGTACTTGCAAAACCAATCCCCTGGAATCGTTGAATTTTGCAGGAAAAACGATATTCTCGTGGAGGCCTACTCCCCGTTGACTCCACTTGTGCCTGCAAAAGTGCCTGACGGAGGTCCATTGGCACCGGTTGTTGAGGAGCTGACAAAGAAGTATAACGTGAGTAGCACTCAGTTACTGCTCAGATGGGTCTACCAATCCGGAGTTCTCCCAATTACCACCACTTCCAACAGAGAAAGGGCCCAGGAGGTCTTGAAAATCTTTGATTTTGAGCTGGAAGAGCAAGATTTCGAGAGAATCAAACAGGTCGGTAACAAGTTCCACTTCAGAGGATTCTTCCATGATTACTTTGGCAAGTACGACTACAACAATTAGGAGATAGAATAAAAATAAAGACGATTTTTTTTTCGATAAACAGTCAACTTTCACTATGTGTTTGCAAGTGTACTTCAGACTGAGCGTAGTATTGCAGTTACTGCTGACAGAAAACTGAAAGGTCGTCTCGTTCCTTTTTGTGTCTGTTATCGCAACAGAGTGTTTTCTGCTATTTTATTTTCCACTGATCTAATGATTTATTTAATGCGGCTACATGCAGATTGACTCCGGAACTGATTATAGTAAACTCCGGTTATGTAGCGTAAACTGTGGGAGGGTTGGATCACAACTTGGAAGAGTATAGATTGAATGAAAAAAAAAGCTTCTCAAAAACTACCTAGAAGCGATTCTACTTATGACTACTGACGATTTTTTTTTTTTTTGTAGATTTGGTCACTCGAACTATTGGACCATCCAATCAATCGTTGACTGGTCATGATTGGGCTACCTTTGTTGAACAGTCTTCAAAAGCTTGATCGCACGCAAATTCTGCCCATGTTTTCTGACCTTGCCAACCTCGCCGGTGTTCCTGGCAGGTTTGTCGGCATTTAAAATTGCTTTCGGCCGGGGCCATCAGTGACATTTTTGACATGGCTAAGCGGCTGTGCGGAAAGGAACAAAATTCACGGGGTGTCCGTTATGCAAAAGCGCCTAAAAGTCAGAACCGCTATTTGCTGGTTGTACCCGGTTTTCTCCTTAAAGTGACTTTTTTTTTCGCTCACTCGCTTAGCTCAGCCACGGGGTGTACGTAGGTGTATTTTGGAGGGGGAAGATGCAAGACCCTTAAAACACAGAAGAAAGTACAACTTACATTGATTTAAACGGGCAAGCGTAATTGCGCTTACATGACTAGCAACTGATATGGTAAGATCAAATATAGTTGCCAATGCATAATTCAAACCAATTCACTTAGCCGCCGTGTTGAACAAACCTTGGTCGTCAACACCCTGTAAATATTTCAGCCACGTCCCATCCGCACTTTAAAAAAACTCCAGAGAGTCCGCACTTTCCCAAACACACTCGAGCGTGCCCTGTAAACGGTCTCGCCCAATCACAACGTAGATAATCGCAACAGGCACTGCTAGCTGCGGCGCCGGTCTCAAACATCCATCTCTTGCTCGCCGCTTTGAATAATAGTCTTTAATCCGGTCATCATTGGCCCTTGGACAATCTCAACAGTACACTACCCCTCCTGCAAGCAGACGACTACCAAATCGAGACCAAATATGCACCCCCAATAGTCATATGCAATAGGCGTATTGTCACCGGTGTTAGTTTGGACACACACGTCCAAATAGAATGAAACCGGGTTCGATGACTCCGGCACAAACAATAACGCCTGAGTGTTGTAAGTTCTCGAGAATCTATTGTTTTAAAAAACTTTTCTTATTGTTTGGGATTTTTACATTTGTGAAAAAGTTGCAAATTGCGGTGTTCATTCTTCTTCGACAGATTGTTTCTGCTACGCTCTCTCGTTCGGAGATGGGAAATCCTCGGGACGACATTCCGCCCCTGCCTGACTTTACTTGAATCTTTAGTTGGCTTGTGCATGTCGAACTAATCCCGCTATTGCAAAAATATATATGCACGCGCTGCTGCTCGTTTTCCAATTGCTTGTTTTATGAAAACTTCTGTTTGAAAAAGTTGCTGCTGCTGCTGTTGTCCGCCTGTCATACCCACCACCAACATCAACATCAAAAACATAGTGATCATGAGCATGTCCAGATTGGCGGCCCGGAGATTAACGGTGCAATGCAGACAGTTCTCTCAAGCTAGAGTGCTGGCTGCTTCGCACAAGAACTCGCTTTTCAAGAAGCTGTTCAAGATTCCGCTTGATGTCGGAGCTATTGGTACCGTCCTTGGTACCACTTGGCTCGGTTTCATGATCTACAAGGAGGCTAACCCACGTTCTCAAAAGCCTCAAACCGCTCTTACTGCCACTGGTGTTGCTAAGAAGCGTTTGGTCATTCTTGGTTCTGGATGGGGTGCTGCCTCCGTCTTGAAGGACCTCGACACCTCTTTGTACAACGTTACGGTCATTTCTCCAAGAAACTACTTCCTTTTCACTCCACTCCTTCCATCTGCCCCAACCGGTACCATCGGTCACAGAAGTATTGTCGAGCCAATCAGATCGATTGCCAAGAGAACTCCTGGTGAAGTCACTTTCCTTGAGGCTGAGGCTACCGACATTGACGTTGCTTCCAAGCAACTCACTATCAAGCCAACCTCCGAGGACCAAACCAAGCAGGTTGATTACGACTACCTCGTTGTTGCCGTTGGTGCTGAGCCAACTACCTTCAACATTCCAGGTGTTGCCGAGAACTCCTGCTACCTCAAGGAGCTTGACGACTCCATCAAGGTCAGAAGAAAGATGCTCGAGTGTATTGAAAAGGCTTCCGCTTTCCCAGCTGGTTCCCCAGAAAGAAAACGTCTTTTGTCTTTTGTCGTCGTCGGTGGTGGCCCAACCGGTGTTGAATTCGCTGGTGAGTTGCAAGATTATGTCGACGAGGATTTGACTAAGCTCATGCCTGATGTTGCCAAGGACGTTCAAGTTACTCTCGTTGAGGCTCTTCCAAACGTTCTCAACTCCTTCTCCCACACTTTGTGGAACTATGCTCAAAAGTCTTTCGAAGAAACCAACATCAGATTGATGCTCAGCACCATGGTTAAGAACGTTTCTTCAACTCTCATCAAGACCCAAAAAAAGCTTCCAGACGGAAGCTTCAAGGAGATCGACCTTCCATACGGTATGCTCGTCTGGGCTGCTGGTAACGGTCCAAGAGGTTTCACCAAACTTCTTTACTCCAAGATTGAGCAACAAAAGGATGCTAGAAGAGGTCTTTTGGTTGACGAGAACCTCAAGGTTTCTGGTACTGAGAACGTTTTCGCTATCGGTGACTGTGCTTTCACTGGCCACCCACCAACTGGTCAAGTTGCTCACCAAGAAGGTCACTACCTCGCAGAACAATTCAAGCACAGAGCTGTCTTGGACGAATTGAACCACGACTTGTCCAAGGCTTGCAACGAAGATGAGAGACAAAAGCTCCAAAATCTCGTTCAAACCGAAAAGAAGTCCCTCAAGCCATTCAAGTACAACCACCTTGGTTCTCTCTCTTATGTCGGTGGTGAAAAGGCTGTTGCTGACCTTGTTTGGGGTCAACACTCCACCACTTCTTCCGGTGGTCCATTCACCTACTTGATCTGGAGATCTTCTTACATTGCCATGTGCATCTCCGCTAGAATGAGAGCTCTTGTTGCCGCTGACTGGCTCAAGGTTTCTATCTTCGGTAGAGACACTTCCAAGGAGTAAGCAATAGAGATGGATGTGTTTATATAGAAGTTTCTCCTTTCCATTGTATTCCATTACGTAGTATAGTTTGTCTAAAATCCAAATTATTCGTCATCATCTGAGTCTGACTCGTCGTAGTATCCCCAGTCGTATTCCGTCTGTATCGTTTCGATGTCATCTTTTAGCTCTTCTCTTTCGTCACCTCTGCAATACCTGGAGACGAAATCAAGCATGGAACTGAGCATTTGTCTTGGCTTTTCGCTGGTATCGAACGAACAAGCTTCGGGAGTCTCATCGGCGAATTCTTTTGGGAATGAATCCAGCTTATTTCCAAACGGAACTTGCGATTTGTATTGAACCATAGCTTTAGAGGACGTTCCTTGCTCTTTCAACACTTCGAATTCGCAGAAGTCAGAGTCAAAATCGTCAGTTTTCGAGATCACAGATCTCGAGAAAACATGTGGATCTCTCCTTACAGGCTTTGAAGGTTTGAAAAGCTCCATGCACGACAAAATTCCAGTCTTGTTGCCTCGGAGGAACCGGATATCAGACACAATTGTGCGTTTTGAGCCGGCAGTGAGGCCGTTCTCGAAATCTGCCATGCTTACACGACCAGTGCGCTGAATTGGAAGCGAACTCACAAAATCTAGCGGAATAGACTGGAAACTGGAAACGTGCCAAAGACTGTCCTTTTGAACCCATTCTGGGAGTCCATTGGGGTTCGAGTCGATGGGGAAGAAAAGAGAAGAGTTTTTCACCAATCCAATAACACCTCGGATCCGTGTTAAAGTTCTTGGGAGTTCGAGCTTCGCAGAGTCATCGAGAAGTGCCCAGGTGAACACAGGAACTTTGGTGAAGTATTCGTCTCGGAGATCAGCGAGCATTTGGTCTGCGAATCCGCTCCAACTGGAATCGAGATGGGTGATCAGATTGAGTCCACTGACAAGATCGCAATCTTCGAGACCTTTTCGGAACTCGTCATCGACAAAATCACTGGCAGAAGTATCTTTGTACTCGTTTGCACCAAGATCGTAAGCGTGGAACTTGCGTTCCGGGTGTAATTTGAGATAACCTGTTTTATTTTCAGAGTCATACGACCAATTTTTGATACTTGCTAACGAGTGTGGTTTATAGATAACTCGGGAGAAATCTGACCAAAACCTGATAGAATCTGTTGCAAGGATATCCGAGGTTGGCTGTGCTGCATCCAAAGCTTTCTGATAGGTATTTTTTTCCACTTGAGGCTGTCTAATGACTTCATAGCTGGAAGAGTCTATGGTTGGAGGTTGTTCGAAGAACTCGTATTTTGACAAGGCTCCAAAACCATCATCAAAATCCCAGAGATACGAGCGTGGATAGAATGACAATGTTCGTTTATCTGGGGAAGTGACTGATTCCATGTGGACTCCTGGGTCGATATGAGATTTTGATACTGATGGAGCGACATAGAGATACGACTCTTGTAGGTTATTGAAATGGGTTGCGATGTTGTTTGCCGGAGGTGAAAGCGAAACAGTAATGATTTCGTGCATTTTGGGTTGGATGAGTGGGATGGGGAGTATTATTGGGGGATGAATGGGATATGGGGATGGTGAATGTCATATTATATAGATCAATAGCTTTACTATGGAATTTTTTCTCTTGTCTCTTTTGGACTTATTTTATTTGTCGCTGTGCGGCTCGTGGGACGTGCTTACATTGAAAATTTTTTTTTTTTTTTTTTTTTTTCAAAAGCTCCTGGTCTAATCAAAAATCAGTGTGCAAAAGTAGTCTTACAACCCAACTAGCGGACCCAACTGGAGCAGCACCTTTGAAGGAGACGAGAAGCGGAGATGAGCAATTCGTTGGAGGTAAGTGGAACGCAAATCAAACGACTTTGGGAACAATATTTCTAACTAGGTTATAATAGGATCGGTTAAAGAACCACTCGCATGCTTTTGATGGGCTTTTGTCGCTGATTCCAGCCAAGTACTATTACGATGAGGACACAGCGGATCAGTGGAAACAGAAGAAGAAGAACAAGAAAGAGCTGAAGGCCAACAAGCGGATGAAGTTGGATCCTGAGCTAAGCAAGGAGATTAGTGCTAAGGAAGCTCTGGAGAGCCGTGCAGCTGAGGCTGTTCCGGTGGTGATTCCAGGACCTAAGAAGGTTCAGAGGGAGGAGGAGGAGGAGGAAGAGGAAGAGGAAGGTGAGGAAGAGGAAGAGGAAGAGGAGGATGATGTCGATCTCGGTTACGGTTCGGAAGAGCTGATGGATTCCGAGGAAGAGCAAAGCAAAATCAGCAAGAGCGAACCGGAGGAAGAGTCGTTGATCGGCCAAGAGTCAACGATCGTGTTTGACGACGACGGAGAAGCTATCAATGAGACACAGCAAAAGCAGCAACAGCAAAAGAAACAAGGAAGCAAGAAGGGAAAGAAGGAGCTGACGCCAGAAGAGAGGCGGGAAAAGGAGCAAAATCTGGCCAATCTGAGAGCCAAGCTGGCAGAGAAAATCTCTGTTCTCAAGGAGAGACGTAAGGCTCCTGGTACGAAGTCGTCATCGGTGACGTCGAGACAGCAAATTCTTGAGGAGAGGCGAAGGAAGGAGGAACTGCGTCGTGCACAACAGAAGAAACGCAAGGAAGCAGAGAAAGAGGAGTCTAGTAGCGAGGAAGAAGATGAGGAAGACGAAGAGGAGAAAGAGCCAGAGTTGGTGATGTTCAACAACATTTTGTTTGCTGACGGTCAACGAGCAACGTCAGATCTGCGTGGTACCCGTCGGGTTGGTAAGACGAAGGGTCCATCGAATAACGATGTTAAAGCACACCTGAAAAAGGCTGAGGCCGAGAAGGCACGTTTGGCTACGCTGGATAAAGATTCTGCTGCGCGGGCCGAGGAAAAAAATACCTGGACGCGTGCACTGGCGAGCGTGCAAGGTGTGAAAGTGAAGGACGATGTTAAGTTGTTAAAGAAAGCCCTTAAGAGAAAAGAGGCACAGAAGCGCAAGAGCGAGCGCGAGTGGGACGACCGTAAGCAGTTTGTTGCTGATCAGATCAAGGCTAAGCAGGACCGCAGGGAGGAGAATCTACGGATTCGTCGCGAGAACCGCGGCAAGCCACGGAAACAGCAGACCAAGCAACTGAAGACATTTAAGGGTCTTGTGCGGCCGAAGAGGGCTGGATTTGAAGGCCGGATTAAGTCTGGTCGTGGTGAACGGCGCTGAGCGTGTGAGGTGGTGAGTGGCTGGTGAGGCTGGAGTGGCTGGTGCGGCGCAGTCGCGAAAATATTCATATGGATATATAGTAAATGTAAGTGTGGCACGCAACACCGTAACGAACGAGCGTAGCAAGCGAGGCGAGTAGGAAGGCAGTAGTGAAGATGTAGTGAGAGTTTTTTTTGGAGCCGTCATCCTTTAGGAGACACCTAGGAGACTCCTGAAGACACTTGCACAATTACAGAGTGATGACCACTCTCAGTATTGGATGTGGTGACTCGTGGCGGTGCAACGCGCAGCAAAGAAAGTGGCTATGGTTGTCGTGGCTGTGCAACGAACAGCACAGCAATGCTCGCACAACATCTGTCCTCCATTCCAACCTGGAGACGCGTACCAATCGGTCGTGTTACTCGTGCTGTCTACCATGCATCAACAACAATCAACCCGGCACATCAACAAACCAAGCGCCATTAGAATGGTTTTCCATGCATTGTGCGAAAATGTTTAAAACCCCTGAATTTCAATTTGACCGAAACGAGTAATGCGTAAACAAAAAAACGGCAGACAGACAAACAAAAAAAAAAAAATTGGATGAAAGTTTGACAACAGGGAATTTAGTTGGCTTTTTTATGGGTTCTGTATTGTCAAATAAAAGGCATCAGCAAGGACCATAGACAGGTGTTCTTTTATAAAATAGCGTTTAGGCCCGGAGCAGACGTTTTGGTGTGAGGGATCAGCTTACAAAAGGACTTGCCAGCCAACGGTATAAGAAATTCAAGTGTTTGTCAGTAAGAAAAGTCAAGTGGCAACCACACATAGACAAGTCGAGAAAACATCATTGAAACATAAGGCGCAGTCATCCAAAGCCTTGCAACAAGGACCTATTTTGTGAGAGTTACACTCCATTACACTTAACAGTGCAAATTACACGCGTTATTTGCGATAAAACGATATTCATACAATCATGTGGTGAGTAAAACATAACGCGCCAAACAACTTTGGAGTCGAACTTGACAATTTTTTTACTAACCAAAGAATTTTTATAGCGGTATTTTCGGATATGCAAACTACAACTCGGGCAAATCGAGAGGCCAGATCATTGATACTTTAGTGGAAGGTCTTTCAAAGCTCGAGTACAGAGGTTATGATTCGGCCGGTATCGGTGTCGATGGTGACAATGAATTTGATGAGACTTCTCCAACTAGGCAAATCGCTATATACAAGCAAGTTGGTAAAGTGGCAAATCTCAAAGACGAAATAAAGTCTCACAATCTCAACAATGCAGAGATCTTTGCTAATCATGTTGGTATTGCTCACACCAGATGGGCTACTCACGGTGGAGTCACTCAATTGAACTGCCATCCACAACCTTCAGATGACAGAAATGAGTTCATCGTGGTTCACAACGGTATCATCACAAACTATCGTGAGCTCAAAACTTTTCTTAAGGGTAAAGGTTACAAGTTCAGATCGGAAACTGATACCGAGGTGATTGCAAAACTATTCAAGTATTACTTTGACAAGGACAATGACCTTGAGTTTTACCAGCTCGCCAAAGAAGTTTTGTACCAGTTGCAAGGTTCTTACGGTCTGATGGTGAAGTCTGTCTATTACCCTAACGAGCTTGTTGCCACTAGAAAGGGGTCTCCATTGCTGATCGGTGTTAAGTCTGAGCAAAAATTGAAAGTCGACTTTGTCGATGTTGAGTTCATTGCAGACCCAAGTTCCAATAGTCAAGGTGCTAACGGTACCAGTTATTCAAGCAGTTATTTGACTGTTCCAACTACAAACGAGATGGCTCTGAGAAAATCTGAATCGAGAGCGATTCTTCCTGATTACAACAAGCCAATTGAATTCTTTGTTTCTTCGGACGCTTCATCTGTCATTGAGCATACTAAAAAAGTCCTGTTTCTTGAAGATGATGACATTGCACACATTGACAACGGTGAGCTCCACATTCACAGGGCTACCAAGTCTGCGGGCATGTCTACTACGAGACCAGTGCACACTTTGGAGATGCAATTAGCCGAAATCATGAGAGGTGGTTACGATCATTTCATGTTGAAAGAAATTTACGAACAACCTGATTCTACTTTCAACACCATGAGAGGTAGAGTTGACTTTAAAAATTTGGCCGTTACCTTGGGAGGTATCAAAGAATGTCTCACCAGTATCAGACGTTCGAGAAGATTCCAGATGATTGCATGCGGTACTTCTTATCACTCATGTCTTGCTGTGCGCTCTTTATTTGAGGAGTTGACCGAAGTTCCAGTTTCTGTGGATCTTGCTTCTGACTTTTTAGACAGATCTCCTCCAATTTTCAGAGATGATACTTGTATATTTGTCTCTCAATCTGGTGAAACTGCTGATTCCATGATGGCTTTGAAGTACTGCAGAGCTGCTGGTGCATTGACTGTTGGTGTTGTGAACTCGGTTGGTTCGAGTATTTCTCGTGAGACCGATTGTGGTGTTCATATCAATGCTGGACCTGAAATTGGCGTTGCATCTACTAAAGCTTACACATCTCAGTTCATTGCGCTGGTTATGCTTGCTTTGCAAATTTCAAACCATATCATAACAAACCAACCTCGTCACCAAGAGATCATTAAAGGTTTGAAGGACATTCCTTCTCAAATCGAGAAGGTTCTTCAACAAGGGAAGTACATTAAAGAAGTTTCTGAAAAATACTTGCACAACAAAGATTCTATCTTGGTTGTGGGAAGAGGTTATCATTATGCTTCTGCCCTTGAAGGTGCACTGAAGATCAAAGAGATTTCGTACATCCACTCCGAAGGTATCCAAGCTGGTGAATTGAAACATGGTGTTTTGGCATTGGTTGAAGAAAACCTTCCAATCATTGCATTTGCCACACAAGATTCATTTTCTCCAAAGATGAACTCTGCAGTTCAACAAATCACCGCCAGAGACGGCCGTCCGATCGTCATCTGTTCTGAAGGTGACAGTTTGATTGACAGATCCAAAATTTCTGCTGCTATTGAGGTTCCACAGACGGTTGATTGTTTGCAAGGATTGATCAATATCATTCCACTGCAAATGATGAGTTATTACTTGTCTGTTGCCGCAGGAAATAATCCGGACCGTCCAAGAAACCTCGCAAAGTCAGTGACTGTCGAGTGATTTGATGGATGCTATTGTTTGAGGTCTGTAAGTTTGCTGAGTGAGGAAAATGGAGGATGAAAAAAAAAAAAAAAAACAGAAATATCAAACCAAAGGAACCCTTTATTTTTATGAACTCTGTTGGTGGGAGATACGCATACGAACTACAAGCTTTTATACTTTCATTATGGAGGATTCATCATGGTTCTCTTTTTTTTATACTATTTTCTGATCATTTTCACCATTGGTTTTTTTTCATTTTTTGTCTTTTTTCAAGCACTTTTCTTTCCGTTGTTCACTTCCTGCTTGCTTGTTTTCTTCTTTGAGCATTTCGACATGAAGAACCTCAGTTTAATACAATGTTGAATACCCTTTCACAGAAAAGAAAACGTTCAAGGTTATTCAACCAATTGAGCTTGGTGGATCTCTACAGACTTCTCGTTCATCGTTAAATCGTTAATATAATTATAATTCGAGGAAATACAAAAAAATCAAAAAAAAAAAAATTTTTTTTAGTACGCAACCCTCCCTGGTGGTTCAGTAATGATTGTTCCGAAAATTGTAGATACTTTTCAGGTTTGGACAAAACCTCGGTTGCGATTGAGTCAACTTGCCAAATCACCTGTTTCGAAATCTTTCAAGTTCAATCCCGTGCAATTCAAACAAACTATGTGTGCAGTCACCTATCCGGATACTTCGCTTCACTTTGCTCTACCAGAAGAGGTGAAGCCAGAGCATTATGACGTGAGAATATTCGACATTAACCATGAAAAACACACATTTCGGGGAATTACAACAATTAATTTCAAAGTGGCTTCTGAAATTGATGGTGTCACTTTGAACCAAAAATTGCTCAATTTTGATCAGGTTTCTGCTAAAATGAGTGTCGGCAAAACTGATTCTGAAGTTGTTGTGGTTGGAACAGAAAAAAACGATAAAGATGAAACCGTTGAATTCAAATTTGGTAGTAAAGTGCCATCTGGCCAGCTTAAGATGACCATTTTATACGATGGTATCATCAGAACAGATATGGGAGGATTTTATGATTCCAGTTACAAAGATTCTAATGAAATTTTGCACCCATTGCTTTGTACCCAACTTGAGTCTACCGATGCTAGATCTGCCTTTCCGTGTTACGACGAGCCAAACATCAAAGCCACTTTCAATATCAGCATCGTTGTGCCCGAGGATTTGGATGTTTTGAGTAACATGCCTATTTCATTGAGTAAAACTTTGGATGATGGTAAAAAAGGCCCTTCGATTGATTCCAATTTGAAAATTGTTGAGTTTGAAACAACTCCATTGATGTCAACATACCTGGTTGCCTGGTGCATTGGAAAATTCGACTATGTGGAGACTTACACTGACAAGGATTACAACGGAAAAAAACTGCCTATCAGAGTGTACACTCTCCCTGGTCAATCTAATACTGGTGATTACGCCTTGGATGCCGCTAAGAAAGTGGTTGATTATCTTTCTGAGATCTTCGATATTGACTATCCACTTCCAAAATTGGATCTTATTGCTGTACCAGCTTTCGGTGCTAATGCAATGGAAAACTGGGGACTTATTTTATTCAGATCAACCGCTCTATTGTATGACCCTGAAAAATCTGATATCAAATACCAAAAGAAAGTCACTTATGTCGTTTCGCATGAAATTGCACACTCTTGGTTCGGAAATTATTGTACCATGAATTGGTGGTCTGATTTATGGTTGAATGAGTCCTTTGCAACTTACGTTGGATGGATTTGTGTGGACAAGCTTCATCCTGAGTGGAATATTTTCGCGGAATTTGTTTCAAATGTTTGTCAAGTTGCGCTGAATCTTGACTCATTGAGAAGCTCTCATCCAGTGGAGGTTCAAGTTTATCATGCCAAGGAGATCGATCAAATTTTCGACACTATTTCTTATTTCAAGGGTGGATCTGTCGTCAGAATGGTTGCTGAATCCGTTGGTGTCGATCTGTTTTTGAAAGGTGTTTCTGAATATCTGAAAAAACATTCATTCGGAAATGCCAAATCTGACGATCTATGGGATTCTGTGAGTGAGGTGACCGGGAAACCAATCACACAACTTGTCGAGCCATGGATCAGAGCTATTGGTTTCCCATATATCTATGCATCCTTGTCCTCTGATGGTAATTCAGTTCAATTAGAACAGAGAAGATTCATTGCTTCTGGTGACTTGAAAGATGATGAAGACGAAACTTTGTGGTGGATTCCAGGAGAATCTATGAATACCAAAGTTCAGACAATTCCAGCCAGTAATTTCACCAAATTGAACAAAGATAGTGTTGGATTCTACAGAGTTTTCTATGATCCGGTTCTTTTCAAGCGTATTCTCTCTCAATTGGATCAGTTCTCCGGCAAAGATAAGATTGGACTCGTTGCTGACACTTTGGCAGGTGCTCAAGCTGGTTTGGTTCCAGCTTCTGATTTCTTGAATCTCGTTAGTTTACTCAAAGAGGAGTCTGATTCTGCGGTGTGGATCGAGATTGATGCAAGATTATCCAGTTTGAAAAAACTGTTTGCAAATGACAGCAAGCTTTTGGATCAGTTGAATAGCTTCTCACGCGATCTGTACAAGAGTAAATTCGAACAACTTTCGAAGCTTCCATCCAACGAGATTTCGTTCCTTGATTCCAATCTAAGATCTTTGCTTCTGAAAGCTTCCGGAACTGCTGGTCTTGAGGCAGCTGTGAACTTTGCACAAACGTCTATTCAAACGAGTTCGCTGGACCCATCGTTGAGGTCAGGAGTTCTCAAGACTCTGCTTGCCAACAAGACTACATGTACCGATGAAAACTTCAACAAAGCGATGCATTATGTTTTGAATCCATCATCAGCGGATGCTAAGGAAAGTGCGCTGGAGGCTCTTGGTTGTATCAGTAGGCCTGAATATCTCAATGTGCTTCTCGATTTGTTCTTCACAGAGAAACTTCCAGAGATGGAGTACATTTTCCTCACCACTCCGCTCGCTGCTAATCCAAAGACACAAACTGCATTCTGGGAGTTTTTCAAATCCAAGTACACTGACTTTGAGACCAAGACTTCAGCATGGACTCTTGACCGTGTTTTTAGAGCATTTTTGCCATATTTTGCAGACTCAAAACTGTTGGAAGATGTTGAGGAGTTTTTTGCTGGTGTTGACACAGTGGAGTACGACAAGGGATTGAAGCAGTCAATTGATGCTATCAGAACCAACGTTGCTTGGATCGAACGTGATTATGACAATGTTTCCAGATGGTTGAACGAAAATGGTTACTGAGTACTAAAATTCATTTTCAGTCTCCACTAATGATGCTTTCGAATATGCTTGCAGAGGTAAGGACGAGTTGTTTCGGCTCGTTATCCTGCTCGATGTCGTACTTCGTAGAGGTTATGTTCGTATAATCTTGATTTTCATCGGAGGTATTGGACATGATGATGGCTGAGTCAGTAGAGTCGTGGAATGCGTCGGAAGTGAGTGCTGGGGCGCTGTTAGTGAGGGGTGGTGACGAGGCCATGAGGACGGGTGAAGAAGGGTAGAGGTGGGGGTGGAAAGAGGAGCGTTGTGATGGCTCACTGGTGGGGACGATAGTGGGAACTCGGGAAGAAGAGATAATGGTATTGTTAGTTTCAAATTTCGAACTTTGGGCGAGGTTCTCGAGGATGTCGGCCAAGGGAGGGTTGTTTGGTCCGAGAGTTGTTGTTGATTTAGGAGTTGTTGTTGATTTAGGAGAGAATCTGGAGAAATCGATGATTTCGTGATTGCCATCAATAAAGTAGAGTTGAAGAAGTTTTGGAGGGATATTGTTTTTGTCGATAAACGCGTTCATTGGAGGGGATTTTGTATTGGAAGAGTTTAATGAAGAAGAATAGGAGGAGGAGGAGGAGGGGAAGAAGACAGCAATAAAAAAAAAGGGCTTTTTTTAGGGATTTCTTTTTGGTTTAAATTCCCCTCTTTTTGGCGACGCGTCGGCCGGGGTTTGGGCAAAGACGGAAAAAAAATGTGTCTGGTCACGTGGAATCACCACATTCAAGAAATTTTCCAGTCTGATTGCAGTTAGTTGCAAGTCAGATTACCTTTAATAGGCAGTATTTTGATAGTTGATGGCAATGAAAGGAATGTAACGAGCCCAGAATAGTGACAGATTTGGCTGTAATTGTGCTGATGCTGCTGAGAAAAAGCGCTAGAGAGCTGGCGCAGCACGGAAACAGAGCGGCTAGCAGCCGTTTAGCTGGCAGAACTGCAGACGCTCTGACTAGCTTTGCTCGGGAATTTTCCAGTACGGGTCCGGCGCAGAAACCACCAAGACCAACAATTACGTCTAGTGCATTGCACGGATCTGGTGGGGTTAAAATTGCACGGCCTTCAAATCCCCAATTGTCTTTCCCATGTCTGGAAAAGCTTGAACAAAGAACTCAGACCTTGGTGGAAAATGGCCCTGAACCGGCATACTCTAAGATCACCGAGGAGAATGTTGATATTTATCGAACTGACGAACCCTTGTTTCTTGATTATGGTGGATATCTCCCTGGATTTCAGATTGCATACGAGTCATGGGGGAAAATGAATGCTGATAGATCCAACGTTATTCTGGTCCATACTGGTCTTTCAGCTTCATCACACGCACATTCGACGGTGAAAAATCCGAAAAGGGGCTGGTGGGAGGATTTCATTGGCCCGGGAAAGTATCTGGACACTAACAAGTATCTCGTGGTGTGCACAAACGTGATTGGTGGATGTTATGGATCTACAGGACCATCTTCAACAGATCCATCTGATGGAAATAAATATGCTACAAGATTTCCGATTTTGTCGGTGAATGACATGGTTCGTGCCCAACACAGACTGATAAAAGAGCAGTTCTTGGTGGATAAACTGTATGCTTGTGTTGGTTCATCAATGGGTGGAATGCAATGTCTAGCATATGCTGGTGAATTTCCTGATGAGGTTGAGAAAATCGTGAGTATTTCTGGATGTGCACGTTCACATCCATACTCTATTGCTATGCGTCATTGTCAACGACAGGTTCTAATGACCGATCCGAACTGGAATAAAGGTTTCTATTATGATGGATTACCACCTCATACAGGAATGAAGCTCTCCAGAGAGATTGCCACGATCACGTATAGATCGGGGCCAGAATGGGAATCAAGGTTCGGCGTGGAGCGCGCAGATCCGTCGAAACAGCCGGCTCTGTGTCCTGATTTCTTGATAGAGACGTATCTGGATCACGCTGGTGAGAAATGGTGTCTTGAATACGATGCTAATTCGTTCCTTTACATTTCGAAAGCGATGGATCTGTTTGATTTGGGCCACAGTACGCGGAGCAAAGCTGCTCGCAGTCGGGCTCAAGCCGAGGCACGGTTCAGCGGAGAGCTTGTTTCGGCCGACGAGATGGAGTACAAGCCTCTGGAGTCGTGTAATTTTGATGAGCCAATCAAGGAGAATTACCGGTCAAGAAGACTGACAAAAGAGGAGGCATCTGAGGATTTGTTGCAAGGATTGGCCAAAATTGCACATAAAGACGTTCTTGTGATTGGTGTTGAGTCGGACATTTTGTTCCCAGCATGGCAGCAGCGTGAGATCAGTGACATGTTACGTAAGGGTTCGGTTTTAAAAGGAGGTGATGGCTCGAACATCCGGCATGTGGAGTTGACCAAGGAGGAGAGTTTCTATGGGCATGATACGTTTCTACTGGCTTTGGAGGAAATTGGTGGGCCGGTTAGTGAGTTTTTGGCAACGAAGAACGATCAATGACGAGCGAAGCGAGTCGTGAGAGGTGATTCAGTCCTTCGCTTGTCCCTCACTCAGTGCTCATCGCTTTGAAGGCCCCATTTTGTATACGATTTAATGAAGTATTGATAAAACGGTGAGTTATTTTTGAAAACACACTTTTAGATGACTCGCTTTGCTGGGTTTTTGACTCACTCATAACTAGCTGAATGACTCGCTTGATGACTCGCTTCGCTAGCCTTTTATTTGTCATCTGCTCCTATATATACAAGACTACATTCCCCCCTGCTCTCTATTGCGCCTCTTCAACCACACGTGACCGCATAGATCTCTCCTTGACCAGTAATCTCTTCAAATTCTTCTTCTCCTCGTTCTCCTTCTCACTAATCTTCACCAACTTTCTACCTGGCCAGATGTTGAATTCCTCCATGTACCTCTTGTCGAAATTGAACTCCATATGCACGTTTTCGTCGGTGAGTCCCAATTTTTCAATAGCCCAGAAATATCTCTTTGGATTGTCTCTTTTGAGATAACGTAAGAGTCTCTGTCTGTGTTGAGTCAGCATTCTAGCCTTTCTGATATGAACAAGATCTTGAGGATGTTGTTTGATGTGTTCCATCAAATTAAACAACTTAACGGTCATCACGGCAGCCTGCACCTCCGACGATCCCGTATCGCCTTCGAAACGAGCAAACTCTGCAACGGCAAGCTCAATCAAACGGTTTTGTTTCTCGGTGTTGTCAGAATTTCTCAAGTTCAAAATCCTCAGCAAAACTTCTCTCTTCTCTGCCTCCTCTTGTTCAATTTTGGAAACAGTAGCTTCATCGTATCCAAGAGTCGAAACGGACTTTGAGATTTTGGACTCTTTAGCTCCAAAGAGAAGTTTATCGACTTCATGCAATTCAAATTTTCTAGCTAAAACGTTTGGCTCTTCAATCTCCAATTTGATTCTGTTGATGAACGGATTGTTTGGTTTGCCCAAAACAGGGTCAACGTTGTTTCCTTGTAACTTTTTAGATGCTTGCAATGCCAAGTTTCTCTTCTTCTTCTCTGTAGATGCCAGTTTTCTCTCTGCTTTCCTCGACGCCTGCACACACGCAGACAAATGGAACGACCGCAAACCCGATCCGCTAGGGGCGCCCCAAGCGTGTGTGAAAGGTGATAATGGCAGCAATTTGAGCATTATTGGATGGATGGTGGACTAACAGGCTTGATGAGCTTCTGATCAACGTCGTTTTGAACATTTTTATTTTTCACTGAACAAACTCGCTCAGCGGAAAATTTTTGGAAAGGAAGGGTAACATCACATGAGCAATGTCACGTGAACGGTATTGGCACGACCGACTCTGAAAATTTTTTCAAACTTTTCACCTCGACTTAAGATGGTGGACAAAAAAACATTTTATAAAAATTATTTATTTTCTCTACTTCTCTCTTTATACCCAAACACACACACAAACACACACACACATATATATAATGAAGTACATTCAATCATCTGAGCTCCTCGCCATTCCAGAAGGTGTGACTGTCCAAATCAAGTCGAGAAAGATCACTGTGAGTGGTCCTCGCGGTCAGCTCAAGAAAGATCTCGGTCATATCGACGTTACCTTCACTAAGGTTTCTGACCGTTCGCTCAAGATCACTGTTCACAACGGAGACAGAAAGCATGTTGCTGCTCTCAGAACTGTGAAGTCGCTCATTGCCAACTTGGTGACTGGTGTCACTGTTGGATTCAAGTACAAGATGAGATTTGTGTATGCGCACTTCCCTATTAACGTTAACGTTGTCACCGAGGATGGTCAAGCATACATCGAGATTAGAAACTTCCTTGGTGAAAAGAGACTCAGAAAGATTCGTGTCCAAGACGGTTGCTCTGCTGAGATTTCTACCAGTCAAAAAGATGAACTCGTTGTGAGTGGTAATTCTTTGGAGAATGTTTCTCAAACTTGCGCTGATGTTCAGCAAGTTTGCAGAGTGAGAAACAAGGATATCAGAAAGTTTTTGGATGGTATCTATGTTTCCGAGAGAGGTCACATTGTTGACGAAGTTTGAGGAAAAAGAGATTTTTTTATAGGGATTCGGTTTGACAAGTTGTTCGATGTTTACCTTTGCGTTATTTGTGCCGGGTGCCATTTAACGTTGCGAATCGTTACCAGCTCCGATATAAGGGCGAGCTACCTACGATTACGCAGGAGTAGAAGACAAGTGAAGAAGGTGGCGAGCAAGTTGAATTAGCTTTGCTAGTTCAGCTAATGTTGGCCATTGGAGTAATTTGTCTAGTAGTTGTATGAGCAAGTAATCAGATCATTTGATTGACTTTTCTTTCGAGTAAGTCATGAATCTTGTTCAAGTGACTACTTTTCTTGCTCATATGTGTCTGAGATATCTTCAGCACAATTGAAAAATTTCAGCCTTGGGCCTTTCTAATTGAGGATGTGAAATTATTTTCTAGTGTGGCTTGAGCCTTACCTTGTGGCTGATTAAAAATTTTCTGTCTTTGGATGTGGCTAACGTTTTGACTCTTTTCGCTTCTCGTCGTTGTGGAATTTTAACCCTGTCATGCTAACTCCACATTCGACTGTTTCATTCACAATTGGCTCCGCTCGTCGATCGTCCCTTTCGCTTATTAATCCCAATCTAGAACCAAACCTACCCCCCATCAACCACACCGACTGACTGTGCGAAGTTTAGCGCGAGCAACAGAACAGCCCCGCGCCATGACAATCACACTGGCCGCCATTGGCCGTATGCGGGGCCCGAAGACATGATAAAAACATGGGGTGATCAGAGGGGGTGTGAGATTTTTTACAGAAAATATGAAGACATATATATCGAGGTAATCGGGTGACAATTGCGGGAAAAAAGATCTTCAACAAGTACGCTTATTGAGTGCTTCACCATATCACAACTAAGACCATTTATAACACTCCATTTCAAGGGAATAACCATCCTTTCATGTGAAATTCGTAGCCAAAACGGGATGACTGCAAAAAAAAAAAAAAACTTTGTGCGGCGCAACTTCTCTGGTCTGGACAAACCCGCATATCTGACTAAAGCATTTCTCCACATTGAAACGTGTGAGACGCATTATAAATAGGGGGTTTTCTGCTGTCAATCAAATTTCCCCATATCGAACGTCGAGTGTATACCAATAAAGCAAATTATGTCATCAATTGCAATCAATCCGAGATTCACAGTTAAAACTGCTTCCAGAAGCTTCAAGAGTTCTAGAAGTCGTTACTACTACGCTGCCACTGCTGGTGCCGCAGCAGCAGCTGCAGGTACATTCTTCTACTCCAGACGTGAGAAGAAAGGCTCTCAAGGTTCTGGTGCATCTGGACCTTCTGGACCTTCTGGACCATTGAAATCGCTCTTTGGTTTTGGCTCGGCTTCTACTGCACTCACTACTAACGTGAGAGAGGCTGCTGCAGAAATTAAGCCAGAAGATACATACCAGGGCGTTTATAACGATATTGCACTCAAATTACGTGACGAAGACGAATTTGACGATGGTTCTTACGGCCCAATTCTCGTGAGACTCGCATGGCACAGTTCCGGCTCGTACAACAAGGGCGACAATAGTGAAACTAAAGGTGGCTCGTATGGTGCAACGATGAGATACGAGAAAGAGAAACAAGACCCTGAAAATGCAGGACTCAGAACCGCAATAGAGTTTTTGGACTCAATCAAGGCTAAACACCCAGAAATATCATATGGTGATCTATGGACCCTTGGTGGAGTTTGTGCAATCCAAGAATTGAATGGTCCAAAAATTAAATGGAGACCGGGTCGTGTTGATCTTGGGGAAAGCTCTGTTCCTCCATACCACAGATTACCAGATGCCTCTCAAGAAACAGGCGAATATGTTCGCTCGGTGTTTAGTAATAGACTCGGCTTTACCGACAAGGAAATGGTGTGTCTGATTGGTGTTGGTCACTCCATCGGCCGTTGTCATACTTATAGTTCTGGATTTGACGGACCATGGACATTTTCTCCAACTATGGTGACAAATGAGTTTTTCAAACTTTTGTTGAATGAGGATTGGCAAATCAAACAATGGGGTGGAAAGAGACAATACACTGATGCCAACACCAAGTCTTTGATGATGCTTCCAACTGACATGGTTTTGAAGAATGATTCGAAGTTCAGAGCGTATGTGGAGGAGTATGCAAGGGATGAGGAGAAGTGCATGAGTGATTTTGCCGATGTTTTTGCTCGTTTGGTTGAGCTTGGTGTTAATTTCCCACCAACTACCAAGCCAATTGTTTTCAAGACACTCGAGGAGCAAAATATATAAGTTTACAATAGCTACCTCCGAATGACGAGCAACGCGAGTTATTGGGCGGCGGGCAGCAATAAAATACAATAAGCAATGACATATTGAAGTCATGACAAGCAAACAATATTTTGTTGACTCAGAAGTATATGACTAAGTGTTAAAAAGTTGAGCAAAGTGTATTAGTCGGATACCTCGAGATAATCTTTCACACCTCGCACCGATCAAAATTTGGCTCGTCGATCGACGTAATTCGTTTATCGTCATCTTCGCGAGCTCCGGAGCAACGTGGATCGAAGTCAAGAAGATTATTCATAGGCAGATACTGATATCTCACACCTCTCCCCAGTCTTCATTTCCTTATCAACAAATACAACATGGTGAAGGCAATCATTGCACCTTCTGTTCTTGCCGGCGATTTCGCTCAACTCGGCTGTGAATGCCACCGCATGTTCAAATGTAACGCTGACTGGGTCCATTTGGATGTGATGGATGGTCATTTCGTCCCAAACATCTCTATGGGACCTCCGATTATTGAATCTTTGCGTAAAGCAGTTCCTAGAGATGACTCAAAGCCAGGAAAATACTTCTTCGATTGCCACATGATGGTTTCTAGCCCAGAGACTTGGGTTCCTGAAATTGCTAAAGCAGGCGGTGACCAATACACTTTTCATTACGAAGCAACCGAGAACCCATTGGAACTCGTCAAACTCATCAAATCACATGGTATGAAGGCTGCGTGCGCTATTAAGCCAGGAACCAGCGTCGACGTTCTTTACCCACTTGCCGAGTACTTGGACATGGCCCTTGTTATGACTGTTGAGCCCGGTTTTGGTGGTCAATCGTTCATGGCTGATATGATGCCAAAGGTTGAAGACCTCAGAAACAAGTTCCCAAAGCTCAACATTCAAGTTGATGGTGGATTGGGTCCTAGTACGATTCCTGTCGCCGCAAAGGCCGGTGCTAATGTGATTGTCGCAGGTACTTCTGTTTTCAAAGCTGTTAAGCCAGAAGAAGTGATCCAGCTTCTTAGAGATCACGTGTCGACCGAACTTGAAACCAGAGGTCTGCTCGAAGAGTAGAATAGCGTACAATTTCGGTATTAGAATTTATATATATTGTGCTTTCAAAACCATGGTCCTCCTAACGTGGTTCCTTCCCCTGTAGTGTCATAAGCGAATGTGCTTGTCGCAGCAGCGTCCTCAATCACGGCCCAAAGAGCGTCTCTGACGGTCTTGGATCCATCTTTAGCAATTTGCTCAGGTTGATCCAACTCCATCTCCTCCTGTTTGGCTTGCAAGTCCACCAAAAGTTCGGCTGTATCCAATTTTCTAGCCTTTGCGTACTTCTTGTTTCTCTCAATCTTCTTAGCTTTCTTGTTGGACAATGTGGACGTCGTCACACCTGTCTTTGGTGCAACAGCACCGGTATAAAGAGCAATGGCGGTGGAAGGAAGTTTCTGTTCAGAGGTAGCAGATGATCTGGTTTTTCCAGCAACTCTGACGGCAGCTCTTTTTCTCGAAAGAGAAGCAGCCTTTCTCTGCCTGAGAATATTGTCTTTGGGCTTGTTGACGGAGTTTTTGGAAGGCATCTTGGGTGTTCAAAGGTCGACCAAAATGATATACTTGTAGTTAGAATATTTTTTTTTTTTCCTGATAAATTTTTTTTAGATGAAAAATTTTGATTAAAAAAAATTTGACTGAAATTTTTCATTAATAATTTTTTTTTTTTTTTTAAAGCTTCAAATTTCTCTTATCAACAGAGTCTCTTAATGCTTTAATGGTTTTATATTGATCAGCAGCTTTGAACACTGAAGTACCAGCCACAATGACATTGGCTCCTGCCTCAGCAGCCTGATCTACATTATCAAGCCCCAAACCACCATCGACCTGAATATCTAAGCTTGGTTTCAGTGCACGGATGTTTCTCACTTTGCTCATCATCTCCGATTTAAATGCCTGACCACCGAATCCTGGCTCCACCGTCATCACTAACACCATATCAAGGTCATCCAGTAAAGGTTCTAGTACCTCGTGACTTGTTCCTGGTTTGATCGCACATGCAGCGTGCATGCCATGTGATTTGATCAATCTGATTAGATCCTGTGGATTCTCTGTAGCTTCGTAATGGAAAGTGTATTGATCACCACCTGAGTTTGCAACAGCCTCAACCCATTTTTCAGGCTCGCTCACCATCATGTGACAGTCAAAAAAATAACGTTTTTTATCGGGAAACAAAGACCGAAGTTGGGCAATTACAGGAAGACCGATCGATATGTTGCGGACGAAATGACCGTCCATGATGTCAATATGAATCCAATCTGCCTTGTTGAGGAATAGACGTGTGACGTCGTAGCCGAGAGTGGTGAAGTTTGCTGAGAGAATTGATGGAGCTATAACAGATTGGCACATTGATATGAGATAAACTTCAGCGTCGATAGTCGCAAAATACGGACAGCTCGCGAAACACAGATTTGCCAATTCGTGGCGTATTTGTAAGGCGATAGCAAATAGGCTACAGGGAAGTACACAGTGCTAAGCGGGCTACACGTGCTAGACAGAGCAACTTCGGGCTACGTATAGCTAAGAGGGAATTATTGAGAAGCGAGGAAACAAAGGCACAGCACAGTAGCGGTCGCTTGGAGTTCCCAGGGTCGAGCCCATAGTGGCGCGTGAGCCTGCGGATCAGGTGGCTCAGCACGGCTCGGCAAAGTCTCGTGCTGACGTCACACGTGATGTCCGCCTTTCTCGAGCCAGATACGAAGATGTAATCTACGAGACATTTCCAGGTGGTACTGATAAGATAGGTGGTACGATCGAAGTGTGGGTCACGTGAAGAAATTCACAGTCAGCACATTCTTTGTGGCCCACACACATCGTGTCTGTTCACAACTCGGCTCTCTTTGGTTGTTTGGTCCACCAATTCTACTCCGAACACTCGGAAAAACAACCCAAAACTTATTACAACTTGCAGGCCTCTTTTCTTTTGATGACTCTTCCACATGAACACGCGACCAATTAGTACGCCTCAATTTGCATAGTTGTTTCAGTTCAACCACAACACGCGTTGTTGCCGAGCAATACCGCGAACTAGAAAAAGAGTGCCCAGCTCTCTCGATTACCTCACTGTGCAGACGATTCTTTTTTTTTATCTCCTGCCTCGGACTGTTGTTTGAGAGCAGAACAATAATGTCTTGTTCCATGTAAGTTTAATCTTTGTTTGTTGTTTTGTTTGTCTTGTCCTTGTGCGTGGTTTGTTACTACTGCCTTGTCTCGTGTAAATATGGGTTTTTTCCCGAAACTGCGAAATTCTCTGCAAAGCCGCCCGGTCCGTTCTAGTCCTTCTATGACATCACCGCGGTTCCTAGCGAGAATATGACATCACACCAAACAGAGAGCCCGCAGGGACTGCAGAGCCCGCATGAACTATCCGTAATCATACCGTAGATGAGCTTTATTTAGATCGTTAATGCCAGTGGAGGCAGGAACACTTGGCTTTTTGACTAGAATGGGACTTTTGGTATGCATACTAGTTGAGCAGACCGGAATAAAGACGGATTTGGAGGGCAAAAAAAAAAAAAAAATCCCATCACCAACAAAAAAAAAAAAGAACCAAAGAAAAAAAGAACCAAAGGAAAATTCACATATAAAAGAGATTATTTCCACCCTTCATCAACACAATTCAACCATTGAACCATTTAATATCAATTAATAATAACAATCATCAATAATGAGTGCTTCCGACAGATTAAACAACGTGGAATCAATTTTGTCCGCCAAGAGTGACAAACAGTTCAAAGTCACTGTCGTTGGATCGGGTAACTGGGGATCAACTATTGCCAAAGTTGTTGCTGAAAATACTGCTGAAAGACCAGACGAGTTTTACAAAAATGTGAAGATGTGGGTGTATGAAGAACTCATCGAAGGTGAGAAATTGACTGAAATCATCAACACAAAACACGAAAACGTCAAGTATCTTCCAGATATCAAGTTGCCAGAAAATGTGGTGGCGGTGCCCGATATCGTTGACGCTTGTGGTGACGCTGATATCATTATTTTCAACATTCCACATCAGTTCTTACCAAGAATTGTGTCACAACTCAAGGGAAAATTGCAACCAGGTGCTAGAGCCATCTCATGTCTCAAAGGTCTCGAGGTGACGCCAACTGGGTGTAAGTTGTTGAGTACATACATCACCGAAGAACTCGGAATCTACTGCGGTGTTCTTTCAGGTGCTAATTTGGCTCCAGAAGTGGCCAAAGGTAAGTGGTCTGAGACTACCGTTGCATACAAGCAGCCTGAAGATTTCCGTGGCGAGGGCCAGGACGTTGACAAGCTGTTGCTCAAGCATCTTTTCCACCGTCCATACTTCCATGTTCGTGTCATTGAAGACGTGGCTGGTGTTTCGCTTGCTGGTGCGCTGAAAAATGTGGTGGCTATGGCGGCCGGTTTCGTCGAAGGCCTTGGTTGGGGTGATAACGCAAAGAGTGCTGTCATGAGAATCGGTCTTGTTGAGATCATCAGATTTGCACACTTTTTCTTCGATGATTGTGAGTCTCAAACGTTTACTCACGAATCTGCTGGTGTGGCTGATCTGATCACAACCTGTGCTGGTGGCCGTAACGTTCGTGTTGGTCGCTACATGGCTGAACACAAGGTTTCTGCCGAAGAGGCTGAGAAGACTTTGCTCAATGGTATGTCTTGTCAAGGTATGCTCACCGCTAAGGAGGTTTACGAGTTCCTCTCGCATGAAAAGAAGGTGGATGAGTTCCCGCTGTTCAAGGCTACCTACCAGATCATTTACGAGAGTTTGCCTATGGAGAAGCTTCCGGAACTGGTTGAGCCAGCGGACGAGTAAAGGAGGTAAAATTGGGTTAATTGAGAGTGTTTCAAATGTTCTTTTTGCAAGTGATCTTTACACATTTTTATAGAATTTTCAAACATATTCAAAATTTTGGCAGGAAAACTGAAAAATTATTCTAATATGAGCTTTTTTTTTCGCTCGTCAAGTTTAAAAAAAAAATCGTTTGATTGAAACTTGAATCTTCTTCCTTTTTTCTCTTCGGTTAATCGACAATGTTTTTGGCAAGATCTATCGGACTCGGCGCATTGCGCAGAACAGGAAACTCAGGAATCAATGGGGTTGTCGGCATCTCGAGAGTTGCCGCTACCACGGCCATTAAACAAGCAGGCTTGATCAGATTCTCATCTACCTCTACCACTACCACCTCACCATCCACAAAATCCACCGAGTTGTCTCCCGAAGAATTGGACTTGTCGAAACAAATGACATGGGAACAGTTCCTTGCCCTACGTAAGCAACAGCGTCGCGTTTCGCTGTTTGGATCCGGTATCGCAGCATTCCTTTCCATCGTGGTTACCTGGGGTTACGTTTCGCAAATTGAGATTGATCCAACTGAGACAATCTTTGGATTAGACACGTTTACCGTTTATATTGGAGGAATTCTAGCAATGGGAACCGTCGGATTTCTTCTTGGTCCTGGACTTGTGGGAGACCCTTTGTTTGCTTTGCTCAATAGAAAGCAGATGAAGTGCTTTTCTGCCAAACAAAAGCTTTTTTTGAAACATGTTATCAAGAAAAGAGTTGATGCATCTCGTCAAAGTATGAACAATCCAGTTCCAGATTATTATGGAGAAAAAATTGGATCTTTGAGGGATTACAGGCAATGGCTCAGAGATGGAAATGAGTATAGAAGAAAAGCCCAGGAGTTTTTGTAAGGTTGCTTTTTTCTTGGTTTTATGATGATGTATTCCTTTGTATATATATACACGAGTTCAGTTCACAATGAATAAGATTGTGATTTTTGGGGTTACCCTGTATTTGAAATCCGCCCTCGAAACTGCCAAAAAAAAAACCAAATGTAAAAAAAAACGCTATTTAACAATCATCAAATGTTTGATGATGAGCAACAAGAATAGTCTAGCAGAGTAATTCAACCATCATGTCTGGGTCAAATCTTGAAGACCTTTACCTCCAGTCGTATTCGTTTACGACTGCCGCAGCCATTATTGGTTCTGTGGACAGAAAAGTGTTTGTGCTACTCCGAGACGGAAGAACTATCTTTGGAGTGTTAAGAACGTTTGACCAATTTGCGAACCTTGTCATTCACGACGGAATAGAGAGAGTGTATTTGAACGCCACAAAAGAGTACGCCGAGTCGCATGAGCCTCAAATTTACTTGATCAGAGGAGAAAACGTTGTCATGTTGGGTGAACTTGATATCGATAAAGAGGATGAGCCATTGGAAGAATTCACAAAGATTAATTACGCTGATGCGCTCAAAAGATGGAAATCAGCACAACAAGAGGTCATCTCGAAGCACAGCGGCGACCAGAAGACGTTTTTCCACAACGGGTTGATTGGATCGTATGTCGCGGATGAGTCGTATTGATACATATAAACGTATACACTTATGAGTAATGTAAGATAGGCACTGTTTCGTTAATAAGGATGTGAGGGGGGTGGGGTGATTAATTTGGTGGATCCCGAACCACGTCTGGTCGGTCTGCAAATGGTATAAAGTCCGGATTCTTGCCGTAAGGGAATCTTTTGATGGCTCCGCAAGTGCAATGACGCTCTAGAACATTACAACGTGGGATTTTGCGTTTGGAGTTATTAGTGATTTTCAGCGATGTATTCATTCCAGCAATAATGTAGCGATGACAGTGCTTGCAAACGGTTCGTTTGACGTTTGGATGGAGTTTCAAAACATTTTTCTTCGAAACAAGATCCAGATTTCGAAGATAGGCACGTGAGAGAATATCCGATGCCGGATTTATTGGATTTGATAATGCATCTGAAGCGATTGTAGATCCAGCTTGATACAGGTATGCTAGACGGAGATAGTGATCTTTCTTCGGAACGGACTTGGGGGGTTTCAAGGTTTTGAGTTGTTTTTGCTTTCCTTGGGTCTTTGGTGGTTCTTTTACCGTTTCCGAGGTCATCATTGGTGGAAAAGAGACGGGTCTAAAATCAGCTCAAATCAGTTAATTTTTCAAATCTCTTAAATCAACCATTTTTTTTTTTGTAATAAGGGTTTCATTTTCGCGGGGAAATACGCTCCTTTTTTTATGGATATTTGCCATCAGAAATAAAAGAATTCAATCATATACAGTTACTTCATCTTCATACAGACTATTATTCAGTTCATATACACGAATTAAAGGCAATTGACGGATTATGAGCGGATACGATAGTGCCCTTTCGATTTTCAGGTGAGTAGAGGCGGGTAATAGAGAAACATATGGGCTGTTTTTTTCGTTTGCCACTTTACTAACTCTAGCAGTCCCGATGGACACGTTTTCCAAGTGGAATACGCTTTGGAGGCAGTTAAAAGAGGTACTTGTGCTGTTGGTGTGAAAGGTAAAGAATGTGTGGTTCTTGCGTGCGAGAGAAGAACCACTTTGAAATTGCAAGATCCAAGAATCTCGCCATCGAAAATCAACAAGATCGATAACCATGTGCAACTAGCGTTTGCAGGATTGAATGCAGATGCACGGATTCTTGTGGACAAAGCACGTGTTGAAGCGCAATCTCACAGACTCACTTTGGAAGACCCGGTGTCTATTGAATATTTGACGAAATACGTTGCCGGAGTGCAACAAAGATATACACAGAGTGGAGGTACACGTCCATTCGGTGTGTCTACGTTGATTGCGGGCTTTGATGAGAATGATACGGTTCCTAAATTGTATCAAACAGAACCTTCTGGAATATACTCGGCATGGAAAGCCAACGCTATAGGCCGTAGCAGCAAGACGGTGCGCGAGTTTCTTGAGAAAAACTACAACAAGGAGACCGAGCTGGATGACGAACAAACCATCAAACTTACAGTTAAGGCGCTGTTGGAAGTTGTGCAAACGGGAGCCAAAAATATTGAAATTTCCGTCATGAAGCCAAACAGAGTAATCAAGTCTCTTAGTAACGATGAAATCGAGAAGATTGTGCAAGAAATAGAGGCTGAGAAAGCCGCAGAAGCCGAGAAGAAGAAGCCAAAGAGAAAGGAATAGTTGTAACGTACAAGATTGTTTGTTTCTATAAATAAGAGAGAGGGTTGAAATAAGTTTTGTGTATGTGATTTTTTTTTCTCCTCCTGTGTGTTATATCGTTCTGGTTTTTCCCTGAACGTCAATGATTTCATCATTCCCATCCTCATCGGTTGATGGTGTGTTGATGACAAATTTCTTGGAAGCAACAAATCCAAATGGAATCACTTCAATGATGCAACGACTCTTATTGATTCCAAAGTTTTGTTCGATAATGGTCTCAAAAACAGGTTTATCCACATTGGTAAGACTCACAACTACACGTGCTATTCTTTCGCCGTTGCTTTTATCATAAAGATCCCGACTTTGTACGGTAAGTAGCTCGTCAACCTCTTGAATGAACCCGTTGACGTTTTTTGCAGTAGTGTTCCAGTCGTATTGAACTGCCTCGACCGTTCCGAGTGCAAGATCGTTGACGTCCTTCACTTTGAAATGATCAGAAACTCCATTTTCATTGAGTAAGAATGCGTCCATAAGTCTGCGCAGCTCGAAATTGGCAAGTTCGCTATTAATCTGTTCCAAAGGAGGTAGTACCATTGGATTGCGGCGATTTCTTGGTTTGAATTCTAGTGTAGAGTCCAGAACAAGTTTCCACCTTTCGTTCATTTGCTTTTGATTTCTGTTTCTAGTGAGTTTGTACCACATAAAGGACCCCAGCATCGCTGGCGGCAGCACCACGAACATGAACGGTA
Organism: Ogataea pini; assembly: GCA_003707665.2. Classification (NCBI taxonomy): domain Eukaryota; kingdom Fungi; phylum Ascomycota; class Pichiomycetes; order Pichiales; family Pichiaceae; genus Ogataea; species Ogataea pini. Next base: position 542,476 of record PPKL02000002.1, on the reverse strand, counting down.
GGGCCACAAATAGAACGAATCCACCCACAACCGTGAGTCCCAAGGCAAGTTTAACTGAGTCTGGGATCTTATCAAGAAGTTCATTGAACAGAGACGGTGCCACAACGCGATTTTTCGGTGGTCTATGACGCATTTGTGGGGTCGCACCATTGGTGAAAGATCTATATTGGAAGGTTCGGAAATTGGACACACAACAGGCTTTAATAAGCAGTTTTGAGGTCATTTTTGGCAGCAAAGAGCGAGAGAGCCCAATCAAGGGCCTTGATCCAACAATTCGCAGCATTTTAGGTGTGTTAACTGGTGCTTCTTTTAGTGAAATCCGTCTAAGAATACTGTACAAAATTCGCTGCTATTTATATTGAACTTGATGAAAAATAATTTTTCACGGCTTTTCGGCTTTCTTAGCCTCGGGAACCAAATACGCAAATGTCAAATAGGACGTGTGTGTCTTGAGTTCAGGACCAGTTTTCGAGACATCAAACCATTCAAAACCTTCTTCACCCTCCATGACACGTTTCCCTTTACTGAATGGATTGAATCCACGATCTTTCTTGGCTTTTTTATCGTCTCCCTCCTCAGAATGTCCAATCACTTCCTCTAGCACTCTCTTGCGCTCATTTTCAGAACGTGGATCGTCGAGTTGTTTCATTCTCACTGCAATCAACTTCTTTTTCTCCAGTCCTTCCTTCTGTCTCTTTTGCACGTCCCGCAACCGCTCAAGAGCATCGTCAACCTCACGAACCATTTCCTTTCTAGACTCCCATTTTTTACCTGCAACCTCAGTCATCTCCACCTCAGTCCATCCATGTTCTTGCAATGCTTCCACAGTTTTCATCACTTGCTCCACACAGGGAGAAAAACAACAGATTCCAACACGACGATCCTTCGCAATAACACGCTCCAAGTGCGGAATAGCCTCCCACGGCGACGGAAGGTCAAGGAAAATTGTATCGGCATCAACCTGTGTTTGATCCACATCAAAACCCTTCAAGCAAACATCCCTGTGGGTGAGTGTGAGGTTCGTCACTCCGTGATCGGCAAACTCCTCTAATGCCTGTTTATACCGAGGCTCATGAAATTCGTACGAAAAAACCTGTCCGGCCTTTCCCACTGTTCTAGCAAAAGCATGACTGAACGAACCAGATCCAGTTCCAGCCTCGATCACTCGAGACCCGCTCACCACATTCAACCTTTGCATGATGTAGCTGGAGTCTGGCGTATAAACGATCTGTGTTCTGTGCGGCAGAGAAATTGTCCAAAGCTCTGGAGTAGGATGCAACAAGTAAATAAATCCATATCCTTTAGGACTCACAATTTGCGACCCATACGGCTTCCCCACCATAGCGGAGTGAGGAAACGAGCCGTATCTGGTCTGTAGAGTATCTTCCGGGTTCACTTTGATCGGTTTGATGTTCTCCCGACCAATGAAGGCCAGAACAAGATCACCGGCCTCAATGGTATCTTTGTATCCAAGAAACGACATGTTGTGATGGGGCTTGATTGAAAATAGCACTAGATCATACTGATAGAGAGAGAGGTTTTGAAAATTTTCATGATAACTGGCAAAAAAAAAATTATCAAGATATGGCTGTGCAATTTTTATGATTATGTAATCTTTTAACGGAGTAGACAGTCGAAGCATGTCCTAAGGAAACGGAATCAATAAATGCAGATCAAGGGCACCACAACGAACTATGCTCACTGGATTTTGTGTTGTAATCCGAGTTATACCAAATGTTTGAATCAATTAGAAGTTGGGGTGAAAAGATTTTTACTAGTATTTATTAATCCATCACAACTAGTTTTTCAAGCAGCAGTCACTGTTAAATGAATGATAATAGCTCCAAAAAAACACACTTTTTTGAGTTTCAATCGGGTAATCAAATAACCACTGACATTATCGAGTGTGTGGTTGGTCTTCTCATTCCTCAATCTCATAGACACCATCTAGATCGGTATGGTTGAGTGGGCCACCCCAACACCTCACAGGTGACTATTCTGACGGCTATTTGCCGAAAAGTTATACACTGATTCACTTGACCCGTTACTATCATGAACAACATATTGCAACCCAGGACAACTCTTTCCCTAGCAAATCTTCCTGCCCCGTTCCCCCTTCTACAACATGCAAACTGTCGCGCTTACGTAATCAAACATGCCCTGAATTGTACGTTTCTGGGAGGTGTAATGGGATGGTGAAGCTGCTTCTGCATATGACAAAACAAAGTTACTGACGAATGCTAACATTCAGCTATCCCATTGTACTCGTCACTATCGCTATGCCCGTGGGTTGGTTGACGAGCACTTGTCAATCGTTACGTGCTTAACGCGTCGGTCAATACTGACACATTTCATGAACCGACTAAATGTAAACAAACATTGCAAAAAAGTAAACAATCGAGAAAGGAATTTCTCCTAATAATTTTTCTTGGCGATGTGTAAAAAAAAAAAATAAAAAACTGTGAGCATGTTTACTGAGATAAACTTCTCTTACCATAAACAGTACCCAAAAAGGTGTTGAACCCCCCCTAGGTTGACGTGTTAAACGGAGATTCTTCAGCCAAAAGGCCATAAAATACCGTGATACACGTTCAAAATATTTAAAGCTGTGCCGCCAGATACAAGATCACCAAGGCAACAGGCGCCCAATATTAAGCGCACAAACCAATCAAATATATCAAGCGTTTCATTTTTAAACTTGGGACTCTTTACAATTACGATCTTTGTTCCTTCTTGATCCGGTTGGGATAACAAGATTCCAACAATTAACACTTCACATTGGCTAGAAAATACCAGCTATAGCAGCACCATACATTGCAAAGAATATCCATGAGCTCCTTCAAAAAAATGGTTGGCGTTCAGCCAATCAACGATGAGAATTCAAGTGTTTACAGAGATTCCAAGGACGTTCTGACAGACCAACAGTCCCAAAAGATCCGTTTACAAAATTCTCGTTTGACTAAACCTGCTAGAAGAGTTTTGGGTGTTATTTCAGACTCATCTTTGAATACTAAACAAGCATCAAATAATGGTACCGACTGGAGCGGCAAATTGAAATCAAAAACGACCGTTTCATCAGTTACGCCAAATTTGCATAAATCAGTGGAAGAAGATGAAGAAATGGCATTCCAAGAGCCTCAAGAGGATGTCAAACAACAGATTGTTGAGGAAGCAGAAGAGGAAGAGGAAGAAGATGTTGATGAAGATTATGATACCAGTGGATTGGCTAACGAACCAATGTCTCCTATCATCAACGAAACAATCGTGCAAGAAATTAATCGTGCTTATTTGAGATATTCAAGAGATTATTTGGACCCAGAAGACGAAGATACCTTTGATGTTTCGATGGTGGCAGAATACGGTAACCAAATATTCAATTATCTTCATGAGTTGGAGTATAAATTTGCTCCAAATCCCAGATATGTTGAAGAAATTCAAAATGAACTTACTTGGGATCACCGTGCTACCTTGATGAATTGGCTGGTCCAACTCCATAGCAGATTTAATTTGTTACCCGAGACTTTGTTTCTTACAGTTAACATCATTGACAGATTTCTATCATTGAAAACGATATCGTTATCAAGATTTCAGCTTTGTGGTGCCGTTGCTTTATTCATTGCTGCCAAATATGAAGAAATAAATGTTCCTACAGTTTCTCAGATGATCTATATGGTTGGAGATCAATTCACAGTTCCCGAATTTCTACGGGCTGAAAAATTCATGGTTGAAGTTTTGAAATTTGAACTTGGATGGCCTGGTCCAATGTCGTTTTTAAGACGTGGATCTAAAGCTGACGATTATGATAATGAAGTTAGAACCGTGGCTAAATATTTTGTGGAAGTGACCATTATGAATCAAAGATTTGTTGCCTCTGCTCCCAGCTGGCTGGCTGCTGGCGCACAATATCTAGCACGTCGTATGCTTGGCCGTGGTGATTGGACCCAGGCACATGTATTCTATACCGGTTACACTACTGCACAACTTGAGCCATTGGCTGAAGTTTTGGAAGAATGTTGTCTCAAGGCTTCTACGAATCATCAGGCAATCTTTGATAAGTATAGTGAACGGAAGTTTAAACGTTCAGCTTTATACGTTCATGATTACCTGAATGCTCTTTACAATGAGTCTTCATGAGAATAGCATTCCAGCTGTTGTTATTGTTTCTTCTTGATCGACGTTGACCTTTTAGTGGTTATTTACCCAATGTTTTTCTATACGACCTTCGTTTTTGTCTGAGATTTACGTTTGAATACACATTTACGCTTATTGAAATATTTTTTTTAATATGGGGTAAATTCGGGTTTTAGGTGTAGATGAAAATTCACGTGAGCTAGATAAGGGTTTGACAAACCCTTCAAGTGGCGAGGATATGCGAAAAATAGTCACAGATTTTGGGGCGGGCCTCGCGCGCAAAAAAAAACCCCGGTAAGACACCGCGAGGCCCCTGGTTAGGCCCGGTGGAGAAGACACCCGAAAAATTTCAGCCACCAGGGAGGGTAATTACTCCAGGGAGGGAAGGGAAAATTTTCATCAAGTGCTAAGGTTTTGGAAAAATACTTTGTACATAGCGAAAGTATACTTGAAGATATTGAATCTAAGGATTAGACAGTTGGAATCTCATAGACAACAGCATAATCAATAATACAAAATGTCAGGATCCGGTGCTTCTGGTAACAAATTCCGCATGTCGGTAAGTGGCAGATCAGAACAACGGCAGAGCGAGAAATAGAGTTAAGATCGAACAGAGGAGAGTCAGAGATATTCAAGCCACATCATAAACAGCATGAGCAGCATGAACAGCATGAACAGCGTGAACAGCTGACTCTGAACAGCACTGAATAACAGATGAATATACTTTTTGCAAACAGTTGTGTTTCAACTGCGTTTTACCGCCTGAGAGTGGAACTGTCAGAGCTAGCGTTTTCATACACGACTGTCAGCAATATTGCCGATACACTTGAATATGCTTTCTCTACTTTAAAGAAACCATTGTCTCCATGTCTCCTTTTTTGATTACACTCGTTTTGAGCACTTGCCGAGAGATATTCCTCTACAAAGGTCTCGCCCCACACATACTAACAACTTATTTTAGTTGGCTCTCCCAACCGGTGCCATTATGAACTGTGCCGACAACTCTGGTGCCAGAAACTTGTACGTTATGGCCGTTAAGGGTAACGGTGCTAGACTTAACAGACTTCCAGCTGCTGCTGTTGGTGACATGGTCATGGCTACTGTCAAGAAGGGTAAGCCAGACCTCAGAAAGAAGGTCATGCCAGCTATCGTTGTCAGACAAGCTAAGGCTTGGAGAAGAAAGGACGGTGTCTTCCTTTACTTCGAAGACAATGCCGGTGTCATCGTCAACCCTAAGGGTGAGATGAAGGGTTCTGCTATCACTGGTCCAGTCGGTAAGGAATGTGCTGACTTGTGGCCAAGAATTGCTTCTAACTCTGGTGTCGTTGTCTAATTTGATGAGTATTTAATTCAATTACATAATGTCACACTAAGCGTAGAAATCCGTTTCCAATATATTGTATAAAAAAATAATTCTACACGAACAAAAAGATGGGAGATGAAGAAGATTTGAGGGTCTTTGTTTCCTTGAATGTTTCTTTGTGCAGTATTTTTGGTTACCTCAGTCCTTTGAGATACTCAACGGGGCATGTCGGTATTTCAGATATCTGAGATCAGCGGTAAGTTGAGAAAACCGTGCCCTCATTCCATCCATACTAACACTTTCCCCTTGGTTTCCCATGGGGGTTCACCTCTTAGATCTGCTCGCCTCTTCAAAACTCAGGGACAGGAACGATGGAATTCTCAAACTTGAAGACATTCAACTTGAATCTCTGGCAGTGAGACATAATATCAGCGTCACAACAATCATTTCCCTGCTCAGAGGGCTCTCTCAACATATAGCCATAGACAAACAGGCCTACGCCAAGGGAACTACCACCTCACAAATAGTCATTCGTCTCAATAAAGCGACTAACCTACTTCGATTGATTGTTTCCAAGTTGATAGCATCTCCTAATCACATATCAGGTTTCAAATATAAACATTATGACGAAATTTTGTACATCTTGGAATCATATTTTTTCTACTATAGATCATCGCAAAAACACATATTTGGGCCAGCAGCATACAATGTGGCCCGTTCAATTGCCAATCTCATACAGATTCAGAATTTCAAAGACCACCTGTATGTGAAAAATTACCAAGATATCCTCGATCTCGTGTTGGACGGACTTGATCTGCTCACAGAGCCTCAGTCAGAATCCGATAATGAAATAACCAACAAGGAGCAACTAATAGCAGAGTTGCTTAACGTGTTCAATGAGTTTTTGACCCCTAAACATACATCAACACTCACACTTTTTCTCAACAGCGAAGTTTCAGACACAGCTAATTACTATGAACGGATTGTTCGTTTCGCTGATAACTACTACGAAAACACTTTCTACAAGTCTGGAAATGAATCCGAATGTCTGGTGATCATTCTGAAAATTCTGAACCAAGTCTTAATTGATTTGCCTGGAGTTGACATGAAACTGGGATTCATCGCATACAGATTGGGAGTCAACTACATATTAAACTTGAAGTCAATCACTTTTGAAAGACTAAAGGAACAAGTGTTTGTTTTCATTAACTTGATCCCAGAATACGTTTCCAACGACTTTGTACCTGTTTTCGCCGACGAAGGATGGAATTTTGTCTCAAGATATCAACACGACTGGTCTTCTTGTCCAATTGCAGAGACTACGAACAGCAGCGATACATTTCCCGATGTGGAAGCCACGGAAAACCGCGTTGATGTTCCAGCATCACAGAACTCTGATTTGTCGTTGTTGAAAGCAAATATTACAGATACCAACAGAGGAGAGGATAACGTCGAAGAGGTTGTTCGAATGAAGGAATTGAAGAACATTATCCTGCTTCTACTTGACTTGATAGTTGAATCTCCAGTTGAAAGATTATCTATTTCAGATCCGGATTTCAAAACTTTTCCAGACTCCCAAAATCAATCCTGGTTCAATATGAGTGAGATATTCCTTGCAGCGGATGGCAATTCTAAAGCTTGGTTATTGGAACTCGGACTAACAAAACTAATCACTTGTTATTACACACTTCGAGGTCCAAGATTAGTACCAAAATCTGAAGGTTTTCTGGTGGATACATCCTCCAAAAAGAGGAAAATGATAACAACGAGATCAGAGTTTCTGGAGTATCTGGAGAACTCTGATTCGTTTCTAGATATGATTCTGTTGATGATAAACTATCCAGTTATCGTAAACAAAGATCACATTCTTGTTGGGCTCCATCTTTTGACATTTTATATTCACGTCATTTCTGAAAGTGTGTCTGATCGATCGAATCAACTGTTGAACCAACTGGTTGTTGTTTTTGAGACCCAAGATCAGAACATCAATTTTTGGAACTTGCTTTGTTTGAAAGTATTGTTTTCCTCTTTGATTGATACCAAGCAGGTTATTGACACTACCATAATCAACAGATTGATGAAATATACAATAGACATGGTCAAGGTGCCAAAGCTTTGCAAAGTGTCATGTCTTTTATTTCATGAATTTTTGAAAGCAAACTCTTGTTCATTGATTTCTCTTTCAAGACTGGATAAATCTGTTTTACAGCAATTAGAGATGGTAATGGAACTCCCAGAAATTAACGGACCTTCTGTCGTGTCGAAAGAAGCCGTGAAGTTTTGGTTTTGTTGTCTGGAGTTTTGTAAAGTGTTCAAATTTCAAAGTATCAAATTGCACGAAACCGCAAACACCAGTCTTGGTCAGCTTTTGAGCTTCAAAGTGATCACATGGATGCTTTCCAAAGTGAATCAATTAAACGAATTATCAAATCCAGCCGAAATCAGTGTCGTTTGTTCTTTGATGATGTGGCTATGCGGAGTCAACGATGTGACAGTGAATAAATCATTGACCATTGAATTTGAGAGCAGTAGCGATTTGACTGTTTTCCAGAGATTTCATGCCAGATCAAAGCTTAAGGAAATCACTTGGAAGCAGGCTTGTGGGAGATGTTTCCATGATAGTATGGAAAAAATGAGTTTCAGTGGAGTTTCAGTGGACTTGCAACAATCTGTCACTATTTTGGGCCAATTAAATGAGATTTATGCCACTTTATTGAGTAACGACAGAAACAATCTAGCTGCCTGGTCTATCTTTTTGTTTGAGTTTGTGCACGAAGTTTCGCCAAAGTTACAAGAAAGTACAAGGAAACTGCAAGATCAGATCAAAATTTCATGGCAAACAGAGATTTCAAGTGCTCAAAGCTTCATCAAGATCATAAATAAACTCCCATTCAAAGCCAGAATTGTTGGTTTGATCAATGAACGCGAGTTCTTGAGAAGTATGACTCAGAGTATCACAAGAAAACCACTGCATAATCCGCTCGCATTCGAAGATTTTGGACGAGTGAGGAAACAAAGCTACCTATTTGATGAACTCAATTCCGGCGTTGAAGAAGAAAGAGAAGAAGACCTTTTCAACTATATGGACGGTGGTCAAACTCTTGAGCAGTCCTTGATTTTGTTCATACTTCAATCTGCGAAGGATGTTTCTCAGACTGTAAATGATGCTCTTTCGTTCATTAGTACCCTTCCGTCGGGAATCAGACGTTTGAACGCATTTTTTGCACTTTCTTGTCACTTTGAGGAATATCAGATAACAAAACTGGATCCCGATATCATTGAAAAACTGTACAATTCATTCACATCGTTATTGGAGTCACACCGAACGAAAACTTTTGAAATGACGGTGGTGACAGTTTGCAAACTCTTGAGACAATTTGCAGATATATGGCTGAACAATCCAGAAGCTTATGGTGATCCTTACGACATTTGCGATTATCTTATCGTTTTGAATGATAAGCAAATGCTCTTCACTGAGGCAGGAAACACAGAGTTCTTGAAACTGCATCTAGACATTTTGAGCAAAATTCAAGTCAATTACGGTTGTTTGACCAAAAATGCTATATTCTCTAGGTCTCTCGTGTTGTTCAAGGAATCAAATAATTATTCCAAGTTAGAAGTTGCTGAAAATGTAGCAGAGGTGCTGCGTGTTTCATCATCGCAACTTGAGATCTACAGTTCATTCATACAAACGTTTAAAAGTCCTCAAGATTCTCTGGAAACTGCATCATTGTTCAGTGAGATTTGCGTTGTTTTGTCCAAAGCTTCAGATACACTGTTAGTTTCATGTGTTTGCAACTTGCTTGAATTGTTCCGGTACGGAAACTTCAAGCATTACCTGAGCCGTTCATTAGAAAAAATAGCATTAATGAATGGGTTCACTTCGGCGTACCAGTTATTTTGGCATTACAAGGAAGTCATTCTGAAAGCCTGGCTTGGATTCAAAGTCCCTTTGGAAGAATTCCCATTTTCACTTTTTGGATTTGACAACTACAAGCACTTTGTTTCACTCAACTACCGGGAAATGATTGCACTTTGCTTGGCCTATGGTGGCTCAAAAATGATTGCTCGCATATCTGAAATAATGAATATCAAAGCAAGTACTCTAGTGTCTGATTCTCTTAGTCTGGCAATCACTTTGGCTTGGACTTCATCAGGGAATGGTGCTAAAATATTTGACAACATATCCAGACTACTGGGAAAAGAATCAAGGAAGAAGATTAAAGAACAAATTGTTCTTGTATTCTATGAAATGATCAGATTTTTGGACGTTGCGGATGAACATGAACTATACAACAATTTATTTCTGCCTGGAGAGTTGAGTCATATACGCAATCTGTTACTCAACGAAACTCAATTGGGGAACCAGTGTTTTGTGGATTATGAGTTATCCATAACTGTGTCCAAGCTTTGTTCTACTTTTGAAATGGTATTGAAAGATCATAAACTCACCAAGTTTTGGTCTGTACCTGTTTTCTACTTTCTTTCTTCCAAAGTGTTCACATTGCTTGAATCAGCTTCAAGTGTCATGGAACAACTGGTTACTGTGCGGAAATTGAAGTTTCTAGTGATGAATTTTTTAACAACTCACAACTCCAACACAAACTTGACTCATTTATATGTGTCCAATCTTTGCATACACTTGGAAAATGATATGTTATATGTTGATGTGAGTCGTATTTTACTTGTGTTATTGAGATTTGAGAATGAAAGGAGTGAAGATTCGTACGCCAAAAATTGGGTTCTTGTTCTTACAAGCTTGTTGAGAGTAAAAGAGAAGAAGAAGAAACTACATCCAGAGTTGTTGGGATTTTTCGCTACACATTTGGATACTGTCGAAACTTTCGAACTATTGGTGAAGCCTTCAGTTGACGTTTTACAACAGAAATGTTGCACTCTTCCTTTGAAATCGATCATTTTTGCAGTTATGAAATCAGTTGGACAATTAGAGTTGATGCATTTGATTGAATTGATATCTTTGTTGTTTCAATTCAGTGAACCTGCGTCGGTTGACTTTGATGACGATAGCTTGACAGAGTCCTTCATACAACAGTTATACATCATCCAAGCTACTGATAACATTCCTCTGTCTGATGAGTTTAAAGGATGGATAGGTAATACATTGGGAAGGTACTACTTGACTTCAGGAAACCATGCAACTCTGGAGTTGTTTGAATTTGAACCATCTTTTTTCCAGCAGTTGAAAGGTGAAAACATTGGCGAAGAGAATAAACTCTTTGAAGTCATTTTGAAAAAAATGGAACAGAGCGGTACCGCACGGAACTGCTTTGAGTCTATTGTTGGAACAATTCTCAATGACGACACAGAAGGGAACCAAAATCGTTTTGATTTTCCATTAGTGCAAGATAAAAGAAGTTATATTCTTCCATTGACTTACAATCTATGCGAGCTTTCTAATAAGGGGATGGGTGTTATCTCAAACAGCACCAAGAGTACAGGTGATTTGTTGAATGAGTTGAGACATTCAAACGTGGATCAGGAAAAATGGTTGCCCGAATTGTTCCTCACTTTTGCCAAAGAGACACGTTTCTGCTCAGACGTGATGAAATTGGTGTCAATGTTCGTTATTCAGGTGCCCAAATTTGCAGTCGACGCATTTCCACAGCTGATTCTCTACATGATAAACATGGAGGCCAATGATTTCGGTAAGTTTGTGAACCAACTACTGAAGGAATATTTTGCTATTGAACAACCCTCAAAGACTTGTAGTAAAGTGTTCTTGGAGCTGGTGTTATTGTTGCGTGCTGGAGCCAAAGCTGGTTATCGCAAGTTCATCAACGTTTACTTGGGGTTGGATTATCAAAAAATATACACTGCTGCGCTCATGGCTGACTGTCCAAAAGCAGCTTTGATGTTATCAGAAGACTGTTTCTCAAACGGTATGAAAGCCAGCTCTTTGAAGGAAAAAGACGTTCTACAAAAAGTTTATTCCTCGATTGGCGAATCAGATTTATTTTTTGGTCTACCAATTGACCCATCAATGCAACAAGGATTGGATATTTTGAGACACAACGACATCAAATGGGGTGGAATTATGTTTGGAAATGCAGAGTTCCAAACCAGATTGGCCCTGAATGATTCTATAGATACTGAGAACACTTCAGATCTAATTCAGGGACTTTTCTCTGTAGGATTATCGGGAATCTCCAATGTGTTGGACGAATACGTTGGCGAAAGACAGCAGAGACAAGGTCAGTCGTTGAATAATGACCGTCTCGATAAAATGTATGAGAGAGCGTGGAAGTTGAATCAATGGAATCTTCCGGCTCCAAAAGTCTCTGTTGGAGAGAATGCAGCAATTTACAGTGCACTAAAGAAGATGCACGACACTCCGAAGCCCGATGCTTCTGGGACTGCTTTTGACAAAACCCTATCTGAGCTTGTTGGATCACACAAAGAGTTTGTTGATTGCCCAGACACCGTGAAATCATGGTTTAGAGCACTTGCTGTGATTTCGAGTAGTAAAGATCTGGTTGAATGCGATGCGAACGAGCTTGCAAGACAATATGAGGGGCCCAAGCACTTCAAATGGTTCGAAAACAACGAATTTGGCTCTTTTGAGAACATTCTGTTGGGACGGAAGACAACGTTGGAGTTGATAGCGACGAATACGACAGACAAATCGGATAGAAACACCTATTGGTTTGGAGCCGTGAACGAACTACATCAGTATGGTAAACTTGCTCGAACAAATGGAGAGAATCAAAAGGCAATAAATGCTGCTGTTTATTTGAACAATATTGCAGTTACCAAACTTGATACAGCATCTCCATTGGCTAAATTTGTTGACCGAGTGTCAAAATTCAATGTTGCTTGTGCTTTCTGGTCGCAAAAGGAAGAAACTGAATTCCCCGTGGTTGCTATGAAAGATTTGATATCTGCTGAGAAAAGCGAGCCAATTGACGGCTTTAGGTTGCCATTCCACGCCCCACGGCTTTCTGTCGGATTAATGAGTGCTTTGATTGCGGAGTGGTGTTCTGAATCTCGACAGGAGACCTCAACAGATATAATGAGGAAATATGTTGAGTCTTGGAGAGATAACTTTGATGGTGCTAACAACAACGAAGATGCTGAGATGTTTCATGTTTTTGCCAAGTTTTGCGATGAACAGATCAGAGGAGGAGAATTGGATGCCAGTATTGAGAGGCTACGAGCTGGTACGAGACAGAAAGAACGGGACTTAAGGGAGTTGCACAGATATATGACAGATTCTAATGTTGAGGAAGCTGAGCGGAAAGATACTCGTCGTGCTCATACACGATTGAAAGTTCAGTACAAGGCGGAGCGTGAGGAGTTGGAGACCGTTTTAGCAAGCAGAACAAGCTACATTACCCAGGCAATTGAATTCTACATGCGAGCTGCCGCGGCAGCAGAGAGTGATTCAGTGGAAAGTAGAGATATTGACAGGTTTTGCGGGTTGTGGTTGGAAAATACTGATGTTCTAGTGAGTGCTGAACTTTTAAGACAGATTCCTTGTCACAAGCTTTTACCGTGGTTGAATCAGCTCACATCTCGATTGATGAATGAGGTGTCTCATTTTCAGACACTGCTAAAGGAACTAATTGCTGCCATCACTTTTGAACATCCATTCCATTCTTTATACCTTTTGAAGTCGTTGATTTTGAGTGCCAAAGGAAGCGAGGATCCAGCAACTGTTTCACGAGGAACAGCTGCTCGAGAGATTTGGAGAGATTTGGTGAGGAAGAAGCCTGAACTTTTGGACGCAGTTGACGAGCTTTGCGAGCATTCTGTGATGCTGGCGAATCAGAAGGTGAAACATGCGAAGAAAGTGGCTCTTGCCAAGTTTTCGGGCGGAGATTGGTGGTTGGAAAGACTACCGAAACTCGGACTTCCACCACCGAGTTTGGAGTTGAATGGTAGAAAGAAGAATGGAGAAATTGTGAGAGTGGAAGCCAATGTGAGCATTTCACCTTCTGGAATCAGTCAACCTAAGATAATGAGGTTGATTTTAACTACGGGTGAGACACATAGAATGATTCTGAAAGGTGGATCGGACGATATGCGGCAGGATGCTATTATGGAGCAGGTTTTCGGCAAAGTGAACGTTCTTTTGAGTGGTGATGAGCACGCCAGACGGCGACAGTTGAGAGTTCGTACTTATAAAGTTGTTCCATTAGGACCAGGAGCTGGAATTATTGAGTATGTTTCAAACTCAATGGCATTGAATGATATCTTACGGCCATTGCACGAGAACGATTCGATGTCAATTGACGGTGCTCGAAGTCGAATGAAGGAAGCCCAGACGAGAAGTACCGCAACTAGAGTGCTAACGTATCGATCAATCACTTCAAAGATCCAGCCAAATTTCCGCAACTTTTTTTTCAACAATTTCATGTCTCCGGACCGGTGGTTTGAATCCAGATTGATATATAGCCATGGACTCGCCGCTTCGTCTGTGATTGGCTATGTTTTAGGGCTGGGAGATCGACATTGCAACAATATTCTGATTGACCGATCGACAGGTGAGCCGATTCATATCGATCTTGGAGTGGCATTTGATCAAGGAAAAGCACTTCCTGTGCCGGAGACTGTTCCATTCCGGTTGACACGAGACCTTGTGGATGGTTTGGGTGTTACAGGAGCTCAAGGGATGTTTAGTAAAAGTTGTGAGAATGTTTTCACTGTTTTGCGGGACAACATGCCGTATATTTGTGGGATTTTAGATGTTTTAAAGTACGATCCGTTGTATTCGTGGACTTTATCGCCAATCAGGAGGAGGAAATTACAAGATTTTAGCAACAATAATGACGAGGCTTTTGATAATTTGATCAAGAATGATACGGGATCGGAAGCAAGTATTGCTATTGAGAATGTGAAGAAGAAATTAGAGGCTAATGGGTTGAGTGGTCAGGCGGTGGTGAGAGAGTTGATTCGAGAGGCAACGGATGAGGTGAATTTGGCGTTGATTTATTTGGGTTGGAGTCCGTTCTTATAGAACGAAGAGCTAAGAGAGTTGACAGGCACAATACTCCGTAGCTAGTAATGAGTGAGGTGATGATTGATTTGCCACGTTTGTGGATGACTTTACTAGAAATTAGAAACTAATATGATGATTATATGATTAATTGAAAGATAATGTATAATAAAAAATTGATTGTGAGGTGATAATGATAGTGATCATGTGATCGTAGTCAAGCCATCATACGATATTGATGACATTGAGAGGATCAGGAACAACGAGCTGCGCTCGTTTTGCTCGTTTACAATTATGAGATAACATGCTTCGCTTATGTGCTCATATAATACATTAACTCAACTAACTACCAATCACTCAATAATTGTCGTTTCTAACCAGAGAGTCGAATGAGTCATAGAAAATCATCGATCAAACAAAGAACCGCATAGAACAAGTGAATAAGTTACAATTTATCAAGGACTCGCACGACTGGCCTTGCTGGTTGCCTGCTGGTTGCTCGCTTATCATTCATTGAGCAGCCACTTGAGCCCTGTTATTTCTTCCTCCTCTGAAGTTACCCCTCCCTTGGTTTCTTCTTTGCCCTCCATTACCACCACGATTACCGTTATACCTTTGACCTTGAGAATTGCTGTGGTATCTGTCATTGTTATTTTGCTGCTGCTGTTGTTGCTGTTGTTGCTCCTTGAAACGGTCTATGATCTCATTACTCATTCTCACATACTTGATTTGGTTTCCGCGCACATAAACATCGGTTAACTTTGCAAAATGCTCTCCATGAGGGTCGACAGTGATAGCTTCTTTGAGTGTGAGATTCATCCAAGAATCACAGTTTTCAAGGGTTCCGTTGATGGTTTCGCCGGATTTCAACTCCACAAGGATGGGCTGACCCTTAATAGACGTGAGTAGATAAAGCGGTAGCATTGTGGGTGGGGTTTTAGTGGTTTGTTGCTATATTAATGACGATTGACTAGGTGTTGTTGAACTTTTTTTTTTCTCCGTCTCATTTCGTCTCGAGTTTTAATTTTTCACACACATCCGTGCACCATCAAGATTGTCAAGTTAAACTCCTTTTGCCAGAAGAAAAAAATCTAACCCCAAACTGGGCTTGCCCTTGTTCTCCTCCTCGTGATAGAACCCATCCACCTTCAATTGCCGTCTCTAGCATCCCTGATGACAAAAACTTCATCGTTAAATAGACGGGTAACAGTTGGAACGAAAACAACCATCAAAAATCATGCCGTTCGATCCCACTTCAAGTAAGTGTTACCATGTAGAATTGCCCAATGTTAACGAGAAGGACAAACGATTACGTCTAGATGTTCGATCGGGAACGACAACTTTCATATACAAGTCGCGGATTGTTGTTTATGGCGGTTCAACAATTCCATTATCGCTAAATCCAAACTTCACGTTAGCTGAAGTGGCAGCCAAATTCCAAGAATATGTGGACTCAAGCAGTTCAGAACAACGTGAATCAGATTACAACAACTACCTTTCTGGCGAGTGCTTTGCGCTTAACTTGATTGAGAGAAGATGGTATCATTTAGCCGTCAAGAAGGTTGAAAAGGGCGAAAAAACTGAACCAAATGAAGTTCGTCCTTGTCCTCGCATGTTTCATTCAATGATTGTTCACGATAACTACGTTTTTGTTCACGGTGGAGTTAAATTCCAAGGTGCAGACAACAAGTTAGTCATTTTAAACGATTTTTGGAGATTTGACATGCTCGATAAAACCTGGCGATGTCTCGTTGCCGATGGAACTTCCAGTGCTCTTCGTCGGTTCAACCATAAATCAGTCATGTTATCCACGTTGAACGTGGTGAAACTTCCCATGCACAACGGTATCTTCATCAGTGGAGGAGTCAACGGGTCCGGGAACATGGTGCACGAGGTTGAAGTGTTCGATTTGATCACAGAAACTTATCACAGCGGGCTTGGTGTCGAGCTAAAAGAGAGAGTATATGATCCAGAAACTGGACAAAGTCGCTATGAACATCTCACGGTTCGCACGTCGATGTGTGACACGGTCATCGCCGACCATCTCCGCGACGGTCCAACAGACTCCAGCAATCTTTTCAAGCCGATTTATTGTTATTCACCTGTGGATAGTTCCCGTAACGAACAACCGTTTGTTGAGTTTCGCGGTTTCGAAGTTGGTGTTGGTCAACGTCGAAGGATAGCCAATAGTGCCAACGCTTCGATCCGCGAGCACAAAAACATTCCCTTTGGCTTGCAGCATCCTACAGTTGGCAGTTTTGGTGAGAATCTCATCGTTACAGGGTTCATGCCCAACGACCTCAACATTTCGTTATTTGTTTACAATAGAAAGGCCATGAGTTGGACCAGATTGCAGATTTATTGCACGCATTCAACGTGGTCTCACCGTTTTTGCAGAGGATACGTTTGGAGTTCGCATCACAAGGTGATTTTTATGGGTAATAGAGAGACAACCTCTACGCTACCGAGTATCCAGTTCTTCAACATATTCGTGGCTGTTTCGCTGCCTTTCACTAATGCTTTTGGCATCGAGCTGGGTGAGCCGAAAGCAAAGACGGCTACTGCTTTGCAAGAAGCCCTGTTGAACTCCACAGCATCAACGAGTGTCTCGAACTCCTCATCGAACCCCGGCCAATATGGATCGATTTCCTCGTTTTCATCTGACCACTCCGGCCATTCCCAGCACGAACCATCGAGTTTCGCAGAGTATTCGCATTACATTGCTCCTCAAATCAACGTGAACTCCATTCGCTCTATTTTCCCATCGTATGCTGTCGCGCTAGGGAAACATGCTTTTGAACGCTCTTACGCTCTTTCTGATTTCGAACTAGTTTGCGCAGACGGAACTACAATTCCAATGTCCGTGAACCTCTGTCGAAAACGTTGGGGACGTCGGTTCGATATTTGGTTGACAAAAGCGTACGCAAGAGCGTATGCTGATGTTCATAATCCCAACCGCGGACATCAAAATGACAGCGAAGACAGGTCATCGGAGCCGCATGTCCTCAATAGCTTGGGAATGAGATCGAGTAATTCTTTGAGCAGAGTTGTTTCTGCCACTGATAGTTTCAGTTCGGTGAAGCTGACGTTGAGCAGGAGCTCTAAAGATGACAGAAACGCTGCTCCAACGTTCCGGTATCCGTTCCAGGACAAAGACCACAATTCTCCATCACGTCTTGGTTCACCGGGATTGTCGACTTCGAGACGTGGATCTGCCAATATTATAGCCCCAAATCCAATTTCCAGGAGGAGCTCGTTGAGTAATCAGCCAACCTCCCGGAAAAACTCGTTGGGAGTTCCAAGGGAGTATCTCAATATGTCTCAAAGTAGAAGAAATTCGTCCACTTTGACCCAATCGAGGAGGAATTCAGCAACAAACTATCCACCTCCTTCGAGACGTGGCTCTGCGCTGGGCCGCGGATCCATTGTTTCGACGTCGTCCACTTCTTCTTCTTCTTCTTCAAGTCAGTCGTATGCTGTTGATCAGAATCGAGGGACGTATTTCAACACAGCTGGTTCACAACCTCTCGTGTCTCCTCACGTTTTGGATGAATCGGTTCTGAAAAATCTGCCTCCTCAACCTCCTATGCCTGAGGCTGATCCTACAAAGATGGCCGCACCGCCTGGAGCATCGAGCCGACTCGCCCATTCCGTTTCATTCTGGTCGAATTCATCAGACCCAGGCCCCTCGATGCCATTCAATGACTCCCAAACCAGCCCAGTTGATAGATCGAGTGACGCCTCACCTCGCGAACCCGGAGATCCATCAGCCCCCTCCTCTGTCTGTGAGGAAGATGGTGTCATATTCCCGAAAGACGAAGATGCAGTGATGGACGTGAGATATCTTCCTCGTTCGCTTTATTTGCCATTTTCAAACGCAACGGTGAGAGCATTTTCGGAATTCTTGTACACTGGACAAGTTGGATCTAATTGGAAAGTTGTTCCAACAGCTTTGGAAGTGCTTATGATTTCCAAGTTTTATGAAGTCCCACTATTGTATGACCTCATTTTGGAGGTGTTGTTCGTGATTATTGGTCGAAAAGAAGCGCAACTAGTGGCTGATGCAAAAGAATTGCGTGCTGAGCTTCAAAGGAACAATATACAGATTCTCAAAACGACTGACTTCAACGATGGAGTTAGTGGAGTCACTGCCGTGGATCAATTCACCAATTATTTGACGAGATTAGATGATGGGTTGATGGATTTGACCCTTCTGAAGAGAGCATCGAAAGCAGCTGGTCGGTATTCACATTCGGAAGGTTCAACTACACCATTATCGACTTCAGTTCATGAACCAAACTTGCGCCGAAAATCTTTGGGAAACAACACGAGATTGAGGGCAGCTGTTGCTGCCGGGGCAAACACGGCTCCAGCGTCTCCCGGAGAGACTCATAGTGACAGTTCTGGAGCATACACTCCTCGTCGTCGGTCAGTCCCGTCTGTTTCGAGACAACAATCGTTTGAAGGGAGTGAGAAGAAAAGAAGGCCGATGGAAGAGATTTTATCGAACAACAGCAGTACTGGGGAGTCGATGAACGAAACAATTGGTATGATTGAGGATGCTGGTTACGAGAGTGCCGGTGGTCAGAAGTCGGAAGAGAAGAAGCCGGAGAAGAGTCAACAAAATTCGCATTCGAAGGAGTCAAAAGAATGGCCGACTTTCAAGACGTTGATGGCTCCTAATGCTCCAGCATGTTCGGATGTGATTATTGATTTGATTGTGGAGGTGGCAGCACTTGCGAGCGACTTGAAACTGATGTTGAGGGGAATCAATGCGAGAGAGATGAGTGTTCAATTGAATAGAGAGAGACAGGAGTTGGAGAATATTAAGGGGAGAAAAGGAAGGGAGGCAGCCGCTGCGACTGCTGCATCCACTCCACCAGCGACTGCTGCATCCACTCCCTCGGTGACTCCGGCTGCCACTCCACCAGGGCATACCCCAGTTTCATCCGCAATGCTTTCTTCTAGAACACCACCAAATCTTTCCTCACGATCCTCTTCTCAGAATAATGTGAACGAGTCAACTGTTTATGGATCAACTACAGGAACACTTTCAGCTACGGGATCTAGTTTGGCTTTCACAAAATTAGACCGAACGCAGAGCTCAAACTCGTCATCTCCAGCATTGCAACGTACGGATTCTGTTACATCATCAGTGATGAGCGGTTTCAAGGAGGGACGTGATTCTCCTTCAGGAAGTGTCAGTGGGAAGAAGAAGGGGTTCGCAAGTTTCTTCAAGAGGAAGTGAATTGAGCTTGTGAGTTTGAGGCAGTGCGAGGTTTGTGAGTGTATACAAAAAAACAGACAGTTTAAATGAACGTGATACGATTACCGATGAGCGATTAAGTAGAGACTAACTGAGCGAGTCAACACCAAATTGACTGAATTGGACAACGATTCCCCGATTACGACTACATCCTGACAATTTCCCCGTTATTCACTACTCTAGTGTTATCTTCCTGGGTAGTGAAAACTTCGCTGAAGGAGATGGTTGCTCGGAGTTTTCAGCTCCTCCGAACATCCGTACACTGGAAAACGTTTTTCGAGTATCAATTTAATGAGCTGATGTAATGAAGTCAGTAAAAGCTTTCAAAGTGCCACGTGGGTGTCAGCTGAAATCGAACGTTTGTTGCTTGTTGTCATTTGTTGCCGTTTGTTTGTCGCTCGAGGTCGCTCGAGGTCGATTGGGGTCTCCCGGGGTCGCTCGGGGTCCCTCGTTAGTGGATGGCTCGCCAGTCACTCCTCATGACATCCGTACACCATCACCTGATTTTTTTCTCACAGTGCTCCGAGAAAATGACCTCCGAAAAGGCAAGCATAAATACCTTTCCCCTCCGCATCTTCAACTAAACCACCGTTCAAATCCATCGACCAAATATGAGCGGTGAACAACTTGTTTTGGATGTGAGCGCCACGTCGTTCACAACATCGAAAACTCAGGATTATGTGCAATTGATCCGGTTTTATGAAACATTTGGGTTCACAGTCGTCAAAACGTTTGCTAAAGATGCCACAACAACTGGTCTAGATCTTGCAGGAGTTTCAACAGATTCACGTAAAGAATGTTGGCTCAGTTGTTACCCTGTGTCCCGGGTGGATTCGAAAGGTGTTGTGATTCCATTCCAGGAAACAGTCGAGTATACTCACCCGGAGCTTGCTGGAAGTCGTTCCGGTTTCAACCGTGGTGCTATGCTCAAAATTCGTCTTGTCAGTCACGATGTCCACACCAACAAGGAATTGCCGGGCGAAGCTGTGTATTTTACCGCAGATATTGAACGTGTTCGTGAGGTTGTGAAGGAAAACAACTACGAATTGGTGGAATCAAAGAATGAGAAGATCAAGTTTTACGTGAAGGACCCAGTTGGGAACCACATTGGATTCACCAACATGCCAGGTTTATCGGGCATTGAATTCAAGGGGAAAAATGAGTTCTTCAATGATGATTCTTTGAACAAAAATGTTGCTTCTGAAAAGTCAGCTGACGTCACCGCTGACGTCAGCAATGACGTCAGCAAGGTGCTAACAACCACCAAACGTATTGCCGTTATGACTTCTGGTGGTGATTCTCCCGGCATGTGTGCTGCTGTTCGTGCCGTTGTTCGTGCTGGTATTCACTTCAATTGCGAGGTGTACGGATGTTACGAGGGATACTCTGGATTGGTTCAAGGTGGTGATCTCTTGCGGAAGATGGAGTGGGAGGACGTTAGAGGTTGGTTGTCTCTTGGAGGTACGCTGATTGGAACAGCCCGGTGTATGGAGTTTAGAGAACGTTGGGGACGGTTGAAAGCTGCTCGCAACATGATTGATCGTGGAATCGACGCACTTGTTGTTTGTGGTGGTGACGGGTCGTTGACCGGTGCAGACTTGTTCCGTAGCGAGTGGCCATCACTTGTGGCCGAGCTTGTTGCCAACGGTGACGTGAGTGCCGCTCAAGGAGAGAAATACAAGACGCTGACAATTGTGGGACTTGTTGGGTCGATCGACAACGACATGGCGTCGACCGACGCGACGATTGGCGCATACTCTTCTCTTGAAAGAATATGTGAGATGGTGGATTATATCGATGCAACAGCCTCTTCTCACTCGCGTGCTTTCGTGGTTGAAGTTATGGGCCGTCATTGTGGATGGCTTGCTTTGATGGCTGGTATTGCGTGTGGTGCTGATTATATTTTCATTCCTGAACGTCCGCCTTCTGCTGCTGGTTGGAGAGACGAGTTGAAAGAGA
This sequence comes from Ogataea pini, assembly GCA_003707665.2. Taxonomy (NCBI): domain Eukaryota; kingdom Fungi; phylum Ascomycota; class Pichiomycetes; order Pichiales; family Pichiaceae; genus Ogataea; species Ogataea pini. Next base: position 520,861 of record PPKL02000002.1, on the reverse strand, counting down.
TTTGCTTGCGTCACCGCTCAAAAGGTCGTCGGAAGACTACAGTTATTGTGGCTGAAGGTGCTTTGGACGACGGATTGAATGCTGTGACTTCTGGTGAAGTTCGTGACTGTCTTGTTGAGATTGGTCTTGATACCAGAATTACGACTCTGGGACACGTGCAGCGAGGCGGAACGGCAGTTGCGGTCGATCGACTTTTAGCGACGCTTCAAGGTGTTGATGCAGTTCGCGCAGTTTTGGAGAGTACTCCATCTACGCCTTCTCCGATGATTGGAATTCGTGATAACAGAATTGTGCGTGAACCATTGATGGAGGCTGTTAGATTGACCAAGAGCGTTGCTACAGCGATCGAGGAACGTCGTTTTGACGACGCAATGGCTTTAAGAGACTCGACTTTTAAGCAGAGTTATGATAATTTTTTGAGCTTGTCGAAGCACGACGACGGATCTATGGCAGTTGGAAGCGAGGAGAGGACTCTGAACGTGGCGATTGTTCACGTTGGTGCTCCTACTGCTGCATTGAACGCTGCTACGCGGGCAGCTGCTCTTTACTGTCTTTCCAAAGGTCATACAACTTATGGTATCCAAAACGGTTTCAGTGGACTTGTTAGACACGGATCTTTGCGTAAACTGGAATGGTTGGATGTTGAAGGATGGCACAACCTTGGTGGAAGTGATTTAGGTACAAATCGGACGCTTCCATCAAGTGATATGGGGACAGTTGCGTACTACTTGCAAAAATTTGAGATTGATGGTTTGATTGTTATTGGAGGTTTTGAGGCTTTGCAATCTGTTTATGAGCTGAAAACGGCTCGTAGTCAATATCCGATCATGAACATGCCAATTGTTTGTTTGCCAGCTACTGTTTCCAACAACGTTCCTGGAACTGAGTACTCTCTTGGATCGGACACTTGTTTGAACACCCTTGTTAACTACTGTGATGCTGTTAAACAGTCTGCTTCTGCTTCTCGTCGTCGTGTTTTCGTTGTTGAAGTTCAAGGTGGAAATTCTGGTTACATTGCGTCCTATGCTGGTCTTGTGACGGGTGCTCTTGCAGTTTATACTCCTGAAGATCAGATTTCTCTTCGTTCTTTGCAAGAAGATTTGGCGTTGCTCAACAGAAACTTTGAGAAGGATAAGGGAGACAACAGATCAGGAAAGATGTTTATTCGTAATGAATGTTCGTCTGAGATTTACACTACTGAGTTGATTGCTGATATTATTAGGGAATCTGCTCATGGGAAGTACGAATCGAGGACTGCTGTTCCGGGTCACGTTCAACAGGGTAAGGTTCCATCTTCTATGGATCGTTGCCATGCAGCTAGATTTGCAATCAAGGCATGTCAGTTTATCGAGGAAAACAATAGGGAAGTTGCTGAACAGCTCGATATTTTCATCAAGGATGGATTTGGAGCAAATGATTCGGCAAAAGGTCAGTCTGAGCTTGATTTGAAGTACGTTTACAAGCATGGGAAGAAGGAGGTTGTTGTTGCGGTTGACAATGCAAAGGTTTTGGGCATTCACGGGACCAAGGTTGTTTTTGAGGACGTGGAGAAGTTGTGGAATGAATCGACTGATATTAAGTTGAGAAAGGGACTAGATGTTCATTGGGGTGGAATGGTTGAGGTGAATAATATTTTGAGTGGGAGGTTGAATCTGAGGAGGTGAGCCACGACGAGTGAAACGAGGAGTGTGAGGAGTGATTGGGACCCAATCAGTCGATCGATCTCGTTAGCTAAGCTCATTTGTTCGTCATCTCCTTTACTAACTTGATTGTTTGTTCATTAGATACAACAGTCGGATTAAATTGCTTGGTAGCACTTGTTTATAGATTGCAGAAGCGACTAGCGAATGACGAGCAAACGACGAGTCGTGTTAGTTGTTCTAATCATGAAGGTAATGAGTTGCAAGAGAGTAACGAATTGTAAGAGTGTGAACTAGCTAAAAGATAAGTGGTGCAAGGTAGTTTGGAGAAGATGAAATGGGAAGTTTTTTTAACTTGAATGAACTTGATTACGTACAATTAAGCTTAGATGACAGCAGTGTCCGATGTCTTGATCAGATGACATATGCAACATATCCCTTTTCGTTTATGAAATGCAAGAATGACTTGACATGAAACCGCCTCACTGATTAGGCTATCTGCAACTCAAATTACGTAAATAGACCCAATAAGATTCGTCCGGCTCGTTCATCATTTGGTAGCTGAATAATTTTTCTCCGTCCTCACCGGAAATGTCCGATGCAGGTCAAAGCAGGTCGATGCAGGTCAAAACAGGTCGGATTAGACCGATTGAACCCATCTTTTCCCTTCAGCAATCATTGTTGGCACTTCCGGATCATTTCCGGGGTAATTTCATTGGTTTCATCATAATATCCGTTGACCAGGTTGAAAATTTTTTTTTGGTAGCAACATGAAAAACTTCACTAGCTTTATCAGTTTATAAAACTTTTCCTTGCTTTTTGTGTTTGTTCGCTGGCTTCACTAACGAGGCTAGCGCAGCCAGCGAAGCTAGTGACGCTAGGGAAGCCAGCTTATTTTGCCAAGTTCGCTAGCTAGCGAACCACTCGTGAGTCGTTCTTCCGCTCGGCATCTGTCGTAAATCAAATGATTTACGACACATGCATCACCCTATTACAACTCTGAACCTGAGCCGTTCAACACGGATTTTCGTTTACGAAAAGATAATCCTTCGCTGAAATTCTCACCGACGTTTCATCTTGCACCAAGTTTATCACTTAATTTATGTATTTGACACCTGCTACCAAAATTTCATACTATATCGGAAAAAAAAAAAGGGGACCGAACCACTAGGGTGACCGAACCGCTAGAGCCATCAGAGGACCCGGATACATCGATTTTTGCACCGACCGATGGTACGATCAGCTAAGGACAACAAATTGAACAAATTAAGCACTGGACACCTCACCACCAACCTCAAATAAACTCAACCAACCTAAATCCTCTACATCTCTGGCTGTGCAAAGTTTACATAATCCACCTTACGGTAAAATTTTTTTTCCCCTTTTTCTTCGTGCAGGTCAGCATAAAATACAACTTCCTGAGCCACCAAAAGGAATCAAACCACTTGCTGCAACAAGTGCAGATGGGGGCTGTGCCTGACGCAGAGCTGTGGAGCAGCGCTCGGGCGGTGTGGCGTGTGTGCGGCGCATACCATGACTTCACCAAACCTCGGGCGAACTCAGTACATGCAAAGCGGGGAGAGGGGTCGTGCGTTGGTATTAGCCACCGCAAATTCATACAATAATCAACGGTATATTGTAAATTTTTTTTTGGGGTTACTTTTTCCCTCCTCTGCAGGGAATCTGGGAGTTTCTCGATACACGGGCATGCAGTGTGCATCGCAACTGTTGCATCTGCAACCTCGGCAAGTTTGTACTTTGACATTCGTCTGCAGATATAATAGAGGCCAGAAGGCGGATGGACAAGTTTTTGGCGCATCGTGCGCGTGGAGATGGCGTTGAATGGAATTCTGCGTCGGATATGAAGCAATATAACTGGTTGGTTAGCACTTCACGTTTACTAACTTCATCGGACAACGCTAGCGAAACCTTATATCGAGAACTTTAAACTGTGTTCTCCTCGAGGCAAGGGCGTTGTGTTCAGTTTTGTGGATTAAGAATAAGGATCAACAGGCTGTTATTATTATCATCATTAGCTTTTTTTTTTTTTTCCGTCTCACCGCGGCTGAGCCACACTAGCCACATCTTCGAAGAAGATCATCCGCCTCAATGCAAGCCGCCACGTCAGAATTGCAAGCACCGCCCGCGTGGACGCTGGCAATTGCACAGACATCGGCAACTAACCACCCCGCTGCTGCGCGAAATACTACGCCACGCCACCTGTCAGCTATTCAAACTCTCTGTTTTCGTGCGTTGTTCTGTACCACTCAACGCAGAATGCATATCTATATTGCACCAGATCCGCATGGACAACTCTACTCATAAATTCTTTGTTCTAGCCGCTTAGCCTCTGGGGGCACATGGGCACATGGGCACAGGGGTTGGGTCAGTTCCTGTTCAACTTTTTCCGATCAGCCCACTTGCAACTTTCATCGTCGCCCATTAGCATTGTGCACCCTTCTATTAGCGAAACTCCTTGTTGCATACTAGCCCAGATTTTCCAATCTTTAGGTTACATTTCCTGTTTTTCTCAAAGCGCCTGCCAGAAATTATGCACATTCCTGCAGCCGCACATATTACTGCAAAAGACTGAGGTAATGCAGCCAGCGTTTATTTCTTGATGCATATATGCATCCCGACTAGCTCAGCCGCACTGTTTCAAACAATCAAGTATGCTGCACCGGCTATTGTAGTCATGTACAATCCAATAGTTTAAGGCGATGGGGGTGCCGGTGTAGTAAGTTGCTTGGTGCGATTGTGCTGTTTCGCATATCCTTTATTTTTACTTATGGTTTTATACAAGCAAACATTTTTTTTTTTTAGTTGTCGTCGTCGAAAAAACAACCGTGTTTGTGTGTGTTCAGAGGGAAGATATCCATCTTTGATCAAGGTTCTACAACGCAGCTACGAATCCTCAACCGCCATTTTTTTGGCAAAGAGTTCAAACCATTAATCTTTGAAAACGGTGAAACGTGAGGAAGGCCTCGCAATAAGCCGGAGTTCAACCAACTGAATAGAAAAAAAAAAATCGGCCCACCTTTACCAAATTACCCAAACATCAAATCTCCCCCACACACCCTCTTCTTCCCCCCACCACCACCTATCCACCGCCTCTCGCCACCCCTCCCCCTCCCCCTCCCAACTCAACTGTACATTTGACCCACTCTTCCAACACCCCATTCTGGCCTGCCTATGTCTATAATCTATAAAAGTCGCTCTGTTATATAACATGTCGCAACATCCACAAGGTTTTCCGGCTCAGTACGGGTTACCCACACGGCCAAAGCCGCAACAACAACAACAACAGCAACCCCCGCCGTTACAAACTCATATACAGAATCTTATAAATCAGCCACAACAAACCCCCCCACCTTCATCATCCACGCAAACAATTGAACCCCCCCACCAAGATGATCTAATCAAGAAAAAAAATTCAAACTCAAAAACTGCAAATGGTCAACCAAAATTCTCTGCTTTCGTCACCAAACTTTACACAATGCTTCAAGATACGAAATTATCGCATTTAATATGGTGGAGCCGGGTTCATCAAGATGACTACGCCACATTTGCTCTACTTCCCGGAACAGAATTTGCAAATTGCTTGAAAAATTACTTCAAACATGGCAATGTCACATCTTTTGTTCGTCAACTTCATATGTATGGATTCCACAAGATTTGTGACAATAATCCGCCGCCACCGCCAAAGAAGACTGATAACACCGAATCCGAAGCTGAAAATAATGATGAAAAACCGTCAAACAATAAGAAACCTTCACAATTAGTTTGGGAATTCAGACATTCAAGTGGGAAATTCCGTAAAGATGATGACCAATCGTTACATTTGATAAAGCGTAGATCGGCTTCAAGCCACAAATCTACTGCTATTTCATATACAAGTGACAGTGTACTTATCCAGCCAAATCCAACTGAATTTATGAATGCTCAGGTTGCTCGTCAACACCCTCAACCCAACCCCCACCCTCCTCCTCATCAGCCACCCCCACATGTTTATTCACTTCACCCCCACCTTGTACATCATCCCCATCCACATCCCCATCCACATCCATATCACAATCAACATCAACATCCCCATTCCCATCAGCCACCCCCACCCCCACACATGCATTATCAACCGCAGCCAATGCAACAGATACAACAACAACAACAACAGCGCTATGATCCTCATTACCCCCCTCCTGTGGCTCCTGTGGCTCCTGTGGAGTACCATCCTTCGTTTTACGTCCCATATCAAGAAACACACCCTCAGCAGCAACCTCCCCATCAACTCCAACAACATCCTTATGATTATACTCCACAGAGCGTTGCAATGGAAAATGATCGGTCAAAATCTCGAAACACCTCGTTAGCTTCTTCGATTAACGATAATACAGAGGTTTCTTTCCAATCCTCTTCTAGAAATAGATATCCATCTGTATTTATTGATCCGTTGGCTCCAGCACCTCCACCTACAACCACATCGACTTCCACGTCTGCACCGCCACAGACCAGTTCGACACCAGCAGTACCAGCAGTGGCACCCCCACCCCCACCTCCCCCACTATCAGCCACTCATCCACCCAACTCATCCACCTCCACGAACACCCCCACCGCAAACACTTATACGTCACAACCAACGGTCTCTGCCTATATCGATGCACAACAACCCCAATTCTACGCTCCGCAGTATCACGATATTCAACAGTACAATCAAATTCCAGCTCCGCAACCCATCCCAGGGCCAAGACGTGTTGGATCTTTTCCAAAAATGCCTAGCGCATCAAATTTGATTGCCTCAGCACAGGATTCGACAAGGTCCGTGACTCAAGGTGGAGGAGGTCTTCCACGTTCGATTCCTACAGATTATTATCCATATGGTCAATATCCACAATCGCCTGCGCCACAATCGCCTGCGCCACACCACCAATCATTCCATTCGCCAGCAAGAATTGGATCCCCCACGCAATCAATGACGCCACGTCGTGGCACCCCATCAAGCCACAACAGACTTATCCAGATGAGACCATCTGTTTTCGAATTACAACATCAAACAAATTCAGTTTCATCCTCCGTTTCTACAATGGGATCCAACTCTATTTTCAGTCGTTCATCCATTGGCTCATCAATTACAGGACCAAGTACCGGAAGTATTAGTAACATGCCTATTCCCGGTGTCGGGTCTCTTGGATTCGGAGCAAGTCTTGTCAATAGAAATTCTTCGATTTCAGATCTCTTGAACGATGCACACCATACGAAATTACCCGGTTTCAACACCATGCCTGTCACATCGGGAGCAACATCTCCTGCTGCTAATGGAGTTGGACTGTCTAAACGTCCTTATGAAAGCATTCATTACGAAGACGATGCTGATAATTCCGATGAAGTTGCTCGGAAAAAGCTCAAATTGAAGTCTCTTGTTGATAAATGAGCGAGCTTCTATCATTAAAACGGTTCTTCTATATATTGCAATAGTTGTGATAGTACTAAAAATACAAGGCTAATTGGTTTTTTTTTTCTTATCTTCTGTGGCGGTGCTGCTGACATAATCAAACAATATTTTTCCGCAGGCGGTGCTGCTGACATAATCAAAAGGGTCTCTTCGAAGCGGCTGTGCTTTTTTTGGCAGAGGTACTCTTTTTGCGTCGCAGCACCTCATCATCATCTTCTTCATCTTCATCTTCTTCATCAATCTCAACCACCGGCACATTCCGCTTATTTTTATTCACCAAACTTCGAACCGAGTTCTGTTTGTTGTCCTGTAATTGTTTGCTTATTCTATCACGATTCCCAGATCTTATTCTATTTTTCAATGCTCGCAGTGAAGCGTCTTCAGTTCTACGACCAGACTGGGCCGCAAGTGTTGGTGTTCCCTTACCGTTGATGAAATCTCCTATCTTTGCCGCAGAGTCAGAAGCCAGATTCAACCCGGCGCCGGGTTTCACGATCGGAAGTGACTCAAATGAGGAGGAGCTAACGGGTGCAGGAGCACTGTTATCCTGTGTAGACGAGGGGGACAGCCAGGAGAGCACTTTGGAGTTCGCCGCCGACAGCGACACCCGGAATTGTGCTTGTAGCTGTTGTTTCCTCTTGATATCCTCTCTGTTGTTGATCGGGGCCATGTTACCAACTGGTGGAGGAGTGAGGATTGATGAAGCAGGTTGAAGAGATATTCAACCTTGAAAAATAACTGAAAAATTTGAAAAATTTATTAATCTATCTATGTGTGCGGCTCGTAACAAAGTCCGTCGATCGACGCACACCGCCCGTAGACTGCGTCGATTGTTATTATCTTCAATTAGTAGCCCCGCACAAAGGAAAAAAAAAACAAAAAAACCCTACCATATGACCTGACTAACTTTCTTTGTTTATTGAATACCTTCTTTTCTTCTTGAGAATTGGTTTTTGCTCACCGCAGAGTCGGTACAATTATTCCAGTATGGAAGACAACAAACGTAATTGCGAGATACATGATGAAATCGACCCATTAGACCCATTAGACCCATCAGACCCTGAACAGCCGCATCCCACGCCACAGACTAGGCTGCACGCCACTCGCGGCCGCAAGGAGTCCCTGTCAGATATTGAATCCCTATCATCTGGCTCTCTCTCGTCAGTCAATAGTGTTCATCGCCATGAAATCCGCTCATATAGACCGTCGCGGTCACGTGATCGCCACCCCTCGGCCACTCAAGATAGTATTGGAGGTTCAACAACTGTTTCTGTGGACTCATACGTGGAAGCAGAGGTGTTTCCAGGCGCTCTACCGGAACCTAAATCGTTAGAAACTGGAAACATACAGTCTAGCCCTTTGAAAAGACCGTCTTCTGCTCCCAGACAGACTCGAGCATCAACGTTTACTGGCTGGTTCACCAGGAGGAACACTGCTGACCATCCAAATGTGTCACGACGATTATCACGACAACTCACTCAGCAATTAGGGGGAACCGGGTCGCAGCCTTTTTTTGCGAATGCTGTTTTACCTAGCGTTGCGAATGCTCTGAACGACGATTTGGTATCAATTGTGCTTGATAGTTCTGATGAGGAGGAAGAAGAGGAAGAAGAGGAAATGAGTCAACCTGAAAGAAAGCCGAGTGAAACTGCCAGTTTGCACAAATCAATCACCCAGTCCACGGTTTACAAATTGCAGTCGATCAGAGACCAGGTTGTGGACGAAGTGAAGGAAAAATTGGACAAAGTCGGGTTCTTCGACCCCAGTTTTGAAAAAATCAAGGTTGTTTTAGAGTTTCTGAAAGGTTATCTTTTCATTTCTGCTCTTCTTACGGGAATTTTCAGTCTTTATTGGGGTTCAATGTTTGATCGTACAAGTCGGTTGCAGAATTTGAAGGTATGGGTGGTACTGGATGATCCATCTGTTTACTCTGGTATTGAAATTGATGATTATTTCAGTGAAACGTTGAAATTGGCGTCCGAATCGATTTCAGTGGTACCTTTTGCCGGTTGGGAGCCAGTTTATTGGACGAATTTGACGGAATCTGACAATTTGCGCTCTTTCTTAATTGAAAAAGTACATCATCAACATCTTTGGGGGGCTGTTTACGTGAAACCAAACGCAACTCTTGACTTTTACGACTACTTAACCACCGGAAACCCCTCATTCAATACGAGCACTGCGATTGAAGTGATATACGAGACAGGTCGCGATTATGTTGCTGTTGGCTCGTACATCACCAAGGCAATGGAAAAGTTACAGCTTGGATTCATGTCTTTACAATCGCAGCACTTTTCTTCTCCCGTGGCTTCTCACTTGAATGATACACAGAAACTTGATAAATTGTCCGTTTTGATGGATCCAATTGAATTCAATACAACAGACCTGACTCCACAAAAATTACTCAATCCATTGGTGGCTGGTCCGCAGCAGTATGGATTATCATACTTGCACCTTCTTTCATTGATGCAATTTGCATTTTTTCAGCCATACCACTTGAAAATGGCATCGACGTTGAACGATCGTTCATTTATCATTTATCGACTTGTTTCGTCGCAAATAACCTATTTGGTTCTTGGTTTAGCTTACACTTTGGTTCAAGTTTTCTTTCGAGTTGATATATATGCTGCCTACACGGGGAAAGTTGGCTTTCTTATTTTTTGGTTGGTCACATACCTTATGCTTTCGTCTCTCGGAGGAGTCAACGAGAATGTGAATTTACTTTTTCAAGCAATAAAACCAAGTTTGACTCCAGTTTGGATGTTTTTTTGGATGGTTGTGAATCTGGCAGTGGCATATTATCCATTGGTGCTTTGTCCGAAGTTCTATCGATATGGATACGCAATGCCGATCAAAAATGGATTTGAGTTGTACAAAATCTTGCTGTTTGATGCCAATAAAGCTTCAAATTTGACAAGAAATATTCTGATTTTGCTTACTTGGGTTGCTCTTACTAACCTCACGTTGCCTTTCAGTATGAAATATTATTCGAAGAAGAAATCTGAACAGAATCAAGAGAAAGTGAAGATCTTGAAGAAGTTGAAGAAGTTGAAAAGGATTCATGTGACGGAGATGTTCACAAAACATGAAAAGGAGAAAAAGGGTGTATGAACCAGCGGCTGACGAGCAAAGCGAATTACATCACTCCCAGTATTTACAGTCATTGGCAACAAATATTACAATCATCGATGAGACCTTTCTAATGAGTTCAGAGAGAAATTTGAACATGAATTAGCTAGGAAATGTGTATCGACATAGGGACAAGGGGTTTACATAAAATGGACGAATCAGATAGAAAGCAAAAGATCAAAAAACCTGAAAGAAGGGTGTTCAAGGGAATGAACCGTGAAATAAGGATTTTAAAGGATTTAGATATCAAATTGGAAGTTCAAGGGTAGTGGGAAAGCTGGCCACTAGCGGACGAACAATCAATCATTTTTAGGATGATCAAGTTGTGTGGGACCGAGATGTTTTGACAGCTCAAACCAGGCATCCGGTAAGAAACGAGTCGTGTGGTTTGTAAGTTTGTTTTGAATGATGATTAATCAGCTTTCATCTGCCACCACTTATTTGCCCACTGATTCATCTCATCAAGCTTGTGTTATGTAATATGAATATGTTCAACTGATTTTCGATTCATTTACGTCCTCACTTTCAATTCATTAGCTCACTTCAATAGACTGAGTCGTAAAACAGAGTCATTTTCTCATTATTTCAGTTTACTTGATGACTTGCTTTGCTTGTCTTAGACTTTGATCGACTCGCTTTGTTCGTCGTTTGCTCGTAATCAACAACTATTATCATCAAGATAACCTAACTTATACACTATTTTTCATTTATTGTTCTTTTATTGTTTTTCACTTCCCTTTGATTCAGCTGATCTTGCGCTCCTCAAGTTCAACAGAGCCATCAATTGCTACGCAAATAACGAAAAAGGAAAGTGAATTGCAAGGAGTTCATTAATCACTACCCCCTTAAAACCCTCTCCATCTCTTCAAGCAACAAAGACTTGTCCATTTCTAATCTGTGCGTCCAAACCATTTCAATCAATTTCGAATTGAGTTTCTCTAACTGAACAATGTTCATTTGTTGTGCTTTTCCCAAAAGCATCAGTTCCACTTTTTCAAGTCGTTCTTTATCGTATGAAATCTCCTCTTTTTCAGGAACATCAATCTCCTCATCAGATGAAGAGGAGGAAACAGAGTCCTCTTTCTCTTCCTCTTCCTCTACCTGTTTTTCAAGCTCCTCTTTGCTTGTTTGAGGTGGCATTTCAATTGGTTCTGGTGCGACATTCTGCTCCTGTGAGTTGGTATCCCCGTTCAATGTAATTTGAGCCTGTACCTGTGCCTGTGCCTGTGTTTGCTTCAATCCATCATTATCACCATTCTCCTCCTCTTCCTTCTCCTTTTGCTCCCCCACTTGCTTCTGCTCCTCACTCTCCTTCAACTTTCTCAGATACTCCTGCTCACGTTTCTTCTCACGCTGTCTAACCTCCCGCCATTCTTTCACCAACAAAGGGTATTGAACCTCAATTTCTTCAACGCCAACCTGTGCATTCGCATACATCTCATTGGCCTTGAGAATCCGTTCTCTTTCGCCAGTGGTATTAGCATCTTTCAGGATCATCTCCAGATCTGCCAAAAACTGACGTGGCTCAGAATAAAAGCCATTCCACAAACGCTCTTCAATCACCTCAAGATCAATGTTGTAGTATGTCCGGCCTGTTGCAACTTCAAGAACCATATCACCTTGTCTTTGATACGGAGCTTCAGCATCAGGAATAGGCTCGAATAAATGAACTAAAAATGCATCGTCAATTGCTGGTTTCTTGAACCGTTTATACCGAACTTTGAAAATGTCCATTAACCCAGAAAGTTTAATTTTCAGCGTGTTCTTTAGTCTCATATCATTCTTGGCAATTTCCATTTCTTTCTTTGCTGTATTTTCTTCAACTTCAACTGTCGGCATCTCAACGACTTTGAGTTCCTTCAATTTTCTCTTTGGTCTGATGGTAACATCATTAAACTCAACAGGACTCAGTCTGAACGCTGTCCAAACATTAGCAAAAAATTTGATAATCTCTTCTTTATTGCATCTTCTCAATGTGACCAGATTCTCCTCTTCAAATTGGAAAATTGACTCAATTTCCTCTTTCAATTCGTCATTGAAAACCGTCGAATCCTCAATCATACCCAAAATAAGAATCCGGTCGTTAGATCCAAAACTCTTTACTAATCCGGAAATTGTCGAGCGCACGGAAGGTGAAACTCCATTCACAAACCCGACAAGATCGGAAACATAAAGAACGCTGGGAGTGTGTCGTTTCAACTCCTGAAACATATGAATCAACAAAGTCTCCGGAGAAACCGACGAATCAGAGTAAATCTTGCTGAAATCCAACACTTGGATATTGAATCCTTCAAGATGATGCAACAGAGCATTCGTTACATAACTCTGTCCATGACCTTTAGGACCACTCACCACAAGACGGGGCTTATAAACTCTCAAGTGGTTCAATCTCGATAACAACTGTTGATGTTTGAATCCTCCATCCTCATGATATGATGTCAAATCAACATATTCACTCTCTTCTAGCAGAGACAACGGTTTTTCTCTTGGAATCACCAAATCAAGTCTAGAGACGATATCTTCGAGCTGAGTTCTCAATAACGGCTCGATATTCTCCGGAAGTGGACTGGATGATAGAGAAGTTGAACGTGCACTCGACGGCACAATCTTGGTTAAAGCACGAGTGAAATCACTAGGCTTCACTGTAACTTTACCAATATTGATTTTGAGCTTATCGTTTGACTTGTAAATCTGTGGATAAGCTCTTTGAATCGCATTCAAAGCACTCTCCGTACACAGTGCACGCAAATCAGCTCCACCGTATCCTTTCGTCAATCTTGCGAGTTCTTTCACAAAAGATTCATTCAATTTGGTGTCCCATTTGCGCATATGAATTTGAAGAATCTCTTCCCTTGCTTTGATATCTGGTAACGGGAAGAAAAACTCCCTATCAAATCTTCCCGGACGTCTTAATGCTGGATCTATCGAATCAGGTCTGTTGGTAGCACCAATCACAATCACCTGACCTCTATTGTCCATTCCGTCCATTAAAGCCAGCAAAGTCGAGACGATCGACGCGTGGATTTGTTCCTGTTTCGAAGAACGAACTGGAGCCAAACCATCAATCTCATCAAAAAAGATTATGGATGGTTGCTGCTGTTTAGCCTCTTCAAAAAGCAGTCTCAAATGTCTTTCTGCTTCTCCAACCCATTTGGACAAACAATCCGCTCCTTTACGCATGAAAAACGTAATTTTCCGTTGCTGAGACGAGCAAGAAGCTGCCAGCGCCCGCGCCATCAGAGTCTTTCCCGTTCCTGGAGGACCATGGAACAAAACTCCACGAGGCGGTGTGATATGGAACTTGGAGTAAATCTCAGGGTACAACAACGGCAGTGTTATCATCTCTTTGAGTTGGTCAATATAATTGCTCAAACCTCCAACAACAGAGAAATCAATGTTGGTATCCACACCTAACGGATCTGTATCTGCAAGAGTATTTTTTTTCTTGCCCATTTCTCCAATGACTGCATTTCCAGCAACACCGCCATTCAACCTTGACGTATCGTTTGGATCTGTGGGCTTGAAAAGCTCATTATCATCCTCAGAATCGCTGGATTCAACGTTTCCAAGAGCCGTCAATCCGTCAGGAACACCTCCATTTTGAAATAAAGCATGAACATCACCTCCTCCAAATGGACCCACTGTTGGGAACAACCTGCGTAACTGCGATGAGGTCGAGTTGGTTGCATAGCTCGCTCCTCCGCCCAAAAATCCACCAAAACGACCACCGTTTCGGCCTCTTCTTGGACTTCCACCAGCACCTAACTTACCTCCCTCCATTTGAGCCTCGTTAACAATCGGCGGTGGGAGTGTGTAGTCGATGTTTTTGCGTTCACGTAGATTACGCTGAACAGGAGAGTTCAAAGGGGAATCGTCCTGTAGAGCCTTTAATTCGTCTTCAATGGTTAATGGAGCTTCTACTTCTTCTTCTTCATCGTCTTCTTCTTCAACTTCACGCTTTGACGGCCGTCCACGTCGTCTCGGCCGGCCACGTCGGCCACCAAGACGTTTGCGCTCGCGTTCGAGATCGTATTCTGCGTCGGCTTCAGCATCGTCCTCGTCATCTTTGACAATGAACCCGGGTTGTCTTCTCTTTCTGCGGGGTCTGTCAGACAGATCTGAGTCCATTTCTGCATCGCCATCGTCAAACTCCGCGTCATCATCCTCCTCTTCCTCTCCATCGTCGTTAACTCCAAACTCTGCGTCCCCGTCCTCTTCCTCATCATCTTCAACGCCCCTTCTCCTCCTCTTTAGTCGCTTCTTTGGTCGTGATTCGTCGCCGCTACTGCCGCCAATTTCCTCATCGAGCTTCGCCAGCATCACATCCTCGTTGTAGTTTACTGTGGGTCTGCTGCGCGCGCGTGTTCGATGCGATTTAACCTCATCTTCATCCTCATCTTCGTTGTCTTCATCCTGCTCAGCACGGACATCTTCCTCAAACTCTTCTTCAACCTCTTCTTCCCCAGAATCAACACGCGTAAACTCTCCATCATCTTCTTCGTCAATTGGCACAATTCCACCACGTTTGCGTGACCGTGACACCATTTTTCAAACGATCCTTCTTTTCTTTTGCCTTCTAGAATCGTAAACCAAAACACTGCCAAATAACACCCAACTTCCGTTCTCTCGCGCACTGCTCAAGTGAAAATCCTTGCACCGCAACGTGTTTTCTGTTGTATTTTCGTGCAATTGGCGTCTCAGTGTGTTGTAAACCACCGTAAACTAACTCGTTAAACCGTGTCACCCTTACTGATTTGGTTAAAGAAAGGTTCATTTTATTTTTTTTTTCTTCCCAAAAAAAACTTGGACAATCTGTCAAGGGAAAGGAGGGTCAAAATACCAACATCTCTACACCATAAAGAGTCTTCCTCTCATACAACATGATAACTCCTTCTCACATACAAGTCAATCACACTCAGCTTTGCTCGTTGTTTACGTCAAGGTGACCCTAAATATCACTATTCATTCTCTTCAAAAGAAGTCTCTCAGTAATGTAGAATATTCACCAAATTATTCCCCTATAATCCCATCTCGCGAAGAACGTCTAATTCATCCTCATCTTCACCCTCGTTTTCCCGAAGATTCGTCTCAGGCAGCATCAAGTCATCGAGATCATCGTCATCCATCTCATCTTGAGGTTGTGTTGATTTGTTGGGAACGTCGTCGTCACTGAAGAAGTCGTCTAAATCGTTCTCCTTGGTGGTCTTAGTAATGGCATCCACGGTGATTTCCTTGGTGATCTCTTTGCTGGCCTCTGTATTCAACACCGTAGCTTCCTTACTGTAAGTACTCGGGGTGTAGATGTCATCATCGGAATCTTCTCCACCCACAAACAACAGCGACGACCCTTCTTGCGCTCTGGAACCGTCATCTGCCGTCTCTATCGTTGGTTGCGTCGCTGCCACATCCACTGGTTCATCACCACGCTTTTTACGCAACTTTTCGCTGATCTCGTCTTCAATCAATGATCTCCGAAACTGCCTCACTGTCACAGTACTCATCGCACGGTTTACCACAGGAATAAAGTCTTTGAACTTGTACTGTGGATACACATCGTGGCCCCAAACTTGATACACGTGTAGCAGACGCGTCAAATTGTCGAAATGACGTGAATTTTTATATTCCTCGCGATGATGACGTTGAGCTGCCGAGACTGTCTTTGAGTGTTTGAATTTGAACTTCTGGAGTGACTTGTTGAGTGCTGGTAGACCTCTAGGCCCGAGCATCAAATCATCAGTGAGTTTATGGACCGTTCGACGCGGTTTATGTTGTAACAACGGATCTTGCTCATTTCTCTGTGAATCTGTTGCCAAACTGCCGTTGGATGTATCACGCAGTCCGAGAAGTTCCTCATTGGACAAAAGACTCGCTCCCTCGCTCATACTGGTGCTAATTGAATATAACATATAATGAAGACTCAAATCATTTACGCGTTTTGATATTTTTCGATATAACTTATACATATTTTTTTTTTCAATGAGGCTTAATTTTTCCAATATACTTACGAAAATTACATACAAAAAAAACCGTATTGGTGAATTGCCTGACTTGCGAACCACATCCGCTGTGGTGGGTATCCAATTACCTTCAAGCATTGTACCTTACGTAATGGCTAGCCTAAAATTCCCCCGAAGTTTCACTTCTCTCCATCAAAAGAAAGAGCCTCCAATTTGTGCTGCAAACTAGTCAACTGCGGTTTGGACCCTGACTTAGTAGACATTCTAACAAAGATAGCTTTCTTGTTGTTGCCGTTGAGCAACTGCGAACTGATGGGAGAAATCCTATACTTGTCAGAAGGAGATTTATAGTTGTTCTTGAGCCTGTTCTGTGAGCTCAACTGGTTCAACTCAGTACCTTGTAATGGAGACAGAGGCTTGTACTGCTTTTTTTCCATAAGCGGTGATTCCAACACCAAATGGGTGCCAATTTTGCTCTGCTGAACAGGAGTGGTTGCCGTGCTGTGCACCATCGCGTTATCGTTGTATAAACAACAGCGGGGTCCCTCTAAGTTTGGGCTTGAAGCTCTCTGATATATCATCAGCTGAGGCGGTTTGCACGTCATCCCAATTGGGAAATATGTAAACATGAATAATTCCAGTGCAACGAACGAGCATCGTCGCGTCGATCGACGTGCATCCCCAGACTTTTTTTTTTCTCCTCGCGACTTGAAATAATGTTCAGAAAAAAAAAACACTAATCAAATTTCCCATGATCTTTGGTGCCCTCTCTCTCTCTCTAACCATTCACTAACCCAATGCTGCGTAAGATTGTCCTTCTATTCCTGGCAGCGTTTGTTGCCATTGCAAGTGCTGCCTCGCAGCAACAACTGCAAATCGGTGTCACTAAGAAAGTCGACCCTTCCGAGTGTACTAGAAAGACACGTGTCGGGGATGTTGTTAAGATGCACTACACCGGTTCCTTGGTTGATGGAGATGTTTTTGACTCCTCTGTGCGCAGAAACCAGCCATTGCAATTCACTCTCGGTGTTGGTCAAGTGATCCAAGGTTGGGACCAAGGTCTTCTGGACATGTGTGTTGGAGAGCAAAGAAAGCTTGTAATCCCACCAGAACTGGGCTATGGCAGAAGAGGTGCTGGAGGAGTCATTCCGCCAGATGCCACGCTCGTTTTTGAAACCGAGCTTGTGGAAATTGTCTCTGACAAAGATGAATTGTAATTGCTATCTGGTCTGTTTCAAATATGAGTGCAATGAATCTACTTTTTGTTTTCGCGAAAGTCCAACTCTGTATCTTGGTTGTCTCGGTAGGCTGATTTTGGTGGCAATGTTGGATTGTCTTTTTCGTATTTCTTTCTCACTAATTTTTCGTTTTTTTCCAGGTGATTCTCCATCTAAACTGATGCTGGATTGCTGTGGGAAGCGCTCACCCACTGGTCCGTCGCTTGTCGATGGAGGAGATGAAAAAAGCTCACTGTAAGCCTCAGCTTTCTGTATCTGACTGAATCTGACACTGCTGGTATCCTCTGGAACCGGTGTTGAAGGATCCTCATCACCTAGCGACAGTGATGGACTTGATGCGGGGAAAACCGGTCGCTCCGATTTGTCTCTTTTGACCAGTTCTGGGGTTTTCCGTATCTCACTGGTACTTCCGGAGGAAACAATTACCACAGAAGGGTCGCTAGAAAGCTCATATACTGATTGCACACTACCCTCGCTAGTAATGCTATTAATACTGCATGCAGGTGCAAGTGTCCTTGCCCGCTTTCGGAGTTCTGGGTCGTTCAAAAGGTCCTCATCACTGCTGTTATCTGTTGAGTTTGCAACCTCCAACTCTTCTTGACCCATTCGCGCAGAACTGATCAAAACGTTGGGAAATCGCTTTTTTCTGTGTCTTCCACCAAAGTTTGCTTGTTGTACCAGCATGTGGGGAGTAGCTCAGGTGGTGGAGTAACCGTGGTTGGCACTCATTAAGTACAATATTTTTATATTTCTACATCAAGAGAGGCGCGTAGATATCATTTTACAGGTACAAAATGTGTTTTGGCGTCGATCGACGCCAGATCTAACACATCCTTGCACCATATATTCTCCATCGGCGTACCGGAATGCCGAAGTTCAAAAAAATATGACAATTGCCTCATAATAACTGCAAACCTTTCACAATCTGGAAAAGTTGCCCTCACCGGAATCGGTCACGATTGTAAAGGAAAAAATAAACATTTAGCAAGAGTCGCATAAAGTCTAAAAACTCTTTTTACAAATAGGGTAATAGTTCTTGTAAAGTAATTTATATTAATTAAAACAACCCAGTAAAAATAAATTAGTACAAGTAATGCGGCCTCTGCGATTCGTCAACGAAGATTGAATGAAAGCAAAAGCCCAAAACAAAACCGAGAAGCTAGCATGTACTTCACATCCTCATTGATAATTTTCCTTTCCGTTCAAAGTGACTATAATATGCACACTTAGAAGAGAGCCAAAGCAGCAGCAAGACCAGCACCAAGGGCAATAGAACCGTAGGTGTTGGAAGCAGCACCGGCAGTGGAGACAGCAGAGCTGGAGGTACCGTTGGTGGAGTTAGCAGCGTTAACAGCAGTCAAAGCAGCAAGAGTGACGAAAACCTTAGAGAATTGCATTGTAATTGATTGATGGAGCGATAGAATGTGACAACTAAGTATAATTTGTTGATAAAGAAAGAGAGAAAAGAAGGAAAAAAACTTCTAATCAAATAAATTAATCTCCAGATTGCAGGTGGAATGGACTCCCTTTTATAATCTAATTCAAGTCTAAGCCGAGTCAGGTCTAAGGAAAAATTTTCCTTTAACTAAGTGTGATAGCAGATGCGTATTGCTGCAGCCACAATTTCCAGCATAGTAAAGGAACCCCGTGTCACGGCACGCTTTGCAGCCGATGCACCACGGAGTGAGCTCCCCGAACGCGCTTTGCCACCACGGCCGCCACGGGAAATAAAGGATCGCCAAAATGAGATACAAAGACTAAGCTCGAAAAAAGGAACGTCGCAAGTAGCGAGCGCGGTGGCGCGCCCCGGCGTATCTCAATTTTTTACCTGGCAGGGGGAACCATCGGGCGCGTTGGAGGGGGAAAAAGAAGGCAGAGGGACAAACCGCGCTGCGCTGCGCCGCACAAAACCGCGCCTCGCCGCGGTAATTACGGTCGTGCGAGAGTGCCGCACACAGAAAAAAAAGAATTTTCCCGCGAGTTGCAGAATGCCTCCTTTCCTATGCAGAGTACGCACGACCAGACACGCAAAGCTTCGGGGAGCAAAGTACTGCAGATATCTGTGAGTAATCAAAGTATAATGATACGAGGAGGGGATGATGTGTGTGGCGAAGGCTTGGTTGTCCTTTGCCACCAACTGGCAACGGACCCTAAAGGGTTCAGTTGTCCACAGCTATGGGCTGATTCAACTTTCGTCGAGGCCTCAATTTACTGGCAATGAGAAGGCCTCGCTCCCCGTTATCCTTGATCCACCAAGCGCACTTGACAGATCCTCCTTCAAATGTCTTAGGGCTTCTAAAAATAGGGGATTGCCAGCCCCCTCTTCTGTTCACCCCAGGAGGAACATCCTTTTTGGAAAATAAATTCGTCGAGATCTCTCATTACTTCCCAAAACGGAAATAGTTGTTGACAAATTCGCGCAGCAATTTTTTCTCAAATAGGCATAATTCTAGACTGTTCCCAGTCACACGTCAGGCAGTGTTTCGCCACGCCTTACTAGTACTGATTGTGCTCGCTTCAGATGAAACGAAACACCGAGCGGCAATCGAATATCGATCCCGCCCTGAGCTTGGACCTGAAACTAGCAATCGTGCCACAGGGGTGGAAGGACTAGAAATACGCGTCGGCGCATCTGTCCGGAGTTAGTTAAAAGGAAAAACCTACTTTCCTCGCATAATTAATCTGTCAGGGTTCTCATGCATGACGAAGTCGAGGTTCCAAAGGGAGAACGGTAGGAACGTGTTTGTACGCTAGTGAGGTGTTACCGCGTGCAAACGCGTAGTACGATCAACTTACTTGCGTGGCGAAGTTCTGTTGGCCAATTTTACTTTCTTCGCCGGCTAGCGTTTGGTCGAGGTTAGACCAGTAAGTGGCCTGGTCATGGCCAAATCAAGATAACAGAATTTTTTTTTTCTTATCGAGATAAAAGACCAAAAAAAAAAGGCGACGACGACCTGCGTCGATCGACTTGAGCCTGGATCCAATTTTTTTTTTTTTTTTTTTTTTCATTGATTTTTCAACCTCAAGGTTATGGAAAGTTATTGACTCAATTAGTCAATCACTAACTGCTTCAAGAAAAATATTTATCCTCGATCACACCCCCAACATGGCTGAAGAAATTGCAAGAAACGCACAGCTTGCATCGACTGTGTTGAAGACACTCAGCGATGAGCAGAGATCGCTTGCTCTCTACAAAATCAAAGATGGTCTTTTGGCAGCAAAGGAAAAGATCCTCGAAGCTAACAAAAAGGATATGGACGCAGCAATCGAGAAAAACTTATCTTCCTCCCTGATCAAACGTCTTGATCTTTCGAAAAACGATAAGTTCGACTCGATGTGTGACGGTATTCTGGACGTCTCCAACCTTGAAGATCCACTCAACAAAGTGACTCTAGCTACTGAGCTCGACGATGGTCTTACCTTGTACCGTCTCACCTGTCCTGTTGGTGTGCTTCTAATCATTTTTGAGAGCAGACCAGAGGTGATTGCCAACATCAGTGCTCTTGCAATCAAATCGGGTAACTCCGCAATTCTCAAGGGTGGAAAAGAGTCTTTGCACACTTTCCAAGCTATGGCTAACGTTATTAACGAAACCCTTGCAAAGGAGACAGATGTTCCAAAAAATGCGATCCAACTTATTAGCACGCGAGAGGAAGTCGGAAACCTGTTGAATCAGGACAAGTACATTGATCTCGTGATCCCAAGAGGCTCTAACGAGCTTGTTCGTAACATCAAAGAAAATACCAAGATTCCAGTTTTGGGACATGCCGATGGAATTTGTTCCATTTACATCGACGAATTCGCCGACGTCGACAAAGCTAAAAAGATCATTGTCGACGCTAAGACGAATTACCCTGCTGGGTGTAATGCCGTTGAAACGCTGCTTATCAATGAAAAATTGCTGGATACTCCAGTGTATACTGCTCTCCTCGAAGTCCTTTGTGAGGCCGATGTTGTGAGTCATTTGGTTCCAGAATTGCTGGAAAAATTGCCAGAATCCTTGCCAAAGAGAAGTACCCATTTTGTTGAAGCCTCCGAGGCAGACTTCAACAAGGAATTTTTGTCACTTGACATTGCAATCAAGCCTGTTTCGTCCTTGCAACATGCTATGGAACACATCAACAGCCACTCATCTAAACACACAGACGCGATCATCACCGAGGACAAGGACCGCGCGGAACGTTTCCTCAAAGGAATTGATTCGGCAGGTGTTTACTGGAATTGTTCCACCCGATTTGCGGATGGATTCCGTTATGGATTTGGAACAGAGGTTGGTATTTCCACCAATAAGATCCACGCGCGTGGGCCTGTCGGACTTGAAGGTCTGGTTTGTTACTACTACCAGTTGCGTGGTGAAGGCCAAGTTGTTGGCGATTACCTTGGTGGAGGTGGTGCTCGTGTTTTCAAGCACAAGAAGTTGTCAATTGATAAATTGTAAGTAGTTTCGAAAAAACCACCCAAACCTTTATTATCGGGATTGAGGTCACGTGATCTCCCCATATAAAATTCAATGTGTCTTTTTAGCGAAATCTCAAACAGAATCAAAGTAAATAAAATCTACATTGAATTTGACGGGCGCAAACTACAAACAGCCGTACTTGCCCTTGATTAATTACCCTCGATTGACGTTAATTAATATAACATTAGCTCAACACTTTTTTGAATCATGGATGAAAATTACGACGTTATTGTGCTGGGTACCGGCCTGACCGAATGTATTCTGTCGGGATTGCTTTCTATTGATGGCAAAAAAGTGCTCCACATCGATAAGCAAAACTATTATGGTGGTGAAAGTGCCTCTTTGAACCTCACACAACTCTACAAAAAGTTCAAACCAAGCAAAGAATATGCTGATCAATTCGGAAAAGACAGAGATTGGTGTGTTGATCTGATTCCTAAATTTTTGATGTCAAATGGTGAACTTACAAACATCCTCGTTCATACTGATGTGACTAGATATATGGAATTCAAGCAAATTTCAGGAAGTTATGTCTACAGAGGTGGTAAAATTGCCAAAGTGCCATCCAATCAAAGCGAGGCGATTTCTTCTCCATTGATGGGGTTTTTTGAGAAGAGAAGAATGAAGAACTTCCTGGAGTTTATTATCAAATATAAAGAGGATGAAGTGTCTACTCACGGCCAATTCGATTTCGATAAAAATACGATGGATGAGATTTATAACAAGTACGGGCTTGAAAGAGGTACTAAAGATTTTATTGGTCATGCAATGGCTCTTTGGTCTAATGATAATTACCTCAATGAGCCAGCAAGAGAAACATATGACAGAATTATTCTATATTTGGGTTCTGTTGCCAGATATGGAAAATCTCCATATATTTACCCGCTGTATGGTCTAGGTGAGCTTCCACAAGGATTTGCACGTCTTTCTGCCATCTACGGTGGTACTTTCATGCTGGACACTCCAATTGAAGAGTATCTTTATGATTCTGATGGGAAATTTGAAGGTGTTAAGACAAAGGAAGGAACTGCTAGGGCCCCAATTGTGATTGCTGATCCAACATACTTCCCAGAAAAAGTCAAGACAACTGGACAAAAAGTGATTAGAGCAATGTGTATTCTTGATCACGCTATTCCAAACACCTCTGAGGCTGATTCTGCTCAAATTATAATCCCACAGAACCAAGTTGGGCGCAAGAACGACATTTATATTGCCACTGTGTCTTCCGCGCACAATATTTGTGCTAAGGGTCATTATTTGGCAATCATTTCGACTATTATTGAAACTGACAAGCCACATTTGGAGCTTGAGCCTGCTTTCCGGATCATTGGACCTACCAAGGACGTGTTGATGGGAATTGCTGAGCTTTATGAGCCACTTGAAGATGGAAGTAACGATAATATTTTCATTTCCAAATCTTATGATCCATCTTCTCATTTTGAATCTACCACTGATGATGTCAAGGATATTTACAAGAGAGTCACTGGTCATGACTTGGTGTTAAAAAAGAGAGCTACTGTTGAAGAGGAGGCTGAATTAGCTGGGTTGGACAACTAAAGGAGGAGTTACGAGCGAAGCAAGTAGCGACTAATTGTTAGTAGCAATTGAGCAATGGAGTAGTGACGAGTAAATTTCTCACCGTAGGTGTAAACCCCTCTTTTACGTGCAATTTTTCTTTATCTTTTTATATGATTTGATATATTCATAAGAGAGTTCTTCAGTGAAAAATGAGTGAAATTTTGAAAATTTAGCTGAAAAGTTTAATATTTTATCTTTTTGAAATATTGTAAGCACTAAAAAAGACAGCTATTTTATAGTGTTGGTTTATATTGATTGACCTTTTATTTATCACCAAATCATCTCCCACCATGTCACAATCACTTTACACATTTGGAACCCAAACACTCCAAACTTTGCGCAAGTTCAGAATTACAAGTGGCAGGGCTACAAAGATGGAGATACAGATATACTCGATCGATCCCAAGTCATACGAAGTGCTGTTCCAAGAACCTGAAGATGGCCCAATTGAATCGATTGATGAACTCACTGAGGAACTTCCTGATAGTTCGCCTAGATTCATTGTTTTGAGTTATCCTTACGAGACCAGTGATGGAAGAAAAAGCAATCAATTGGTTCTGGTGTACTACAGACCATCCACATCCAAACAAGAAAGTAAGATGCTCTATGCTGGATGTTTGGAGATGTTCAAAGGTCACGTTAGTCCGAACAAGTTTGTAGAGATTGCCGATGAGGAGGAGTTTGAGGATCTTGTCGAGGAGATTACCAAATGATAAACGATTGGCTACTTGAATATAGAATGGAAATGTATAGGGTATTAATTGATTGAGCCTGTATTAGGGATGTTGGAACTGGCATTGTTTGATTCTTCCAGAGGGGTGACCGACCAGTAAAGGTGTTTGTTTGTTGACATCAGCTGATGACAGGACCACCCCACGTCTTATCGGTGATGTAACTCTTATCAGGACACCTCGCGAGAGGGTTTAAACCCCCATCTTGGTCACGTGAGTATACCAGGCGTGCACTAACCAAATGATTTTGAATTTTTTTTTTCCTCTCGCTCCACCATCACGAGAACCTTAAAATTTTTCACCTACACACTTGAAACAACTAACTATACCATACAACTCTTTCATCACCACAGTTCACGGATAGAATAACATCAAATTAATTCAAAATGGGTCGTATGCACAGCAAAGTGTGTAGCTTTTAGACAACAGCATACGAATACAAGGCAAAATTAGGGTCGATTTCGGTCGATTCAGAAAGACTCCTGGAAGTGGACATGGTTCAACCATGAGAGTGTTGAAGAGTGATATCTCAACACCGAAATCCTAAATTTCAGTTGAGTCTTACTGGATCAATTCAGGCTGAGCGATACCAATTTTGGATTAACTGTATTGGTAAAGTACTTTTAGTTCCAAATACTAACTTACGATTGCTTTGCAATCTTAAAATAGGGAAAGGGTATGTCGTCTTCGGCTATTCCATACTCCAGAAACATTCCATCCTGGTTCAAGCTTTCTTCTGACGCCGTTGTTGAGCAAATCATCAAGTACGCCAGAAAGGGTTTGACTCCATCTCAAATTGGTGTTATCCTCAGAGATGCCCACGGAGTCAACCAAGCTAAGGTTGTTACTGGTAACAAGATCTTGAGAATTCTTAAGTCCAACGGTCTTGCTCCAGAGATCCCAGAAGACCTTTACTACTTGATCAAGAAGGCTGTCTCTGTCAGAAAGCACTTGGAGAAGAACAGAAAGGACAAGGACTCTAAGTTCAGATTGATTTTGATTGAATCTAGAATCCACAGATTGGCCAGATACTACAGAACTGTTGCCGTTCTTCCACCAACCTGGAAGTACGAATCCGCCACTGCTTCTGCTTTGGTCAACTAAGCGTGTTGTCGTCAATTATGTCGTTTCGATTATATAGTGAGGACTCACACTAATATTTTACTTTCAACTTTTGTTGGTATTGTGCATTCAATAATTTGTAAAATTATCACTCTGCTTCAAGTGGTTTCAATGCTTGGAATTCTTCATCCTGTGTGTTGAATAGCAGAATCGTGTAATCGACAAAGTTCAAGTTCTCAATTTTGGTTGATTCTGGTTCAACCAATTCTTCGTATTCTCCGTTGTATGGATCTGTAGCATCTTTGGGAATTGCTAGTTTTATGTCACTGGTTGATTCCAATAACCTACCAGTGTTGATGTTTGGTATAGTTTCTTGTGTTGCATTTGCCTCATCGGACTCGTCATTTTCATCATCGCTTACGTCAAACGATGGTTTTGGTATATCAATTTCCTCCTCCTCGTCGTCTCTCCCGTCCTCCTTCAGCCTGACAGGCCCATTCTCCAGTCTCAATCCGCCCGTTTCGTTGACGATTTCCACCAGTTTAAGTTTGAGATCATTGAGAGTTTCATGCGGGAGCAAAGTCAGAAAAATGGTTTGTGACTGTCTTTTGAGTTTTAGAGTGATGGGGAGCTTTTTAGCTGTTTTTGGTGGCATGGTTGAAGATGGCGTGGTGAGTTGTAGGAATGCAATCTCTTGACTGTGCACAAGGTCAGAAAAATTATTAAAATATGTAGAGGAGGAAACCAGAGCGAAATCGACGCGAATGGAGAATATCGACGCGAACTGGATAAATCGACGCTTTGATAGTGGCAGAAAGCTGGAAGTGTTGGTCAAGAGTTTTTGATAACTCATGCTTGCTTCGTAGGTTGGGTTGAGAAAGGTAAGTGGGTTGATTTGGACGGCAGGAATAGTGGCAAGGACGGCTAGCGACAGCTGGCGGCGAGCTAACGACGAGCAAACGACGAGCAAACGACGAGCAAACGACGAGCACGACGAGCAAAGCAAGTTCGTTTGTTGAAAGCATTTGGCCAACCCACTCGACCTACCTCTCTAACTCCTTCATTATATTCCACTCACCACTCGCTTTGCTCGTCGCTTACTCGTCGCTGTCTCAACCATACCTGAGATCTGTGGCTTTGCGGATGTGGCTTGATGTGGCTTGTGACACAGCCGCATCCTTATCTTGACAGGGTCCCACAACAAACAAAACCAGACTGCCGGGTCCCCTCATTGGGTGATACTCGGTCAAAACGCTACTCGCTGTTCATTGGTCATTAGCGACCAGATACCAACCATTGATTGCCAATCTGCCACTTACGATCCATTCCTTCCCCGCCCCGCTCGTTGTTCCTTCCTCGCTCGGGGTAATTAAAATCTGCCAAATCAAGTTCGTGCCCCGTGCATATCATTTAGGCAATTAAACAAAATTTGTCTTGTCTCCTAAGTTCTCTGTTTTGACCCTGATTTCACTTACCAACAGCAAAACGGGTTGATTTATCTTCATCAAGACGTTGTTTGAGATCGTCGTTGCGATCCAGAACAGTCGAATCTGTGCAAGGGTGTTAATTTCCAAAACCGCAACACCGAATTCAAAGAGAACCCAAATCATTCATCCCTTTTACTTCAAAACCGAACAAGCTACCAGCTGATCCCCACTAAGGAGAACAGTTTTACCAATAACATCCAAAACCGACGGACTTTGATAAGTACCCTCTCATTTAGTGATGGCCGCAACGGCGACGCTAACCAGCGTTTCTGCAGTCGATTCCGCTACACTTTCCAGTCTCGCTTCAGCTTCAGCGAGTTCAACCAGAACTGCGTCTTCTGGCAGTTTCATAGGAAGCAAACCGTCAACAGTGCTGTTTTTCATTGCACTATGTGTTGGAGTTGTAATTGCTGTACTGTTCATTTTCTTCACATTCCGCTATATCGTGAGATCGAAATTCGGCCTATACATCCCTGCACCTCAAATTGCTAGGAATCAGTTCTATGTTGGACCCACTGGACGGGCTTCTATGAACGGGTTACAGCCGTATTTTGAACACGATATTTCCTTCAATTTTGTCAATAGTCGGTTGATGAATCCGCATTATCATCGCCACAGAGAAGGACAGTATTCAAAGAAGAGAAAGTTGACTCAACAGGAAGTTGATAACCTTTTCCCATTGAAGACGTACGCAAAATGGTTGAACGGAGGGCAGGAGGAGGTTATCCACAGGAACGATGGAATTCTCGTTTATGAAGACGATGTGCGTGCGCCCCACGAAAATACCAACGATGAACAACCAACGGAGTCCCGCCACCAATCGCCAGCTCCCGAGACAGATATCACCGACATGAGCGCAAATACGAACGATCGGAAGAATGTCGAAATCTTCGAACTCACAGAAACTTCTGAAGCTTGCAAATCAACTTCTGCGGCCACGACAGAGCCGGCGAATGAAGTCCAACAAGATCTCCATTTCACTTCTGGAACGTGTGCCATTTGTCTTGATACTCTGGAAGATGTTGACGAGGTTCGTGGACTAGTGTGTGGTCACGTTTTCCACGCAGATTGCGTTGATCCATGGCTCACAAACCGTCGAGGATGTTGTCCGATGTGTAAACGAGACTACTTCATGAAAGATCGAGAACGGCCTCGTAGAACTCCGGGCGACCAACAGGGAGAAAGAGAGCTGGAAAGTATATTCAACGATGTGGATTCTGTCACTGAGATCTTTTTCCCAAGGAGTACAAAATTCAAAGCTCAAACATTGTTAGCTTGTTTGCAACTGGTACGTGTGGGAGAGTACAATGTTGACCAGGTGGCAACCAATGAAACTGGGAATGATAGTTCCCCATCGGACCCTGAAGAACCGACTCCGCCGCTGTCTAATGGAGAATTCACTCAACCACCTGTTGTGGATGTGAGGAGTTTACAAGCGTCAATTCAGGAGATTGTGAATGAAAGACCGTTCAATCCAGACGATTTGAGGGGAATCGACACTGAAGCATTTGAGCTGGTTGAAAAGAAATTTAATTGGTATCACCAGCCTTTTTGGAGAATCATGAGCATTTCAAAAGAAGATTTATTTTATCATTATGTTGTTGCTCAATATGTCAAGAGGAGAGAAGATAGACTCAGCAGGCAGCGCGAGAGTGCCACTGGTGTTCTAGCTATTTCAAGGGATGGGGATCATGAAGATTATAATCATGTGATTGAGAGGGATGCCAGGGATGATTTTAGGAGGGACATTGTCAACAATTTGGTGTAGTGACGACGACTAGGACGAGCGGAGCGAGTCGAGTCGTGATTAATTGAGCTACTGGTGACCAACTGGTAACTCACTTCGCTCGATATTCATTTCTTGATAGTTGCTTTTTTTTATGTGTATTTTGGTTTTTTGAATTTGTAATCAACAACAGGAAGAAACGACGAAGGCTCATCTTCACCATCGAATTGGCCATGTTGAAATCTTGAAACTACAGGATGAGTGAGTATGTGTCATGACACCAATAAATCATTCACTCCTCACAAATGACTTGCTTTGCTCGTCATTAGCTAGTCGCTTTTTCGTATGCTCAATTAAAATGAAAAAAAGTACATCGACACCTTCAAACTATTGACTGATTATTTCTCACCACTCGCTTCGCTCGTGGTGACTATTTCTTGCTAACAACATTCCAACCGTCATCCTCTACAGACAATTTCTCCGTACTGGCAACCAACTTCTCCACCTTTTCAGTCTGTTGTTGCTGCCCAACTGTCTCAGATTCATCCTCATCTGCAAGCACACTGAAGGCAGACTTCTTTGGTGCATCCACTGGTGAATTCGACTTTTGCTCTTTCTCAGATCTTGGAGCCCTCTTAGTTCTAGTGGCTGGCGAACGAGGACCATTGAGTGCAGAACCTCTGAGGTTATCCCAGTCAAAATCAGGCTCGTCCTTCTTTGCTGGTTTTGGTTTTCTTGCGGTAACATCTCTAGGCTCTCTCTTGAAAGTCTTTGGTTCAACAGGAAGTTGAGATTCTCTAGCAGATTCCCAGTTGAATTCTGGTTCTGGCTTTCTTTCTCTAGGCTCTCTAGGTTCTCTAGGTTCTCTTCTTGGAACAAAACGATCACGTCTCACTTCTGGAACTTCCTCGGTATCTCTGGCACTGCTCCAGTCTGGTTCTGGTTTTCTTTCTCTTGGTTCCCTTGGTTCCCTTGGCTCTCTTGGCTCTCTTCTTGCGAAACGATCACCTCTGATCTCTGGGACTTCTTCAGTATCTCTTGCACTACCCCAATCTGGTTCTGGTGCTCTCTCTCTTGGCTCTCTTCTAGGTGGGAAACGCTCGCGTCTTGACTCAGGAACAGCTTCACCACTTCTGGCAGAACCCCAGTCTGGCTCGACAAGTGGAGCTCTTTCGGATCTGCGTTCAAATCTATCGTTTCTCACTGGAGGTTGCGAACCGTCTCTGATCGTCGTCCAATCGATATCCGGCCCAGATCCACGAGGACCTCTCGAAAATTGTGAGTCTCTGTTTGGAGCAGCAACAGAAACGTAAACGGTTCTACCACCAAGGTTACTCTCAGAGAGTTTCAAAGCGTCTTCCAAAGTCTTTCTGTTTTTGAACGAAATGAAAGCAAATCCTTTCAAAGAACCAGTCATTTGGTCTTTTGGCGCATAAAAATCGGTGAATTCATCAAATGGATCCAGGATTTGCAAGTTGTCAGCGAAAAATGCTTGAATATCCTCATCCATAATGTCTCTTGGCAAGTTGTTGACTCTGGCAGTGTATGGAGCTTCGTTTGGAATTGGGTACTCTTTTCTTTCATAGTCATCGTTGTTGTTACCAAATCCACCACCGCCGTATCTGCTGGATGCACCTTTTTGTGTGGTAGAGACTTCCAAAGTGTTCATGTCGAACTCATCGTCCGCCCAAGAACCTCCAAAGGTCTCGTCCGCCAGGAACGAGCCCAGATCCATCTTAACCTTGTTTTTCGGAGCCATGTTGTGGGAAGTTTGCTGTTTGCTATTTTTTGAAACGCTGTATGTTCCCTCGGTTGTTTGTTAACTGTACCTTTAGTTGATTTGTACGCCTTAAAGACACCTTAAAGGGGAACCTTTCGCATCGAAAATTTTTCGAGAATTAGATATTTTTTTTTTTTTTTTTGAAAATTTTTTAGTATTTATTTGTTAGTGGTCCGACAAGCGTCGATCGACCCAACTTCGACGAAATGATAAGAACCCATAGAAATAAAAAAATATATTTATGCTCTTCAACATCAGATATCAACAAACAATTCCACTTCCTTAGATCTCTCTTCGACAATTCTTTGCTAGTCACTCGTGTTGAGTGCTTGCTCGATTGCTTGCGTGCTGTAATTACACACGTCTTGGCAATTCCCTGCTGCCCTTTATAAATATATCACATGTCGCTTTCAACTTGGATCCTCAAAGCAGCAATCTCAGCAGCAGCTGTAGACATGGTGTTTCGTTTGCTTCTCTGGCTGCTCTTTGGGGTTTCAGCAGGATATTTGAATATTTTCAACATGAGTCTTGTTTCTCCCTCATTGCATACAAGTTCAGTCAATCTCTCGATTGATTCGATCAAATTCAGAATATCTTTATTCAATAAACATAAGAAGTTTATTAGTGTGAATCTATATGGCCTAAAACTTGAGCCTCTCGCCAACACATCTGAATCATCTAAACCAGCGCAATTCAAATCATCTCATGAAGAGTACGAATTTGACCCCAACGAGCCAATATCCATCTATCCAAACAACTCAAAGCTACGAAGATTGGTCAGATTGCTGGTTGGTTCATTTCCAAGCACAGACGTTGCCATCTACCACACTGTTGTTCAATTTCCTGGAGGATTGTGCCTCAAAATTTCCCAAATGAGACTCATTACCGATATCAGAACTGAATCCAGAAAAGCTCAGAAATACGGAGTTCTTGAACAAGAACAGAGCAAAACAGGTCATTGGTTTGCCCATTGGGACGTTCAGGACGTTTCAATTGCAGGCGAGGATCCTGGTTTTTTTAGTAATTTCCTGTACAACACGAGTGTGTTAGTGAGTTTCCAATTGGACTTGAAGAAAGGGACTGTTTCTGAAATGAAATTTGATGTAAAGATTAATGATCTTTCGCTGTCTTTGATAAACATTCTGAGGCTTCAAAAACATTTGAAGGATGAAATGGGAGATTGCGGACAAAAAGCTACTGGAAAAGATTCGAATTCGTCGTTCAAAACGATCGATCGCAACACTCTTTTCAAAATCAGTTCTCTCTATCGCATCTTCCAAGCAACCGATCTATCCATTTCCAAGCTCACATTCTCTGAAATTCCAATTCTCACGAAAAGCGAGCTGGAACATGTCTTGGAACACAGAATTTTGCCGAAAAATGCCGTTTTTGCCGATTTGCAAGTCCGTTCTGTTGATGTCAATCTTTCAAGAATGCAGGTGAATAGTGCAGGATATGACCTGAATTTCGGTGCTGACGATTTTCCTGTCCGAGGACTACTGTCTCTGATGAGTTGTAAAGTGATTTTGGACCTGACCCGTTGCCATGAACGAGAAAAAGGATTCGTTTCTCGGCAAGAAGTGGTGGAAATCCCAAATCTCAGTGTTCAATTGAGTTCCAACTTGCTATCGAATTTCTTCCGTGCGGCTTTAAACAACGAACCCGAAAATATCGAGAGCTTTCTGGAGTCTCTTGCACTTTTGAACTCATTGGTCACATTACAATGTTCTATTTCCAGTGTAGTTTTTGACGGAAGTACTGAAGAGGTGAGGTTGTTGTTGGGAAAGTTCCAAAAAAAGGAAGAGAAACAGGAGAAGAAACCAACGAAGACTGATAATCCGCTCCGTTCGTTATTACTGGATTCCTCTAATTCTCTTGTGTCTTTGCTACCGAGGTTTTCCATCAAACTTGCAGTTGAGAAACCAACTGTGATTCTCAAACGTCATATCAACGAACGCTTGGATCTTCTTCTGGCCACAGCTTCCCTTTTGAATGTCGAATTGAACACCGTTCTCCGCAACGGTAAGTTACAATTCGACTCACGTCTCGATTTCCCGACGTTCGCCGTTGAATATGTTCGCAAAGATACCTCAATACGAGAACGACTGATTTTTATCAGGGATACGCAGCTCAAAACGGCAGTTCAACTGATCCCATTGGGTGAACTCAAGTTATGGGCCGGAGTCAACTTTCTCGAAGTTGATCTGTCGAGTGTTGTTGCTCTTGAAGCCATTGCTGGATTATTGGGTGCTCTGAAAGTTCAGAAACAGCGGTCCCATAAAAATAAGAAACAGCGAGGTTTCTCGCCGTTCGTTGACCTTCCTGACTGGTTCACCTCTGTTGTGTTTGAAATCAAACGAATCAGAATGCGAGTCGGTTCTTCGTCAATGCTTTTGAGCCAACAAGAGAAAGAAAATGCTCATGTTTCTCTTGTCTCGTTAGAAATCGGCCGAGTCGATGTTTCTTTGCAAAACGATATGCTCCTTTCGAAAGAAGAACAAGACGATTCTGCATCGTCAGTGGTGACCAGCAATACTTTCAGTGTTGACGATTACTGTTGGAGAATAAAGATATCTGTCTCAGACGTTTTAGGTCGAATGGAAGAGAAAGGAACAAATAGACGGTTTTTTAGTGTTCCTCAGACTGATTTTGCTGTTTATTCGCTCAAAGAAACACACACAATTCATACAATGGCGAAGATTGGCAGAGCCAAAATTGAGGTTTCATTGGAGATTATTTTTGCTGTTTTATCCTGTGCAAAAGAGTGGGTAAGATTGTTCAAGCCGACAAAGAAACAGAAGAAAGAACAGCAATCGTTGGAGGTCAACCCTCTTCAATTTGGTGTCCTTTTCTCTCTCGAAGAATGTAATATGATTCTTGGTCTTGCTGGTAACTTCAACCTCCGATTAGACCTCTTGAGAACAACACTCAATACGGTTACGTTCCAGCAAATCAGCGTTCAATCAGATTTGCTCCGTGTGTGTGTGGAAACGTCTACAAAAGCCTGGACGAGACTTCTCTCAGTTCAAACCACCGAATTGCGCTACGATAAAACCAATTTTGCTCAGCCTATCAACGTTCAAAACGGATTTTCAAAGCTGTCTATTCCCCACGATTTTGTCATTTACAGACTGTTTGACAGTATTTCCAATACTATGAAAGCTATTAAACAGTTGGTTCAAATTGTCAAGACAAACAGCGCAGATTCAAAAGCTCTTCCAGGTCCAAAACCTCCGGTTGTTATTTCGGGAATGCATATTCGATCGCGGCGTATTGCCCTTGGATTTGATGATGATCCATTCGAAGTTGAGCTCGCGATGATTTACCAGTTAGGAAGGGTGGAACAGAGAGAGAGAATGGCAAAATATGGTGAGTTTGAAAGTTATGCTTCTGGGTTGGCCAGTAAAGCTGGTGATGACAGTGTGAAGGAGCAGATGGGTAGAGTTTTGAGCTGTTTTGGTGGTGCCGGTAACGTCGCCGGCACCGGCGGTGCTGGTCTCGTACAAGACATCCATCGCAAGCTACATAAACTTCGACACAACATCTCGAAATCGTGGATCTGTCTTGTCACAGAATACCGTACAAAACACCGTTCGATCATGGCAAAAAATTCACTGTTTTTACGTGGAATTGAGACAACATTACAATCTTCCCATCGATTCAATTCCAGAATTGAAGATCCTCCTTTGGCTGCTCCATTAGTGTCGCTTGTTCTTGAGCAAGTTGAAGCTCTTTTGGCTCCAATCCGACTGGAAAAGGACAAAAATGTTGCTGAGTTTGCCTATAGAGTCGGAAAGGGCATTCCAAAGGATACAGAGTACACTTTAGCTGTTCCACTTTGGGTGGACGTTGGGGTTGGCGAATTGAGAGTTCACTTGAGAGATCTGGTGCTGCCGTTGGCGTACATTGGTAGTTCCTCATCCTCCTCGAGATCGTTACATGTTTGCGGAAA
Source organism: Ogataea pini (assembly GCA_003707665.2). Lineage (NCBI taxonomy): Eukaryota > Fungi > Ascomycota > Pichiomycetes > Pichiales > Pichiaceae > Ogataea > Ogataea pini. The sequence goes on along the minus strand of PPKL02000002.1, from coordinate 486,676 downwards.
CGTGATGCTAATAGAACAGTATAGCAGTGGCCAAGAGGCCTTGAGATGGTGCCAAGTGGGGCTTGGAACAAATGATGATGCCTCCTCTATTTGGATTCCACGTACTATGTCTACTGTTAGAACATTGGCAGAAGTTACAGCGACAATCAGTACATCAAAACCGGCTGTATTCACTTGGGGTACTTCGATCTCGCCAATTTTGAGACAACTTTCGTTATGTTTCGATAGTTTGAGCAAACCCAAACTCGATCCAAGTCCAAAATTGGGTGTTTGGGATACCGTTCGTAACATTTTACATGGTTCTTTACGGCTAGTTTGGACGGATCCGGACGGTGAGCTTCGAGTGAATATGAAGAGTTCCCTCGATCCATATGAAATTCTGGGGCGATCAGCAGGATTCACACTTGTTTTCCGTCGAAATGTCTCTTTTTCTGTTCTTTGTGATCAAGAGCATCCATCTGATTTCCTCGTTGTCCGTGCTGGTGAGGTTTTATTTGGTATTCCCAATCATACTAGTGACAAACTTCCGTGTTGGTGTTCTGATGAATTTTTATTCTTACCTGTTCGGAATCAAAAGACGTTTCTATCGAGTTCTGTTTTCGGTTGTCATTTGAACCGTGAGTACTTTGATTACAACGATGAACGTGTTCTGGAAGTTGCAGAGGACCATCGATTTGAGAAGGTTTGTATCAGTCTTGCTGGTTCTGTTGCATTCAGACTATCATTTGATTTCCTTTGTAAAGATTCAAACGGACAGATTATTGATGTTTCTTTGCCATATTATGCAACAAATGTTCGTAATCCACGGTTCATCGATGATGTGGAGCATCACGACAGTTATACTGGATTCAGAAGTACAGTTATTGAGATGGGGATTGCTCTTTCTGCACAAAACAATGATAATGGTGAGATTTTCGGTAATTCTGTGCACATTTCACCTGTTTCATTGGCTATTTTCACCGAATGGTTTGGATTGTTTGGTAATGGGTTATCGTTACCGATTCGTCATGGTCAGCTGTTTGGAACAAAGCCCCAATCGGTGAAATTTAGCACTCATTTACGTACTCTGGCATACGAATTTGCTGTTGAATCATTGTTTTTGTACCATGGTTTCCGACAAGATTGGAACGATGTGAACAGCCACAAACTTGTTGGACTGAAGGGGAAAATTGGACGATTGGCTATGCGATTACACCAACAAAAGGAGCCAATGGTGTTGAAAAACGAACTACTCGAACGGGAGGTTGAACTGCTGAAATTGAAGTTTGACTCTGGTGAAGCGTCTTTTGATGAGGTAGATTTGCGAGTTTTGACAGGTGTTTTTGGCGGAGATCTGGAGAAACTTGACGTTATTGGAGACCCAGAATGGCTTGACTATAGAGATTTTGAAGAGGTTGAACTGGATGGTTTGGAGAAGAGTGAATTACAAGTCGAGGTAGTTCCTTTAGGATATTGTCCTGGAGTTGAATGGACGAGCGGATCCAAAAGCAGGGACGATATGCCTCGTCATATACTTCTTCTATCGGAACTTTTGCTCAAATGGAACAAGCAATCGAGGAATCTTGTGTTTGAATATCTTCGTGAGCTTGGATTTTCAAGAGCTTTTTCGTACAACAAGTACAGTTCTCTTCGACCAATTCGAGAAAAAGTGTTGGCAAATTCTGATGAGGAAGCCACTGGTACTGTCAATGGATCTGAACCTGTTTCAGATAGGTTATTTACTACGACTCAACAGCAGCCTACGCTAGCCTCTTTTGAAGCTGATCTTGGAAGCATTGATTCTGAATTTGGTGATAGTTTGGTTGCTTTTAACGACTGGTTTGCGTCTATTTCGCAGCCACAAATTCAACTCATGAGTTCTGACGATGCCGATTCTCTCATGTTGCTCATGGCTCCGGAAATCACCCTGAATGTTGTTTCTATCCAACGTCGGGATCAGTTGAATGTAGTGGCATCCCAGCCGTTGGAGACACGTTTCGGAGCTCTTTTGAAAGAGACTGATTTGTATGTGATTCATCGTGATAGTCCAGTGGATTTCAGTCGCTGTAACCACTACGGTACGAGTTCTGAATGGCCGCCATTTGCTACACCAGCGATGCTTTCAGACTCGATGCGTGTTTTATCGAGAACAACGATGATGACACGTTACGACAAGTTGAGTGGTCTTGATAAGGGTGGAAAAGACGAGCGAGATCGCCGGGATAGACTTGTATTGGATATTCCATCATTTGAAACGACATTGGATTCAAGACAGTACCAAACATTACACTCGCTTGTTCTGGATCTACTGATGTATTCGGAGCCACAATTGAAACAATTCAATCAGCTACTGAGCAAACTCGTGTTGGCTACTGATTTCAGCAACTTAGATCAGGTTTTCCAGCGTACTTTAGAGATTTCCACCCAGTTATCTCAATTGGCTACCGTTTTACAAGATCTTCATGTGACTCGTTTTGACCAGGCTTCTGAGGATGATTCAGAGCTGGTGTTGAAATTGAAGTCCAAAAGATCGCAACTTTGGGCTGAGCTGTACACGATTGTCCGTGTTTTAGCATTGGGTACTGAGACTGCCGTTATGAGTACACAAGATCAAGAGTTTGTTCTTGAATGGATGATCCGAACTCACAGTATTCGGGTTAATGTTGTTGGTGATGGTTCACCATTCCTTTGTGCAAATATTGAGGATGGAGTGTTCAAACGTGTTGAATCGTCTGATGGATCGACTTATAACGTTGTCTCCATTGGGAATATTGAAGGATTGAATTTGGATTCCGATGTTTTATTCCCGGAGTTGGTAACACGTTACGACGCCGGAGGCGGCGTTGACAAAGAGAAAATGGTTGAAGTTTCGTGGTCAATGGCCAATCCCGTGGGTGGAATACGAATTATTCGATCTGTGGATGTTGTTTGTTCGCCAATGAAGTTGAGCGTTGAGGAGAAGACTGGACGAAAGTTGATGAAATTTGTTTTCCCTGATGAGGAGGATGAGGGGGAAGAAGAGGAGGAGGAGGAAGAGGGAGATGAAGATGAAGATGAAGACGATGCTACAGGTACCGAATGGGATGAAAGTGATCTAAATTTGATGGTTGAACGAGCAAGTAATTATTTCAACTTCCATCAGTTCAAATTCAATGCTTTAACGTTGAGTATTTCATTTTATGGCAAAGGACTCAGGAAGTTGATAAATGTGACCGACTTTATTTTGAGGTTGCCTACGTTGGAGATTAACAATAGGATGTGGAAGTTGGTTGATTTGGTCAACTTTTTGAAGAAGTATATTGTGAAGTCGTTGATGAATCATACGGGGAAGTTGATTGGAAATAAATTGAGATTAAGGAGGAGGAGAGTACGAAATTGAACGAAAGGATGGGGCCAAGCTAGTCACTCGGTGGAGCCAAACTGAGTAATTTTGGGTCAAATGGTTTAGTGATTTACTCGTTTTGCTAGGTAATTTCTCATGTAATCATTAAAAAGACATTAATATACAGTTTAAGCGACGATATAATCAAGATCTTGGACAAGTTGGTTGATTGCTATGGTTGTGCAGTGAAGCGTTCACACTTGCCCATCGTTGACAGGTTACTCTCTCTAGGATTCTGTGCCTAATGACTGACGACTCGCTTCGCTCCTCATTCGCTCATCGTTCGGTCGTCATCAATCAAAATGAACCTGAACATGTCTCCTCTTCACCTGCTCACCAGGAGTACCAACCGGCGTACTCTGCTTCCTCTTCTTCTCCCTCTTTGCCACCACAGAAGAAGCATCCATATTATCAATAGCCAATCTGCTCGTATCGAATCCTGGGATTCCATTCATTGAGGTCTTTTCAAAATCAAACAATTTTTTCAACTCGTCAACTGCAAATGGAACCATTTCTGGATCTGTGGAATCTGGATTATCTGGTCTAAATACAAACTCTGAAAGTGTTCTTTCCGTTGGAATTGAATGTTTTCCCGGGAGATCAGATATGTGATTTTTATATGACTTCCGGAGTTTGACTCCTTTGGTTCCATCGGGTTTATTTCTTGCTAGTGATTGTGAGATTTCATGTAATCCGTAAAGTTTTATCACGTCTGTTCGGAGAGATGGTTTGATAGTTGAATATTCTTGGTTTGAGTTGATGAAATAATAACCAGTGCCGGCATTGGCAAACGTGGTGGTACTTTGTTGTGACTGGGCCCCCAGAGACGTTTCTGTAGGTGTGTTTTCCGAGTTCATTGATGTGCAATCGGTTGTGCTGCGTTGTAAGATATATGATAGTCTGTAGAATTTAGAAAAATGTGGTTGTTAGACATTCTAGAGGACGGTAACTCAAAACTTTGAGTCGATCGACGTAAGCTATGTTTCACACCTGGTCACGTGCCCCTGACAAGGGTTTTATGCGCGAGATACAGTCATTGTTGACTGTGAAAAATTTTCCCCCGGTGTTCCAGGCCGTGCGGTGTTCAACGTTCGCGCGGAGCCGTTTCCTGGTGGACTTTCCAGCCGTCTCGCGGTAGGAAGTTTCCAGTGAGAGTGAGATCTCTAGGAAAAATCTTTGCATAGAAGAGCATTTTTCAATTCAGTTTAGTTGTTTAGTGCAAAATAGACTGTAGCAACAACACAGTAATAAACGACATCAAAAGTACGTTACAATATGATAGGACCATGAGAAGAGATAGAACAGCAGACACAGTGTGATACAGTGTGATTTATTCGAATAACTAGTGATAACCAGACCAAAGCAAGTTGATGAAATTTTCACTATACAACAGATGGCTTAAAGATCCCCCGACAGCCTTTACAATCGACGAAAATACAACATCATTACATCTGTGCTACTGTCACTTTCAGTGGTCCCACTCTCATCCCGCTCTAACCATATACTAACTACCCCTTATAGATGGCTGCTGCACTCCCACACCCAAAGATTGTCAAGAAGCACGCTAAGAAGTTCAAGAGACACCACTCTGACAGATACCACAGAGTCTCTGAGAACTGGAGAAAACAAAAGGGTATTGACTCTTGTGTCAGAAGAAGATTCAGAGGTACCATCAGAGAGCCAAAGATTGGTTACGGTTCCAACAAGAAGACCAGACACTTGATCCCATCCGGCCACAAGGCTTTCTTGGTTAAGAACATCAAGGACCTTGAGGTTCTTTTGATGCACACCAAGACCTACGCTGCTGAAATTGCCCACAACGTTTCTGCTAAGAACAGAGTTGAGATCTTGGCTAGAGCTAAGGCCATCGGTGTCAAGGTTACCAACCCTAAGGGACGTCTTTCTCTTGAGGCTTAAGTAACTGTGTTCATTAAATCATGTTTTTTAAAAACGTTAATTGAATTATGTGAAAGCAAACGAATGACGGCGAGCAAATGATGAGCAAACGAGATGCAGACGATGAGCGAATGACTAGATAAGCAAATCGTGTGAGTCTTCTCAGTTGTGAATCATGAGTGAGTCAACGTAAATACGGCTAACGAAGCAATTCGTTGAAATGTAGTCAATGCTTTAGCAGAGTTCCAAAGCTAGTGGTGAATTTGTTCAAAAATTACGAGCAAAGTGACTATCTACACTTGATCAACCGTTTTTCGCGGAGCATGTAACAAGCGAGTAATACATACGACCGTCTTGCTTGTTGCTGGTTCTGCTCACCACCAGTCCACTGAACCACCCAGTAAGGCTGTATCAATCCTGTTCCAACAAAAAAAATTATCATGCATCTCACTTCAATAAGATTTTCTTCCCAAAGAAGGAAAAAAACATGCGTAAACCCGGAATCGAACCGGGGGCCCAACGATGGCAACGTTGGATTTTACCACTAAACCATTTACGCTTGTTATATCTGTTATGGCGGACACAGGTAGTAGTTAAAGATTGAACGGTGAAAAGAGAACGTTCTGAAAGGTGGAAAATGGGGGCAAATGGGGGGGGAGGATACTTGTGGATAGAATAGTTGAGGCAGGATGGCAGGACAAAGTCTCGCTGTTATTGAACTGTTATAAAGTGTTCATGGGTACTTCACTTCTCTGTAAGAATTTCACCCAACTTAATCATACTATGAGGATCTCTGGAGATGACGTTAGTACACGTTGAATCGAATGGGATCCTCTCTGTGACTCTATAGGACATGTTTGAAACTTTCTATGGCTCCTCCCAGTCTAATATTTTACAAAAACCAGCTTTCTAGTTTTTTTTAAAGATAGTAGTTGTTGCAAGTGTTCTAATGTAGGAAAAATCAAATAATGTTTTCTTGTTGCAAAACTTGCAGCTTGATAGTACTTTATATCTCACTCCGAATTACTCTCTGGTTGTAGGAGATGAATGTACCTTGTGACACTCAATTATATGATCTGACTCGATTAAATAAGCACCGCCACAGTGAATGGTGGCGGTGCTGGTAGCAGGTGATTTGGACGATCGAAAAAGGTACTATCAAGGTGTGAACTCTCTTTCGCTTTATGTTTTGCTGAACAAATTGCTTGCCATTTGTTTCTACTATAGATCTCTTCCGCTTGTGGGTATACCCCGATTCTTCGTTCCGCTAACCACTCATTCTGTTCCTCGTTCGCTCCTCGTTCGCTCCTCGTTTACTGCGCCACATCTCGCGCTTTGAACACCAAAAAAAAACACACTTCTTCTCCCTTCTTGTCCCAAGTCCCTTACCTCCTCACCCATAAACCACCCCAGCTCACTTCAATGACCAGCAAAAACAATACGAACTCCGGCGCGAGCCACGAGGACGATTTGCTGGACCTGTTGAGTTTTGGACCCGAAGATGTAAAATTAAATGACACGGGTTTGATGGGCGCCACCAGCATCAACAATCAATCCAACGTTAACTCAAGTGCCCCCCTCGGTTCCACAGACTACACACAACATCAAAGGAATCTCTTGAGCGATTTGGACGCCACTGATGCTGTCGATGCCGACCCATTCAGCGATCGCAACCTTTCAAGTGCTTACAATACAAATTATGGTGACGCTCACGATGACAGTTTGGGTGATCCTATTGACGACAATCCATTCGCAGACGTCGCCGCACGTGACAGTGACATTTTCAATGACGAAAGAAGCGAGTTCGATAGCGAAGATTTGTACAATGCCCCGGAACGGCGTGGAATACGAGGAGTTTATGATCAGATCAGATCAAAGGTGACTCGGCCGTTGTACCGTAATATGGGAAATGAGAGCATCATGGGTGAAAATGATGCTTCTGTCGGTGTTGCGGACTCTACCGGCTCGGCTGATCGTGATCTCGGTGACCATGAATCTTCAGATTTAGCAAATGATCATCGTCCACCGCCTGATCCATCACTCCCAACTGAAGTTCTCAACATGTTTGACATTCGTCGCTACTTCAGTCGAAACAAAGATACTGACGACGGAAACCCGCGTGTCATTTACATCAACGATGCGGCCGCAAATGGCCGTCAAAGATTCTATGATAACCATATCAGTACGACAAAGTATAATATTGCCACGTTTGTGCCCAAGTTTTTGTTTGAACAATTCTCCAAATACGCCAACTTGTTCTTCCTGTTTACATCTGCAATTCAACAGGTTCCTTCAGTTTCTCCAACAAATCGTTACACCACCATTGGAACTCTTATGATTGTGCTTTTTGTCTCTGCAGTGAAGGAAATCACAGAGGATTTCAAACGTGCGTCATCAGACAGCGAGTTGAACAGGTCGAAAATTGAAGTTTTGGACCCAGCCACAGGAAGATACGTTGTTCGCAAGTGGATTAACGTCAGAGTAGGCGATATTGTCAAGGTGAAGAGCGAAGATCCATTTCCTGCGGATTTGATTCTCCTCAGTTCTTCAGAACCAGAAGGTTTGTGTTACATCGAAACAGCCAATCTCGACGGTGAAACCAACTTGAAAATCAAACAATCAAAGGAGGAAACTGCAGGACTCATGAGTCCTTCGGAGCTTGTCAGATGTCAAGGAAAGATTCTCAGTGAAAAGCCAAACAGCAGTTTATACACCTACGAGGGAACTTTGTACCTCAATGGACGTGAGATTCCTTTGAATCCTGATCAATTGCTATTGAGAGGAGCCAGTTTGAGAAACACTGTTTGGATACAAGGAATTGTCGTTTTCACAGGTCACGAAACTAAATTGATGCGTAATGCAACAGCAGCTCCAATTAAGAAAACCGATGTGGAAAGAATTATCAATTTACAAGTTATTGCACTGTTTGGTATTCTTATCACTCTCTCGATCGTTTCATCAATTGGTGACAATCTCAACATCACTTTCACCAAACGTCATATTGGATATCTGTATCTTGAAGGAACCAGCAAAGCAAGACTTTTCTTTCTCGATATTCTCACCTATTGGGTTCTTTTCTCCAATCTTGTTCCAATTTCTCTGTTTGTGACCGTTGAAATCATTAAGTACTACCAGGCATATTTGATTCAGTCCGACCTTGACATGTATTATGAGCCTACAGACACACCCACGGTGGTTCGGACATCGTCACTTGTTGAAGAACTTGGTCAAATTGAGTACATTTTCAGTGATAAAACAGGAACTTTGACAAGAAACATCATGGAGTTTAAAACTTGCTCGATTGGTGGTCGCTGCTACATTGGTGAGATACCCGAAGACAAACAAGCCACCGTTGTGGACGGAGCTGAGGTTGGATACCATACGTTTGATCAAATTAGCACCGATGTTGTTTCTCACCGCAATGCTCGTGTCATTGATGAATTTCTAACTCTTTTAGCAGCATGTCATACAGTGATCCCTGAGGTGAAGGAAGATGGTACAATCAAGTACCAGGCTGCTTCTCCTGATGAAGGTGCTCTTGTTGACGGTGCTGCGATGCTTGATTATAAGTTTGTTATCAGACGGCCATCCAGCATCACAGTTTCTGTTCGTGGTGAAGAGCAGACTTATGAACTGCTCAATATTTGTGAGTTCAATTCGACAAGAAAGCGGATGAGTGCAATTTTCCGGTTCCCTGATGGTTCTATTCGGTTATACGTAAAGGGAGCCGATACGGTGATTTTGTCGAGATTGTCGGAGGAGAGCGAGTTCGTTGAGGAAACAACGCGGCACTTAGAGGAATTTGCCGTGGAAGGATTGCGGACCTTATGTGTGGCAATGCGTGTGATTCCAGAGGCTGAATACGTTGAATGGAGCAAAATTTACAACAAGGCAGCTGTGAGCCTTGATAACAGATCTAAGGAGCTCGATGATGCTGCTGAACTTATTGAAAAAGATCTTTTTTTGTTAGGAGCGACAGCTATTGAGGACAAGTTACAAGATGGTGTTCCAGAGACGATCCATGTTTTACAAGAGGCTGGAATAAAGATTTGGGTTCTCACCGGTGATAGACAGGAAACGGCAATCAATATTGGTATGAGTTGCAAACTGTTGAGCGAAGAAATGAACTTGTTGATTGTGAATGAAGAGAGCAAGAGAGATACTAGAGAGAATTTGCTAGAAAAATTGAACATTTTACGCAGCAACCAGCTTTCAAAAGACGACCTGAACTCCCTGGCTCTTGTTATTGACGGTAAGTCACTTGGATTTGCACTTGAAAGCGATTTGGAAGATCTTTTACTTGAAATTGCAGTGTTGTGTAGGGCAGTTATTTGTTGTCGTGTTTCTCCATTACAGAAAGCTTTGGTTGTTCGGTTAGTGAAACGGAAGAAGAAGGCACTTCTTTTGGCAATTGGAGATGGAGCAAACGATGTTTCGATGATTCAAGCAGCTCACGTTGGTGTTGGAATCAGTGGAATGGAAGGAATGCAGGCAGCAAGAAGTGCTGATTTTGCCATTGGACAGTTTAAATTTTTGAAGAAATTGCTGCTTGTTCACGGCTCTTGGTCATATCAACGGTTGTCTCTTGCAATCTTGTACTCTTTTTACAAGAACATCACTTTTTACATGACACAGTTTTGGTATGTGTTCAGCAATGGTTACAGTGGTCAATCTATGGTGGAATCGTGGACGTTGACTTTCTACAATGTGGTTTTCCTTGTTTTGCCTCCATTTGTTATTGGTGTTTTCGACCAATACATCAGTGCCAACATGTTGAATCAATATCCTCAACTATATCAGATTGGTCAATCAGGACATTTTTTCAATGTTGAGATTTTTTGGTCATGGGCCGTGAATGGATTTTATCACAGTGCAATTATTTATGTCGCATCCATCAACATCTTCAAGTATGGAAACCAATTGAGCGACGGTAAAACTTTGGATCATTGGGGTATTGGAACTGCAATTTACACCACTTGTTTAGTGACATCATTGGGTAAAGCTGCTTTGATTTCTTCTCAATGGACCAAGTTTACTCTTATTGCCATTCCGGGTTCTTTAGGATTGTGGATTGTTCTTTTCCCGATTTATGGAAGTATCGCTCCACATATTGGTATTTCGAAAGAATATTGGGGAGTTGTTCCGCACGTTTACGGGTGTCTGAGTTACTGGATGACGATCATTCTTGTTCCAGTCTTGTGTTTGATGCGTGATCTTTTATGGAAATATTACAAGCGCACATGGAATCCTGAATTTTACCACAAGGTTCAAAAAATTCAAAAGTATCAGATACAAGACCACAAGCCAAGATTCTCGTCATTTCAACGTACAATCCGCAAGGTGCGCCAGGTTCATCGGATGCGCAAGCAACGTGGGTTTGCTTTCTCGCAGGATGAGGGTCAGGAGAATATTGTGAGGAAGTATGATACTACGAAGAGGAGGGGTACGTATGGGGAGTTGGAATAACGAACCAAATGAATGAATAGTGAGTAAGTGAGTCATACATATGACTTGCTCAGTTGTTTTCTGTTTATATAAAATGACGACAAGAGCTATTTCGTCTGTAGCATAATGTATCTAGTACTTTTATTTACTAAACTATTCTGGTCAAAATATTCGGTATCTACTTTGCTGCTCTCAACTGTTTTTCTCTAACCTGACACAATCTTTCGCTCTCATTTGTCAACTGTCCCAGCAGTTCATTTGATTGCACCAGTTCAAGTCCCTTTTCAACGAGATTTTTGTAATCTGGCTCCGTAGCAGAATGTTTCATAACAAGTACATCGTTTTCAAAGACGTAGCCATTTGCAACAAGGAATTCGCGAGTATCTGCAAGTCTGAAACGGAGTCTTGCGGCACTGTTCATCGTTCGAGCTACTGGATCGAATTGGGCCAGCCTGTTCAATTCGATTCTCGTCAAGCTTCGTAGCGCAAATTGTAACTTGACAAGTCGAATTTTATCAACCAGACTCAAATAAACGTGTTCTCGCAACCCCAGAACCGGTTTCCCCTCTGTTCGAGCCTTCACGAGCGTCAAAAACACCATTTTCAGGAAATTCGTTGCGTTTAGCACCTGAAAGCTTTGGAATAGCTCTATGTGACGGTCATCTAGAAACGCAGCGTATTTGATGATATTGATGTCTTTTTTAGCTCCAGACACAAGAATCGCGTTTAGCGAATAGACAGTCACAATTTCCTCGAGTTCGCTGCGTGGAAGACCTGTGATAGGGAGTTTGAACAGAATTTGAAACAAGTTGTACGACTCGGTAAATTCCGAAACATTAATCAATGCCTTTATAATTGCAAAGTAGAATCGAGCCATATCGGCGCGTTCAATGCCTTGAACGTCGAACCTGGAGAAACTTGTGAGTTTTGCACGCCGGCTCAGCTTGGCAATCGAATCTGACATGCCACTCCGTTGCAATTGAGCGACAGTGGCGATCTGAAGACGGTTGAGCGTTGAAGGATCATACTTTTTGTAAGCAGTTGTTAGTTCTGCAAGCTGCAGCGTCGCAAGCTCGCGCGAGTCTGTTGCTTCACTGAGTGCCATGAAGTTGGTTAGAAGGCTGTTGAATGCGCTGGTAATGTTCTGAGCCGAGTAAATTATCCCAAGATTTGCATTTTTGAAAAACTGTACTGTCAATTCAACAAGTTTGCTTGAGAGTTCGCGGTTGCACAACACAACATCGAATGAAACAGTCTCAATATACATGTTCAAGAATGTGATCCACAATAAATTCGAGATGCTGTTTGTATTGTTGCAAATGAGGATCTCGTGTACAAGGCTCTTGAGTTTGTTGAGACTGCTCAGTTCTTCGGTATGATCACTGCAATCGGCAATGACCTGGCTGAGCCGTAAGCCGATTTGAGTGAACATCTCGGCACAATCAACCGCAGGATCCGTCTCTGGTGGCAAACAGCTTAGGTCGAGCATGAGAATAGATGTGGCATGAAGAACAGGATGTTAAAAGAAATTAGCTTTGTTTTTTTTGAATCCATTTTTTTAACACTTGTGTCTATATTTTTCAGCTGGTGCACCGCCACAACATCAGCCAACTGTGGGGTAACTCAGCCACGGCGCTTGACAATCATAAGTTTTTTCTACAAGTTTGACTACTTTAAAACATTTGCTTTTCTCACTGTTCTTTACCACCACCAATTATGTCCCTCAAATCATATCTTGACCAGCATTTTCCACTTCTGCTTGATGGTGGTACCGGAACAGAGCTCGAAAAGCGTGGTGTCACCGTCGCAGATACTCTCTGGTCTGGAATCGCCGTCTTGAATAGTCCCAAACAACTCTATCAACTACATCTCGATTACCTTCGCAGCGGCTCGGATCTCGTCACAACCGCTACCTACCAGCTGTCAAACGCCGAACTCATCAAACGAGACCTCGACCCTCATGAAGTGTACTCCAAAGCCATTGATCTGTGCTGGGACGCTGTTCAAACGTGCCAGAACGAAACAGGGGCTTCAAAATTTGTTTCTGGGTCGATCGGTCCGTATGGAGCGTACCTAGCAAACGGAGCTGAGTACACTGGTGATTATAACGATGTCTCAGATGAGAAGCTACGCGACTTCCACTACGATCGTCTACGCTACATCTATGCCTCGCCAAAGGTTAACATTGTCGGTTTTGAAACAATTCCTTCTTTCCAAGAGATCAAAGTTCTGGTTCCGTTGATGGCTCAGATTTCTGAAGAAATTGGTATCAGAAAAAGCTACTACATATCAGCGAGCTGCAAAATAGATTCGCTAGTTGATGGAACTCCATTCAGTACAGTTCTCGAGTACCTTGACAATGCTACCAACACTGAGGATTTGCTGGCATTCGGATCAAACTGCGGAAGTCTTCTCAATTCTTCTCAGGTGGTGAGAAAAATTGATAGCGAAATCTCAAAGTTGAAAAATTTGAGCAATTTGAAAATAGTCATTTATCCAAATTCTGGTGAAAATTACGATGCAGTTTCGAAAAGATGGGATCAAGATCCAAAATTACAAGTCAAAGACCTCCATACGGAACTCGCAGACGAGGCCCGTGATTGGCTAAAGTCCAGCCGAATCGGAATCGTCGGAGGCTGCTGTCGAACAGGACCAGACGATATTTGTCTGTTGAAAACACTTATTCATGAGTAGATAATTTAAGCATGCTTGTCGCAGTTTTTTTAAAGCTCATCTTTTTCAAGTTTCTGACCCGTCTTCAAGTCTTCAGGAACAGCCTCACCAACTGTAGAGTCCTCTTCCACTTCAACAGAGTCAGAACCGTCGCTCAAAGGAGTCTCCTCGATCTCACGAACATTCTCCTCGATCTCAGATGTAACGGCAGCACTATCAACCTCAACAACGTGCACAGGCTCAGCAGCAGCTTCCTTTGCTGGCATCTCCAATTTCACAGCCTCGTGAAAGTTGATTTTTGGAACCTCGGTTTGCTTTGGCTCGACAATGCTCTCAGAAACCGCACTAGCAACTAATGAATCAGGGTAAATACGGCAATCGTAGTCCCAGCCAGAAAGAAGCTTCGAAGCCTCACAGCTTTGTTCGTCCCAAGCAGTTCCGTAAATAAGTGGCGATCTTTCCACAAACATGAATCCAGCAGCAGCAAACAGCAGACCAAACAAGACGATCGACGCATACTTCTTACCTTTGAGGAGGTGAGAGTGAACAACTTCAAAAGTTTGACCCAAGGCCAAAATTCCAAAGTAAAGAGCTGGAATATAGTGGTGCAAGAACAATTGTCTCTCCATCAAGAATGATGGATAGTAGTGGACAAACCATCCGAGAATAAATTCAAAAGTAGTAATACTGTAGTTGAAAACAGTAGAGTTGTCGCCCAAATCGGCACCTGATTGCCATCTGAGGAGCTGAACCACAGCATAGATACTAAATGGAAGGAAGATGAACGATGCAAGCCACCAAACAATTGGGTTACCCAAGAGATAAACTTGTCTGTCGCCACTTCTCCAGTAAGAGATACCTCTTGACAAAATAGGCCACGATTCTGGTCTAGACTCGTAGATGTGTGGAGCGTTCAAACTTTTGTTAATCTTCCACATTCTTTGGTGCAATTCAACAAACCTTTGGAAAAATGACAGCTCTGGGTATCCGGTAATCTCGGCAGTTTCTGGGTCCAAGAATTGGTTTTCATTTTGCTCAATGTACCACAAAGATAACGGTTTGATACCTTGAGTAGCACAAGTCACTTCCTGTTGTTCGAAACCCCATTTTGGAAGTTTCATTTCGTGAGAAAAAAGATAACAACCGGTCATGGCATGTCTGAGTCTAAAAACGGTCTGAATGGCCTTAACATTCTCCCTTGCATCGCCAGGAGCCGACAAACTTTGGTCAATCTCGACAACGAAGTCATCATTAGCATCTCCTTCAAAACCTTCGTAACCGTAACATGACACTTCATTGTGCCAGTCGATCTCGCTAATAGCAGGTCTGATGTCGTGCGAGTGCAGTCTTCTTTGTGTAAGAATGTGCCTCAATCTGATCTTGGTTCCGTCGGTGATTGGCACAAACTCAGTTGCCTCTTCGCTAACGTTGTACAGTTCAATCTTCCACTTATTGTTTTCGTCCAAGTGTGGGTACAAAGTGATCTGTTGTTGACCAGAACCTCCCTCGTACAAGTGGTTGTGAGAGTGTAGGTAGCCACCGTTGGTTTCGAGGTGTCTGAGGGTGACAGCCGAGCCGACACCGACATCAGCATAAGTTGATCTTGGAACGCGAGTGTCGTCAAACTTAGTTCTGAAAGCAGAAGAAAGGAACGCAGCTCCGTCTCCTTCATGTTGAAGCAACGAGAGATGGATGTAAAAGAATGCCAAGTACATTATTGCTGGAATACCGAGGAAAAAAGACACCTTTGCGACAGATTGGGAAATAATTGATTTAGGCTTGAGTGAGAGATCACCGATCTGGAGCCAAAGAGTGATAGCACTGCACACACCGACGTAGGCGACGGTGAAAAGACCGACCCATTTAGACGAGAGAGCTAGTCCGAGACAAACACCGGTTGCAATAACGGACTTGATCCAGTCGAAAGAGAAGGGTTTGCTGATTTCGACTTTCTTCGCAGAATAAACGGATGCCGCAATGAAGAAGATCAATGGGGAATCCAACAAAATGTATCTTGAGATTGTGACATTTGCACTTTCCACGACGAGCAAAGAAGCACTGAAAAAGGAAACAATCGGCTTACAACCGGAAGCACGCAATGTGAGGTATAAAAGGACGACGGTTCCGACACTCATGACAGCACTGAGTTCTCTCATGAGAGCGTAAGGGACGTTTTCTGGGAATTTATCACCGATCGAGGCGAATTGGAAGTCACCTTTGAAACCACCAAGATAACCAACGGCTGCAAACAGCAGTTTGGCAAGTGGAGGATGAACATCCATGAAGAAGTTTCCTAGGATATATTTTCTAGCAAACCCACCGAAATGGACTTCATCAAACACGACAGAGTCTGGGAAGCTGATGCTGCGGAAACGGATTGTCGCTGCAAAAACTGCGAGCAAGACCAAGAGGAATTTTTCACTCGTGCTGGTGAGCTTTCTGTTAGAGACTGTATTTTGAGAGAGTTCTGTTTTGATATAGGTTCTAAGATTGCCCTTTTCCAACACGAGTTCTGTTGTTGAATCGGGCGTTGCGAGCGCAACAGACGAGACTGTCGCAGACGTCTTGTGTTTTCTGTTGGCCATTGCAAAGAAAGGGGGTGATCTATATGGGTGAAAGAGAAAAGGATAAAGAAGAGAGGGAAGGTTCATATAAACAAGACACGATATTTTGACACGAGTTGGAAAAAAACTGAAAATTCGCGGTGCACGACCATTTTGGTTATAAGCGAGGCGATAGGAGAGGGGGGAAGAGTAGGAAAAGGCAGAAGAAAGCAGTGTTTCAAGGGACGGGAGCAGAAAAGGTAGTGCTGATATAAGAAGGGAAGAGGGAGAAATTCACAAGGTTGAAAGGTTGCACCACTCTTCGTGGGTGAATGGTGAAAAATATTGGATCAGGAATTGAGGCGTTGAATTATTTCAAGGCGTGCGGCTGAAAAGCGAGCGAACATCGAGCGAAGAGTGAGCATTGAGTGAGCAATGAGTGAGTGTTGAAGGTTGGACGAAGAATGAAGGGAGATAAATCATGATTGAGTCACCAAATGAGCAATGCAAAGTACAAGAAGAGCAAGTAACTTGTGGAATTACAATCATCATTTAATCAAGCAGAGTGCAGCACTTCGTTAATTTTATGTGCTACCGTTTCAGATGCCAAATTTGCAACTCAGCAAAGAGACGAGATCATCACCGATTTATAAGTGCCTTTCTTGTGGTTATTGGGAAACCTTTACTGTAGTCTTGAGATCTTCAACTCATTGGTCGGGTGAGGAGAGTTGTACGTCTGTTTTTATGGTATTGTCTGGAGGTTGAGACAGCCCAACTCCACAGGTGCGAGGTGTCCGGTCGGTGCGAGGTGTTGAGATGATTTAATGGCTTTCATCACTTTACAACGAGTCTTTGAATCAGTTGAATCGCATTGCTCCTCGTTGTGTTCGCTCATCACTCTTTTATTCAATCAATACAATTAGTATAAACTCAAGCAAATCCACTCAGCAGACGGTAGATCACTCTCCACTGCTGCGACTTGCTCCATTCATGACTATCGAGCGGCATTTGCTGATAATATCACTTGCAAATCACTAATCACTTGCAAATCACTGATTTCACAGTGACTCTCAAATGGCTCGAAATCTGTTGGTCACTCCCAATTTGCTTCACTCCTGACTAGCACAAGTCACACAACTCGCTTCGCTCGTCGTTTGCTCGTCTTTCGTTCACTTTCTGAACTTCTTCAACGCATCAACCTTCTTCTTTCCACCCCTTCTATTACCCTGCTTCTTCTTCTTATGCGGATTGTTAAACGGAATAAATCCGAGATTCTTTTGATCCGGTCTAACTCCCTCCGGCAACAAATAAGTCGGAACTCTCTTCAAGTGAGTATCAGCACGAACCTTCGACAAATCCTTATCATGTCTCAGAGTTGAAAGGTCTTGTGGATTCTCTTCAAAGTGCCTTTTGAGCTTCTCAGAAGTTAAAAGTTCCTGCTTAATCTCTTGCAACCGCGCTTCTCTCACAGCAGCTTTCGTAACAGAACGGAACGAATCCTCCATACGATATCTGAATCCTTCCAACTGTTTAACATCGAACTGGTACGGTTTGAGCTCGTATCCTTGTTTAACCTGTGACTTCTCAATACGACCAAGAATTTTCTCGTCCCGCTTAGCCGTCATCAAAGAAGATGCCTTGTGCTTTCCCCATTCCTTTTCGAGAACAACAAACGATAATGCCATTCCAGACTTGCCTCCTCTAGCAGTACGTCCTACGCGATGAATGTACGACTTCGATGATGTAGGCAAATCGAAATTCAAAACACACGCAACGTTTCTGAAATCAACACCTCTGGAAACTCCATAATCTGAAGCTTTTCCTTTCTTATTATCTCCTTCAGCCTCTTCCTCGTCGTATTCGTTTGACTCGTCCGTGGCAATCAATAAGTTGTAAACGTTCTTGTTGAATTCCTCCACAATGTGCAAACGCGAGTTAACAGGCAGTTCAGAGTTCAACAAACAAGACTTGATACCGAAATTTTGCAAAAACAACTTCAACTTGTAACCTCTATCAAGTTCATTGACAAACAAAAGAACCTTTCCTTTGATCAATCCAAGCTTCAAAATCACATATATCAGCAAAAACTTGTCAAATTCGCTGGTCTTGATGTAGTATTGAACGAGCTTCTTCTTGTCACTATCAATGTCCTGTAGTTTAAGAATAGCAGGCTTGTTACAAAACTTGTCTTTCAACTCGTTCACCTCATCGTTTAAAGTAGCACTCATCAAAAACATCTGAGTGTTCTGTTTCAAGCTCAAATACTTTGTCAATTCATCCAAATCGCTGTTGTAGCCATAATTAACAACCAAATCCACCTCATCGATAACAAGGTACTTCAATTTAGTCAGGTCCAACTTCTTGTTCTTCTCCAAGGTAGAAACAAGCTTAGTCGGCGTTGAAATTATCACCTCTGGGAGCTCGTTAACCAGCGAGTGTTGCAGTTGCTCACTGATTGAATCATTCAAATTCAAAGCACGCACAGAACGTGCACAGTAAACTGTAAGCTTTCCGAGGAAGTCGTAAACCTGTTTACTCAATTCTTTTGTGGGCACCAAAATAACAGCTTGAATTTGGTCTTTGGTCAATGTATCCGCCAGAATAGACTGCAAAATAGGAACACAGTACGCAGCAGTCTTTCCCGAACCGGTTGATGCCTTTGCAATAATGTCTTTCTTCTCCTCAAGTGACAATTTGATCGATTGGGTCTGGATCAACGTAGGATGCTCAAAACCAAGTTTATTGATAGCCTGGAGAAGCCGTGGGTCCAACCCAAACGACTCAAACGTCACAGAGTCATCCACATAGTCTCTTGAAACAAGAACGTCAGTCATCGTGGAGTGTCGTTTGTTCGAATATCGATGATTAGGGTGCAAATCGATGTACCTTTGATTGATTTGAGTTAGAAAAAAATATAATAAAAAAAAAAATTTTACTGAATTTTTTTTTTACTGGAATTTTTTCATGGCTGTGTAATTTGATTAATAAATTTGAAAATCCTACAACTAATCCTTTGCAGAATCCTCCTTCAAAGTGACAATTCTGTTCAAAATCAAAGAATCCTCCTCAGAATCTTTGTCCAAACAGAAATATCCAACTCTCAGAGCCTGGAATCTCACGGTTTCCGGTCCGTTTTCCTCCTTAATGTTGAACTTGGCATCAGTAAATGGCATGTTCATTGGAGATTTGGACTTAATATCAAAGAAACTTGGCTCAATGATGGCACCGTTCACAATCTGTTCGGAATCTGGATTGATGTCGGCAAGGTATCCGTCTGGGTGTGCAGATGGGTTCTCAGAAAGGAATAATTGGTTGTGAACTCTCAATTCCTTGATCTTGACTGGAGAGTTGTGCTTCTTGGACTCAGGAATCCAGTGAACGTAAGTCTTTGGCTTCTTGTGTGTAGCAGCGTCATTCAGGTACTCGGCGTGAATTAAAACAGGTTCGCCGTTGCTGTCGCGATCGACGGTTTTCACCTTGATATTGAATGGAACACGCATCAAACCAACTGGCTGTTCTGGAGCCAATCTAAAGTAATCCTTGGAAACAGTATCTCTGTAATCAGCACGATCAATGTAGACAGTGTTGGTAAATGGAACTTTTCTAGATCCAAACTCTGGAGATCCCGGCTTGTATGGAATCTCCACAAGCTCTTCAAAGTCGTCACTCAGATTGTCAATCACAACTTTCAGTGGTTGCTCAATCATCATCAGTCTAGGGGTAGTGTAATCCAAATAGGCTCTCACAGCACTCTCGAATCTGGAAGACTGGATGTTGGTAGTGGCAGTAGTCACTCCCAAAGTGTTGATGAAGCTCAAAATGGCTCCTGGTGGAATACCTCTTCTTCTCAAAGACTCTAATGTGTAAAGTCTAGGATCGTCCCAAGCTCTGACGTACTTTTCGTTCACAAGCTTGGCAATCTTTCTTTTAGACATGATGGTTCCAGTGATGTTTAATCTTCCATACTCCCTCTGAGCAGGTCTATAAACGTGTAAAACATCACACAACCACTCGTAACTCTCTCTACTCAAGTAGAACTCGGTGGTACACAGTGAGTGACTGATATTCTCGAAGGAATCCACCAAACAGTGCGTAAAGTCGTAAGTAGGGTAAATCTTCCACTTGTCGCCAGTTCTCTCGTGCTTGGCGTTTAACACTCTGTAGGCAATCAAATCCCACATTTGTGGAGATGGAGAGTTGATATCCTGTTTCATTCTCAATGTGGCCTTTCCTGGCTCGTAAAATCCGTCTCTCATCTTTCTGAACTCCGCCAAAGACTCTTCGATCGGTCTATCTCTCCATGGCGAAGGGAATCTCTCTCCACCAGGAGTTCCATCCGGTTTCACACCTCTCTGAGCCTTAATCTCCTCGGGAGTACAATGGTCCACGTAAGCGTAGCCAGAAGTAATCAACCTCTCCGCAAGCTCGTACAAACGGTCAAAGTAATCAGAAGAATAAGTAATTTTCCATGGCTCGTATCCAAGCCACTTCACACATCTCAAAATCGAGTCAAAGTAAACTTGCTCCTCAGCTTCAGGGTTCGTGTCATCATATCTCAAGTAGCACACACCGTCATGGTACTTAGCGTATCCAAAGTTGACCATAATAGCCTTGGAGTGTCCAATGTGCAAAAATCCGTTAGGTTCCGGTGGGAATCTAGTGAAAACTTTGCCGTTAGTCACTTTCAAGTGCTCCTTCATCAATTCAGGCCACATCTGTGGGTTTTCACCTGGCTTGTGCAAGTCTCCCAAGAATCCCTCAGTGAACATGTTTCTTGCAGGCTCTTTTTTCTCGTCTTTTTTGGCTCCAGCAGCGCCTTGCGGAGCCTTCTTCTTCTTCTCTTTCTTCACAACATCACGTTCATCTTTTGGTCCCAAAGTTTCCAACGCAAGTTTGTCAATAATTGGCTTGAACATAGATGGAGCAGCCCATTTCAGCTCAGGAAGACTTCTAACATTAGCTAACAGTATTGGAACCATCTTGTATCTTTTTTCCACAAACTCCTCTTTGTTCGAGTCAATGTACTTCTTGATTTCGGATTCGACATCCTGTTCGGTCAAATCAATCCCAACACCAGAAACGCTTTCCATTTCCTTCAACTCAAATTTTTCTCCAGCTTCTTTGATATACTTGAATGCCTCGGTAACTTGCAGAGTAGTTGCCAATCTGCCATCAACAATCCCGTCAACAATGTGTTTCAAGTTCCGTGGCTCTTCACCCTTACACAGCGTAGCAAGGTGATGCAATAAAGTGTTTTTACTCTTGTCCCATGACACTTCTGAATCAGAAAGTTCAATCAATTTGCCTAATGATTCGGAAACTTTCTTATTCTTCAGAATTTCCTTGATCTTTGGTTCTTGAAACCCAACCTTGGAGAATGCCTCCACAAGCTGATCTTCAGAAGACATCGTGTTTACCAATACCAAATATGATAACTTTTGCGTTAAAAAGATCCCTATTGCTAGATTTCAATTGTCTTCATGATTTTCTCAAAAAAAAAAGTTTAAAACGACATAAAACTGGTGACACATTTTGATTTTGGCAGAGAAGTTTGAGAAATTTATAAGGTAGGGTAATTAATTTACCCTTTTGAATATGACTTGCATCACTTGTCATCAGTCGTGAAAACGAAACCTACAACTCAAATAAATGTCCGCCCAATTTTACAAAACCCTAAATCTCAGCCCAAATAAGTAAATCAATGATGTCACCAAAATTAACAGGATTTTTGTCCACTATCTCGCCGAACTTCTCTTCTCCACCCTCACTCCCTACATGTTCATGATACGGTAAGGGAAACTGTCGTTGACACTGTAAACCCTCCACTATTCCACTGCAGTGACAACCATGCTTCCTCTGATAAACCTATTCAAAACTCGTATTTAGTAAAACCCCTGTCGGCTTCAACGGCTGTGTAAATTCTGAATGCGATCAAATATCAGGAAAACCCTTCAAATTTGAATTCGAGAGGCTCAGATAACGAAATTTATTATTTTTCAACTAATCCTGAAAATACAAGTTTAGCGCAATCAACCCTTTTTAGACAAAACATAGGTTTAGCTTAACCCGCCAGACCTACACGATTCCACTCTCTCGGATTCCGATAATCAACGCATGACTACTCAACTTTATAGTTAAACCAATTGATCGTTCGGAATTGTTTTGACAGATCCGCATATTTTTTTTTTAGCTCTCTATTTCTATCCTCTAAATCCGTACAATTTTTTGCATGTATTATTATAATTATTTTTCAACTAACTAGTAGCAAAGAACCCATAGCAAACCTAATAGTGAAATAAATATGCTTGAGTATACAGACTGACTGGCTCAAGCGCGCGTAACCTTAGTCCGGCTTGTATATATAATTAGCGAAGCAAAAATGAATCTCTCTCTCTCTCCTAGAAAGGCGTTAAAAAAATAGAAAACAGGCTTAATGATGACAATTTCGAATGAACACCGATGAAAAAGTCTCAATGAAACGATAGATCAATGAATAAATAAAACAGGTAAATGAAAATGGTAAGTGATTGAATCTGAGTAAATGATTGAGTGTGTACATGGGGGTTGGTTGGCACATTATAATTACAATGATGATGATGGAACACAATCAATCAACCGAGCAAATCAAATTCCTTTCAGAGCATTTTTGTGTGTGAGTACTGAGTGATATCAGCTAGAGCAAAATGACGATGGCAACTCCCCAGAAAATTCAGGAACATCTTCTGACCGACTGTCATTAAAGTATGAAGAGGATCCGAAAAAACAATAGTTTTCGATCAGTTTATTATACAGTTGATTGTCATTCAAACTGGCTTTGCCGAGAGTATATTCCCGTCCTTTGTCAGCTGAAGACACATATGCAAATTTTGATGCTGAATTTTCGAATGATGGTTGTTGTAATTGCTGTGTATTGAGAGTGACCAACGATGACTCAGAGTTCACCTTTCGTAGCAAATAATGCTTCGAATTTTTCACACCAAAATTTGATTGGCTAAGAAAACTGGTCGTTGGAGGACTGTACCTTGGACAGGAGAAAGAGTCATTGAAATTTGAATTGGTTTTCAACTTGAACTTAATGTCATCAAGATCCAAGCTAGATTTCAACTTTTGCTTTGTGTTTTTGGTGATCTTTTTGAGCAAAACATGATAATTCTTGCAATCGTTATTATCCCAAAACTCTGTGCCGTTGACTTCGTACTTAATACAGAAATCAAGTTTCATCGAAGTTCTGAATGAACACAAATCGTTCAACTTGATGATAAATGAAAATTTATCATAGCGAACCTCGGAATCAGTATATTTGAAGATGTGATTTGAAGAGATGTAATTTGCACTCTCAATTTCAACATAACTTTTCCAATTGTCGAATGTCAACTTCAACAAGATATTTTTTTGATATCCAATGTTTTTGACATAGGCAAACCCAATCAAAGAGTTTCTAGTAGAGTTCAACTTTAAACTCTCTAAAATGATAGGCTTACCTGAATTGAACCGTCCAAAATTGGTGGAAATTGGATTGTAAGGAACGTCGTTCTCCACGATTTCCCAATAGTCACCGAGACACTCCTCGTCTGTCTCTTCATCTGACATGAACTCGAAATCCCATGAAGGTCGCAAACTTGGAGAATTCACTGGAGACGATTCATTTGACACTGCAGTCGGTTTCTCCAGCTTGTTGAAAAATTTGACATCCTCCAATCTGTTTGCGAATCTCACTGATTTCGCATTTGGCATAGAACTTGATCTCTTTAATGAAGGCAATTTCAAAGATGACTTCACCAACTCTCCTGACTTCTTTCTTGGAAGTTTGAGTCTTGTGGGCAGCTCTGCAATGGTAGACAATGAGGCTGTTGAAGAGTTTGTGTTCTCTATGATGACAGTCCGATTTTCATCATCATCAGACTGGTGCTGGGTTTCTATAGTTTCAGATGAAGGTGGTACCACCAAGTCGGTCAACGAACTGGAACTTGATATGGTAGAAAGTGGAGTGGAGATTGAAAGTTCTTCCTGCTCTGGAGACGAGGTTACGCTTGATGAAGCCGAAAATGATGGCAATTTTGATGATGCAGATGAATCGGTCAAAGGTTGTTGTGATTCGAGGAGCTTGTCATTCAGGTAAGCAAGATTTGTCTTTGTTAAAGGAGCAGTTGCAAAGGATCTTGGCCCCAAATAAGGCATAGTAATTCAATGTAAACTCTGAAAAGATGCTATTTGAGTGACAATGGCTATGATTCAACAGATCAGAGAGAGAATGTCACAGCGTCTTTGTGTTGTTTTGATTTTGAGTAGTCTGTTTTGATGTCCCTGTATTGTCTTTCGCTCAGTAATCTTTTGGGATCGCTAAGCTGAAAAATAGGCGCCAAAGAAACCAAGTAATGAGCCAGTTCAGGATGGAAGCGGCAATGCAAATCAGTGTTGAACTTAAGCACAGCTTCAACAACAGAGACTTGTTGGGAAAGGAAATTGAAAATGGAAGCGGTGAGTGTGAACACAAGCGCGTTATAGCTTGATGAAAGGCGGAGGGCGAAGGAGGGCAACTAAAGACAGATGTGACTTATTAAACAACTGCTCGAGTAGGAACCAGGACAGGGACAAAAGCTTGGATAGGCGCCTGTGTCTGTTTGCAAACCTTCGTCTGATCTATAGAAACTGAGTCTCAAAAACTCTGATTCAAAAGTACTTTATGGGATAGTGTGGAAATTTCGAAACACTAGGGCATTCACCTTCATTATATATTCACTCAGTTCAAGTGCGCCAAAACTCACATCCGCATCACCATACATAAAGCGTATCACACTTGTCCCGAAAAAGAAAAAAGCAAGCAGCAAAGAGGCATAAAACACCTCTTTAATCCGGAATAAAGAAAGTTTACTCAAATGTATGTGCACTAATCAATCTGCAATAGAAGAAAACTTGCGGGCTCATGTATTCTATCTACTATATGGCAAGTTCTTTCTTCCAAAGGTGTGGATATTGCGTAATAACAGCGCTTTGTCTGTTGAAACTGAGCGCACAAGAAGCGAGAATTCCTTTACAGCAAGAAAACTTGAACCGAACGACAGACTGGCCAGCCAGCATTAAGAGAGTCTGTTCTTTTTCTCGTATCGGACGTCAGTTATTGTACCCCGCCGGCGGCGCGATTCGGATTTTGCATGAATAAGCTTGATCAAAAAAAAAAACTCATATCTCTACTTTTCCAAAATGCGAGACCGGTAGAATTGACAAGGTCCCCGAGCCCAACTTTTTATGTTAACAGGTCGCTCTTGACAAAAGTTAGTACGCCACTCCAGTAGCGGGAGGCGGACTGAGCAAAAAAAGCGCCAGGACGATGCATTGTGGACAAAAAAAAACCCTAGAATTTTTTTTCAAGGTATGTTTTCGCGTTCCACATACAACGAAGTACCAGTCACAGGGAAAAACCCAACAGGGGTTAATAAGAACGTCGGTACGCGATCGAGCAAAATGGTCAAAACGCGATCGTGTCAATCTTGTCTTTCAAAAGTGAAATACCAGAAGGTCAGGCACGTTCCGGAAAACACGGTCGCTATAAGCATGTTAGCCGCATGTCGTGTGCCGTGAAGCCGGTCGCCGCGTGGTTCCAATTGTCTCCCTATTATTTTAGGGTCAGCAGGTATTGTCAAAATCTCGCAAAGGTCTGGGGTCAATAGTTCATAATCACAAATTGTAGGGCCAAACGCAGCATTTTTGATGTGTCGGCAATGCTGTTCCTGAAACCGATGAGAATTTTGTGTGAAAAATGGGTAAAGGTTATATTCTAAGGTTGCAAGGCAACCCGAGAGTTGCTTGAATAATTCTACAAAACTACTCCGGACCCCGGATTTGAAACCATCGACTATGCTTTTGTGTGTGCGCTTTACTGCAACTAAGTTGCGCTACTTTGTGTATTCTGGCTAGATTCTTCGAATATTGACGCACCTTGTGCCTCAAGTGGGGCAGTTGAATGTACTACCACCCCTCTGTTAAACTTATCAGAATGAAGTTTCCTCTATCCACCAGTTTTTATTATATATAGAGCTTTTTTTCCCCACCTTGCAGCAATGTATTCCGCATCACACAGGTTTTCTTTTAAACCGTGCTATACGCTGGATGTAAATTTTTCGGCTGAGAGATGTACCGAGTTGAACGAACCTCTCGAACCAGGATTCAGAACTTTATTTTTTTCCCAAACTGCCGTAGTGGAAAAAAAAAAAAAAAAAAAAAGACCACTTTTTGAAGTTGGGCTTTTTTGTAAGAAGATAAACCGGTTGGCTGCATAGAATAGCACAAATACCAAGAGTGCCGAGACATCTCAAAAAAGTTGGGTGATTCAATGGCAAAATTCCCATCATCTAATGAAAGTTAACGTGCTCGGCTTATTTGCTGTGTGTGTCAAAGTGTTTCTGCGTGCGTTATTGTGTGCCTCAAGATGATCTCCTGCTATGTTATTGTATCGGTTAATATCTTTCACAACAAGCACGGCGGAGATAAATAATTGAATAGCGTCAAAATCCCGATTGGGAAGTTGATAATTTTATTGTTTTGAATTTGACGTTTTTTACTCCGTCGAGAAAAAGGTCGTGCGAGTGTTGAGATCGGTTCACAAGGAGAACTGTCGAAAACTGTGGGAAATTAGAGGGGGAAATCAAGTTTGGTTTGAATGCTTCATACTGTAATTCTGAGGCAATGCGTCAACATTTCCAACACTGATTACCCAATCACATTGTTTTGTGCAGAGGAATCCAGATCATCCTATTCCCGAAGTCTACACACTTGCCAAGCGTCTTTAGATTGCTTTATTGCTCTATCTAACTCAAAATAAATTCATCCTGCCCCTTCTCCGCTACCATGTCCGCTACCCCACAGTCCCGGACGTTCCTTTATTGTGTGTTGTGCATTGAGGGGATGACCACATGCCGGATACCACAGACTTTGTCGTGTGTTACAAGAGATGAGGGAAATGATCTAGTTCAGATGGATTTCTTTAGCGACGCAAATCAGCAGAATTACAAACTGCGACTATCGACGTCCACCCAACTTGGCAAATTCGGGGAACCGCCACTTGCTAGTCGCGCACTCCGAGCACACCGCCCAGTTTTTTTTAATCGCGTCATGCAAACTTCATTATTCCAAAAGATGGCTGGCTCAACGAGAACTTCACCGGTTCATATAAATGTTTCCAATGTAACAAGTCATGGTACAAACAACCAAAGACTGTTGTTCTGTAGGAATGCTGTTCCCAAGAAGTTACCACAGTCTAGGGTATTATTCGATGTTGAAAGCTGAACAAAAAAAAAAAAAAATTAACTTTTCAAAAACATCCGTGCGGCTTATAGATTAGATTTTATTTCCCGATTGGGAAGGTATCGAAACTAGCCATCCCCAGACTGGACACAAAGACTCCCTGTCTTGGGGTCTGTTAATACTTTATTCGAGCAGTTGTTGCAACGAAGCAACTGAAACTCCATGCATGTCACTTGAACGTGCATGATATCCCGGCAACTGGGGACTCGGGGAATGCTGAACAATAACAATTCCATTCCTAAAACCCCAAATTCAGTATCTTTCCAGCTAGCCACCCAACTGCAGCTTGATAAAAGACGGTTTATAAATACAGACCTTTGGGAACAATATCTGTTTTCCCGCTTGCTCGTCACTTTCTCGCCTTGGTAACCTCTGTCTCGTTATTTTTCAGTCACGCTCGTTTGTTTGTTCACACTCACTTAGTCACTCTTTCACTATTGAACAACAAAAACAATTCCAACTTAAGTCTTTCCTTTTCCAAATTTAACAAGTGTTTTTCGTGATAAAATGCAACTGAAAACTTTGATTCTCCTGACAGCTTTCCTGTCCTCAAACGCTATGTCGTTCCCAGTCAGACTCTTTCAAAGAGAACCTGAACCAGTCGAGACAACCACCATTGTCTATCCAGTTGTTGGTGTAGCTGGTGGGGAAGACTCCATTGAAACCGGCGTTTTGCACAAAAAGAGAGCTTATGCTTACGTCACCGAAGACCCAGTTACCGTTTACTCCACCGCCACCATCAACGGGCGTGCAGTGAAAATCACCTCTACTCCTTACGCTAAAGAAACAACTTCGTCACCCATGCAGGAGGAGGATGACGCTACCACTTCAGCAGATATTTTCTACAGCACTATCACTACTACTTCTGATGGGAAGGTTCAAACTCTATTGGAGGAGGTTTACACTTCGCAAATTTCTCCTGATAAAACTGAGGTCCTCACTTACAGCTACGCTACTTCTGTTTTAGTTGGTGATGATGACGATGATGATTCTACCATCCGCCCGACTGAGGAAGTTCATAGCAGTTCAGCCACGTCAAGATCTTCTTCTTCGATAACCTCTTCAACCCCTTGTACGACCGCCACCCCTTCTCCATCGTCGACTACCTCCCTGACTACTGCTACTACAACTTCGGAGTCAACCTCCACCTCGAAGTGTTCCACCTCGAAATCTTCAACCTCCTCTACTTCTTCCACCTCCTCCACTAACTCTCCAACTGTGACGACAACAAGTTCTTCCAGCTCCTCTAGCTCCGATGTTGCCAGTTACACCCCATACGATACCGAGGTTTCCGGAGGAACCTGTTACGTCTACTATGCTGAGGACGACCTCACTTCCAGTTACAGCGACGACACTCCATACACCACGATAACCATCACCAGCATAATTGCTACGGTGACATTGAGCTCGACGGTGTGAGGTCATCAACTTCCAATTGATTGCGCCATCAAGGCGGTGATAACATGTAGTGTCTGATCTTTTCTCTAGTTCTTATAGATTTTTAAAACCAATAATGTGCGAAAAAAAAACAAAGGTCGCGTACTTCCCAAAAACGCGTCACGAACTTTTCGCGTATGTAAATACTGTAATTTATTTTTTTTCTCACTCC
This sequence comes from Ogataea pini, assembly GCA_003707665.2. NCBI lineage: Eukaryota > Fungi > Ascomycota > Pichiomycetes > Pichiales > Pichiaceae > Ogataea > Ogataea pini. The sequence continues at coordinate 457,848 of PPKL02000002.1, read as the reverse complement.
CCAGAAGCCGAGCCAGTGTTTATTCCGAAGGTTAATTTGTATCTACAAGCGAAGTTGTGCGCAAACAAAACAACATTACACTACACCACACTTGCCGTACCCGCCATGAACGCATTTGGACAGTCAACAACAGACATTTCGGCAGCACTCAGCTCGATGCCGTCGAGCTTGTCTTACAGCTCAGACCTTGTGTTTAACTATGATGACCTGGAACTCGAATTCGAGACCTTCAACGGTTCGCTAACAGATTACGCCGACAAAGTCGAAGAAGAGGGACATTCACAAGAGGAGGAAAAAAAGAGAAGTATTTCCGAATCTAAGTCGATGAGCTCGCTCACGTGCGACACGACGGCAGAAACAGTTGAACACGAGTCGACTATTGATGAAAACGACAACATCAGTCTTTCGCACGAGTCAGCAGATTTCCCGCAACTTCAAGTGGTGAAAAATAGAACAAAAGACATCTCTAAAATCGATGAGGCCGCGCTACTGGAGAAGTTCAGAAGATGCTCTTCGCAACTCACAACAAAAAAGGTCATCAATGACGAAACTAAAGACATCAAGTTAGCCGAACTGAGCCAACAGTTGGACCAGTTGACCACTAAAATCTACAAAATTGGCAAAGAAGTTGAATTCCTTGACACGATCATTCCAGCCAACACTGTTTCCATCTACGATGAGCCTGTGGAACTTCAGAAACTCAAGTATGCCAGAAGAAAACTACTGGAGAAAGCTGAAGCTCTTAGAAAACAAAAGTACGAGCTTAGCATTAAGCTTAACACCAAATACCGCAAGGTGTACGGTGTGAACGGTGCTGACAAGGCCCAATATTGGATTAGAGGAGTGAGCAACTGATTGCCGGATCAGATTTTACTTTGCAAAACATTTTATCTTCTTATGTGTAACTTTGTAACCTGTATACTTTGAAATAAAGCGAAATTTATGAAAAAAAAAATGGGCTAGCGGCGTATAAAAAATAGGCATTTCAGGCTACTTGGCGCACAGCGCTTTAGCAAATGACGATGGCGGACACGATCACGAATCATAAAGCAAATCTGACCAAGGAACACAACGTGTTTGCCGAGTGGGAGCTCCACGGTTGAGAAAACACAACCTTCAACTCCTTGCTTCGCTCGTCATTCGTCGTCCTCGTTCAACAAGTACTATGATCCTTGTTGATGATCTCACCCTGCCAACTGTATAACTTATTCATCTCCACATGATGTTTGTTACCAAATTCATCAAACATGTTGCAACCATATTTTTTAGCGTATGGTGGTGTGTAAAGATGTAGTGTAACTGCAACATCCTTACCCTGGTTCGAAATCTTGTGCAAACCAATGTTATCGGTGATGTGGGTAACATCGTTTTCGTGGAGAGTTGTCTCTTTGAAAAGTTCTGGTTTACCACCATCAGTTGGCTCCCTGTACAACGATTCGGTCAACTCACCCTTGAGGACTTTCATCACACAGTGGGCACTTGCGTGGTCGTGAATGGTGGATGACTTACCCGGTGTCCAAACCAACAAGAGCAGGTTGGCGTTGACACTGAAATCCATGACACCATTTCTAGTATAAGGTCTAGAACTATCTTCAAAGGCAAACCGACCCCAATCTGCCTTATTTGAAGTGTAGCGCTCCATGAACTTCTTCAGCTTACCATGATCAATATCGTCGACGCTCAATGCTTCATCAACACCCAAAAGTTTTTCTAATGAGCAGATAAGCTCAGAAAACTCCATAGAGTCTTTGACGTGTATGTGGGCAGATAACCCCGGAATTTGAGCCTTTGTAACCGTTTTTGTAGCCATTATTTGTGATTTATGCGATCTTGCTAACGGGATGATGTCGCAATCGGGAGCCACAATTGCAAAAAAACAGGTGGCAAAATTTATATTGCACCACACAGGGGGGGTAAAAAAATCGCGCAATTGTGGTTGGCGAATTAAAAAAACAGAGTTGTTAATTACTATTACCAAACGCAGTTTTTTGGAAAATCTACTACCATTAGGCAAAAAAACGACATTTGACATTTCTATAGTAACATATGTCTAACACGTGACTCTTCTCAACTGACTTGATTCAAGTATGTAATTGCTTATCAATCAGTTACCATATATTCCAAAGATTAAACTTTTGTTACTACGGTTTTTGGAAAAATTAATGATAAAAAATGTTGAGGATCGCACAACTTTGTCAATCGATTACCTTTTTCCACAAATCTAGTTGTGAAAAAAATGCTAATTCTGAGGATCGAACTCAGGACCTTCAGATCTTCAGTCTGACGCTCTCCCAGCTGAGCTAAATCAGCTAGTTATGTTTGAAGTAGGCAAATCAAAGATATACCGAGAATTTAGAGATACCATGAGCGAAGTTAGCTGTTAACAGAAGTAGGTACAATTGATCAACTAGAGCAAGTCCAACTTTTCTTTATGTTTTGTACAATATAAATGGGAAACAAGATGCTCACTTATCACAGATTGAATTGATTCTTTGACTTTTTTTGATTTTTTTACTAATCTCAGAAATTTAAATCTGTTTCTTGAATCAGGTCGTATATATGATAAACAATATAGTATGAGAAGTTGAATGGGTGCGCAATCGTGGCTCAATGATGATTTAACGATGACTCACCTTGACTCATCTTGAATCACTCATCATTTCAATCCATCCAATGAAACCTCCTCTCCAATCGTCAAAATTTCATCATACAATAAATTCGTCAAAAATTCAGCAACCTCAACTTCACCACTAATCTCCCTCTTTAAACATTCGGCAGCAACCTTGTACTTATTACCCGGCTTGTGTGCAGACTTTGCAACCTCCTCGTCAATTAATCCACAGATAAACTCAGGAGTAATTACCTTACCGGTGTCGTCCAACTTAACACCATGCTTACACCAAGAATAAAGTTGCAATCTCGAGACTTCAGCAGTAGCAGCATCTTCCATCAAATTGTTGATCGGAACACATCCCAATCCACGCAACCAACTCTCCATGTAATTCAATCCAATGTAAATGTTGGCATTAACACCCTTCATAGTAATCTCACCACCTTCAATGTTGGTATCAACAAGATCACTCTCGGAAATTTCATACGTTTTTTGAACATGTAGCTGGTTTGGAGTTGGCATGTGCTCTTCAAAAACAGAAATTGCAGTCTCCAAAAGTCCAGGATGAGCAATCCATGTTCCATCATGTCCAGCAAGAACTTCACGAAGTTTGTCCTGTCTAACAGCCTCCATAGCCACAGAATTACGTTCAACGTCGTTCTTGATAGGAATGGTGGCTGCCATTCCTCCCATAGCATGAACACCTCTCTTGTGACAAATTTTAATCAATTGACGAACATAATTGGTCATGAATGGGACTTTCATTGTCACCTGGTGACGATCTGGTAAGATATGTTGTTTCTGGTTACGTAATCTCTTGATTGTGGAAAACATGTAATCCCAACGACCACAGTTCAATCCAGCAGAATGTTCTCTCAAAGCATACAAAACCTCATCCAATTGGTACGAAATTGGCAGAGTTTCAATCAAAACAGTGGCTTTGATAGTACCTCTTGGAATCTCAAGAGCATCCTGAGCAACTCCGAAAACGTCATTCCAAAGTTGAGCTTCCTTGTAATGTTCCATCTTTGGCAGATAAAAGAATGGAGCCAAACCTTGAGACAACAAAAAGTGTGCATTATGGTAAAAAAATAAACCAAAATCCATTAAAGAAGCAGAAATTGGTTCATCATCAACCATAATATGCTTATCAACCATATGCCAGCCTCTTGGACGGACAATCAAAACAGGAACACGGCGTCCTTCGCGCTGAATCTTGTATCTTTTGCCCGTAGATTCGTTGGTGAAGTCAATACGATCGCGCAGCGCATCGTATAAATTCACTTGTCCATATATCATGTTATTCCAAGTTGGAGAACATGAGTCTTCGAAGTCAGTCATATAAGTGAAAACATCAGTGTTGAATGCATTGACAATCATTTTAGCATCCGGAGGTCCGGTGATCTCAATTTTACGTGCTTGCAATTTTGGATGTGATGGTAGACATTTCCAAGTTGGATCATTTCTGATGTATTCGGTTTCCTTGAGGAAATGTAATTTCTCCCCAGCATCAAGACTCTTTTGCACGGCCAAACGGTTCTTCAAAAGCTGTTTGCGGGTGCCATTGAATGCCCTGTGCAACATCACAATGAATTTCAGAGCATCTTTGGTCAAAATATCCCGAGGAGTCGATGGCGACAACAACTTCTTGTCAGAAACTTCGCCTAAAACTTTGACACCTTTGAGTGAGGATTGATAAACTTCAGCCATTTTTCAGTGTTATGATGACAATTCTTTGCTGATTGCTAATGATCTCTTGCAATATTGGATGATTCTCCTTATATACCAAAAAGAATGTGTTAACTCTTCTCCAGATACCCGCTCAATCGTAGGATGAATGGAAATTTGAAAAACTGTTCTTGTCATCCATTTGGAAAATATTCTTTCCAGGGTGCGTCCGCAAGCGCCGCACCCCAACTTCCGGGAACCCGATTTATTGCTTCGGAGTGTATCCCTCGCCCCGGGAATTTTTTTTTCCCCACGATTGCCAACGGTCCGAATGCCCGTTGCGCGCAGGCCCGCTCACCGTCGCGCAAACGGGCCGCAACTCCAAATGGTACTCGATAGAGTTCGAAATCTTTTTTTTTTTTCTTTTTTATAATCGCGTGGGATGAACGCGCGCGGGATGAACATTCATCCCACGCGGGCTGACTAGAATCACGTGAACCCGATCGATCTATCTACCTTCCTTAGCTATTTCGCCCAGTGGGTTCGCTGCGCCCTCCGCCTCCATGTACGAACGAACTCTACTGAACGCAAAACTCCGCTCATTGACAAAACTCAAATCCCCATATTCTCCCGTGTTCTTATCCAAAAACCCTTTCTCCTTCCAATCCAACTTGTGGTGTCTACCATACTTCCCCGCATTCACCACCTTGAGCTTGTCTATAAAACGATAGTGTGCAACAGGACCATTGGACTCACAGGTCACCAAGCCATCACCATCCAATCTCCATTGACCTTCATAGATCTTTTCCCAATCAGTTTTGCTGAAATGTTGCTGCCAATTCTTAGCGAACTTGGGCACCACCTCATTCGGCTCTAGAACCGTCATTAGCCTCATGAATGTCCCGTCTCGGAAAAACCGTATGTACCTATAATAAGTGATAATCCGAAAAGGTAAATTCCAACTATTGGACATCTCTGCACGGCCTCCTTCTCGCTGATAATTAACCACACTAATGTAGAGCCCGTTATATTTGATGAATGGTCTAGCGTGCAACATCCGATGCCAATCGTTATTATAATTTTGCACATTTTGCCATTCAGAGCCTCCTACCTCGTTCAAAGTGGGCACATCGTATCTTTGCGAAGGATAAACAATCTCACATAACGTTTTCCAGCACACTGCTTGTCCAAACCCGAGATAAGATAATCTTTTACTCGTCATGGCAAAATTGAACCAGGACGGAGTATCTTGATGAACTAAAATTTCCAAAATGTACATGATGATCTCATCTGGAAGTTTGTCTAGTAAAATTGGTTGATTTTCATCCAAAGGATGAAATTCTTCATGTCTAAAAGATTCAATCAATGGCTTGACTTTGATATTGCTGAGATCTAATCTCTTGAATTTATCAAGTAATGACCCATCTTTGCGCACTTCTGGAGTCGGCTGATTTCGCACGAGATTCTCGCGATATCTCAAATCCACTTTCTCATCTAACTTGAACGCTCTGCGATAGTAATTGGCAGCTTCACTTAAGGACCCAACCACTTCTTTCAAGCTCGCAAGCTCAAAAAACTCTAGGGCAATCTGTTCTTTGGATTTAGTCGGATGATGTTGAATTGATTGCCATGTTAGATCCTTTAGACTGTCTTCGAGATGCTCTACAGACATAATGAGATAGGAAAGGTTTTATTCTGAATTGCAAGTATCAATCATTCACCAACTCTTGATCAGGAGTACGGACAAAAAAAATATCAAGTAGACAGAGTCAGGTTGAATTGCGTAATCAAAAAACTGGATTACCTAATCAATTTCATTATCGGGATTTTTTGTTTTTTTCACCCCATGTTTGAAACTTTTGAAACCTTGTCAAATCTGAACAATTTTTGAAACTATGTTGAAGGATAACAACAAACCGCGATGAAACAACTTTGTAGGTACCAGAAGTATATACTTTTCGTCAATCTTTGTCAACGATCCCCAGATCTTGCTACCTTCTTCATACACATCACAAACTTTGGTAGATTTTTTAATCAAACGTATCCTCAATTATATAAACGAAATGATTTATCCTCTTTTATGTTTTTTTTACACCTCCACTTGAGATCAATCACCACAACATAACATGTCACAGTTGGAACAAAAACTCAGCGAAGTCAGACACCTCGCAGACACCATCTGCAGAACTTACGGACTAAAATATGAACTAAAATTCACTGATCCTCAAGATAAGGAAAATATATCTAAGGATGAAGACAATGATGATGACGACGACCTCACACTTGATGAAAAGGAAATTGTGCAAGCGACTTTCAAAACCATAGAAATAAACCCTCAAAACTTCAAAGCAGTCGAAAATTATCTCGTTCAATGCTTCGACGAGTTTCAACAAATACCTTGCAAATTGATTGCCAAAGCTTGGATAAGACTCATAGAGCCGAAAAAACAGAGCAGATATCCTTACAAAATGGGAGATGCTACCAAACCACTTTGGTGGCCAGTCAATTGTCGGCACAAAGAACCCGATCATTTACGCAAAGACGAGAGAATCGATCTTTTGGTTTGCATCATTCGTACCTTCAAAACACGAGCAAGCGAGCTGATAACTGCTGCAGAGCTTGTTGGAGAAGTTAATATCGTGAATGGCGAGGCAAACAAAATAGGCAAGTTGAGCAAACGGAAAATCGGCATACTTGGCGAAATGTTCAAAGTTTTGAACGCCACAACGGGGACAGTCACAGTTAGCAAACCAGGTAAGAAGTACTCTAGTAAAGTGTACACTCGTAAACTTTTACAAAGGAGGGTTGATTTACAAAAACATCAGTCACACCAGCCACAATCTGTTCTTCCTCCACCGCCACAAAGCCGCACTCCCGAAAAACCCAAATCCAGTTCGCTCGGCTCTTTCAACACTCCAACACCACAAAGATTACTATTGGATACCGCACAAACACATCTTCGTCTTCCTTCAACTCCAGATCTTGATTACCTAACACACAGTCACACGGTATCGAACACCCATTCGTACGCAACAGAGCACGAGATTCTGGAACCGTCTTTAAACAGCTCCAATAGACCTCCTCTTGGGTATATGAACCCAAACAACTTCAATCTGCTATTGTCCTTCGGGAACAACTCTACAGAAACTGGATTTGGAGGATTTTTGGGGTCTGGAAATGAAAATATGAGGCCACATCAGTCTGGAACCGCTAAACCATTAAACGTTTTCTCGTACTCTACGGGACACCATTTTGATAGCGATGGTACCGTTAGCAATACCGGATCACCAAACAGATAGCATATATCTCGAAAATAATGTTGTTTTTTCTAAGCAAGTACAAAAGTGATGAGCGTTAAAAGACAAACCACGTTAGTTCATCTCCATAGGAAAGTAAACAATTTGAGTGATGAACTTTCCTGAGTAGCGGTGTATACATGAGCCTGTTAGTACATTGTCCATCTTGAGATTGCATGTGATAAGATGGTTGAGCATCACGTAATTGGGAACATCGTGGTCAGCTTGTTTGAGAACCACAGGAGTTGGAGTTTGAGTTGTGTCTCCAGAACGTTTCTTGAACTCATGCCTTGTCCCACGTGACTTTGGCTGCTGTCGGCTGTATTTGTCCATAAGATTGAGATCATTAATGTTGTAGCGAAATTGTTCGTTGATGTACACATGGTTTGAGTACTGGTACTGGTATGGGTACGTTCTGTAATTGTGCGATGCCGAATCATTGAGCAAATTCGAATTTAGATAGGGTGGAAGCAACGGAGGCTCCTTCAAATTGATTGTTTTGAGGAAATCGAAATGATTCATGCGCTCAAACTCCGCGTCTGAAAACTCGTACGGCGATCTGTACGGGTAATTGACACACTCTGGGAGGTAATATTCCGGGATTTCTTGTGAATACTCAGGCTCTGCGACCATAAGAGAGGATGTTGAGATGTCAAGGAAAGTCTGTGATGCGGAAGAAGATACCGAATGAGTGTCATTTTGAAAATATGGTTCACATTCTTCTGCGAAGGAAGTTACAGATTGGGCTGAATCAATAGAAACGATTGACTCTGGAGTGTCCACCAGCTTTGCTGTTTCCACTGGTGCTGTCGACTCTTTAGAATCACAAGAGTCACCTGGATGTCCCACTTTGTTGTATACTTGTTCGACGGTTCGGTCGTTTGCATCATCCGAGAAAAACGTTGCTGAGATATTGCGATGGTTCAATCTTTCTGCCGAACTGCGGGGTTCAAACACCGGTTGCTTCAATTGGTTGGGACTGTTATGTTGTTTTGCAATTTCACAAGATTCACAAGAGGAAGCATATGATGAGGATGTGGATGTTTCGGTGGATGAAAGCAGATCGTGAGAGCTGATATCCTCAATGTACGAAAACGAGTGCAATTTTGAGCTTCCATCGTCAACAGCTCGTATTGCATTTTGTCCTTGTTCGTTTGAATCACTTTCTTTGTATGACATGTCAAGTGTGTAATTGCGTCGACTATTTGGGCTTCCAACCTCTTCAGAAACAGTATTTCCCATTCTTTAAATGGCTCAAGGCAAGAAAAAATTACCCCTTATCTATATATTATTCGCGCGAGGAACGAAAATCTTGATCTGCACCACCAGAACTCACCTGATTCAATAAGAAAAAAGGGCTATGTTATTCTGATGTTTGCGATTATTTCCAGGGGGAATGTGATCTCTTTTGTATATCTACTTCTTTAGCAGCTTATTTATGTCGGTTTCAGTGAGGGCAATTGCACAGCGGCTAAAATCGGTCAGACAGAGCCCCGCATGACGTCACAGCAATTTAATTGTCCCCGCACTATTATGATATTCTTATTGCGGGAAGATGCATATTTGGCTATTGTTCAAACGCAAGCTATAAACTCACGATAATACAGTTCTTCAACATGTAATTTGAACATCAACACAGGTCGAAAGAGTCGACACTATTGCAATATACTAATTATATTTCAATTATTCGGTTGAGCTATCGCTCGATTTTGTCTATGTACAAATCTCTGCAGAGAGTTTCCGCTTCTTCTTCTTCTTCTTCTTTTCAACAACTATAGTTTCCTCAACCTCGACAACCTCCTGAGACTCACTCAAAAAGAGTTGCTCAAGTTTGTCCGCCTCACTTTCAAAAACCTCACGCTGACTATGGAACTCAGACAGTGGAATATACATGTTATCAAAAGCAAACACGATCTGTGCTTTGGAAGCGTTCTCAATCATCGCAGGTGATAACGTTGACTTGAAGATTGGCGAACGCGTGTCAATTGGCTGCACACAACAATCATCCTGTGTAGCTGTCATAACAACAAGTTTATTAGGAGCAGCAAGACGTTGATAAACATCTCCACTACAGGTAAACGACCGATACCGCTGACTAAAATGAGTAAGCAAAATCCGTTTTGCCTCCATCAATATCCCCACATGCACAGCCTCAGATGTAGTTGAATGTCTCTTGTCAAATGCATCGTCATACTTATCGTCTTCCAATGTAGACTCATGAATCAACAAGTCTGCAAACCTACCTACCTTGGCAAAAGCCCCACGAGGTCTAGTATCACCAGAATAAGCCACTTTGAATGTCTCTGTTTCCGAGAGTTTGAATTTGATTGCACATGAGTATGCATAGTCGCAATGAAAAGCATAGCACGTCTCAAACGAAACAACCCCCAAAGCATCAAACATTTCAAAAATCAAATTCTGATTTGTCTCTACAGCCATTGGAACCCCATTAGTTTCTAGGAAATTGTCTTCTTTCACTGTCTCAATCTTCACCTGACCGTATTCAGGAAGCAAACTTTCTGGTGCCACGTTGTTGAACTGATCACAATTCAAATATTCCACAAGTTCGAGATCGACAATCTGTTCATCAGCCTGAACGAGTTCCGAAATAAAAAATTTAAACTGCCAAGGACCAACAACATACAATTTTTTTCGCTCAGGAACAGGTTTTTTCAGTTGTTCCTGATACCAACGTTGAATCAACGAGGAAATACCCATATGATGATCGGCGTGCAAGTGAGATAAATAAATCAGGTCAAGTTCCTGGAAAACAGAAGAAACTTCATGCTCGTTGAAAAGTCGATTTATACTTCCAAGAGTATTTTCTCCAGCATCTAAAATAGCACATCTGAACCCTGAAACTCCGGTTTTTTGGTTATAATAAGGAACTCTCACCAAATTTGATATCACGTTTCTGAATGTAGCAGGCAAAGCTGAACCAGTGCCTAAAACCAATGTTTCAACTTGATCCAAAAGAGATCTATCAAGATTCACCTTCTTACTCAAAGAATCAGTTTTAGCATTCAAACTTTCCATAAACTCCTCCTCGTTTTTGAATTTCTTGAACTCTTTTGTGACAATTTCGTTTTGATACATCTCACGGTACTCCTCCTCCGTCTTGGAAACCCCTGCTATCGTGTGTTCTGACACTTCCAATTGCTGACCAGCTGTCACTGTCACCACCTGTCCCGAGATTAGAGGATGGACGTTTTTGAGCGATTCTGGAATCGATAAAACAGGCTCTTTTTCCCACTTGAACAGAGGAAACAGTTTTGGAAGAAGACAGGACCACTTCAATGAAACACTATAGGAAACCTCGAAGTTCAGTACATTTGGTGAGTATTGCTTATGCGAAATGAAGTGTTTGGTGTTGCTACCAAATTTTGATAGAAAATCAAGATAATCACGTGACTCCAAAATATTTTCCACTGATTCATCAATGAAATGGTAAACGAGACTGTATTTTCTATCAGGAGCCTCTAAGTAGGCATTCCAATCGTGAGTAATGGTGGTTTGAAGATAATCAGGTCCAGGGATATCAAGGAACAACACAGAGTCAAAAACACGGTCGGGTTCGAGTACTTGAGACGGTTGAACAACGGTTCCATCTTCCAATGTGACACTTTTGTAGCTGCAAAGATCTTTATACTGTTGAACTTTACAACCAAGCTCTTTGGCCTTTCCAACCATGAACTTACCACGCGCGGTAGCACCTGTGAAGATGAAGTTTGACGAAACTTTTGGATTTCTCACGGCTTTTGGGAGCGTCAAATTTATGATATTTCTGCAAATACCAGGGTTGTGCTTTGGATCTGTTGGAAATATGTACTTGACCAGTTTTCTCAGTTTTGAGTAAGCATCTTGGACTTCTGGTGTTGATTCGATTGTAACAGGATTTGAGCTTTCGATCGGGACGCATTTCATTGTGAATTCGTTGGTTTTCATATCAGTTTCGGTCTCTGGTACTTGTAAATCGAGCCCAAATCGAAACACAAAATATCTCCAAGACGAGATCATATAGCGTAATATGCTGTGAGTACCGCTGTAAACTCTCAATTTTTTCAGCCCTTGATCGCTCACAGTAAGGATCATTCCGGGAAGACCACTTATAGATGGCCAATCGATGAGTCCCGTCAAAAATAGATTCTCGATCTTGGATAACTTGAGTCCCATTTCTGAACATCGTCTTTGTAAACCTTCAGGAAATTTACCAACAAAGTGTTTTTTACCTGTTCCGGAGTCGCTGATGTACACGCATGGCCGTGTGATGTCCGAAGACGGATGACTTGTGGCTATGAATTGGAAACTCATTCCTCCGCGAATGCTTTTGCTTTGTTTTGTTGGCTGACAAGAAAACGTTCTGCTAAGTCTAGGGGACTTGAAACCCCGGTTATTGATAAATCGAAGCCGGATCAACTTTCCAAACGGGTCCAAACCAAAGTCTGGTTATCGAAAAGGAATGGGTTTGGTGTAATGGGCGTCTGAAGCTAGCGACGAAAGAGAAAGAAGCTATTATTGGTGTTGAACGGCTCAGACAGAGAGCGGATTATGAAGAAAATGACTGAAAAATTTCCTGGCGGAGAAAAAAAAAAACACCTGTGCACAGCCTGGCGAACATTTAAAAGGTAGAAGAAGATAGACATAAGAATAATAGGAGGTGGGGATCGATCATGATTGATTGAGATGATTGCAATGATTTGAGATTATCAGTGAGTTATTGAGAGAGAAAAGTTCAAGAAAGATGTTTGAGAAAGAAGCCTGAGAAAGAAATCTGAGAAAGAGATTAGGTAGGTTATTTCTCTACTTCATGACCTCCTTCTAATCTGCTTATGTCAGCCGAAATTTTTCAAAAAATTTTTTTTTTTTTTCCAAATTTTTTTTTTTTTTTTACCTCTGTAAAATTTTATCTAACTAAAAGATCCACTCTTAACTACACCCTTCTTGTACTTCTATCCTTCCAAACAAACCATGGCATCTGGACAGAAGAGAAAGTGGACCGGGTCTTCTGCGGATGATGCTGGCAAGGCTCCAAAGGAGTCTCTGCTCGCTAAATCTGCAGAGATCTCGTTTCCTAGAGGAGGTGGTTCGGTTTTGACTCCACTTGAAGTTAAAGAGATTTCCAATGAAGCAGCCAGAGATGCGCTGTTCGAAGTTGAAACCCCTACTCCTAAGAAGGCAAAGAAACAAAAAAGTGAGACAGCTATCGAATCGGGTACCGTTTCAGTGGACTACACTACGTTCAAGACCCTTCTTCCAGGAAGTGCTGTCTTGGGACAGATCAAGCAGATCAACCGTTTGGAGATTGTTCTGGCTCTTCCAGACAACTTGAACGGATACATTCCGATTACCAGCGTGAGTGAGGAGCTTACACAGCAATTACAGGATTTTGAGGACCAGGGAGACGAGTCTGAGGACGACGAAGACGAGGAGCTCAAGTACGATAGTGACGGAGAACTTGCTGAAGATAACATCACGAAAGGAACTGTTTCCAAAAAAGAGGAGAAGAAGTTCCCACAACTCAAAGCAAGGTTTGAGGTTGGCCACTGGCTCCGAGCAGTTGTTGTTGAGAGTTCGAGCAAGAAATCTAACAAGGCTAAGGCTAAAAAGAGAGTAGAATTGAGCATAGAACCAGCTAAAGTCAACCGTGGAATGGATGAAAAGGATGATCTTGTTTCAAATGCTGTTGTTCAAGTCTCCGTCAAGTCTGTTGAGGATCACGGTTATGTGATTTCTCTCGGTTTGGAAAAACTTACTGGTTTCATTACCAAGAAAGAACTCGAACAGGCCGGTTACAAGCCAGAAAACATGGACATTGGATCAGTTTTCTTGGCTAGTGTTTCAAAGAAGAGCGGTCGTACCGTGACTTGCCGTGTTGCTGCCGGTACCGGTAAGAAACAGCCTGTGGTTCAGACGATTTCGTCGGTCGATGCGATTCTTCCCGGTATGTTGGTGGAGGCTCTTGTTTCTGAGGTGGCCAGAGATGGTCTCTTGTGCAAAGTTTACGGTCTCGCTAACGGATCGGTGAATTTGACGCATTTAGGCGTTTACGAACAAGCAGGTATCACTCATAAGTTTGCCGTTGGATCGAACGTTAAGGCCCGGATCACAGCCTCATACCTCAAGGCAGGAGAAAGGAAGCTGCAACTGTCTGTCCTGACACATGTTCGGAGCTTGAGTCAGACGCCGTGGGGCTCTGCGGAGTCTGCTCCGCTTGAGGCGTTCCCTGTTGGTCATGTTTTCGACGCCGTCACAGTGAAGGGTAAAAGCACTGGATACATCTACGTTTCTGTGGCCGGAAGCAGTGCCATTGGCCTGGCCCACATCTCGAGAGTGAGCGAGAACAAAGATATGGACATGGACTTCAAGATCGGATCAGAACACCGCGCCCGTGTTCTCGGTTACTCGTTGGTGGATAACGTCTACACTTTGACTTTGGACCGCAAACAGATCGAACAGAAATACCTGCGCGTTGAGGACATCAAAGCGGGCGAGACGGTGACGTGCGAGGTGCGCAGCGTTGATGGTGATAAAGGAATGACTGTGCGTTTTGCTGATGTATTCGAGGGTCACGTGCCTGTTGCACACATGAGCGACGTGAAACTGATCTATCCAGAGCGCAAGTTCAAGATTGGTTCCAAGGTCAAAGGACGGGTGTTGCGTGTTATCGGTGCACACGGCAAATCAAGGGTGTTCATTACTCTGAAAAAGTCGTTAGTTAATATGGACGACGCGTCGATCGTCGCGCACGTCGACGCGGCTGAGGTTGGTCAACGCACGCTCGCGACGATCGACCGCATCCTGCCAAATGGATGTGTGGTTCATTTCTTTGGATTCGCAACTGCTTTCCTGCCAAATGCAGAATTGAGTGAAACTTTCGTTCAACGTGCTGAGGACCACGTCAAGCTCGGTCAGACCGTTAAAGTTCGTGTTCTCGCCGTCGATGCGGCTAGAAAGCGTATCAAGGTCAGTTGTCGTGTTTCTGATGCTCTTTCCGATGCCCAAAAGAAGGCCTTGACTGCTCTCGTGCCCGGAAGATCTGTGGTGAGTGCCCGTGTTGTCGAAAAGGAAAAGGATGCTGTCGTTGTGGAACTCAACGAAAGCAGTTTGCGTGGTGTTATCTACGCTGGCCATCTGGGAGACGGGAACTACGAGCAATGCCGTGCTGCTGTGAAGCGTGTTGAAGTTGGCACCACCGTGGAGGCACTGGTCTTGGAGAAAGATGTCCGTTCACGTCTTGTGAAGCTCACTATGAAGCCAACTTTGATGGAAGATGCTGCTTCTGGTGTTCTCCCGGTGGAGTACAAGGACGCTGCAGCTGCCGCCGCTACTCCAGGCCGTGCTTTTCACGGTTTTGTCAAGTCCGTTGCTGCCAGTGGAATTTTTGTCTCTTTTGCCAACGGTTTGACTGGATTGGTTTTGCAACGTTATATTGATTCTTCTGAACAATTTTTCACAAATCAGACGATCAAGTGTCACGTGACGCGCACCGACGATTCAAACCGGCGGTTTTTGCTTTCGTTGCGTGCGGCCGGTGCCGGCGACAAAGACTCCGGTTCCGGAACAGAGGTTGCAGTGAATCCTGTTGACGAATCTGTCAAGACTTTGGCGGAGTACGCGGTGGGCCGCGTTACACAGGCTCGTGTTCGTTCAGTGAAGGCCACTCAACTCAATGTTCAGCTTGCCGACAACCAACAGGGTCGAGTTGACGTGAGCGAAGCTTTTGCTAGCCTTGACCAGATCCGTGACCAGCGTCGTCCTTTGACGCAATTCCATGCCGGCGACGTTGTGGACGTTGTTATCCTCGGATTGCACGACTCCAGAAACCACCGTTTTTTGCCAATCACTCATAGACGCACCAAACAGGTCGTTTTGGAGTGTTCCATAAAAGCCGCCGGTAACGGAGCTGCTGCTGCTCCGGTGACGGAGCTTTCTCATCTCCACGAAGGTGACCATGTGCAAACCTACATTAACAATTTTGCACGCGGCTTCGTTTGGGTGAGTGTTTCTCCGTGTGTGCGTGGCCGGATTTCCTTAATGGACCTGACGAGCGACGCTTCTTGTTTCGAGAACCTCGAACGCGATTTCCCCGTTGGATGTCTAGTGACTGCGACGGTGACTGGTGTCGATTCGGAGCACAATGCCGTCACTTTATCGGCACGCGAACGTCCAATCAAGTCGGCCGAAGATCTGAGTGTCGGTGACGTTGTTCCAGCCCGTGTGGTGAAGACTAGAGAGAGTTATGTTCTTGTGGAACTCGGTACAAATGTTCGTGCTGTTTCTTTCATCACTGATGCCTTGAACGATTACACCGACAAACTTGACGATATTTTCTCCACAAACGATATCTGCGCTGCCACTGTTTTGAAGTTGGACTCTTCGAATGAAAAAATTTACGTTTCTCTGCGTACTACCGATGCCAAGGACCGTCGGATTGCCGACTACTCGGACGTTAAAAAGGGTGATGTTGTTCGTGGTTTCGTCAAGAACGTTGCCGATAACGGAGTTTACGTTGCTCTTGGCCGTAATGTTCATGCTTTGGTTCGTGTTGCCGACCTTTCAGACTCGTTTTTGAAGGAATGGAAGCAGTTTTACCGTTTGCACCAGCCTGTTTTGGGCCGTGTTGTTCGTGCTGATGGCGAAGGGAAAGTACTTTTGACTTTGAAAGACAGCGAGGTGAACGGTGGTGTTGGTGTTTTAAAGAGATTCGAAGATATCGAGACTGGAGACATTTTCGAAGGTTCTGTTCGTCGTGTTACCGATTTCGGTGCGTTTGTCAAGCTTGACGGAGCTCAGAATGTTACTGGTTTGTGCCATCATTCTGAGATTGCCGATACGGATGTGACCGACGTTGCTGCTCTTTTCAACGCTGGCGACCGTGTGAAGGTGAAGGTTTTGGCTGTGGACTCTGAGAAGAGACAACTGTCTCTTGGAATGAAGGCATCGTACTTCTCTGGAGAAGATGGCGACGTTGAGATGGAGGAGGCCGACGAGGAGATCAAGGAGGACGAGGAGGACGAGGAGAACGTTGATTCTGACTCCGATTCTGACTCTTCTGCTCTTTTGGAAGATGCCTATGGTGAAGTGTCGGACGCTGAAAACTCCGACTCAGATGCTGCTGCTGATGAAGCAGAGGCCGTTACCGACGGACTTTCCACAGGCTTTGACTGGACAGCATCGATTCTCGAGCAAGCAGAAGACGAAGTGTCATCGGATGACGGCGAATTGGACGATTCTGGAGACCGCAAGAAACGTAGAAAGAGACGTACTGTGGCTACCGACAGTACTGGAGAGCTCAACACACGTGCTCCACAGTCGACAGCCGACTTTGAACGTCTGTTGGTTGGTAACCCTGATTCTTCAGTGTTGTGGATGAACTACATGTCGTTCCAAATCCAACTCAGTGAGATTGATAAGGCCCGTGAGATCGGAGAACGTGCTTTGAAGACTATCAACTACAGAGAGGAGCAAGAAAAGCTCAATATCTGGATTGCAATGTTGAACTTGGAGAGTGCTTTCGGTTCGGAGGAGTCTCTTGAGGAGGTTTTCAAACGTTCTTGTCAGTACATGGACTCATTTGTCATGCACCAAAAGTTGGCTGCTATCTACGTTGCGTCTGAACAGTTCAACAAAGCCTATGCTCTCTACAAGACAATGTGTAAGAAGTTTGGCTCTGAATACCCTTCTGTGTGGGTTGCTTACGGATCTTTGCTTTTGGAGAGACGGGACGATTCGCAAGCTCGTGAGGTGCTTGCACGTGCCTTGCAAGTTCTTTCTAAGCGCGACCATGTCGAAGTGGTGAAGAAGTTTGCACAACTTGAGTTTGCAAAGGGAGATGCCGAGAGAGGTAGATCCTTGTTTGAAGGTTTGTTGTCGGATGTTCCAAAGCGTATTGATTTGTGGAACGTTTACATTGATCAGGAGATCAAGGCTGGTGAGCGCAAGAGAGTTGAGGAACTATTCGAAAGAGTTGTTACCAAGAAGTTGTCGCGGAAGCAAGCCAAGTTCTTCTTTGGTAAGTGGCTGGCTGTCGAGGAGAAGGAAGGTGATGAAAAGGCTGCTGACTACGTTAAGGCGAAGGCCGTTGAGTTTGCAAATGCATTGACTGAAAAATGATTACAAGAAATTGAGCGAAGCGAGAGTTCTTGTAATCATTTTTGCTCAGTTTTTTCTGACATTTCGTATACACTGTATAAATTGATTGATTTTGTTTGTTTGAATGATGGGACAATGAGCCGGTCAAGATAAATCAGCCATCGAAGGTGCAGCCCGTAGTAGGTGAGATTTCCGAACATTATATGAAGATGTTGTGAAGGCCCATTCATCACTTGGGGACCACTCCAATGATTTCTTCCCCACTCCTTTATGTGGGAGCTAGTACGTTGTTTGGAAATTTCTCGATTGTTGTTCACACCGACTTGAACAACCTCTTGAACAAGTTCACCCTCAAATTGACGATGTAATAATATTTTTTTGCAAATAATATACGATATGATATGTCTTGCTACCAAAAATACTGCTACCAATTTTTCTGCCCCCTTTTTTTTGCTCCCTAATTTTTTTTTGGCTCCTACTTTTTGTATTTCGCTATCAAAAAGCACCCAGCGTTTTAGAAAAAATCAGTTCTCTGTTTATCTTCAACATTACTTCTTTGCCCCTTTGAACCGCCAAATACCCTCAATGACACAGCAAAAACCCTATTACACCCAACTGACCATGATATGGAAAAAATTAGACTCGGCTTGGGGAACCGGCTTGCTCCTGATTTTATCCTTGATCGCCGGCGCTAGCGTCAACCACTCATCTAAATCAAGCTCCCAATCCAGTTACTCGCTAGCAAGTCTCGCTTCATTCGAATCGTTCAATGCTCTGGTCTCCTGCTCTGGGTCATACAAGTCCTCACATTGTCTCAAGAGATACCATCCCGACCTCATCAAAGAATTTTCTTCCGTCTTCAAACCTGCAGTCAGCATAGAATTAAATATGTGAGTGTTATACCCTCGCTGAGAGGTTTTTGTCTTCACTTTTCCAAACTAACACATTCTTTAGGTGTCTCTCTGACCTCCAGACCTCATCAAGCGACCTCAACGTCATCCTGGGCGTTCAATCGTGTCTTTTTAGAGCCGAACGACTGAACCAAGCGTTCAGCAATCTGCCCAAGTCCATAGTCTCACTCTCACAACCAAGCTACCACGCACCATCAAGGCTAATCAAAGATCTTGTGCTCTACCTAGTACTTTTTTCCACAATTTTGAAGCTCGTCATCTCCAACCTATACGACAGTACACGACCTCAAAAACCCAGCACTTCCTCTGCTTTGGAAGAAACATTGACTTCAATTGGTAGCGACTCTTCTGTGTTGAAAGAAAAAGTGTTCAGCTTGGAGGGATCTATCTGCAATCTCGAGTTGATTGCAAATAATTTTACACAACATCTGGAAAAAACTGAAAAGAATTTCAGTGAGATGAAGAAAAATGAAGAATTGGTTGGATTGAAGCTGGGTGTTCTGCAAAACTGTCTTCTTCAATGCAGTCAAATGGTGACTAAGCTAGTTAATGGACTACCGTCTTCAGTTCAACAGCGCCACCACGACAGAGGAAAAGTCGCGGCAGTTTCTTGGAGAAACCCTAAAACCGTAACTACAAATGTGGCTGGTACTCGTGGCGCAGCACATACGATTCTTCCACTTAATGAATCAAGTCCTCAATCTGAGCCATTGACTGACGAGACAAGTCATACAAAAAACGAGGCTTCCACTGCCACAAGCTCTTCTATGAATGTTGACAGTGCAAATCATTTAGAGCGTGATCGTTCAATTAAAGTTGGAGATCAAACTTTCAACATTTCCACTAAAGAAGGATTAGAACAGTGGAGGAGTTTTGTACACCAGAGTTTAAACAAGTCAGAATCCGTTACCAAAGAAAATTTAGCACCAATGAGCACTTTGAATCATTGTGGACAACTGTGGACCTGCAATAGTGCTAGTGGTGCTGAAGAAAACAAATCTGAGGATAAAGTTGTGGAAAAAAAAGACAAGAACGAGCAATTAGAAACTCCAGAAAATGCAATTTTTAACCTAAGTGGATTGCGAATGGTTGATGACAACGGCAAGCCATTTAGAAGAATTTTTGTTCCAAACAGAGGATGGATTTCTTCGAAGAAGATTCAAGAAGAGCTTAAACTTTTGAATGCGAATTAAAAAACAACCAAAGGAATTATTTATGCTTTTTTTATTATTAATTTCTTGTGGTTTTTTTTATCTAAAAATTGAACATATATCCTGATTTTACAATTAACTAGAAAGTTCTTTTGAAGGGCAAAAAGCTACACCACCATAGGGGATTATTGAATCGTCCAAGTTATCAATGATACTGTTTACGTAATGGATGACCGATTGAAATCCTCATACACCATAGTTTTTGATACATTCAAACCAAATCAGTTATTAGGTGAAGCTTTACTACATAACAACAACAAAATTGCCATTCAATACTTAAGCATTTTAAATCGCAAAAACCTACTTGATTATTCAAAAGATTTGTTCATTGAGCCTTGGAGCAACTTGGTTTATAGTCGGAGAGACATTTTCACCGAGACCTCAAAAGACAAGCCGCCGATTTCAAATTCCACTGAATTGATCTCGATTCTTAGTGGGACTGATAGCGTTCAATCTAGTCTTATTGAGAAAAAACTCAGAACTTTAAACATTGGTGAAGATTCAGTTTCATTGGACGTTGATTACAGGTTTTCTAGAATTGAGGTTGTTGCTGTCGACATGAAAGATCACGATTTACGCAATACTAACGAGACATTGAAGGCCAAATTGCTTGGATATGGAGTGATCCGACTTTACAGGGATCGTGAAGATATTAATGAACCCGATAACACGGTTAATGGAAATGAGACAATGGTGGCGATATTGGGAGTTCCATTCTATTTTACAGCGAGTGATTTATTGCTTGGATTTCTTGATAGTTCTGTTCTTGAAAACGTTTCGCATTTCAGACTGATTCGGTCACAAAGTCCAAACAGATTCATGGTTCTCATGAAATTCAGAGATCCTCAAAAAGCTGAAAAGTTTGTTGATACACACAATGGGAAACAGTTCAATTCAATGGAGCCCGAAGCTTGTCAAGTTGTATTTATCAAACAGATTCTTTTCAGACCTACAAAGACAGAAAGCGACAAATTGAGCACAATCCCGTATCTTTTAGACGACCCATTCACGATGCCTACAACATTACAAGAAGGAACGTCTTCTGCAGCAACGAAAGCGACTCCCTCTGAAGAAGACCTCATAGAGCTAGCCTCTTGTCCTGTTTGTTTAGAAAGACTCGACTCTACTGTCACTGGATTGTTGACAATTCCATGCCAGCACACGTTCCATTGCCATTGTTTATCAAAATGGAAAGATGATTCGTGTCCTGTTTGTCGGTATTCGAGCAAATTTGACGTGAGGAAGCAAAAACAGGAGGAACAGGAAGAGAAATGCATCACTTGCGGTAAGACGGAGAATTTGTGGATATGTCTTATTTGTGGACACATGGGATGTGGAAGATACGAATTAGGACATGCTATTGACCATTATAAAGCCACATCTCATTGTTTTGCCATGGAAGCCACATCCCAGAGAGTCTGGGATTATGCTGGAGATAATTATGTTCATCGACTTGTACAGAACGAGGCAGACGGGAAATTGGTGGAACTTCCTTTGAGAAGTGGTGAGAAGAATATGATTGCGTCACCTGCTCTCAATACAAGTTCAGCAATCAATGAGGAAAAGGCTGAAAAGATTGGATTTGAGTACTCGAAATTGTTGATTACGCAGTTAGAATCACAAAGAGAATTTTATGAGATGAAATTTGACGAAGCAAACAACCGTGTGCAACTTGCCAACGATAGCCTGCGCGAAATGAAGGAATCAATTGCTAACATGAGCAAAGAATGGGAGAAATCGAAACAGGAAAGCAAAAATAGCGGCAAGTCTAATGAGTTGCATAAAATTGCCAATGAGATGGAGAAGAAGTATAATGACGAGAAACTGCTGGCCGGCGCTCTATCTGAGAAAATTGAGTTCTTGACCAGGGAGAATGATGAATTGAAACTCCAAAATGAAGACTTGCAAGAGCAAGTTAAAGATCTGATGTTTTATATGGAATCGCGGGATAAATTTGAAGATGCTCCCGATGAAGTGAAAGAAGGTACCATTGTGACGAGACAGACTCCGAAAACTAAAACCAAAACCAAAAAGAAGAGGAGGTAATTAATGCAAATAATGATCTTCATGAGTGTATGAGAAGTTATTGAAGTAGACAGATTCTTTGAACTCGTTTTCTGCGTTTCGGTTTGGTTTTTTGATGGCAATATAAGAAGAAGTTGAATTCGATCTACTTTCTTCTTCAATCTGTTCGAAAATCAAGTGTGTGATTGGTGAACCTGGAGGAGTGATTCTCATTGAGGTGAATTCCTCGTCGAAATTCTCGGCAAGTTCTGGATTGGTGATGACTGGACGTAACGGAGGAGGCTGTTCATCGTCGTTTTGATCTATAAGGTGGTCCCAGCTGATGTACCTGAAAAATCTATGTGATTTGACTTTATCGAAACTTGTATCGCAATTGAGTCTTTTTTGAGGATTTTTATAGAGCAATTTGATCAGGAGGTCTTTGGCATCCAGAGAGAGATAAAATGGGAACTTAACTTTCTGCGTTAGTACCTTTTCCATGACTCTTTTATTGTTATTTCCAGTGAATGGTGGGTTTCCAGTCAAAAGATCGAAAAGAACTGCTCCTAGAGACCACCAATCACACTGAGAGTCGTAGCTTTCGCCCTTGATCACTTCTGGAGCAATGTATTGTGCAGTCCCAAAAAGCGACCTGCTTTCGCTGGAGACTTTACTCAGACCAAAGTCTGTTAAAACGAGATGACCACGTCTATCGAGCATGCAATTCTCTGGTTTCAAGTCTCTGTAGATGACTCCAGCGTTGATATGCAGATGTCTTAGTGCCAAAATCATTTCTCCGATATAAAAACAAGCCACTTTTTCTGACAGGATTCGCTCTTGCGAAAGGTGATGAAATAATTCACCACCTTCGAGATATTCTAATATCAAGTACACTTTATCAAAATCTTGAAGGGCGTAAAAGAGTTTGACGATGTTAGGATGTTTGACTCTTTCAAGAATCGTTCTTTCTGTGAGTGTTCGTTCGTAATTTGAGGCGTTGACCACCATTGAGGCTTTTTGTAATTGTTTTTGCGCAAACAATTTACCATTGTTTTTATCCTTGACGAGAATAACCTTCCCGTAGCTGCCTTTTCCTAGCACTTTGATAGACTCAAAATCCTGAATTGTCTTTTTCGAGCGGGCCACTGTTAGTTTTTCTTCGGGATCCTCGTAAGTTTCATCTAGTTTCACTTCGTACGATGTTCCTAGTCTATGGTCAATATGGCCGACTGAGATGACACTATTGGAGCGGAATTTGGGAAAGGTTTCAAGGAGTTCGGGTGAATCTGATGTCTCGTCGATAGTGAGACCTTTTTGCACTTTCGAGGAGAGTTCTTCCTCGTCAAAGTCAAACACATCGGTCATCGTGATTTCCTTTATATGGTGGAAGATAATACGAAACTGTTCTTATCTGGTAAATTGTATGGAGGTAAAATGAAATAAATCTATATAAAAATTATTTGAGTAGGAAAAAAAATTAATTCCACTTCAATCAACTAATCATTGTTTTCAACGTTCTTCGATTTTGAAAAAACCTCCGCCTCACCACCATGGGCAACAGCGTATACAACCAAGTGACTCCCCGGCTCTCGTTGAGGAAATCAGAACCGCAGAAGAAAAAAAATCTAAAAGATCCCGTTAACTGGCCAAAGTCATTGCACAACTTCATCTCAGCGTCGTTTGCCAGAGCCAGTGACTTGAAACTAGATCCGGAAACCAAAAAAACGTTCCAGGCAGAACTGAAGAGTCTTATCAACCTTGCAATCGACCAGAACAAAGTGGAGGCAAATGATTGGGACCATCAAACGCTGCCGACTCTCAATCCTCAGGAACCTCCGATGGAGTTGGATTTGAGGTGCAATTCAATTCACAAGAACGCCCAACAGCAAACAAAACAGAAACAATTGCACGCGCATCCAAAGATGAAGAATGTGTTTGGTGAGGAGGAGGAGGAAGGTGAGGAGACCACCACCCAGAAGCCGTTGGCTAGGAACACCCCTACACCAGCAATATCAGTAAAACTACCTCCTCTCAAGAAATCAAAGGTAAAACCAACTTCAAGAGCCACTGGAGCAACTGCAGTTGCAACGGTATCAAGCGACACTGATGCAGTCATGACTTCCGAAAAGCGAAAACAGCTTCGTAGCCAAAGATTCGAACGAGAATTGAGCGCTTCTCCTATACCAACGACTAATGAAACACCTACTAACACTGATAAACCGCTTGTGGGCACCTGTCAAACACTGGAGAAACGGTACTTGAGACTCACTTCGCAGCCAAATCCAGCAACTGTGCGTCCGCTACCGGTTTTGAAGAAAACACTCCAGCTTTTGATCGACAAGTACCTCGACGATGCATCATACAGCTACCTTTGTGACCAGTTCAAGTCCTTAAGACAGGATCTGACCGTTCAGCATATAAGAAACGCCTTTGCCGTGACAGTTTATGAATTCCACTGCAAGTTGGCCATTCAATTTCAAGATCTTGGTGAGTTTAACCAGTGTCAATCTCAGCTCAAATTGCTTTATAACCATCTTTCTACCACCGAACTACCATTCAAGTCAGAGTTCTACTCGTACAGAATTCTCTACCATATCATCACAAATAACATTGAAGAAGCGTTTTCTTTGAAAGCTCAAATGCTTCTTGCTGACGAGTCTTGTACTGACTATTTTCTCCAGCAATCTTTCAAGATTCTCCAATCTGTTGTTTTACACGATTATTATCAACTACTAGGCACTGTGAGAGAAATGAGGTCAAAAGACGAACCAGGGTCACTGCAATTGGACAATAGAAAACAGATAGTTGTTTCTGCTGATCCAGACGCTCTCAAACTGAATAAATCCGCATCGTTTTTTTTTCTGAGGTTGTTGGAGCCGATCATCCAACGAGAGAGAATCAATGCGCTTGCCGTGATATCCAAAGCTTACAGGGTGTTATCGATGAAATTTTTGCAAGAGACCTTGCTGCTTGAAAGCAAAGAAGAACTCGATGATTTTCTGGATCAAAACGGTTTGAAAAGTTGTGTTTCGGAATCCTTTGACTGTGTCAAGTGCAGACCTATTGTAGAGGCCATAAGATCTCAGATGTTGAAAAAAATCGACATAAAGGGCCAGATATGATCAACATACATAAGTATACAGAAATCGCCTAATCCAATGATGGACCGAGTCCCACCATAGCAAATTTGAGTTTATTTTCCTCATCGGCAAGTCCCATATAGTGCTGAATTCTGTCGATAACAGCTTTGGAGTCGATCACATCAACATTGTGTCCTTCTTCTGGTTTACCGAGATCAACCGGACCATTTCTACGACCGTCAAGTTCGAAAAAGTGACCATTCTTGCCTTTTGTGAAACAAATAAAATGGAAATTTACATCATCATCGGCATTTGGAGCTTCTGTTTGGCCCTGTCTGCTGAAGTTATCATACAGTGAGAGAGATAACGAGGAAATCAGTTGATTTTTTTTGTCAAAATGATTGGAGTTGTTGACGTTTTCAATTGAGTAAAGGTTCTCCAAGAAATCGTAAACCTTTGACTGGTTCACTAGCAATCCTCGTGGCAAATTGCACAAGGTGTGTAGCAAACCATAGAGACCACATCCATTTTTTAGTAGTTGTTTAAACCAAATGACGTTATCAAAATTATCTTGAATTTCCGTATCACGTTGAGCTTCCTCGCTGTTCTTGAGAGCTTCGTAATCGTCTGTGATTGGGAAGAGCAATATTAAAGCATACAGTGGTCTTGGAAGGAACGAAATGAGGTCTGGATCAGAGATCGAGTAGATGTCAAAAAAGGAAATTAATGGAGATAGGCCTAATTTTCTCGAAAATTCTGTGAAAACGGCGGGATTTGACTCAAGAGGGATGACCGATGCAATGTCGTTTGATGTCATGATGTCAAAATGCAGTAGGTGTTGCAATTGCTTGATGGAAAGAAGTGAAGTTATGATAATCAATTGCTAGCTGATATTTTTTTTTTCTGGAGTAGAAGTACACTAGCCACATATACCTCCGCTTTTTATTACACCGCCACCGTAAAAAGTTTTACAATTAAAAATATATGTGGGCTAAGAGATTCGAACTCTTGCATCTTCCGATACTACGATATCCAAGCACTTTGAAAGCATTCCTGAACGTAGCGCCTTAACCGCTCGGCCAAACCCACCGTAATAGGAAAAAGGCAGGAAGTACAAACTTTGGCCGACAGACAGAATTTCGCAACTAAAAATATATGTGGGCTAAGAGATTCGAACTCTTGCATCTTCCGATACTACGATATTCAAGCACGATGAACGTTTTCCTGAACGTAGCGCCTTAACCGCTCGGCCAAACCCACAATTTTGCATGAAATATTACGAGGAAGTGCAACCTATTTTCGCTCACAAGATTGAAAAATTTATGCATATATTTTAATGAAAAAATCACAAACAATAATTCATACAGCTATCAGTTTGATCTCTTTTGCCATAGGCAATGGATATTGTTGACCTTACCACAGACGAGACTCCAGAGCCCATTGATGTTCTGGCGTTGAACACCTCGCACCCAGTATTTGAGGCCGTGCTTGAGTTGCGACGTCTTGGACTGAATTTTAGGCAAATTCAACACCAGTCAGGATGTGATGGAGCATTCTTGAATAGAGTGTTCCAGACTCTTGGACTATCCGGTTTTGCAAAAGAGTCACATTTGCCTCAAAAACCGTTTCATAACAGCGATTGGGTGCGAGATTTGCGTATTGAGGTGAGTGAAGATGAGAATGAAGAAGATGAAGAAGAGTATAGACATAACTTGCAACAAAAAGAGGAGGAGATAAGGAGAATGAGATTACAAATCCAGGAACTTCAGCGAAGTAAGGGAGGTGTTAATCAGCCAGTTATTGCGGACTCTGTTTGCATAGATAAGCTCAAAGAACAGATTGAAGCGAGTAGAAGAACTCTACGAGAATCCAATCGAGTCTGTCTTGAGCTTAACGAGTCGATTAGGAAGCTCGACAGTCGTTTGCGATCCGAAAAGGCCAATCTGGAGAGGGAATTGAAAAAGGTTGACGTGGTGGAGGAATCGATCAGCTTATATACAAAAGAATTGAGGAAACTTGAAGCGAAGATGAAGGTCGAAGACGTTGGGGAGGAGATACAGTATGTATCTGATGATGTTATGAGTGGACAGGAATATGGGGAGGAAGAGGAATCTGAGGTGGAAGAGGGTCTAGAACCTGTCTCACTGAACGAAAGAAATTGCGTTGACGAAGAAGAAATATCCTCTCACCATCCACGAAACCCCAACAACATCTTTGATCGATTTGGAGTCAACATGGTAAGTTAACGAGAGAGAACCTCAAATTTCAGGGACAACCCTTTACTAACACGCTGATGCTCATCATAAATGTCGTTTTTGTGCTCCTTTATCCACGACTGCCACCTCCAGCTAACTCAGACTTCACCGGAAAAGTTCAAGGAGTACAAAACGACACTTTCGGGATTGAAATCCTATAGGTTTCGCCCGAATTTCGACCCCAGCAAGCTGACGTCGCCGACGTTTTCTAACCACATCGATCCTGACAAGAGGTTTTGTCCATACGAGATGTCGAACGGGACATGTACGCGAGAGAGATGTGATTTTCAGCACTTCAAAGAGGTAGTCTTGAACGGTAATGAGCTTATTCTAGAGTTAACTAGGGATCTTCCGGCTTCTTCGCCGGAAGAGTATAAGACGTTATTGAATCAGTTATCTAAGAAATTGCTGGAGTCGAAAAGCACGCAACTTGCGTCTCTTTACGAAATCATAAGAGATTTCAGGCGGAATGTTTGTCCGGAAAGCAGTTTCCTGAACCTGAATGGGGTTAGTGGTAGCTGATGGAGAGACAGAGACACCGCCACGAATTTGTAGGAACGAAATAATTTAACTGCGCCACATGAACGACAAACGACGAACGACGAATGACGAGCGAAGCGAGTCAGTAGTCACTAGATTGAGTACTACGTAGAATGATCAGATAAGTAAAATGGGAGAAAGTACAGGGTTAGTAGAATGAGCAGCAGTAACATTTATAAGAGAAACCAACTGTTCTCTTGTTTGCTTGTCAAATGCTCAGTCGACGACGCGTCGATCGACTACTGGATAATAATAATCCGAGGTCACCAATTTTTTTTTTTTTTTACTTTCTTGCCTACAAAACCTCAAATCTTCGGGGATGTGCGGCGATCAATTGGCTCGACTAGGCAGGTGGAGAAACGTTCTTACCGAGAAAAAAACAATCTAAACACTCTTAGCTTGTGTCCAACCACCAAATAGCAATCACATCTTGAGACTTAATCGTGGATTAGTCGCAATAAATAAGCAAACTACAACACAAATTCCATTATGTCCGCTACATTTGTCAGATTCCTCAATTCGGAGACCGGTCCAAAGACAGTCCATTTCTGGGTAAGTGCGGAAACCATCGCTCCATATGAACCAAGTACTAACTTTAATATAGGCACCTGTTTTGAAAGTACGTTAATCAAAGCTGCTGTTTTTACCGCCAAATTCTTTAACTAACCCTACTTTAGTGGTCGCTCGTGTTTGCTGGTGCAAACGATATGGTTAGACCGCCAGAAAAAGTGTCTGGAACACAACAATTGGGTAAGTTAAATCAGATCAAATTGGTACAACAATCAACTAACAGAATCAGCTTTGTTCTTCAC
Organism: Ogataea pini; assembly: GCA_003707665.2. NCBI lineage: Eukaryota > Fungi > Ascomycota > Pichiomycetes > Pichiales > Pichiaceae > Ogataea > Ogataea pini. Next base: position 429,368 of record PPKL02000002.1, on the reverse strand, counting down.
CGGTGTTATCTGGACAAGATGGTCATTTGTTATTAAGCCAAAGAACTATCTTTTGGCCTCGGTCAACTTCTTCCTCGGAGGTGTCGCGGGTTACCAACTTTTGAGAATTTTCAGCTGGAGAAAGTCTGTTGGTGACGACTCTGTTGGAGCTCTTAAGTATATTGTTGGTGCTGCTCCTGTTGCGAATCCAGAGCTCATAAAGGAGACTAAGGCTAAGGAGGATGTCATCAATGCCTCGAATTAGGGAGCAATATGTTATGTGGAAAGTGAATATATTCAATCATCAAACGACGACAAAACGACCACCAAAGCGATCCGTGTGGGTTGTCTGTAAATGATGAACATGTCGTGAATGAACCATCTGTCAACCATGAGTATTTTGTGAATAAATCTTGAAAATAACAGTAGGTAACTCAAACGGACCAATCCTTTATCGGCTCTTGAACAGGAACTAACACCAAGCTAATCAAAAATAACTCACAACTCCGTCCCAATGCCCGTAAATCCCTTTTTGTCAAAATTCTGGTTTCGAGAATGACATCACATCCTCTTGCTTAATCAATCCATTCAACTCATCAAGAATATTACTACTGTTTGGGTTCAAAACTCTGAGTCTGGTCACCAAATCTTCTTTGGCGATGGGCTGTGAAACATGGGACTGAGAAACGTCTTCACCTTCCCCTTCTTCGTCCTCACCTTCACCTTCTTCTTCGTCCTCCTCGTTCTCTTCTTCACCCTCACCCTCTCTCGGAACCAACCCTTTGTAATCATTGAAAGGAAAACTAGTCTTCTTCATCATTGCCGTCACTTTTGAATCATCAACACTTCTACCCTTGTCAATACAATCCAACTTATACTTCATCACTCCCCTGATCCGACAAACAGTCACCCAATCTAACCAACCGGTCGCTTCATAACACTGCTCAGATAATTTTGCATTCTTCAAAATAGTTCTCACATCCTTGTCCATAATGTCTCCAATTTGGAAAGAAACAGCACAAGTCGGACTAACACCATCATAAAACAACTGTCGGGGAATCTTCCCAATTCTGAGTCTGCTTATATCTGAATTGGGGTCGCTAAATTCGTTGAGATGAGAATATAAACTCCGTGGAACCATCAAAGTTTCCTCTCCAGTCTCGATCATTTTCTCCAAATCTTGGTCTTTCAAAGCCTTGACAGACATTCGGAACGCTTCAACCTGATAATCCACAGATTTTTGGTCTCTCGCCGGGTGGTATCCAAGTTTGATGTATGACTGTCTCCAAGGACCTTTCTTAGTTGTGTACGCCACATACGGAAGCGCGAATCGCAATTGTGGCCTTAATCTTGCAGGGAGCATCCAGGAAATGTGTCTTCTTAGCCAAATTGGTTTGATGCCGAACAGTTTATCGAGTATTTCAATACATTGTAGCAGATTGTACGATGGAGAGTCAGGGATGAGTCGCTCCAATCCTCTTTCTCTCAAGTTCTCAACTTCTTGCTTGCATCTATCAAGTTCTTTTTGAAGCACAGGAGCATAAGTTTTAGGTGGTTCGTCGCCCCAATCGACGAAAATAGTGTGTAATTTGACTGAATCACGGGTCAATTCTCCATTTTCATCAATTAAAACGCTACCAACGTACTTGTAGTTGTATGGAATGTCCACTCTTGCGTATCTGAGCAAGGGAGGAATGTCCAAATCTGTATTTTTGAATTGTTTGTTTTGTTGTTGGAAATCCTCCTCGATTCCTCTGGCAAACTCCTTGATTTTGGATAGATCACCTTCACCAACAGATTGTAAAAACGTGTTGGCAAATGGTGAGTTTTTGTGCAAGACTTGAAAATCTGCAAGCTGACGAAATTTGTACACTTTATCCAATGTTCCATGAACGTGAACTTTATAATCAATTCTATTCTTCTCACAATCTTGGAGAGCCATACGAATGTCTCTATTATTTCGAGCCAACACTTTCTTAGGAATTGACACTTTCAGAAGGACATCTTCGGCGAATGTGTGTTTTTCCGAGCTTATTGGATGAGAATATGGATCTTTTGGCCTTAAACGAAGTTCCAATTTGGAATCTGGTTCGATAAAACATTGGGAAATGGCTTCACTGCCACCAACCATAAGGACTGCTTTTTCGACATTTTTCACTCTGAGAGGGTATTCAATTGCAAGAAAACTGGGTACATCGAGCGAGTGAGCGGGTGCAATGTTGCTGGAATTGGACATGGTGAGAAGCTGCTATAAAAGTTGATTGGGAGGTTAGAAAGAAAAGCATCAAATAATCATATGATTTTAACAATTGACATTTGTTTATTGTTGTTGTTTCCATACCGAGTCATACTCGCCGCATTACTACGCCACAAATCCCCGCCACACGCTCACCGCCTCGAAAAAACTGAGTAGTAAAATTTTTTGCTCGTGACAAGCCCTTTAAACATGTTTATATATTGTTTTCATCATCTTTGGAAGGCAAATTTCCTCAAAAAAACATTGAAGTCACCGTTTATTAGGCGTGAAGAACCTCTACCCAGAGCGAATCAGCCAACATAGGCAACAACGGCGGCCAACGCGAACCAATTTCACGCAAATTCGCCTGTTCCACCAAAACATCAAGACATGCCCGAAACGGGAGTCCGGCGCTCGTCCAGAGCTACAAAGGGGATAAATACACGTTTAGAAGATCTTGAAAAACTTGAAGCTGAGGCCGTACTAAGTAAACGCCGAGCAGCCGAGTCTTCAACTGGGGCAAATCCAAAAAAACCAAAAACTACAACGACTAAACGCAAGACCAAAACACCCCCCCAAGAAGAAGTTAGGTGTCTTCCTTGTGGAGCACATGATCTTAATTATAATGAGGAAGATGATGATTTGGGGCTGATGATTCAGTGCGAACAGTGTTCTACTTGGCAACATGCTAAGTGCATGTTTGGGACAGAGAGTAAAAAGAAGATTCCTAAACGGTACATTTGTAATGTTTGTGAACCAACCAATCCGAAATTCGAAAATCTTAAGTTGAAGTTGACTTTTGAAGAATATTCAAAAGTGAGGTTCCCCCAGAAAGAGGAGGAAGAGGAAGAAGATGAAGACCTGGAAATAGAGGACGCTGGAGCACTTGATGACAGTGACGGCGAGTATAGTGCAAATGGAGACGACCTCGAAAAGAACCGCTTGAAAAGGATGACAACAAAAAAGTCCCCGAAAACCCCTAAAACTTCGAAAAGTCCATCAGCTTTAGCAAGCACAACAAAAAACAACACGAGACTTTCGGTCATCAAACAATTCACGAAGAAGTTTAGCGCAAAAGTTCCGAAGGATCATGAGGTGTTACAAGACAAGTCAGTAGAGGATTGGTCAGCGGAGTCGGCTGAAAGTCTTGAAAAGGCATTGTATACAGCATTTCCACCATCTTCACATGGAAAAAATGACTCAATGTCACCGGATTACTTAAATAAGTCGAGAACTCTTCTTTTCAACCTTGAGAAAACCAACTTGATTGACAAGATTATTTCGAATGCGTTCACTTTCACACAAATTGTTCAATTAACTCCAGAGGAAATGATGCGTGACGATTATAAGGAGTTTGCTGATGCTGTTCGCAAGCAATCAATGAGCCAGAGTATACTCACAAACACTTTAGAGAAAGTGAAGATCAAAAGGACTCACAAGGGAGAAGAAATTGTTGAGGAAGATTATCAATTCGACGATATTGGTTCAAAAACAGCGGACGAGAGTCGATTGAACGAAATTGAGAGACTCAAAGAGGAGAAAAGACTTCAAGAAGAACAACGTGAAAGGTCAGTTGAATCTGATACACCACCCCTTGGAGCTCATCTGAACTCGAATTTTCTTACCACACATAACATGGGTAACGACTCTGATGATGAAGCGGGACATGAGAATGGTGGCAAGAATTCGTTAGGTTTTGATCATGATAATGATGATGATGATGATGACGACGATGACGACGATTTCGATAAGATCATTAACGATATTGGCAAACGGAGTGGTACGGTTGACAGGGTTCCTACGCCGCCCGAATCACAGGCAGTCGATGACTTTGGAGGCGATAATGACGACGAAGAAGACAACGATTCAGCATACGATCCGGCAGAGGCAATTCCAATTGACGAGACATTGTGGTCTGGACAATTGGAGTTCTTGCCAATTGCTGAGTTACAAATTACAGCTAAATTTGGAGCCACTTCTGCGGCTGGAGACGCGCAGGAGTCAAAAGTTGCTAAAAGCAGGCGTATAGTTGAGGATTATGCTTCCCATAATGGAAGTTTAGTGGTTGAAGGGCGACTGAATGATGATAAAGCAAATGATTACTTATGGAAGATTATTCAAACACGGGACTTGTATTTGATTGAGATTGTTCCATTACATTCCAGAACACTTGCTGATTTAGAGAATCAGGAAACGGCATTGGTTTTCAAGAAACTTTGGGATTATTTCAATTCAAGAAACAAATATGGAGTAATTGGGTTCAAACCCGCCTACATCAAGGATAGTTATTTGGTTACAATTAATGTTGACAAAGCAAAGATTGAAGGATTTCCGAAATTTTTCAGGCATTTTGATCAGGATGATTTGATTGAAAGATTATCAAAAGACAAAAGATCTGAAAGGATGTTTGCAGTTTTCGTTGCTAGAAAAAATCTGGATTCATTATTGACCGATCGTGATGAAAATTTAGACAGGATTTTGAACAGTCTTGCAGCATAGTATGTAACAAATATATGTACTTTTAGTTATGAGTGTGATTCATTGATTGGTAAGTGTTATATTTTTTTTGCTTCATATTATATGATTATTGGAAAAAAATATAAAAGAAAACCATGATACATTAAAAAGACACCCCTTAAGTCACCGGCTGGATATAAGCACACTTAACAGTCTATTTCTAGTTTGATTCGATATGTCACTAAGAAAAACGTTTAAGCCTTAGCAATAGCCTTCTTGATAGAGTAGTTTCTTTGCTTCTTGAGGACATTAACTTGGAATCTCTCGAAATCAGAAAGTTGTGATCTTCTCTCTCTTTGAGCAATCTTCTTAGCCCACGAGGTTTGAGCCCACTTGGAGTCGATGTCAGCAGCAGCCCACTTCTTGGTAACAGTGGCAGTTCTAGCACCTCTTGGGAGAGACTCCAAAACCAATGGGGTCAAAACGGTCTTACCGAGGGCAATAGCTTGTCTTTGGACAGATGGACCGTCAACAAGGACCTAATAAGGAATGTTAGTATTTGTTAATCTGATTCTTAGTTGGTTGTCTGGACTTACTCTCTTTTGGTCAATCACCTCAACGATGGTGGCGAGCTTGTTGTTCACAAGCAAGACTCTGCCGACTTGGACAAGTCTCCAGTTGGAAGCTTTAACGGTGGTTTCGCTGGACATTCTTGTGTATTTGTTTGTTCCTGTTCAAGCGTATGGCTACAACAACAACCAATCTATAGACAAATAACTTATCTTTAATTTTCTTTTACTGAGTATTGAGTGGAAAATTTGATGAAAATTTTACGATTTCCCTTGCGAACTTCGCGAACCACCGCCGCTGGGTCTTTCGGGGCGCCTCGCGAGTCCGGGGGGGATGAGGAAAACCGCCTGGTGGGAATTCCCTGGTGGGACAGGCGCGCCGTAGACCCCGCGAATGGAAGTGTCAGAAATAATCAAGGCTGTGTTGACTTTCTTGGTGTGGGGTGTATCCTAGGGACTGCGCAAAAATCCAGAAAACCTTCCACCTAACCCTGGATGAAGTCACGTGGGGTTTTTTAGCTGCTAGGGTTTTTCATCATGGTGATTATTTCTGGTCATGTTGGTGATATTTCGATGAGATCAAACTTAGGATTTTTCCATCTTGATGCGATGGTTCTGTGTGTGTTTTCTTTTTTGATCACCACCAAAACCAAGAACATGGCTAGGGTAATTAGCTACCCCATGGTTTTCTTCTCTTCAAGGTAAGTACAGTTTATGAGGAGTTCTTTTTCGCCCCTCCTCCCACACCTCTCTCTGGATGATGACCGATAATTTGCGTTCGAGAAATAGACGGGACCGAAACAACGCCTAGTTTCATTATGGGCCGTCTATACGACATGCGACTACTTATCTTAACTGACTAGATGGACAAGGCGAGTTTACTATGATGTCACAGTTTCACTAACATTGATTAGAAGATGAATAGGGGATGTCCTGAGTTGCAACTTCCGAAATGCCGGTGGTGCCATAGTGGAAAGCTGTTTTTTTTCATTTGGCTTCAGTGTTTTTTTTTTTGGTGTATATTTTACTAGTTTGTTTTTTTTTTTTAAATGAAATAAGCGAATTTCCTTAATGCTGATTATCTTGTGTAATGTTGTTGTCCTTTTAACCAACTAAATTAGCCAGAATATGTCAAGAGCCGCCGGAATTGAACAACAAAATGATGCACAACTGAATCTGCTATCAAGCAAGATTTCCACATTCAAAAACATAGCACACGATATAAACAACTATGCTCAAGAAGATGCGACTGTGCTAAGTAACATGTCGGACTCTATGAATGCTCTTTACGAAAACATCAAAACCACATCATCAAAACTTTCAAGAGTCGTGACAAGCAACCCACAAATGACCAGAATGGTGATTACCGGAGTGTTAGGGTTTTTCATACTTTACTCTGTGTTCAAAATTCTATAAATCGCAAACACGTACACACTTACAAACAAACTGCACTTCATCTCTCGTCAATGTCTTCCACCAGCAACGTCCTGCCCAAGTTTATAGTTACCAATGGCATCACCCCATCTGACCTTGGATCTGTTGATCGGAAGTTGTCTTCTAAGGTTTTTGAAAAGCTCTTCATTCAATTTTGAGAACTTGCTCAAAACTGAGAGCTCAAATTCGCTATCCAATTTCTCAATTGTCTCCACTATGTTAGCTTGCAACACTGACGACTCAGACACTTTTTTGCCCGTGTTCAAAACAACATTACCGTCTTCATAATAATGTATTTTGGCCGTGATCTCACCGGTCAGTTGCGCTGCCTTTTTATCGTATTTGTAGAAGGACTGCCATTTTCCATTGTAGAAGTTTGCGTCGTTCAAGTTCTCGTCAATGATGATGAAATACAACACGTCAGAGTCAGAAGAGTCCGGAACAACAAGTGATTTGTAAAATGATGGGAAATGTTGTGCTGCGTAATCTTCTAATTGCGAATTGAGTTGTTTGATCTCGTCCGAATTGGCGGGTTCGTAATCTTGTGCTGATTCCACGTCAATCACTTTGAGAGTGTCAAAATCGTAATCAAATTTGATTTTCAACACGGGATCATAGAACTTGATTCCTGCTTGGTTGTACTTTGAAATGATACCAAAATCTGTATCAGTCACCCTGACAAGTTTGAAATCTTTGTTGAGATGGTACTCTTTCAGGTTTTCGGAAATCAACTTCCTGGAGCTTTCATTGCTCAATATGGATTTGATGTCGTTGATCAGATTTATGTTATTTCCTGGTGGTGCATCATTGATCATAGACGCAATGATAGATTGTAGTGAGTCGGACATGCTGGCGGAGTGGTGATTCACTTACCAAGTCTGTCAACTCTGCTGATGATAAAGTACCCAGTTGTTCTTTTTTTTGAAAATGGCAGCATTCGGTTAGGTTAGAAATGGAAAATGGGTAACATCCTTGCACGGCAAAGCTATCCCTAAAAAATAATTTTTGCTCCAAAAAAAGGGGGAGGAAAGAAAAGAAGAGTATTCTTGGCGTTTACTACTCTTGACTTGATTAAAACTCACGAATGATGAGTCAATTGCAGACAAAAACCCTTAAAATCCACCAATTAATACCAAATTCGTCACCGTTGCCTTCCCATTTGCTTCTCCGGTTACCATTTGAGTTGCAACAAGAAGTATTTGAGTATATCAATACCAGCTCTCTAGTGAGCTTTCTTTTAGATCCAGAGTTGAAATGGCCTGCCTTTCAGGTGATCAAAAAAAATGTCACGCTGATTCCTTCAGAGGTTGAGCGTTCACCAGTTTCGCACATTGACAGATCATTGACTGTGGATTCGTCTCAATATCGGCTTTTTGAAAGGTTTCTTAAGGATAACAATGAAAAAATCAATTTTCTAGTGATATCATGGAAACTCAAATTTAGAGAAGTTGAGTTCTTCATTGAAAATTGTCAGGGAATCAAAATTGGCTGTTCGAATCTAGAAGACTTCTACATGTTTCGAAATGGCAAATATCTGAGTAAGGTTAGATCTCTTAGGGGATTGATCTTATGCTTTGGTATGTCTAATCTTAACACAAGCAAGGAGCTTTTATCTAAACTGACACATCTGGTGGAATTGGATGTGAGTACCAATTCTACAATGTACCATTCGCGGGAGTATGAGCGGATCGTTGAAAATATCATTCGAATCAATCCAAACATCGAGACATTGAAGCTGAGAATTGACACACTGATTTCAAGTCCGATGCCATTGTACTTGAAAACCGTGAGCAAACTCAAAGTTCGTAAGAGAATTAGCGTTAATATGCGCGATAGTTCACTGACGGGATATGGGGGTAGAAATTCTTACAACGAGACGATTTTCAAGAGCGTTCAATCAGCGATTAGTATGATTGGTTATCGCAACATTTATGAGCTGGATTTGTCGCTCAAAGAGGAGACTGACTCGAAATACTCTGACTTATCATGGATAAAAGATATGACTGGTTTAAACAGTTTGACAATCAAAATAATCGGAGACAAGCAGACCCATGCAGACTATGTTTTGGGACTTGAGAATCCAAACCTGAGTCAATTGACAATATGTGGAGTTTTATTGAATGGAGATTGTCTGAAAAGACCTGACCAAACATTTGGATTCAAGAAACTTACTAATTTGAAAATGGTAACATTTTCTAATTGCGAATTTGATGAGATTGCTACCAGACTTCTGAAGGACGGATTACCACGACATGTTGAGAGTGTTTGTCTTACAAATTGCAAACTAGATTGGGCGAGCTTGGATTTCCCACTGAACGTTGGCAAAATCTGTGTGTTAAACTCAACCAAAATAGAGTTTTCGCCTCAAGTGATCGAGAATTTCAGTTTGACACCGCTTTTGTCAGAGTATATCAAAATGTATCACTTTGATAGAAGATATTCTCTGGGACTCGAGGCTCATGAGTTCAATTGCAACGGCACAGTGGAAAGATTTCATCAGCCAATAGACTAGAAATCAAGGTTGCGTCAAGATTCAAAAAGTTTTAAATAGCCGCTTGGAGAACCCCAAAGCTAGAACAAACAAAAGTGTTATTGTATTTTCGAGAAGTTTTTTTTTTGAAGGTATTGAAGGAACGCAAAGAAATTTAGGCGTGAGTCGTCGAGAACATCTGCAGCATATTATTAGAAGTCCTCAAGTGACGCAAAGAAAAAGCCACAGAGAAATGCGGAACTACTGGATAAGACAGTAGACATGTGACGTGGCAAGGAATGCAGCAACGCTGACGTGAGGAATGCAAAATAAGATACAATAAAGTATTAGTTTGTTGGCATGAAGTAAGATGTCGAAATTTTACTTGAAAGATTGTTTGATTGTGTAAGTCCTTATTTCCTGCACAGAAGAGCAGGAGATATTCCAGCTTTGGCCGAGACGATGAGAGCTATTCTCTAATCAGTCCAGTAAGTAGCTGACGGCAGTCGGCATGACGGCAAAGAACAAACAGGCTAGCTGCAGATAGGGGTAACCCTATTCAGGAGGAACGACTTCTATTGGTTCACTCACATGTTCCAAAGTGTCAAAGCTTAAATTTCACCATGTTGAAAGTAAGGGGTGAGTTGGCTGGCACTTAGGGTGTTTAGAATAACGCAACAAATAATAGAAAAATCGAGTTTGATAATAATAGATGAGAAATTTGCGAGACAATAGAATACGGGAGCAAGACTCTACCAAGTAAGCGATCGGGCTATTGAGATTACTAAGCCACCACCAAGGATCTGATTGAATTGAGAAGGTCAATGTCTCTGGCCATTGACCCGTCGAGTGTGGCTCGGATGAATACAAGTTTTGGTCTAGGCTACTTAAAAATTGAATGCTGATCCATATCATTGTTAAATCTCAGGGTGCTGGTACTTCCCAAAGGGGTGATACCTAAAATAGACATTAGGTCGTGTATTGTAGCTATGAGTTGTTGGAGTTGAATTTTCTTTTCTCAAATCGATGTGGCTCGAGAGTTACCAGAAAAGGAATTTAAGTACGTTGGTGCGCAGAGAGATAAGAGCATGAAAACAATAGGAAACTGACATATTTGCTAGTGGGACTTCTATCTGCAGTTCCGCTTCAGGAACCTAGTTGGTGATTCTCGGACACCAATGCAGACATTTTCGCGGCCTATTCCGAAATTTTTCACACGTCGTGCTCCCCACCCCACTGGAAAAAAAAAACCCATTTCCCCTGGGAAGATGTTATCTATGAAACTTTTATGTTGTCTCTTGGTTACAGCGTACAAGAAAGAGAGCCCACATGTAAGGAAGCCCGCATGTAAGGAAGCCCGCATGTGAGAGTAGCAAGTTTCTAAAATCTCCCCTTCCTGTTTATCAGAGATACGCTATCAAAATGACTTCATCTGACTTCTCATTTCGATGATTTCTTGATTACTTTTGAACAACCTTTCCAAACAATACAGATGTCGGTACTTGTTCCACTCCGGGTCCAGCGATTTTTGTGCCGTGCTGAGTTTATCTCTATCTTCATTTTGAAAAAAAAAACGAATCGAGGGAGCGCGCATGCAAGATAACTATTGAAACAAACAAGGCGCATTGTTGCAGTAAAGAAAAATAAGCTGATTGTTTGGGCCAGCTCATGCAATTGTTGTTAATTGTTAAGTTTAAACAATCATATCTTTCTATAGGATATTTCATTTCTCTTTCTGTCATTAGCAGAGATTGCACAAATTTATCGTATTTATTGTATTGCAATCCCGCATACCCTTCCTGTTCTCCTACACATACCGGTGCGACCTTCCAGGTTGTATATTCTCAGTTATCCTCAAGAAACCATAGACAAAATTGTATATCCAACAGTCTCCTTTGGACCCCGTTCAACTCAATATCTTTCTTTTCGTTGTGTGATTCCTCTCTGTTGTAACCGGGATTTCGGCGGACCCTGCCTCTGCGCCCAAATATTCACACATAATAATCATGACTTTGAACTACGACCAATATCAGTTGCATGAATATATGGAAAGCGCAAGCCTGAGCCCGAACACAAATCAAAACCATAAACCTCATCAGCAATTTTACCAACAATTACAACAATCTTCCTCCATCTTGACAAATAATGCATACAATTTCAACGCCGAGTATTCATCATTATACAATGTTCAGTTTGGTGAGCCTGTGATCTCCAATGACAATTCACTTTCAATTACAGACTCGAATATGCTTTTGTTTGGTTCAATCGCACTTGACGATAGCAAAACTAACGATTTTGAAATGACTCAGCCAGTGATGGAGTCGCCCATCTCGTCATCATCATCGTCATCTCTTTTCGAGATAAACACGCTATCACCAATGCTTTCATCTGAGTTCCCAATTAGTGACAGGTTCGAGAAGTTTGATGAAAGTTTGATGCCATCATTTGAGGACTATACTGCAACCGCAAATACTACCACCACCACCGCCACCACTACCCATAGCATACAAACAGCACCGCCACACTCTACCGGGGCTACACCGCCACACGCCAGTAGAGACAAGGACTTTTTCAATCTCAAGAGTTTCCAGAATTACTCTGCAGACCAAGACTACGACATTAGAACAATCAATACTGCCGAACTGACAAAACCGTTTTCGGATAGAGCGAATTCGCCTGTTCTCAAGTCTCAAGCTTTGTTGGCAGACGATGTGTTCGCTTTTACGGAGCTCGCCATGACCGCTGATCCGGCAGCACTTATTTCTGGTCCACCTTCAGCCAAGATGTCACTATCTCCGGAGATTGGTGCATCTAATGAATTTGTGGCTGAGTTGGTGGATAACACTGAATCTCAAGAAACGTCTTCTCCTGCGAACAGCGTGATGCATGTTGGCAACGACAGCGAATTGTCACTCTCGCAGAGAAAGAAGGACAAGTTGAAAAAGATTAGCGACTCTAGATTGTCATTGTCGCAGCTTTCGTTTGTTCTGAATTTGGCAAACGATATCCAGGAAACCGCCAGACGCGAAAAAAATATCCTCACGATTTTGAAGGAGGATTTACAATTCCCGTTGGGTGAGAAAACCTGGATCAGAGACACTCCTCAATCAGAGCGGGTAGTTCTCATCGACAAGCTCTGGCAGCTTGTTGAGCAAAAATACCAATATGGATATTCCAGAGACATTCTTTCGATAGTGGTGAGAAGAGCCAGTTACTATCTGATGCAAGGACGTTTGCGCAGAGAAAGACGCATGGAGAAGAAGAAGAACGGTGTTTTACCTTGGAAGCGCAAAAACTCCAAAGTTTAAAAAAAAAAACAGCTTTTTTATAACCAGTCTTGTGATTTTTTTCCTAACTTTATTTGTTTTTATGGGATTCAATGTGCCTTTATTTATCTAGTTTTTATTTTTTTTTTGTTTGCTTGGGATTGTTTTGTGCTGTCGCGCTTTCTTCATTTGAATATCGTGATACTTCTGTTTGTTAATTAGACTTCTTGTCGCACTTGTGCCTTTCTGTCAACTTGGAGATGTGTACTTGTTCACCAGTCATGTGCATTAAGCTATTGTCTGTGTGAGGATGGAGTGCTATTGTTGCACAACTGCAAGGCTGAAAGAAAAAAAAAGTGTAGTAGGCGAGAAATCTGGTGAACTGCCTAACGAGAACTTTGCCCCAGTGGGGCTTCCTGAAGCAGCCGGCGCGTGGTGCGACTCAGCCGTACGCGGGAAGCCGTACGCCTGATTGCGCCTGCCGCTTTCATGGAATTCATCGGAAAGATAGCAAAAATCTCCCGCAAAAAAAAAAAAAAAAATCGCCCGTAGTGGCTCCTACGCGACGAGGCGGTCTGTGCGAACGCTTATTTATACCGATTGCGGGCTGGGCCAGCATATACTTAGTTGCTCTAAGTAATTCAAACCCGTCATTTTTAACAACATCTAGCAACTTCAGTAGTCCAGCCTCGTGCCCTGGCTTGCAAGCCCAGGAAATAGCTAGCCCAGCCGTCCAACAGCCACCCACCAGCCCGCCAGCTCTCTTGTTCTAGACCTGCGGCTTGTAATTTTCTGTGTCGGCACAAACTTTTTCTTCGTCCTCGCCGCCCGGTCGAGACCTTTATTATACGCATCTCTAGATTGTGGAGATGCTTTGCGCTAGCAATTTCACAATAAGCTTGACGTGAGAGCGGCAGTTTTGCTGGGCTTGGTACACTACGGAATAGCAGTCCCACAGGATCTTTCTGCCTGGCGCAAAAGTCTACGGCTTCGGCTTCTCTTGAGGGGCTTATTCGGATCCCCGTATGGGATGTGTCTGGTGTTTGCTGGAAAAAAAGTTTTTGAGTACTATATGGGCCTGGCCAGACCAAATAGAGAAAAAAAATTAATTAAGCCGAATCACAAGCCGCAACGGCTGTATATATATCTCATGGCTACTCGTCACTTGAGGATGTTAATTCGTTTAGTTTGGTCGTAAGAGTTTTGGTATTGAGGTTCGAATTTTTTGTTGAGTAACACCGCCACGTCTGATGAGCTCACACCGCCACGAGCTCGAGCGGTCAAACCAGCACAGCCACGGCCAAGCTCCCGGGCATGGCTCAGCTGATCCTGGCAACGACCAGTCGTCGTCTCATTCTGAGTTACCACTTCCACAACGATTCACCAGAACAAGCAGCACGAAACGATTCAAACTCCCTAACTTTGAAATGTCACTTGGTCGACTTGCTCCATTTGGCAATGACATGGCGATGATGCCACCAACAGCTTTACTCTCTCCTTCAGATACCACAACAGAATCACCACTTCCTTCGCCAAATTCTCCTGGAAACTTCGATTTTTCGGCAATACCATCAAGATTGACAGTTCCGGACTCGGATTCAGACACTGAACACCCCTCTGACCACTCTCGACGTTTCCATGATAATTCTATTACCCTCTCTGAACTTTGGAAAGACCGCGATTTCTCTGACCGTTCAGTACCAGCCCACCATAGGTTTTCAGATCCAACCCGCGAAGGAGTAGGATTACGAAACATCACACCGCTCAAGACCTCGTGGGATGGAAATACACACGACAGTTGGGACCATGCAGATTTCCTCACTCCCACATTGTCAGGAGCACCCGACGGATTCAATTTCTCCAAAGAGGAGATCGCGAAGCTCATAAAGGAGATACATTGTACGAGTTTGGACCCTTCAGTGCGTGATGATGGCTCCCCCAGTACACCGACCACGCCAAGTGCACTCGAAAATGCCCCTTATGACTTGGAAAATTCAGTAAACGTGCTGACGAAGCTCAAACCACGACAGCTTCAACACCTGAACCAAATGAAAATTGTCCAATGGTACTGCTGTCAATGCGGCAAAAGTTATGGGAATTTACACCATTTTGTTGTCTCTTGTGATTCACTTCCCGAGATGGCAACAAAGGCAAAAGGCGAATCGATTTCACACGATCCAACTGATTACGACACTGAACTTTGGAGTGCGATTGTTGATTTCCTACTAGACCAAACTATCAATCGTTTTGACTGTGTTCGTTGCAGTCACATGATGTGTCCCTACTGCATAAAGGCTCGTCTTAGCGACCTGATCAACAAGTGAGGAGGCTCACTATCTCAGGACAATCTACACATTCTTCCGTGTTTCACTTCCACATTTACTGGATGTATTTGAGAAGATGTGTTCATCATTTTATTATACCTACTGGAGTCTTTTGATATGCTTTTTTGATATGCCTTTTTTTTAGGAAGTTTCGATGATTTGGAGGGGTAAGGGTGTTTGATTAATGAATCGCTTTGCTGACAGTCGGCTAGACCGAGTGTCAGAATTATACTACGTATACTTAACACACGCTAATAGATATGACTAACGGAGAAAGAGCCACGGCGAAGCCGTCATTTGCGAAGAGTGAGCAATGGGAGGTCGTGCTAAAGTCAGCAAACGCAAATGAGTCAACGTGGAAGATCCACTAATTCTAGTAGTGAGATCAACGAGATCATATCAGATCAATCAGATCAATCTGTCGCCCTGTCAATCTGTCACCAAGTGAATCAGAATCTTTGTGGTGTACGGATGTTTAACCTTCCCCAACTTTTTTTTTTCCCCTCGAACAAAATATCATCCATCGACTAAACTAATCTTTCTTCCTTATTCTTTATCTCCCTTTAGTCCTGCTTATTTTTCCCACCATACCATGTCCAAATACGACGAGGATGACATCGTTGATTATGGAAACGAGGGCCTTGACGAAGAGTTCAATGAGGATAATTTAAACGACAACGAATACGATCAGTTATACGAACTTTTGCCCTCGTTCAAGGCGAAAACTAAAGACTACCAACTCAAAGAGATTGAACTTAAGGAGATTCTTTGGAACAATTATTTTGATCTCGATACTTCAATTGAGGAAGTAAGATCCAACTACAAGCGTAAGTATTCACATTATTTTTTTCCCCTCTTCTTCACTTGTAAGATCACAAGATTCTAATTGCCTTCGATTTCTGTCTTTCAGCTACACTGACTCAAAAGCCACTTTCAAAACTACAATTACTTGCTCAGAAGAAAAAAAATGAAGCCTCTGAATTGCAGGGGACGCAGCCTCCTAAAGGTTTGTCCGGACTTGCCGGATTGAGAGCCGAACAAAAGAAAGGTCTGTCGCTGTTGGTGAAGGAGGCCAAACCAGCAAGTCCATTGTTGAAAAGACTATCAAAAACAGAAAAACCTTTAGGTCTTGCAAGATTGACGGTAAAAGTTCAAGCAAGTCGAGAAAGGCCCACAGAAACCAAAGTCACGCCATCAGAAGAGCCGCTTCCGCAACTACCCCAGCCATTCGAATTTGAATTTTCAATCAATATACCCCAGTTTTCAATATTGACTAATCAATCAAACAATAAGCTAAGCAATTTCTTCTTCCAATACAGCGATCAACAAGAAAATAAAAGAAGAGTATTGGGATCTTCTTATGAGAAAATATTCACCACATTTACTAACGATTCGAAAATAGCTAAAAAATCGGCCTCCAATTTCGTCAAACCAAGTCCCGACGAAAAGGTGAAGAACGTTACCGAATTAGCGAAGAAAATTTCTGAGATCAACCTAGAAAAGGAAAAGACAAAGCCTAAGAAAACTACCACCAAACCGAAAAAGAAGATAGACATTGATGTCGAGCTCAAAAAGAAGAACGCAAAGGCCAACCTATCGTTTGTGGTGATCGGACATGTTGATTCTGGAAAATCAACACTGATCGGTCGACTACTATACGATCTGGGCATTGTTGACTCTAAAACGTTGCACAAACTCACCAAGGAGTCGGAAGCTGTTGGGAAAGCTTCGTTCTCACTAGCATGGGTTATGGATCAAACACCAGAAGAAAGAAACCGTGGAGTGACAGTTGATATTTGTCAAACTCAGATCGAGACTGAAACTTCGAGATTCACCATTATTGATTCTCCTGGCCATAAAGCTTATGTTCCACAGATGATAAATGGTGTCAGTCAGGCTGATATCGCTGTGGTTGTGATTGATGCCTCATCATTTGAAAGTGGATTTGGTCATAATGGACAAACAAAAGAACATCTCACCATCGCACGTAATTTGGGGATCGACAAATGTATCGTGGTTATCAATAAGATGGACACTATAGATTGGGATGAGAAAAGGTTCAACGAGATTTCTTTTGCGGTGAGAGACTTCTTGATGGATGAATTGGAATATAAGCGTGAGCAAATTGAATTCATTCCTGTTTCGGGATACCTCGGGGATAACGTCGTGAAAAGAAGTGTTAATTTACGATGGTTTGAAAAGGGAGATCTGATTGAGACCCTGGAGGATGAGAGTAGATCCAGAAATCACCAGATTGACAAAAATGAATCGTTTGTGCTGACGGTAAATGACGTTCAGACTACAAGCAAGAGCGATGAGTTATTGGTCAGTGGTAGAATCAATAGCGGAATATTGCAACCTGGAGAGTCGATCAAGATCTCACCGAGTCAAGAAATTGCCGTTGTTGATTCCATCTCGATTACCACCTCGAATGTTGGATCTTCCAATATCAAGAACGAATCACAAGATTTGGCAGTTGAAGGGGAGTTTGTGGAATTGAAACTGAGAAAACTCGATAATGTTGAGAATATTAAAGTAGGTGATTTGGCTACAACTGCCGGAAAGGAGATCAGATCAGTGAAGAAGTTCCGTTGCGATCTGAAGATGTTGGATTTGGACAGACCTCTTTTGATTGGTACACCATTCATTCTTTTCAGAAACAATATTTCCATCCCAGCGAGATTATCAAATATCTTTACAATTCACAGTAAAGATGGATCCAAGAAGAAAAACAAAAAACATTTGAGTTCAAATAATCATGCTTCAGTGGAGATTGAAGTGATGGAAAGAGAAGTTTCATTGTTAACATACGAACAGAACAAGAAATTAGGTGGTTTGGTAATCAGGAGAGGAGATTCCACCATCGGAACAGGGATAGTCACCGAACTATGTTAGAGTATATAATCCACCGCCAACAAAACAAAAC
This sequence comes from Ogataea pini, assembly GCA_003707665.2. Classification (NCBI taxonomy): domain Eukaryota; kingdom Fungi; phylum Ascomycota; class Pichiomycetes; order Pichiales; family Pichiaceae; genus Ogataea; species Ogataea pini. Next base: position 411,707 of record PPKL02000002.1, on the reverse strand, counting down.
TCAGCATAAGGATAAGAAAACTCAAGTTTTTACCTGATTTTTTCGTGCGTTCATTGGCTTTTACCAGTTGAGTGCTTCCAGATTTCATATTAGCGATTGTGTCATCTTGATAATCGTTTAACAAGGTGATTGAGTCGTTTTGAAGTTGCAATTGCATGCCCATTTCGTTGATCATTGAATTAATTTCCACCATTGATTGTTCTATTTGATTGACGGATTCGAGATGGGCATTTTTCATGTCCAAAAGTATGGTTTCATTTTCTTTGGATAGTTGTTGTAGTTGTTGTTGATCGAGGGATGATGTGAGTTGGGTGTAGTCGTCGGTCACCTCCCCAGCCTTCTCATCATTGTAGTCATTGATTGTGTCATAGTCTGTGTTGGCTGTGTAGAATTCGCTGGTATTCAAGGAAGACTTTGTTAATTCCTTCTTTCTTTCCATTCTCTTTGCATTGATGTGAACAAATTGATTTGAAACTTCTGTTAGCTTTAACCCCAGAGCTTTGACGATGTTTTCTCTGATTGCTTTGAATGTGGTGTTCATTATGGTCACATACTGTCCGTAGTCGCCCATTGTGAGAAGGTTCCTACCGATTTCCTCGACTGATGCCTTATTATCGATCTGAGCGTTGAGGAGCTCAGAATATTCGTTTAAGCTCCTGAGTTTTCGACTGATGACGCTGAGTTGAAGTTTGAGATTTGAATCGATTTTGTCTTTTTCAGATTCAGTGAGTTTCTTGGAGTGGGAAAGGAGGTAGTCAGTTTGAATATCGGTGATGAAATTGCCCAGTTCGCGTATGAGCTTGTAGAGGGTTATTGAGTCGGCAAGGAAGGTGTTATTTGCGCCGAATTTAGCGGAACCAAAGGCCTTTTTAAGCGGAACTGGAGCCTCCAGTTCCTGTTGGTAAACTGACACACATTTCTTGAAGAAGGGCGTCAAGTCGGACATGGTGGGCGGTCTTACTTGAAGAATCAACATATCAATCAGTGTCAACTTGATAATTTAGTTGTAAGCGAGAAATTAACAAAAAAAATCCCAAACATCCGTGCACCATCAGATTGAGATAACTGACTGCTTGGGAGTTAGAAAAAAAACACATTAAAAGACAGCAAAAGGAGGAACACAGGCAAAACACACACGCCTCCCGAATTGCATTGACTCACTCCGGTCCTTCTACGCCTGAATCCTCCGAATTGTTTTGTGTTGCCGAACAAATCAAATAGTTTCCCGATTCAATGAACCATTTTGACGAAGAAAACGTGTGGGGCGACGCTCCGCCATCCGGAAGTATCAATCCATCAGTTAGTGTTCTTTTCAGCCCAACAGACAACCCATATTCCTCAGCTTATGTAAACCAATTTGAATCTGATATTAACGAGTCTGGTGATGATCAACTACAGGAAGTGGATTTCAAATCGGAGCCAGAGCCAGAGGAAAATTTGCCTACAAATGACAACATCAATGAGTTGAGCACCACCATGAATGCTGTTTCGATAGAGCAGGCTGAACCAACTAATGAGGAGATCGAAAACATCAAACAACGTAATAAACAACTTTTGTCCTCCCTCATCCAAGACGAAGATAAAGACAATCTTCTATCAGCATCCGGTGTTGTTCTTGATGACACACCAGATCTAAGCGAGACTCTCTTCAACTCCAGAGGAACAGACCTTGATGAAGGTCCGTTGGGGAATATTCTCAACCTGGCTTCTGGGACAGCTCGCATGTCCTCTGAAACAGCTTGGACTCCGATGTCGGGTATAACGTCTCCAAATAAGAAGACGAGAGTTTTCCGGCCAAGAAGAGTCATAAAAAAGGACACCTCGGAGACTGCCTCGGCAACGGCCTCGGCGAATCCCCTAGATCCGCTGTCATCTACCTCCAATCAAACCGAAGAAGAAAACCCCTTTGTTGCCAAAAAACAATCTATAATTGCATCAGTTGATGAACCATTATTCGATATCCAAAAGACATCGTTGTCAGAACCTTCATCGCCAGAACGTCCGAAAAACACTCCCTCCCGTCCCCAGCCAACTGGGCCAGCAGAGAGTCTCGATATCACTGTCGGAGATCCAATAAAGGTCGGAGAATTGACTAACGCTCACATCGTCTACACCATAAGTACAAAGACCAAATCTTCTCTCCTCCAGAATGAGGAAACAGTCGTCACAAGAAGATACAGAGACTTCCTATGGCTCTATAATCAGCTTGCAAATAATCATCCAGGCCGTATCATTCCTCCTGCTCCTGAAAAACAAGCATATGGCAGATTTGACGAGAAATTCATCGAAAATAGGAGACTGGCATTAGAAAAGATGTTGATAAAAGTAGCAAAGGAACCGGAGTTGCAAAAAGACTCAGATTTCATTCTCTTTTTGCAGAGCGAAAGATTTTCAGCAGAATCAAAAGAAAGAGAATTTATACATTATCACGGCGGAGCAGGAGATGAAGGAGGAGAAGAAAATGATTTCTCTACGTCTTCGATCATCAACACCGCATCGTCAAACTCGGGAAATGGTGGATTCCTTAGCTCCTTGATTGGCATAAACATCCCAAAATACGTCGAAAGCGATCAGTTCATCTTGAGCAAACAGGTTTATGTAGAAAACTTGGACCAACAGTTGAGGTCCCTTTCTAAAACACTCGATTTCATCCTGGAAAAGCGAGAAGAAGTCATTGCCTCGTTGAATGAGCTTATTTTGCTTATTCAGCAACTGACAGATCTGGAAATCAACACCGAAATAAGTGAACTCTTCGCAAACTACGAGGAATTGCAAACGAAGGTGAAAGAACTGCTGGAAAGAACAAACCTCCAACAAATACTCACACTGGGATCAACAATCGACGAATACATCCGTACACTCGGTTCAATCAGAAATTGTTTTGAAACTCGGTTCAAACTCTGCAACAACATTGTCACATTACAAAGTCGACACTCAAAGTTGCAAAAAAACCTGATAAAATTCAAAGCCAAAAATCACAACCAATTCGATAAAATCAAAAGATACGAAGATGAGCTAGGGACTTTGGAAAATTCAATCACTAAACAGGAAGAATTCAAAATTGAATTTAACAAAAACTTACAACAAGATCTAGATAAGTTTGAATTCGATAAAATCGAAGACTTCAAAGGAACTATAGAGATTTATTGGGAAGGCCTTATTGAAAGACAGAAGGAATTGATTGAATTATGGGAAAGTTTCTACGATAAGTGTAATTTTGAATAGTTGATTCAAATATGCTGATATTGGCGTGATGTTGTAATATACATTTTTCCAGGTTTTTTTCACTGTACCATATAATCCCGGAGAATTTCAGTGGCTCTTTTCAATGATCTTTTGATGAATTTGCTTCACTCGTCATTCATGCCAGTAGCACCTCCCACCCCCAATCCTTCATAACAGTAGTCCAATGAGCCCAACTCTTCATCTTGTCATCATCAAGTTCCTCATCGTCACCTCCATTAACCGCCTCACTGATCCTCCTACTTAAACTAACAAATCCATCCTCCTCCTCGTCATCACTACCACTGCCAGCACTGGCAGTCTCAAATCTGTGTTCCTGCTCCTTCTTTCTTCTCATTATGTTCTTTCTAGACCAAACTTCTTTCACCACTTCCAAAGCTCTATCAATATTCCCAATCCACATTTTAGAACTCAATAGTTCCCATCTTTGTTTAACCCACTCACGTTCCTCTCCTGGCTTGGCCTCACAGGAAGCCACCAAAAGAGGGAAGATATGTGTCACACAGGTCCGTGAAGAAGTTGGGATCGACGCCAAAAGCATCAACACTTTCTCAGCAAGTTTATGGGACGAGAATGAAGGAACTTCAGGAACAGCTTGATGAAGATAAAGAATCGTAGAGTACCTATAAGCCTCTGCGGTTGCCACAGCAGATGCCAAATCGAACAGAGGATCTTCAATTTGTGAATTTTTCAAAACTGGTGGCTTCCAATTTTCTAATTCTTTCTTCAGTTCCACAGCTCTTGAAACAATACTCAATGAATTTTTAGATTCTTTCCGAACTTTCGATATCAACGTCGCAACATTACCAATGATAGGGAATAACGTTTGAGCAACACCCAAGAGCGGATCAACATCTTCACCGTCTGCCATGCCAAATGATTGAAACTTGTCAATCAATGAGTAGGATCCACTCAATCTCCGTTTTTTGTTGCTCTTATGACCATCTCGGTCGTATAGCTGCATTAGAGGATTATCCTCACCTTCTTCTTCCTCTGCGTCACTTGTCATTCTAGCTAAAACATCGAAATAAACCCAAGCGTTGAACAAAAACTGCATCTCTTTTGATAGTTTCAAGTCGGGGTTAGTAACACTCGGGGATGAAGAATGAACGCTGGAATGTGAACTTGAACGACTCAAACCTGAAGATCTCAAACTCTCAGTTTCATCGTCTGAAATAGCAGAAATGCAATTCGCTCTTTGACTCGTCTTCAAACTGTTTAAAACTTGTAAGATCATCGTCCTTGCCCCTCTAAGATGTGCAATACCTGTCGAAACGTGCCTGTCCCATGCTTCAGCCATCGCAAGTGCCAAACAAGAGGAAAGAGCAACTTCTGGTGGTATAGATTTCGCACTCAAACCATGGACTAGCTCCACGATAGCATTCTTCATATGCTTCATTCCTTGCGATCTGAGTTGAGCATCGCCTCTTGCAACGTGGAAACAGGCCATGGCACTGATAGCATTGAGAAGAACAGGATGATCTTTCGATAATGGCATCATATGTGTTCTCCAAGGATTCTCAGTAGGACCATTCTTGATAGACATGATTCCACAGGTGTATCTGTCAAAAGCACTCAACATCTTCATCGCTTGATCATTTGGCTCTAATGATTTGGGGAGATTGTTCAAAAAAGCATAATCTGTGACCTCCATGATTTGAGGAGATTGCACCAATTGTGTGTTGTGTCTCGGAGACTCATGTTCATTCAATAAACTGTGTGGGATTACAACCTGTCCGTATCGCTTTCTCTCTGAAGTTCGATCATCTGGAGTTGAGCCGGTACCGGCACCAACCGCTCCCGGGGAGTTGGGGAAAAGTTCAAAGTTGGCCGGACTTGGTATATCATTATTTTCGAAGTTTGTAAACGCATTTATCAAGGTGGAAAAGCTTGGGGATATCATATTAGGCTTGTTTTGACCCGAAACTGAGCCCGAGGAAGTCGAAGAAAGGGCTAATGAGTTCGAATTTGCAACAGGAGATGGAGCAGCACTTGCGTTCGGTGAGTAAGATGATTTGAAAAACATATTGTATGCAGGACTAGCTGTGATTAGCTGGTATTGCTCCATTGCTGAAGGGTTTTCTTCAAGTTGTGCCATGAGCTTTGGTGAGTCGAGTCGGCCGTTCACTGTAGTCGAATTGTTGAGTATCTCATAGAGTGGGTTTCCAGGAGTGAAAGGGAGGGGCGTTTTTGGATTGTCCTTGAAGACATTCAAAGGCGAGGGGGCGTTGCTTTCACGTGATTTTGGTACGTTTTGAGCCTGTTGGAAGTAAACTTCTGATGGTGATTGAATGCTAAATGGAGAAAGTCCCGAAGGAGGCGAAGGTGGTACTTTTGAAGCTACATCTGCCAGAGAGGAGAGTAAAGAGTGACGAGATTCATCAACAGTGGGGGTTTCCTCTGTTTTGACCACCACCGATGACTTCCGAGAAGATGGATTTGAACTATGTTCAGAACTAGTCTCACTCTCAGCCGATAAGCTAGCTGGATTCACTGTCTGTGAGCGTTTCTCAGCTGCTATTTGCCCTCTTTGACGTTCTTCAAGGTGTTTTTTCTCAACAGATTCAGCCAATCCGTTCAACGTCGACGCAATGGTTGCTGCCAGTTCAGGGTTTTTGCCACTTGCAATCAAAGCGTTGGCGATTGCGATTTCCTGAGTGGATTTACCTGTAACTGAGAGGGTCGCCGCCTCTAACGCTTTTTGTAGCACAGAAGGCCCTGTCATCGGCTGTGAATCGGCAGCCGGAATTGTCTGGCCATTGGAAGCGGCTCCGGCGGCAAAACTGGCAGCATTTTGAGGTTTCGCTGCTGTTGTAGCTGATTTTCTTTGAGAAGAAGACGAAGGATCATTAAAAGAAGGGTTTTTTTTTTGAAAAGAAGCTTTTTTTGAGGGCAAAAAAGGATCTTTTGTGGGCGTGGCGGAGTTTGTGGCTGATGAGGTAGATGATGATGTGGCGGTGGAGCTGACGGATTCTTGTGAACTATCTCTTGTCATTTTCAGACTGGATGAGGTTTGTGAAAAGTCTCGCCACTTGAAGTTCATGGAATAACCTCCACAAACAATGTTCTTCCTCACACAGTTGAGACAAAATGGTTTTTCCTCACCACACTTGAGTCTTTTTTTTTTGCAAGTAAGACATCCATTTCTGGACTTGGTTTTTTTGGTCTTTGGAGGGACAGGGTCCTTTGCTGTAGACGATGTCGACATGATGGACGGTGGTGGTTAAGGTGATGTGGAGACTTAGATACAATTAGAAAAACCGGGAAGAGCAAATTAAGATGATTTTGTTATGTTCGAAATTGTTGATCGATCGGTTTACATCATATGGATGGTCCCTGATAGGAATGACAATGCTCTGTTTTATCAAATCCACCCTCGCACCGCTGTTATTTTTTTCATATCTCTGGGCACGATTGACTTGCCTGATTAGGAAAATGTTTCCTTCGCGGCTCTGGAGGTCCATGAGAGATGATTGATTAGTGAATGACGGGGGTCGGTATCCGGCGGCGAAAATAATTGAGTGCGGCGGAATCTCGAATTACGCTTGAGCAGACAAATAGCAGCAGTGACATGCAAGAGTCCGACGGTCTTCAAAGACCCCGTAGGAACGAAACACCAGCGATCATTGACAGATTTTTTCAACTTTTTCTTGAAGTCGAGGAAGGCCTACAAAATCAGGCTGTGCAGATGAAATGTAAAAATAAAAAAAAAATAAAAAAAATAAAAAAAAAATTTCAATCACGTAGACACAGCTTTGAGTCGTTGGTTGATGATAGAATAGCCATGATGAGAGCTGTTGATACACAGGAAAAGAATAGGCTTGCACCACTCAGCCATATTGGCCCAGTTTGTGCTCTACAAACGCACGGCGATTATCTTCTATCAGGTGAAGGACCGACTCTCAAGATCTACAACTATGTTACCGCGGTCGAAGTGTCGAGTGCTCAGATATTCAAACGCAACAAAATCCACGGAATCAGTCTGTATTCGACGTCAGAGGAAGATGGTGATGTGCACGTTGCAGTGTGGGGAGCCCGGTCTTTGTGTGTGACTACCCTTGCACAGCTGTTGAACCCTGTTTCGGAGTATAAAGAACTTGCTGTTGGTGACTGGATTGTGCACGTTACCTTTGATGGTGACTTGCTTCACTGTCTCACAGCACACAATGTAGTGGTCTCGATTAACGTCGCGTCGATTTCGGTCGTTGAGACGCGCGACTGCGGCGAAAAGTCTATTCTGTATTCGGGAAGAGTGCGAGTTGTGGGAGATGGTCGTGTTCTCGTTTGCGCGGGAACGGTTATGGACGGGATCAATTTGTGGGAGCTCAACACGGGGGCTGTTGTTCAACGACTCACTGGCCACATGGGGTCAATTTTTGGTGTAGAGGCTTCTCCTTGTGGAGAGTACCTGGTGAGTTGTTCTGATGATCGTTCGATCCGGGTATGGAGCGTGGCTACTGGGGAGCTTTTGGCTACAGGTTGGGGCCACGGATCGCGTATCTGGTTTTTGGAATTTTACCGTGCCACAAAGAACGGATTCCGCGTGTTTAGTGGATCTGAAGATTGTACCGCGCGTACGTGGGAATATGTGGCTGGTGACCCTGTTTTGAAGCCACTGCAGGTGTTCGACATTCACATGGGACGTAATGTCTGGAGTGGGTGCGTGAACGATGCGAATGGACTTGGATTCACGGGTGGCGCAGACGGCCGTGTGAAGATAACCGACCTTGCAGAGGATTTGCGGGATGGATATGCGGAGCGTCGTTGGACGTTAACCGACGTGGGGGTTGCAAGTGGAGTGAACTTTGTGGACGGCGAGATTTTGAAAGAGTATTTTGATTACGGCGAAGGAGTCCTCACGGTGTCGTCCCTCGGTAAAGTGTTTGTATTGAGCGGAAACCTGAGCTCGTGGACTCTGTTATTTGAGGACGAAAGACTGAATGGGTTCTCGGTGATAAGAGGGTTCAAGGAAGCGAGCGTCGTTGTGCTCGCTGGTAAGCGTGGGGATGTTTTGGCACTCAAGATGCGTGGGGCTGACGTGGTCGCGAAATTAGAAATCTTCACAGAGGGACTGAGTCTTTTGCATAACGTGCACGCATGCGAATGCGATGGTCGTCTTTTTGTGCTGATGGAGTCGCCTAATCCGCGCGAGTCATTTGTGTTAGCCGAGCTGGATGCGCGCGGGGATGAATTAGTCGCATGTGCGGCTCGCCGCCTGGAGAAGGCTCTAGCAGCGGAAAAATCAGTGGGTCGTTCTGCGGTGAGTGCGATTGCGCACGATCCGGCTAATGGCTGGCTTCTTGTGGGTTCGCGGGCAGCAACGCTCACTATTTATTCTAGCGACTCGCACGGAGCGGCTGCGCCATTGAAAGTGTGGCGCAATTTTGCACCAGGTGACACGGTTTCGAGCCTGAGGGTTCTACGGCCAGATTCTCGTGGTGGTTCTGTGGTTCTTGCGACACTGAAAGAGCGTGAGTACGCGATTGTTAGGGTTGATGCTGTCGCACAGGAGCTTGAGATGCTTCAACAGGGCCGCCTTCAAAAAGGTTTTGTGGAAGGAGGATACCTGGATTCGCAAGGAGACTTGATTTTGTTCGGGTTCCGGTCGGACTCCTTTTTTGTTTGGAACGAGACAAGACAATACGAAGTTTTGCGTGAGATTTGCGGCGGTCCCCACCGGCAGTGGAGTTATGCGCGCTTTGGCGAACGGTGTCGCTTGGTTTACACGAGATCTTCGTGTGTTCATGTGCGCCAGAGTGGCGAATTGCCTGTGGCGCGTGTCTCTTTAGCCACAGGTTTGCACGGCCGTGAGGTGCGCGGTGTTGCCGCAACCCAGGGGGCTGCTGAAGGCGAGATGCTTGTTGTTACCGGGGCAGAGGACACGACCGTTCGGTTATCGACGCTTAGCGCGGGAGGACGAGTCGAGCTTGCCGCCACACAAGCGCAGCATGGATCCGGATTGCAGGCAGTGCATTTTGTGGACACACGGCATTTTGTGAGTTCTTCAGCACGTGAAGAAGTGTTTTTGTGGCGCATTACCAGAGGAGCAGAAGGCGAAAATTACTTGAACTTGCACCGTACGATCCGGCCTACGCGTGCCAGCCCTGACGTCCGTGTGATGGATGTGGACACGCTCATTGTTGACGGTGGAGAAGGGTTTGTGTTGGCCGCAGTTTACTCGGACTCTTGCGTTCGAATCTGGTACTACAGTTTCCAAGAAAACACGTTTAAGTTGCTCGTTTCGGGCACATACGCGTCCTGTTGTGTACTCAATGTGAAGTTGGTTGTCGCGGGCAGCACAGTGTATGCAGTGTTGGGTTCGACCAACGGTCGTCTTGCTGTTTACTCCCTCGGAATTCTTGGTGAGTATTTTGGGGTGGCGTTGAACGCGCAGGGGCTGTTAAAAAAAACTGGGGCTGCTGCGTTCCCTGCTGCACCACACGAGCTTGGCGCAGGAACACTTTTGGTGGATCAGCCGATCCACCAATCTTCGATCAAGTCGTTTGATTTGGTCCAGAAGAACGAGGAACAACAAACGACTCTCGTTGTGGTGACCGGTGGTGACGACAACATGCTGGCTCTTTCGAGAGTTGTGTTTACAAACGACGGCGTTCATGTCAAGGTCGATGCAGCCGAAAGCGACGCGGCATCGTCTACAATCACAAGTGTTGTGCTGATCGACGCAGAAAAAGTGTTTGTTACGTCGGTCGACCAAGTTTTGCGTGTGTGGCGAGTGAGCGATGGCAAGTTAGAGTTACTACGACAGCAGTATACCACGGTTGCCGACACAGGCTGTGCCGCTATCGCAAGGTTTAAAGATGGCAAGAAGATGGCCCTTGTAGGTGGTGCTGGTATCTCGGTGTGGAGTGTGTAATTTTATCGGTGAACAAAGTGTATTTTGTATAGATGATATATGTACATAGTGCGAATCAAGCAATTTTCAAGTGATGTTTTATGAACGTACTTGGTGCAAGGATGTTGGGAGAATTTGGTTCCCATGGATTTGCCAATAGATTAGCTGAGTGCAGCTTCCAGAAGATGTCTTTCATGTACCTTTGGGGAAATGCAACATCAACCTTGTCTCTGTTTGTGTTTTGGGTTAGCCTTGCAAAGAACATAAACACGACCTTTTCTGCGAGCAATGTAGCATTGCGAGCAAAACTTCTTGACGGAAGTTCTCACCTTGTATGATCTAGCAAGCGATGTGAGCAAGCTGTTAGTGGTAAACGGCGACAAAATCGGTTTTGTGAATTTCTGTAGTCCGAGTTTGAAGTTGAACATGATGCGTTTGGTGGACTGGAGATGGTGGAAAAAGGTACTGATAGGTGGTTATTGATGGTTGAATATTTCTTGAATGGTGCGGAAAAAAAATGGAGAGTGAAAAAATTAAAAAAAAAACGTTTGCGGTGTAAGGGTGTTTTAGAAAAAATTCAGAATCTTACAACGAGCGAAGTGGGTCGGGAGTGAGTCAGGAGTTAGTCTGGGGTCAATTCCGTGAATGTGAATGTGGGGTCTCTCTCACAAGCAATAGAATTGTTGGCTTACGACACGGTCACTACTCACAAGCCAAGCGAATGAGCGGGGCTACTTTTTCTGTATGGTTAATTACGTAATCACAAATCGACGCGACACGACGAAAAATACTGTTGTAACAAAACGTTAATGTAAATCGAAATAGGAGGGAAAACATAGAGATCACAAAGAAAAATGCTGAATGTATCTAAGATACAAAGGCTCCTGGAATACGTTTACTCATGAGTAGCGGTCTAAGGACTAGCATCTTTTTCCTTTTCTTGTTGGCTCGTCGTTCGTCCCTTAGCGTCGATCGACGCGACGGCAATTTTATTCTCCTAATTAATTTTCGTCGCGCTTTCCTCTGCTTGCCATCCAAACAACTACACCATATATCTTTTATCCCTCCCTTTGTTCTTTCCTCTTCCACCATCAATCAGCCCCATTGCTTTCAACATCTCGAACGCATTGCTCGCTGCGGTTTCCCAACATGGAAGGATGGAGAGAAGTGAGTTTGCCGGACTTTTGCCGAACACAATGTATCCAACGAACCCTGTAATGCTAACAAACAACCCCCTAGATTGCTCGAACAACGGCGTTGAAACTGCCAAAAAACGCGCCGTTTCTTGCCGATGGACAACCGCCGCCAAAGGTGATTACGGCGATAACGTTTGACGACTCCCATGAGCTCGTTTGGGTCGGAGATTCCGAAGGTTATATATACTCCTACGATGGAGTTCAATTAGCACCATATACGATGGTGAGAGCACACAAAACAGCAGTTGTTCAAATCTTAAATCACAAAAAGGGAATAGTCTCACTTTCAGGCGACTCTGTTCGTTTTGGTACCCGTCAGGGACTCACTCGTTACGTCATCGAGCCAGAGATTGAATCTTCAGAAGAAACCCTTGTGCTCACATGCATGGCGTACACGTCCAACACTCAAACCGAACTTCTTGTAGGCGGAAATAGTGACTTATTGGGTGGAAAATTACTGAAAATGGACCTTACATCTGGGGATATATCTGGATTCATTCCATATCAACATAGTGTTGCAGTTATGCGGAGCAATTTGCGTTATGTCATTTTGGGACGTCTAAATGGAGCAGTTGACATTTTAGATCCGAAAACAGGAAACATCGTGACCTCTTTCAAAGCCCATTCCTCGGGTATCTCACACATCTCCGTTAGAGATCACGCACTTGTTACAACAGGATACTCCCTGAGAAAAGACCAACTCATCCCAGATCCAATGGTGAACGCCTTTGATTTGAAAAATATGACTCCAATACCCCCAATTGCGTTTCCTGCGGGCGCGTGCCAGGCGCATTTGCACCCGAAGTTGCCCAGTGCCGTGATGATCGTTTCGAATATGGGTCAAATCAATTTTATTGATATGTTCAATCCATCCAATATTCAACTTTACCAGGCTGAACTGACATCGTTTCTCACTGTTTCCGATTTTGCATCATCCGGCGAGTGTCTTGCGTTTGTTGATGCTATGCAAACACTTCATTTATGGCACAACAGCTCTCCCAATGCTAGTAGACCACCATCATTCACTGTTTTCAGCAGTCCATTGCCGTATCCTTCGCCAGTCGAGACTGAAGTTCCCGTTTTGTCGTTTGACGAGGGCGAAAATCCACTCAACACTGTCAAATTGCCGCACTACGACTCAATGCTTCTCTCGGCCTGGCCGACAGATATGAAATTTTCAGTTGGAAAACTGCCACCACAGATCGATCCGGAGATTCTTCGGAGCTGTCGGACCATCGACGGCTACACTGTGGCCCGGTACAACAGCGAAAGGTACGGCCATCGAAATCAGTACGTTCCGTATCGTTCTTTGATCGGCAATGGTAGTTCTCAAGGAAGCAACAACGCTATCCCAAAGTTTATCAGCGAACGGGAAGACGATGACGACGAAGATGAAGTCAAAGTTCAGCAGAAACACGCAATGAAACAGAGTGCGTTCGATTGGAAATCAACCACAGGCGACGTTCCAAATGCTTTTCGGAAAATCGATGTTTTATACAGCAAGTTTGGCGTTGATGACTTTGATTTCACGTTTTACAACAACACCAGATATGCAGGACTCGAGCCACATGTTGAGAATGCCTATAGCAACAGTTTATTGCAGCTTTTCCGTTTTGTCCGGCCCATTTTCAACTTTGTTTCACGCACTTTGGCTAAAGACGTGAGATACAACGACTGTGTTTTAGCTGAGCTTGGTTACCTGTTTGATATGCTTGTGAAGGCCAATGGCCGCAATTGTGTTGCCACCAATTTCCAACGGTTGTTGAGCTCACTTCCTGAAGCCAAGAGTCTTGGACTTGTTGATCCTGAAGGCCGCAGTCGAGACGATGCTGGTCAAAGGAGACTTGTCCAGACATTCAGCAAATTGTTACTGGAACGACTCGCGGCGGACGAAAGGGCGTTGTACGGAACAGAACAGCCCCATACAATGAATCTGATGACTGGACTTTTATCGGAGACAGCAGTGAGATCATTCTATTGTGATTTGGCACGGAGACGAGATGCTCTAATGTATTGGCTTGATGTGAACGTGTCACCTCCTCCACCGTTAGTTCCTACAGATCTCAACATTCTGAGCTATATGGAGGCTTCAATGAGCAAATTGGTTCAACGGCCCGTGCCTTGCGAGAATTGCGGTGTCCAACACACCGTTGAGGCTTCTTTTCAAGTAGGACCGTTGCCTCCGGTTGTGGTTGTTAATGTTGATCTGAGCAATGAACAATTGAACGAGGTTCGTGCTCTTCCACGCTGGCTTGTTCCCGAATTCTATGTCGTCACATCACCAACGGGACGTCAACTCTTACGTACTAATGTGGTTGGAAATGCCAATGGTGTGCGGAAGTACGAATTGGTTGGATACGTCGCTCAGATAACGTCTCGTGATAGCACCAACTATCTGGTGACGTTGATTCGTATCAACGATGATAATGACGGGGGTAAAGGACGGTGGTATTTGTTTAACGACTTCTTAGTGACCCATATTCCTGAGTCTGAGGCTTTGAATTTGTCTTATTGGTGGAAACGACCTGTTTGTGTGATTTATCAGAGCACAGATTCAGATCAGAAGTTTGAGTACAGTTTGAGGAACAATATTGATGATTCAATTTTGTATCGAGATCATTTTGCCCGTGGAACACGCGAGGGAAAGATTATTGAATATGAGCTTTTGACGAGGGAGGAGGCTCCGCAGCCGGGCACTTTGGTGGCCATTGATGCTGAGTTTGTTGAACTTTCGCCTGAAGAGTATGAATTCCATGCTAATGGGACGAGATCGTTGGTTAGACCTAAAAAGCTTTCGCTGGCTCGTGTCTCGATGCTTCGTGGATCGGGACCTAAGGAGGGTGTTTGCTTTATTGATGATTATATTCAGACTGATGAGTCCATGATTAGTGATTATATTACGTCATTTTCTGGCATTGAGCCCGGTGATTTGGATCCGGCGATTTCCAAAAGAAGTGTTGTGACATTGCAAACTGCATACAGGAAAATATGGCTTCTTTTAAATCTTGGATGTGCTTTTGTCGGACATTCCCTTGGTGGTGATTTCCGAACGATTAATATCCAAGTTCCGCCGCAGCAGGTGCGGGATACGGCTGAGTTCTTCTACTTGAAAAAGGAGAAGAGGAAATTAGGATTGAAGTTTTTGATGTATCAATTGTTCCATGATCGTGTTCAGACGGGTAATCATGATTCTATTGAGGATGCCCATTCTGCGTTGAAGCTGTATAAGAGGTATTTGGAATTGAAGAAAGCGGGGGAGTTGGAGGAGGTGTTGCAGAAGATTTATCTGGAAGGACAGTTTTCGAGGTTCCGAGTCCCTACATGAGCGACCAAGGAAGCGAGTGATTTGCAAGAGATAAACTGCTCGTTATTTACTTTGAATCTCGAGGCACGTTTGATTTGTCTTTCATCTCTGTCTGGCAGTGCCAGGCGATATAGAATTGTCAGTCTGAAGGAGGTTTATGATGTTAACAAGCAGAGATCTGTGTATTCTGACTTGTAATTGTATATTATGTTCTAAATATATGAGGATCAAATGACGAATGACAAGCGAAGCAAGTCATTCGCTTGTTATTTGTAGTCCTTTTCGATATTTTTCACAAGCGATGATTGAATCAGTCAGTAAGACTCACTCATTTGCGATTGAATCCACGAGATATTGGCGATATTTTAGCGGAATATTTGGCTGGAATTGCTCGTCAATTACTGCAAATTGACAATATTCAACGATGACCCCTTACTGGCCTGTTGTTGAGCTCTAGTAGTTGGCTGGAAATGACCTGACCGACTGCTAACCGGAAACCCATGTTGATGCGGGTGATGATGTGCTTGCAAGTGCAATTG
The DNA here is from genome assembly GCA_003707665.2 of Ogataea pini. Classification (NCBI taxonomy): domain Eukaryota; kingdom Fungi; phylum Ascomycota; class Pichiomycetes; order Pichiales; family Pichiaceae; genus Ogataea; species Ogataea pini. The sequence goes on along the minus strand of PPKL02000002.1, from coordinate 396,572 downwards.
TTGTTGGTGTTGCTGATGATATTGCTGCTGCTGCTGCTGCTGCTGCTGCTGCCTGACCACCTTCTTAGAAACCTGATCAAACCCTGAACATCCATTTCTCCAAATGCTAGCAGCCAACTCGTCCGAAGGAGCTAAATTCACTGCAAATGAGAATATCGACCCAGAGGAGGTTGACACAGACTGCTCTGACGATTCAGGACATCTCGTTTTTTGTATCGCCAATGCAGCAGAGCCACTGAGCCTGGATAAGGATCCAAGCACAGGATTGCTGTACCGACGAATACTCAAAAACTCTCTTGAAAACTGCTCGTACTCCAACCTCGTAGCATTGGAAACCAATATATTGTTGGAATCTGAAAAGTCCACAAGAGAGTTCAAATTTTCACGCTGAAGCCATAACTTTTGTTGCGTACGTGTCTCCGCGGAAGGACGTTGGTTCATAAACGAGCTAAAATTATCGGCATCGCCATTGGTCTGATTGTTGGTAGCAGTAGTTGGAGCAACGGAATCTTTTTTTTCAGTTGTGTGCTGCGCCACACCTACATGCTTGTGTGGCGCAGTATAATGTGGCGTGTTTTGTGTTGGAGAATCCGTCTGAGTTGGTGCTGGTGGATTCAATGGGGCGGCACTCAAGCTGAAATCAGGCGAACGAGTAGTAAAATATCGAAGTTTGTTTTCGTTGCTGTCACTGCGTTGTTCAGAACGGGTGACTTTCTCGGTTCGTTCATCCTCTGGAACAGGACGTTCTTGGCCTGTCGACTGAGAGAGTAGAAAATTTGAACTGTATAGGTGAAGTTGGCTTGACGGTTGTACTAAAGAATGTGTGTTGGTGTGTGCCTGAACAACCTTCTCGTCATCATCAAAAGAATCCACTTCCTCCTCGCCTTCATCCTCACGAGGCGAGTCTTCTGAATGATCCGATTCTGAATATCGTAGGTCCACTATTGTTCTGTTGCGGGGGAATCTGTGTGCCAATGTTTTCAAGTTGGTGAGACTTTTAGTTCGATTATTCGAGCCAATACCCCCGGTCAGTTTATTAGATGATTTATTTTTGAGGACGTCACCGCTGGAACGGGATCGGCTCATGTGGGGTCTTTCGGTTTCGGCCGGAGCGGCGCATGTGGCAACGGCTACCACTGCACTGGAAACCAGCGACGCCGACTCGTTTGAACGAATCTTCGTGAGCTTGTTGAGGTTTTTTCCATAAGAAGAGTTTCTGCTAACTTTACCGGCAGTGAACTTTTTGACTGATTTTTTTTTGGTGATGGGCTCATCTTTTAGGGAGGATGATGATTTGCCACGTTGAAGTGGTACCTGAAAGGTCGGATGCTGCGACATGTTGAGAAGGTGGGCAATTCTCTGCAGACAGAGACGTTCTGTAGCGGCGAATGGTGTGATTATTTTACACTGTATGTCAATTACTTTTTTCCAAAGTACTGATGGTGCAAGGATGTTGAAAAGAGACAAAAATCAAAACTAAGACAACAAGTAAAAAGCATATTTAACAGCAAAACTAACAAATCTTCTTATCAAGACACAAGTCATATATATTACCACCGCCACCATGGACCTCTATCACGTGGCACAGAAATACTTAACGAGAATTCTCGGGAGAGATAACAATGGTGGCTCTAATTCTGCCAAATCCGGGGATTCCTCGGATATCAAAGTCCTACTTCTCGATAACAACACATCATCGGTGATTTCTATGTTCAGCACACAGTCTGAATTGCTGAAAAACGACGTTTATCTCATCGACAGACTAGAAAACACCGACAGAGACAATTTGCGGAATCTCCGTTGTATTTGCTTTGTCAAACCTGACGAAACCACAATAAGCAATCTTATCAGAGAGATATCCAATCCAAATTATCTGTCGTATGAGATATTTTTCAACAACATTGTTTCCAACCCGAAACTTGAACGTTTAGCAGAGTCAGATGACTTAGAAATTGTTTCACGTGTCGTGGAGGTGTTCCAGGATTACCATACAGTCAATAGAACCCTTTTTACAACCGTTAGCATTGACAACCCATTGAGTCCGCTGGTTCCCGATTCTTGGGACCAATCATCATTTGATCAGTCGGTGGACTCCGTGTTATCGCTTCTCCTTTCGCTCAATTACAAGCCCGTCATTCGGTACGAATCCAACTCGAAAATGTGCTCCAAACTGGCCAGTGCTATCAACTACGAGATAAACACCAGCTCAAATTTGTTCAATCAACTTCCAGTAAGAGACCTGCCGCCAATTTTGTTAATCCTGGACCGCAAAAATGACCCAATCACGCCTCTTTTGTTTCCATGGACCTACCAATCGATGATCCACGAGCTTTTGGGAATCAAAAACAACACTGTCGACTTGTCAAACGCTCCAAACGTGTCAGAAGACCTCCGTTCGGCCGTCCTCACAGAGACTCACGATCAATTTTACAAAGAATCAATGTACTTGAATTTTGGTGAGCTTTCAGAAAGTCTCAAAAAATTCATCGAAGTCTACAAATCAAAAACTAAAACAAATTCAAATATCAGTTCCATCAAAGACATGAAGTTTTTCCTTGAAAATTACCCAGAGTTCAAGAAAACGTCGCTTAATCTCTCCAAACATATGCTTCTTTCAACAGAAATAGATAAGAAGATCAATAAATTGAGACTATGGGAAGTTGGTGAACTCGAACAATCCATGTCTACCAGCGAGGGAAATCATCAGACGGACCTTTCAGAGTTGGAGAAATTATTATTCCAGCAACAGGAGGGAACTTCTCCTTTGGTAGACCCTTTGAAACTCAAACTGCTCTGTTTGTATGCCTTGAAATACGAGAAAAACCCAGCGAATCAACTCCCTCGTCTCACAAGACAACTCCAACAACAAGGATTTCCTCCTCATCTCCTCCAGTTTGTCAAGACTCTTTTGAAATACAGTGGAACAAACAAACGACTTAAAGACGAGGAGGACTCCATTTTCGAAAGAGTTTCGAAATCAACAGTGGGCCATGTTATCAACGGTATCAATTTTAAAGGTGACGAAGACTCGGGAAATGTATACATGCAACACATTCCAAGACTCAAGTCCGTTTTGATGCAGCTCGTGAGGAACAAATTGGGCACAAAAACCTATCCAATGGTCAAACCAACAGGGCTCGAATCCTACGATGGTCATGATAAAATATCACCACAGGAAATTGTGATTTTCATTGTCGGTGGTGTCACATATGAAGAAGCAAGACTGGTGGCAGAATTGAATGAGAAAAATAAGGGTGTTAAGATTGTCATTGGAGGGACCAATATTGTCAATTCGAATGAGTTTATTGAGAATATTGCAAACGCAGCAGCAAACTGGGGGTCATAAACGTCCCACACGAATAACTCAGTTCTCAGGCTTAAATCGTTGTTTGCTTGTTGTTGAAAAGATTTTGACTCATGACTCGCTTCGATCGGCATTCGCTATGTAGTTAACTATACTTCACCTCCCAATCATTCAACTTACTAGTCAAACTATCCAACTTCAGAACCGACTCATTGTAACAGTCAATCAGAGTTTTTTTCAGCTTATCACACTCCTCTGACTCCGCAGATGAGAGTTTTGAATCATCCTGTTCCAACGTCAACAAACTATTTTTGAACTCCTCATCATTCGATAATTCAACTTGTATATTTGCAATGAACTCCATAATAGAGAACACACGTCTTTTCATCTCGTTCATACTGGTACGAGGACTTGGAATGTTGGCTTTGAACGGCTTACTATCGCTAACAGTGCTTTTCCCATTTGTGGTCTTTTTCTTAGTCTCCAGGGATTGTGAATCGTTACCGTTTTCTTCTTTCACCTTCTTCTTGCTCTTTTTATTGTGGAAGACTGTCCGTTCAGAAGATGAGGAAGTTGGTGGTGTCTTTTGTTGTTCTTCATCTTTGTGTACGCTGTTTGTATTCAACTCTTCTTCCTCTTTGAGCGTCTTTTTTCTCGTTGATCTTCGTTCCCGCGAAGATTCGTTTGATGATGAAACATTCGCATCGTCCGGGTGAACTCCGCTCTCTTTTGCACTCTCTTCAAGTGCCCTTTTCAACATCTGTTCGTAGTCTGCGTCGCGTGAGTTGAGCGTTCCTCTCGCTCTTTTACGACGATCAGACTCCTCCAGGGAATGTCTTTCCGCTTTCGGCTCGACCTTGGTTGGTGTTGTGGTCACAGAAGTCGTTGGCGATGTCGTATTAGGCGTTGTAGCAATCGTCGTCGTAGTTGCTGCTGTAGGCGAACCAGGACTGTTAGGCGTTGTTGTTGTTGGCAGTGCCGAGACTGTAGAGTCTGCCCCGGGTGCTGAGCCATTCATAGCGCTCACAGCATTCACTCTCTTCCTCTTATTGCGCTTGCTATTGTGCTCCAATTGTGGATTGTATCGACTCCTTCTAAATCCATATTTATCCGTGAATAGTTCGTGAACTTCCGGTTTACATTGTTCACACCAGTATTTCTCCGGCGCACTTTCGTCACCTCGGATTCCAACACAGTAACCGTGCTGCCAAACAGAGCACGACTCACATTGAATGAAAAACCCAGTATCAACGTCGTCAAAATCAGACGATGAATTTGGTGGGATGATTAAGTCATCATTCCCACACGTGCACCGAGTCACTTCTTCAACAGACTCTTCATCTTCGTCGTCGTACATGTGTGAAGATTCCTCGTATTCCTCGTATCCGTGATTTTGTTCCTGTTGTCGTCTTGTTCTGCGGGACATCTGAGAGGGAGGAGCGAGAAGGGGGTGGGAAAGTAATGTCTCAAGGGAAAACAGGAGAACTGATGGAAAGTTGGCGTAGAAATGAAGATGATGGTAAGGACCTGTTTGTGAGTTAAGCTTGCCTTTCGACCTTGGATTGGAAGTATTCTGTTCGATGGCGAAAGACAAATAGATATGTAAACTGATTATGTTAGATTTTTTGGACCTGAAAGAGAGCGAATATAATAGCCGGGTAACTAAAATATCAATAATTAACCAAGACAACTTTTATATTTTTTTCGTCTCTTGAACAAACTGTTATCTAATACCTTGTTGATTGAGGAGTTCACCACGTCCAATGAGCGAAGAGGAACCAAAAAAGCCCGTGGAAGCACCGAAGTTGACGCCTATCGCCTCTATCGAGTCGGCCGCCCCGGCCGACACCGCTGATACCGCGGTGGTGGGACCCGCCGCTGATGACCTCCTTCTCCTTTCTAAAACCAACAAAGCAACCCGAAAAATTAGAGATGACGAGGAAGATACCGAACCAATCGATGCTGCCCCTGTAGATTACTCAAAAGAAGAAAAATTCAGCACATCCGTCGACAACAGCAGCTCCCAGGAACCACAAGCACTTCCTGATCTCTCGTATAGACGGAAACGAGTGATCAAAATATCAAATAAAGCTCAAGGATCAAATAGAAGACGTGATTTGGATGACAACGAGAAGATCGAAATTCCAGTTGAATCAGTTGTTGAAAGTGGTGCAGATTCACAAAAGGCAATTCCCGTCACATCGTCCATCCCTAAGGCCCCTCGGGCCTCCCAAAAACCGGCATGGCTACCAGACTCCGTCTACCAAGAACAACAAGACCTACTCCATAAATCTCTTGGCCAATACAAGGGAAATCCACCAAAAAGACACTACCAAGAAGAGTTTGGATACAATGGTTATCAAAAGCGACCAGCAGTTGCTGAAAACCTCATTGGTCTCAGTCAAGATAAAAGAGATGAAATCATTAGACAAAAGTACAACCAACAAACATATCATTCTCGTCGAATTAAACGTACGGAATCGAAAATTTATAAACTCAGATCGTTCAACAATTGCATCAAGTACATTTTGATCAACAAATACGGAAGACCAAACGGTAACGTTTTGGACCTTGGATGTGGAAAAGGTGGTGATATGGCTAAATGGGAATCTATACAGACGAAATCGTATGTTGGAGTTGATTTATCGGATCAGTCGGTTAAAGAAGCTATTTCCCGTTATAGAAGATCGAGATTTCAATTCCATGCAGTTTTTGCAACTGGTGATGCATTCAATACTCCGGTTCCTCAAATATTGTCAAATTTCAAAGATGAGGTTAGCTTGGAATTTGATACTGTTTCAATGCAGTTTTGTATGCACTATGCATTCAACTCGGAAGTTACTGTTCGAACAATGTTGGAAAACGTTTCTCGTTCACTCAAAGTCGGTGGAATGTTTATTGGAACAATTCCCTCGTCTGATTTCATCAAATGGAGGATAGGTAAGTTGAAACCTGGTGAGCGAAAATGGGGTAATTCCATATATTCGGTGGAATTTCCAACTGAACCACCAAAGGACGGGAAATTTGAAACTCCATTCGGTAACGTTTACAACTATTATCTTGTTGATGCCGTCGATAATGTTCCGGAATTTGTGGTCCCATTCGAAAAGTTTAGATCGCTGTGTGAAGAGTATAATTTGGAGTTGAGGTATAAGAAGAACTTCTTTGAATTGTTCAATAAGGAGATTCCGAATTATTTTAGAAAATTGCCGACTCCAGTGGTGGAGTCGTTGAGAAGGGATGATGGTAGTTATGGTGTAAGTGGAGAAGACAGAGATGCTTGTTCATTCTATTTGGCGTTTGCTTTTGAGAAGACTGGATATTAATGCAGCGATCATCATAAATGATTGTGGAATGGTGGACTAATTCTTTTTCGTTTTGATCTTACATTGTTATTATACAAACCAACAATCACCTGATGGTGATTCGCTCCGCTCATCAATTTGATCCCCTCGCAAACGCATCGCAAACTCCTAAGAAATTGTGAACTTCTTCCCTTTCTCCTCCTTAATATGACTGTTCAACCCCTCAATCAAACTCTCCTTGAATAACTCCACCGCCTGTCTCACATTATAATCATTCTCTCCCTCAATCAACAAGTACAACTTCGGATCCTCATTCGGTAAAGGCTCCTTTCCAGGTGGATAGTATCTACCCTTCGTCGTAATGGACGTCGATGTCAACTCAACAACCTTCCCAATATTATCTCTATTACTCACAATCCATCTCGTTTTCTGAGGAAGATCATTGATATTCAGTTTAGCATGGAAAGATGATGAATCCGGTCCGCTTTCTGCAGAGCCATAAATTACCTTGAAATCTTCTAGATGGAGATTGAAATCAGACTCCGTCTTGTCAATGTTCTCGTCTCTCTTCTTGTCCACACTCTTTTCCTCCTCATCAATATCATCTTTGGCATACAATTGCCTCTCCAATTGTCTATTTTGCTCTCTGATCTCTTGTAATTTGGTCAATCCTTTCCCACCATATCCAGTACTATATTTGGCCTCGCCTTTCTTGACCTTATCCTTGAATTGGTTAGACAACTTGAGTAAGTCGTCCGGGATTGGATGTTTCGAAAGCTCAAGCAACCTCACAATATCACTGGCACTTCTGTCTTGACTCGGAGTGATGAAAGTAATACTAGTACCGCTGTTTCCCGCTCTTCCAGTTCTACCAACGCGATGAACGTAATCCTCCATATGGCTCGGAGAGTCATAATTGACAATCAAATTCAAACTCTTCACATCCAAACCTCTTGAAGCCACTGAGGTAGCAATGAGCATATCAATGACACCGTTTTTGAAGTCGGAGATTATTGAGTCTCGATCTATTTGCTCCTTACCTCCATGTAACGAGAGTGAAGGATATCCCCTCATGATCAGTTTGTTAGCTAGCAGATCGCAATTTTCTTGTCTATCGACGAAAATAATAATCTTTCCATCCTTATCCTTGGATCGAAAATCTCCTAACACCTGCAAAAGCTTATTAAACTTGGCTCCTTCCTCAAGGACCTCAAACTTCTGCTCAATTTTATCATTCACCAGGTTTCTCGTTCCAACCAAGATTTCAACCGGACTAGTCAGACATTTCTTCGCCAATGCCTCCATTTTCGGTGGGAAGGTGGCTGAAAACAACACAGTTTGTCTGTCTGGTCTGGTCACCTTTAAAGTCTTCATAACTTGAAGTTCGAATCCCATATCAAACATTCTATCTGCTTCATCCAAAACGAGATAGGTAACCTGGCTCAAAGTGAGGATTCTCCCTCCATTTGCACATAGCAGGTCAATGATCCTCCCCGGAGTACCAACAATTACATCACATCCCTTTTTGATCTCTGCTATTTGCTCGCTGATGGAATGTCCTCCATAACAACAACACGCTCGTATACCCAATACTTTGAGAAATCTGCTGCATTCTTTGAATATTTGTAAAGCTAACTCTCTTGTTGGAGTCATTATCAATCCCAGGGGAACACGATTTTTGGAATTCAGGTCAATATTAGCTAAAACTTGTCGGAAGAGCGGTAGTAAGAAAGCTAACGTTTTCCCGGAACCGGTCTTTGCAATTCCAATGAGATCGTTTCCACTCATAATGTTCGGTAATGCTTCACATTGGATTGTTGTTGGAGAGTCGAAACCTAACGATTCAATGACGGAAACAATTGAATTCGGTAACCCTAGTTGAGACCAAGTGAGCACTGGTCTTACAACATTTCGACCTCTAACAGTGATTCCGTCTCTCAGACGTAGAGAATTCACCTCGTCTTTGGTCAGGTTTTTTATTAAATCAGATTCTTGGTAGAGTTTCCTCTCAAATGGCTTGGTGCAAGGTGGATGTTCTGGAATGAGTTTTTTATTTTTTTCATTAATACTTTTGAGGAGTTTTCCAGGATCTTGGTCGGTCTCAAGGGTTTCAAGCAGTTCAAGATCCTCCATTTCCGTGTCTGAAGTGATGATTTCCGCAAATTTTGACTGCACCTCACTTGGCTTCTCGTCAAGGTTTGAAATAAACGAATCTAGATCAATTTCCTCATCATCCCGTGACTTTTTGGTTGTCTTTTCATCATCAAATTCCGAGCTAAGAATACTTGACTTGAGTCTTTTTTTTGGGACCATCGGACTTGCTTTAGTGATCTTTGATCTTGCTGAGAATTTCATGAGACTCGGCTTTCTAACTGCCAAGGACTTCTTTCTTTCTTCTTCTTCCTTCTTTTTTTCCTCCTCCTCCTCCTTTTTCTTCTTCCATGCGGCCAACTTCAGTTGTCTGGCCCTTCTCTTCTCCTCTGCTGAAAGCCCAGCAGGTGTCGGTGAGCGTTCATCACTATTGCTGCTGCTAAGAGTTAATTTCTGCTCTGCCCTGATAGAGGACGTTTCTGCTGGCATATTACTTACACTATGGGTGGACTGAGCTTGGGTTTCGTTCATTTGAGGGATTTCTGTAGAATGTGTGGCAGTGAATTTCCCGCTGTCATTTCGTAAAGATTCCCGTTCATTGAATCGGTTTACGCTTTCCGAGCTGTATCTGCCGGAACTTCCGTGGTAATTACCGCTGTCCATGTGAAATTAGTCAGATTGTTCTGATGGGATGCGAGTGGCCAATGAGGATCAAGTGGTGGCGATAATCCTAAAGAAAACTAATTTATTAAAGAACCCTTTTGTTTTTGATTATAATTTTTCGTTAATATATATTTTTTTTTGCCATCTTCAACAGCGTCGATCGGCGTAACGCGACCCATGCGACGCCTTTCGCTTCGCGTCGATCAGGGTTTTTTTTCTCCCCTGAGATAACAAAAACAAAAAAGCCTTTGACACATTCATTCACTTGTTCAGCAAATGAACTCTCCAACCATCCCCGTTGTTTGCTCGCTCATTGCATTGCATCAGGTCTGGAATTCTACCATCATCTCCCAGCTACCAGGTTATTGCAGACAACACCACAATTCGACTTCCACCCGCCCGAATTCTCCCCTTAGTATCAACCTATGGTGAAGCGCCATCGTACAAACACTTCATCCCCCAGCCATCAGGCCAGCAGGTACGGATCCGTGGAGATGGGGGACTCGCTGAACAACAAGACTCCCGCAAAGGGTCCAGAGCCGGTAACAAGCGATAAAAATGCTAATAAATTGGATACTCTCAGTGGAGTGGCCCTGCCAACCATTCTCAATGTTCTCTCGATTCTCATGTTTCTGAGATTCGGATTCATTTTGGGACAGATGGGTGTTCTAGGAATGCTTCTTTTACTGGTGATGAGCTACATTATCGATCTTCTCACGACACTTTCAATCAGTGCAATTGCAACCAATGGAACAGTCAAAGGCGGTGGAGCCTACTATATGATCAGTAGGAGTTTAGGGGTTGAATTCGGTGGTTCAATCGGAATAATTTTTTATATCGGACAAGCCCTGAACTCTTCGCTTAATGCTGCAGGTTTTATGGAGCCAATCTTATACAATTTCAACTGCGAATCAGGTCTCATCAGCAAGACACTTCCATTGGGTTATTGGTACGAGCTGGGCTACAGTACTGTTTTTCTTGGTGTTTGCACAATGATCGCATTGATTGGGTCGAAAACTGTTTCAAATTGTGGAACGTTTCTATGCATATTACTCATTCTTTCAACGCTTTCTGTGCCCCTCTCGTCTCTGTTTGTCCAACCATTCTCCATTCCAGAGCTTGAAACGTACTATTCGGGGATTTCATGGACCACTTTTTCAGAAAACTTGTTACCCTCGTTTACTAGCGGAGCGGCAGGTTCCCAAACCAAGGGTGTTGAGACATTCAACGATCTTTTTGGTATCTTTTTCCCAGCAACAGCAGGTATTTTTGCCGGTGCTTCCATGAGCGGTGACCTGATTAATCCTTCCAAGTCAATTCCCTCAGGAACTTTGTCTGGGTTGGGGGTCACGTTTTTCTCTTACCTTTTGGTGATCCTTTCGATGGGCTGTTCGATCCCACGTGATCTACTTCATAAAGATGCACAAGTCATTCAAACAGTGAATTTGTCACCAATTTTTGTCCTTGTTGGAGAGATATCAACCTCCATTTTCTCAGTCATTGTTGGTATTGTGGGGGCAGCCAAAGTTTTGCAAGCGATTGCTAGAGACGAAATATTACCTGGAATCAAGTTTTTAGGAATGGGGAACCATGCGGATGATCCAGTTTATGGAATTTTGTTCACCTGGATTTTGTGTCAGTTGTTTCTGTTTGCCGACGTCAATCAGCTTGCAACTTTGATCACAATGGCTTTTTTAATGACGTTTATTGTGACCAATTTGGCTTGCTTTTTATTGAAAGTCGGATCGGCGCCGAACTTCCGTCCTAGTTTCAAGTACTTCAGCACTTTTTCAGCAATGATGGGAACAGCAACTTCCGGGGTGGCAATGTTTATTGTGGATGGTCTTTCAGCGAGTTTGATTGTGATCATGCTGCTTTTTTTGATCTTATTTATTCACTATGTTTCCCCCCCAAAACAATGGGGAGATGTTTCCCAGAGCTTGATCTATCACCAAGTGAGGAAGTACCTGTTGAAGTTGAGGCAAGACAATGTGAAATATTGGCGTCCTCAAATTTTGTTGCTGGTGGACAATCCCCGGACAGGTTGGAAATTGATCAACTTTTGCAATCATCTCAAGAAAGGTGGATTGTACATTTTAGGTCATGTTTTGGTGGCACAATCGTTCCAAGACCGATTGAAAGATCTCAATAAACAAAAATCTGCCTGGGTAAAGTTACGGGACATTTGTGGACTCAAGGCGTTCGTTCAAGTTTCTATTGGTCCAACGTTTGCCTGGGGAGTTAGGAATGTTGTCCTGGGTTCAGGTTTGGGCGGAATGAAGCCTAACATAACGGTGCTAGGGTTTTACGATTTGTCAAGCTATAAAAGTTCGAGACTTCCAAAGAATCTACGTTTTGAGAGTAAAAGCTCTGAATACTCCAAACAGGTGAATGTGAACGTTGATGAGCTTCCTACGGATTCTTGTGCTCCAGAATCAAAGCTCACACTCTCGGAATGGATTCAAACAGTCGAGGATTTGTCTCTGTTGGATACAAACATTGCAGTGGCTAAAGGATTCCCACGGTTGCACTTGCCAACAAAGGATGAGGGAAAATTGAGCGAGGATGAGAAACGATACATTGATTTGTATCCTATTCAAATGTCTTCATGTGTTTTGAATAAATCGGGTCGGAGTATTATGACTAATAATTTCGACACCTACACGTTAATATTACAACTGGGGGCCATTTTGCACACTGTTCCAACTTGGAAGAAGACGCATAAACTGAGAGTGGTTGTTTTTGTTGAATTTGAACAAGACGTCAAAGAGGAGAAACAGAGGCTTTCCTCGTTGTTGAAAATTCTACGGATTGACGCGATCAGCCATGTTTTGTGTCTGGATAGTGGGGACATTGAGTCGTATAAGTATATCACGAAAGGGGATGTTTTAGTTGATGACAGTGTTAAAGAGAAGGTGAACGCTGTTTTGAAGGATGACGATTGGTGGAATCTTTTACAAGACTTCAGGAACTCTCGTGGATCAAATTCTGCGTCGACGGCAGCAACAACGATGCCGGTGCCTACAGTGCAAGTCAATTCACGGGTGGTGAGAAAATTTCAGGATAAGGCTCATAGGAGGTATTCCGGAAGTAATTTGAACAAGCTGGGTGTTTCGTTCTCGATTGTGACTAATAAAATTTCGCATACAGACCTCCACAGGACGCTGGCTGAGCCGACATCTGATGAAGAGGACTATTCGACTTCTGACGCTGAGTCTTTTGTTTCGACTTCATCGTCAGTGTCTGGGTTTTCGAGTCCAAAATTGCAAGATACTACTGTGGCGAGTGGCAATGTTCCTGGCTGTGGAAATAAACTGATGAATCCATCGAATGCACAAAAATTGCGGAGGCCACTCTTAAACCATTTGAAATCAACCAATTCGTTGCGTCGGTCGAAAGTTTCGACTTTTTCAGCTCAAACAATGCCAAATTCGCAGATCTTTGACAATGCACAAGGAAACGAGCCATCGATTATGTTTGTACAGGATGATGAACGGTCTACGAATTCTGCTAAGGGGAAATTGTGTGCTCCCGAAGAGGAAGTGGGGACTTCTGCAGCGAGTGTCGAATCTCAATGGCCAAGAACATCATCTTATGCATGTTCGTCGTCGACTGCCTACGACAATTTGACATTTTCGTTTAATGAACTCACGAATAAGGCTCAGTATGTGATTTTGAACGAACTAATGTACAAAACTTCGCGGGATTCGGCATTGATTTTCTCCACACTGCCTACCCCTGAGATTGGTTTGCACAAGAATGAGAGTGATTGTTTAGATTATCTGATGAATCTTGACGTTTGGTGTGACGGGCTCCCACCTATTCTGCTGATCAATGCAAAGACAGTGACGGTGACAACAAATTTGTGAGAGTTTTGTAATAGACACACATGTATTTGAAAAGCTTATGAGAATTATTTCAGACGTGCCGGACGTAAATATTTCTGGAAGGAGATAACTAACCGGAAATATGCACGACGGGTAAAGACGTGTTATCTATCGGAAATATGCCTTCGCGAAAAGCCAAAAAACAGAATTATATTTCCGGCACTTTATAAGGGTAGTGAGGATACGGCAAGATAAGTGACATGGTAGCAAGTGCTTAAACTGTGATTTTTGAAAGCAATGCGAGTTTCAGTTGGGCGTAATTTTGGTATAGGGAGGGGTCGTTCATCCAGGTATGAGGTAACTCCGTTGTCACGTAAGGAAAGCAAAAACTGAGCTGGTTTAATAAAAAACAGATCAGGTGAATAAGGGAAAAGAAAGATTTCAAAAAAGAAACCAAAAAAGGCCAGTAAAATAATTTTTTGCCGAAAAACAAACAAAAAAACCCAAAAAAACGGGGTTTTCACTTATCAGAAAGTTATTCGAATTTCGCATGTTCAACGATTCATGTGGACGGTAATCGAGAATTGAATGATGGCCTTGATACCACCATCAGTCAGGAACGTAGGGCGGTCTAGATGCAGCATAATCTTCGTCGATCAACCTTAAGATGGTGCACCAGAGGCTGCCTTAGTCTCGGCCGACACATCAATGGATCGTCGAAAGCAATCATGCGCACTTGTCAACGAACAAATGAGTGTTGAGCTAGTCCGAGAATGTGATTCACACTAGCACCGATGGCGGTCGTTTGCTGCATCGTGCAATTCAATGTTCAGCCGTGGTGTCAATCATGGGATATGTGCTTATGTCATCTCGGCCGAGCTCGTGCCTTTTTCACAAATAAAAGTAAGCCTCACTGTGCCGCACGCCCCACACGAGCCGCATGCAGATTTTGCGGCCGTGCGCCAGTGGGAAAAATAAAACAGACTGTCACCGAAAACTTATGTTTCGAGCTTCGCTGGCAGGGAGAGTGTCTCTTGCATTTTGCGCAGTAAAATCAAAGTAAAATAGACTTTAGTCAAGGGGAAACGGAGATTGATTGCAACCTCCCCCTTTTCCTGTGTCCGAGTAGATTGGTGTTTTGGGTGGTCTGTGTTACACGGTAGTGCTTTTCCTTCCATGTACCGCAGTCCGATGAGCATTTGATATGCTTGATTGACGGCGGTGGCTCCGCACGCTGAAACAACTGCCACCAAACCTGGCCAGCCGCGTTGCATGCGTCAAGCTGGATCATCACTCCGAATCGCTTGTGGAAACTTTCGCGCAATGACTGAATCGGGAAAACAAAATCTGCCAATTTACCAGCACTGGGGCGGCGACGGACATTTTCGGGAAAGCAATCTCGCAAGCACCGAGTCTCGCGAGCCCCGAAACTTTCGCGGAGTTTCCGAGATGCTGTGCAGTGAAAATGCCAGGATCGCAGATGCACAGAGTGGTCGGGTGTGACAGCACTGGACGAATAGATCGCAAATAGCGAACATCACAAGTCATTAGAGGATCATCAGTAGAGTTAGGTGTTAAAAAATAAACGCTGATATGAATTTTGTTCAATTGACTTGCTCTGGTCTAGGTTGGCTCGTTTATTACGCCAGTTTTGCTACTGGGGCGTCTCTGCATTCTCGCGGCTTGTTGCGCTAGCCGCTCCATTGTATTCCACAGCCTTCGTACACGGAAACAATACTTCCTTCAATAGTAGACACGTCACCCGCGCGCACATAGCACTTGTGTTTGACACCACGATGAGTGCCGTCATGGAGAGAAAAAAAGCCACCACAGCTCACCACCCATCTGCAGGATCCTTGTCCGCCCTCGACTCGATCCCAAAGTGGCAATACTTTTGACAGAGATTTCGCCTGTTTGGGAAAGGCGCGTTGGCTCATTCCCCGCGGCCCTCGGGACACCCGACGCCCCACTCAATCCAACCGGAGACACCGCTGCGCCGCTGCACAGCGGCTCCTCGATTTGAGTTGCCCTGATTTTTTGTCTCACAATCTTTTCCCAAAGTGGATATGATAGCGACGCCAATGGTAGTAATCGTCTATTGTTTTGATAGCGTCTCAAACGGCCCCACACTCCAATTTCGAGTTGCTTCGCCAACTACCATATGTCCAAGGGGGTCTAACCTGCCATTGCCAAAAGAGACACTTCTCAATTCTACTCTCACCCTTGTCAGATTCTCCTGGTACCCCACGTAGTACTTGCTTCTTTCGTTCTATGTCTCCCTTCCAACCACCCGCGTAATCCCCAAATTGGCCCCAGGACTCAATGCAGACACATACATGATGCAGTTACCAGGCTATTGTTCAACATTAGCATCGTTATGCCAGTCGCGCGTTTCTTTTTTTTCCGGTCTCAGCGAGCCGCTACCAAATTCATCGAGATGAGTGAGCCATAGCACACCACCCTGAGTATTATATATAGCGAATACTATCGTCCCTTTTGCCAATGAGATAATTGAGATGATTGATATCGCGACCATCAATTGTTTTGCCTGTTATTAAAGTCACAATCAAACCACACAAATGGAAGTCTCGAGTTTAATCAACAAAAACCACTACCTCCCAAAACCTTTAAGACTCACACCTCCTTCATCTCCATACACAGCGTTACCTCGCTCCTCACCTACTCATAATGAACAACTTCCAAATCCATCAAAGATCAGACTCCCTTCGATCAAAAGAATTCTCGACTCGTCAATTCTCGATAATATGACAAACAATTTTGCTCCAGAAACTTGTGCTCCTATACCTCTCCACCCTTCAACTGGTCCATTGGCAATCCTGCCAAGTCCAGTTTCGCAATACCCTTACTCGCCAGTTGCTTCGAGATCTAACTCTTTTACTTCGTTGGATTATCAGCACCTTCCACAACCCCCAGTTCTTGTTCATCACAATTCTCTTCCTACTCAGCTTCCAAAGCTTACAAGGGACGAGTCTTATAGTGAGAGAACTTCATCGCTTTCGTCTTCATGTTCGTCAAAGATTGAATATGATGAAATGCTCTCGTCATCTCCTTCCTCGCCAGAACCATCTTCGAAATCTTTGAAAAAAAAGAGATCGAATCTGCCAAAAAGAACTACGGTTATTTTACTCAACTGGTTAAACGACCATCTCGAACATCCTTACCCAAATTCCAAAGAAAAGATTGATTTGGTGAGCAAAACTGGTCTTACTAATCAACAACTATCAAACTGGTTCATCAATGCCAGAAGAAGAAAGATACAGTTACTTAGAGAGATCAAAACAAACAGCACCACCGTTTAAGATTGGGATTGAGTCTCATTCTGGTCAATGAGAAATTTTGTCGCTTATTTTTTCCCTACTTGCGCGCATCGTTGGCCACCACCAACTCACACCACGCTGCCGTTTAATTCATTGCTAGAAAATTGCGTGTGTTCTTCACCTGTTTTGCTATTTGGCAGGCACAAACAGTTACAGGCAGGATCAGTGGCACAACAGGACACGGTGGGTGTCTGTTTGTGCTCTACGCTAGATCTCTATGTATTGAATTGAGGTTTACAGTATGAATCAGCAAAAGACGAGCCGATCGCGAGTCTTGAATAGTAATTGAGTATATACTGGGCAAAGCGGCTCGCTAAGCTTCCCTAAATTGCTCACTTCGGTCCAACGTCGGTTTCAATTGCCAGCACACAAGCCCCCCTGCACTCCTTGCACTCGTTTCTCTTGTCTAGTTGCTCCTCCCCTACAAAGCCTCCATTCTGACAGGTGAAAAATTGTTATTTTTATCCTCCGTCGGCAACGCCGAAGGTTGTTTGGTCGCGAATGCACGGAAACTGGTGATTACCAGATATCCGATCGTGCGCAAAAAAAATGACGTATCTATAGTATTTACCCGTTTCCGGTTTAGAATTCTCGGTATGCACGTGCGGCTCAGAGTCCGGGGGCTCGGTGTTTTACCCGAATGCCCCGCCTGGCTCGAGACCAACTCAATCAGTGTTGACTACAATACGTCCAAACATAGTTCAGGGCCACAAGGAACCCATCGAAACATCTTTCTGCGTAGTACCCCTTTCCGTTTCATGTTGTTTGAGAAAAATCAGCTAACTGAATCAACATGTGGCTGAAACTGCGCATCAATCTGCGTTTGTGAATAAATGACTTTTGAATCGCCGAGGTGCCTTGAATTTGGGAGTTTTCAGCAAATGAGGGATTGAAGATAAGAATGAGCCGCGGGTGTACTTTTGATTAAGACAAGCCGTAAATAGGGTAGTTGGAGTAAAGAAACTCGATTGTGGTGTATCAATTGGGTGTTCTTTACGTCACTGAAAAGTCCACAAAATTTTAACATTTCCATTTTGCTACCAAGAAATTGGTGCAAATTGGTTCACTAAGCATTCTTTAACTCCAATACTGTAGGAATGAGTTTTTCACGTTCAATTAATCGTTTTATGATCACTCGCTCGATATTAGTTACTCCTAATTTGATAACCATACTTGAGTATATGGACACCTTGCACCTCACACCTTACACCTATGGAGTTGGATTGTTGAAATGGTAGCAAGTGATAAAAGACAACGACCAAGGCTGAAGAAAATTGTGGAAAAGAGGGAATTTCATCACTTCATCGTTTCCCAGTATCTGAGGAAACACTTCAAACTTATTGAGTAGCTTTATTCACTCATTGAGTGGCAAATGGCGAGAAATAGAGTCATTTTCTCGCTACTAATGTTACCAACGTTAGCAATGCTACCAATTGACTGGCAAAAGACTTGCAAATGAAGGTCAAAGCTTAGAGAGTCATTTGTTTTTCACTATCGGTTTACAATGGCTTTTCTAAACGTAAAATATGGTTCCATCAACTTCATTATTGACTAGTTATTATAAGTTGCTACCAAATGACGAGTGATGCGAATTATTCGAAAGTCATTATTCACTAACAAGAATAAATTGGCAGATTATTCGCGAATCACTGACAAATTACTCGCAAATGACTCGCTATGCTCGTCACTCGCTCGTCATTTGCTCATCATGGCCCTCTTCTGCTCCTCCCCCCTATCCTCAAACCTCATCTTCTTAGCCAACTCCGTACTTTCAAACTTAAACTTAGAATTCTTCTCACAAAACTTATCCCCTAACAACTCACTAGCAGTAGGCCTCTTCTCCGGATCAACTTGGAAACACTTCTCCAAAAATCCATGTCCAAAACTACTCATATCCTTTCTAGTCTCTTCAGGAATTGGGGGAGCAGATTTAGTACCCAACTTGAAAATAGCACCTGCAATTGCAAAATCATGCCATGGTCGTTTACCAGCAAACATCTCCAAAACAACACATCCCAATGACCAAATATCAACTTTCGCATTATATCCTTTATGCATCGTATTGTCAATAATTTCAGGAGCCATCCAGAAAATAGTGCCTTGAAACGACATGGCAGACTCATTCGAGTAAATATCCTTGGCTTTTTTGCTGATTCCAAAATCAGAAATTTTGCAAACTCCATCAACTTCAAGCAATAAATTATCAGCCTTGAGATCACGATGCAAAATTCCTCTTGAATGAATGTACTGCAATCCCAAAAGAACTTGTTCCGTTAAAAAGCTAATCAAATCCTCGGGAAATTTCCCATAACTTCGTATCAAATGACCAACAGATCCACCAGAAACATACTCTAGAAAAACGCTGTAAACGTTCTCTTTTTTCTCAAATCCAAGATATTGAACAATGTTCACGTGATCCAAATCTTTCAACGAATCAACCTCAGCTTTAAATGTATCGATAATCTCTTTAGTTTCACGTTGATTCACAAATTTCGATGAAACAACCGTCTGTTTAACTGCTATCATTTCACCAGCAGTAACGTTCAATGCCAAATAAACCTTTCCAAACGTTCCAACGCCAATCAATTCACCTTTGACCCATGCAAATTCTTTGTACTGACCTTCACGATTGCGTAGCTTGTTAACATACTGTGCTTCGTTATCTGGAGTCACTTCCACCACTCTTTGACCCCACATTTTCGTGTTTGTCCGCTTCAACATGCTTCCAGAGTGTCGAACGCTTTGCTGTTTGCGAAGTGCTTCCTTTTTCGCTTCCTGAGCAACAATTCTAATGCTCTTCATCCGATGGATCTTGGAGGACGCTGTGGATGGTGGGCGCAAAACCTCGGAAGATGTGGCTGGTGCTATGGCTGCAGCTATTGTAACAGCAGCCGATGCTGCTGGATCGCTAGGAGAAACAGGCGGAGTAGCAACCTCATCAATAATCAACCTATCCAAATCAGTATTTGGGAAGTAAACCTCGAGATTATCGTATAAAACCTCTGCTGGAGGCCGAATCTCAAACAACGACTCATTTGATGATGACGTAAGCGCACCGGTACGATTGGCCTTGAGTGTACTGTCACCAGAGCTCTTTGGAGCGTTCGCAAACAGTCCATCATCAGAGTCGATCGAACTGGTTTCACTAGCATCCAACTCTGGAGCATTATCAAAGTTGATATCATTTTCGCGGAACGGGTCGAACGACGCGTCGAGCGACGCGTCGGCACCGCTGCGTCGACTGCTAACTGTGCTACGACGAGAGAGAACCCGACTGAGTGATTTTTCAGCGTTGATCCTTGGGAATGGAGGTGGTGGTTTCCGGGTTCCTTTGCTTCGAGGAGTGGTTGTCTCCTCTGATGAAGAGGCTGGTGGTGGCGCAGGAGCTGTTCGCTTCGCCACAAATGGCGAATCTCGTGGCTTGTCGAAATCAATCTCTCGTTTCTCAGGTCTGATCACCCTAAAAGAGTTCGCGTTCCCACCACCACCACCAACAATGCTATCTGAGTTCGAAGTCGTCGTAATCGACCGGGCACGTGCGTTTGAGCTGGTCGATTTGCGTCGTTCCAAGATTGCCCGACTCAACGAACATCCCTCCGCATAGTCCTTGAAATTCAGATAATCAACCGACTCTTTGCTTTTGGTTGTACCCAGGAGATACTGTGGTGTTCTGATGAACCGTTCGAGCGATGTGTCGGATGCCGTTGAGTTTGTGTTGGAGATCGTCAGCGAAAGAGCAGCAGCAGCAGCAGTGGCTTCCTCATCTCGAATGAGCACTTTCAGCGACCCGCTACCGAAATGGGTGTCCAGGAGCGTTCTCAGTGCCGAATCGTCTAAATCATCGCCAGGTTCACTACCAAACTCTGTCAAATGAAGAGTGTTTTTTCCGCTTACCCCATGAGCGTTTCGAAGCGTTCTCCGAAGGTCGTCAACAGTTGAAGTTTTGCTCACCTCCACAGGGGTAAAAGTAAGGTTATCACGAGTGGTGAGAATATAAAGCCCGGGTGAAGGAGGAAAAATCGGGTGAAATCGGGGAGCTAACGGTGCCAATGGGGAGGTCATTGGCTGTGTCGATGCGGATGTCAATGGCAGAGACAGGGTTGTTGGAGTAGCCGACGTGAAAAGACTCGTTGGAGTCACTGTCGACGTCGAGCGAGTCGTCGACAGAGACATCGACGGTTTCGTCGACGGCTTCCTCGATTCAGCCGGCTTCGTCACCACAGGAATCGTTACTCCGATTGGTGAAGGTTTTTTCCCCACTGGTCCCAATTTCTCAAACTTTGTATCCTTTTTCACATCTCTTTTGGCATAATATTCATTCAAGTAAGCTCCATGACGTCTTTTTTCAACGTCTGCAGACCCCCGTTTGGGCTTTTTGGACTCCGAAAACACTCCTGAAAGCGAGGATGGACTCACCGGAGAATCGGATTTGCGTGTAGTCAATTCGGGTCCTTTAGCTTTACCGAAGAATTTGTTGAAAATACCCTTTGGAGTCGTCGACTCGCCGATCGATCCTTTTGAGCTCGACCGTTGATGGTTCTTCCCCTCGCTCAACGATGTTGTTGAAGGTCCATGAGTGTAGCCACTCGTGGATATGGTGCTGGTGCTTGTGACTGTACCGTTACCGTTTCCCCACATGTTGAAGAAGGAAGACTCTGAGGAATTGCTCTTTTGATGTCTTTTGAAGAACCCTTTACCGTTGACTGAGGGGGACGTGGCCGCGGCTGCTGCTGCTGCTGGAGATGTGTAAAACGTTGCGCTTGAGGATTTCTCGATTGTGGAAACCGGCCTTGGCTTCACAGACCGTCTGAGACTACTTTCTGGAGCTGGGGCCGTTGTCGGCTCCTCAGCAGGGAAAACAGGGGCAGAAACGACGGGGACGAGTTTTTCACCGAGGGGATTTGTGGGCGAAAGCGACGGCAAGTGGAGGGGTGATTTTGGCGATTTAATGCTTTGGGTGTCGTCAGGTTCGGCCGATTTGGTAATGGAGTCGAAAGAACTGGATTCTTGGAGAGAAGTATTTGCGTCGATCGACGCGCGAGGATTTTTTTGCGACAGTGGTGAATTTTGGGTGCCACGAGAAGATTCAGAGACGAGTGATATTGAAGGGCTTTCACCTGCACCGGGTTCGCCGATGGCCACGCCGGTAGTGGTGTGGCTGATGGCGCCGCCGCTTTCTGATTTCCCCAAACTTCTCCTCAACAACTGTACAAACCTTGACGGAGTAGACGTGTGGTCGTCAGTCACCAAAAACGGAACATATTTCTTCAACTCATCATAAGATTGTAGTTTCAAAAACGAATCGTGGACTAACCCCTCTATGGTAAACAGTGTCTGCCAGCTCTCGTTGAACCCATTCATTGTGAGCCAATCAACAACTCTCTCAAGAGTCCAGTCGTCGGGATTGTGAACCGACCATGAAACGGACGAACTGTTCGAATGCAACCCGCGGATACGTCTCGACGAAGAGAGTTCTGGAGCTAGTGAGGACGTTGTTAATGTTGCTGTACCACGTGATGCTGGCGAAGGACTTGTAGTGTTCTCGAAAGAGAAAGATTGATTTGGTGTAGCTTCAACAACCGATCTCGGACTTCCGATTGTATTGCCACCATCTACCGTGCTTGAGGATGGTCTGCGTAGTTGTTTTGAGTCGGTAATGTGAAGAATTGACGAAAATTTCTCAGATACTTGATCGTACAGAGGGGAATTCCCAGAGTAATCGGGTTTGGGAGGTTCCAAATGAGTGGCTGTTATCGTTGGTTTTGCATCTCCTTTGGAAACTTTGATTGGGATGTATGAATTGTTGAGCGGGACGATCGACTCTAGGGAGGTATCTAGTTTCAATGATTGCTTGCTTGAGTCGTTTTTTTTAGTTTTGGGTGTTTTTGGTGGTGTTTTGGCCGTCAGTGTTGCTCGGGGTGGCGTTGTTCCATTTGTGGCTTGTTTATGTAGAACGGCCGTGGAATATGGCGAATCTTTTGTATTTTTGAGTTTGAAATTGAGGGCAGCAGGGTCAGTTAAATCTGTTGGAATTTGATCGTATAAAAACTTTGGCAGTCTCACTGAGTCGGGTAATCCCGACTGTCGTGTTGAGACTCCTGGTTTTGACGGTATTTGCTTGTTAGGCATGGGGGGTGTGGCTATTGGGAGGATTCAAATGGTTTTGAGAAGGTGGTGATAAGTTCTGTTGAAAAAAAAATTAGCGAAAGCTACCACCAGCCCGGCGTGATTTTAATTATCAGCCCGATGTGATTTCGGTTATCACCAGATAGTTAGGTAATCATAACACGCTTTGTTCGTCATTGACATTTACACGATTTATTGATCAGGCGGCCACCACGAGCTCATAACTAGCTTCGCTCGTCATGAGTTTGTGGCTCATTATATACAAGAACCCACCCTACACATTCAACTTCAACTCACTAATCCTCAAAACCGTCAAATCGTGCTTCACCTGCACATGTCTAGTATGTCTGTTTCTTCTCTTAGTAATCTCCTTCACATACATTGGCTTCTTAGTCTTCTCCAAAACAACACCTTTGATCGAAAAAATATTAGGATCAATAGAGTCCTTCACGTGATAAGTAAAATTCTTGGATCCAATAGTTGTAACATCCTTGAAATGCAAAACATCACCAACTTCAGCATGCTTGAGTTTGAACGGTAAAATCACTTCATCTCCTTCAGTAACAAGGTATGGTCTGTTGTGGACTCTTATCGATGCATATATGTCTTGTTCGTATTTGAGAGGAGTCAGGTCCGGCACGGCCTGCGACTTGTTCTGTTCAGTTGTTGCCTGAGTCTGTAAAAGTCCAGTGGTGGTAGAAAATGGTTTATAAAAGCCAGCAATGCCAAAACGGGCAGAAACTGGCCGCACACAACTTGCGATTGTTCTGGCAAACATTATGGGGAAAGCGATGTTCGGGATTTCGATCTAACTCGAGCTTTGTTGTTACAATGGATAGATGATGATGATATATATTTGAGTAAAATTTTTCGACATTATTTGAGAGAGGAAAAAAAAAAAGTCGTCCCATCACGTGAGTATGTCACATGACACCCTCACCACCTACAATTTCTTTGCCTTCTCCTCTCTCTCAACTCTCATTTGCTTCATAACCTTCCGTCTCTGCTTCAACATGTAACCATACAACGTGTAAGCTCCTGGAATGTAACTGAGCAAACAGCAAATCAAAGCATATTTATACCAAACTCCATAAACAAGTTCAGCTTCATTCAAAGACTTGTAAATCATGGCACACTCGCTGGAAATACCCACTGGATACAAAATCAAAAAGGCATTGTATCTGAACCATTTCAACAATGCAGGTGGATTTCCCTCGCTCAAAATGTTTGCAGCATAGTAGTAGTATCTAATAATTTCAGTAACTGACCAAGCAGTGATCAAACTAATGTACACCCAATGGCCATTGGCTGGAGAGTCTGGCAATGCAGTAAAGATACCCAAAACCAACAACAATCTCGATGCAACTTGCATTGTTGTGGTAAACAATGGAGATCTAACATTTCCGACAGCAGAATTGTAAACCTCCACCACTGCAAAACATTGAATAACAGTGTTCCATGTAGCGGTCAGGTCAAACACTTGGAATCCTCTATAAAAAATTCCAACAACTAAGGTGTTCACCAGAACAAACGACCAAAGTGCTCCAGAAAGGAGGTTATAATTGACAATCCAATTTGGAGACTTCTTCAAGGAAGAAGAAGAAGAAGAAGAAGAGACTTCTTTCACAGTTGTTGGTTTTTCAGGCATGTTTGACGGTGATCGGTTGATAATAAATAGTAGACAAACTGGTTAATTCTTTTGATTTAGTTGAAAAAAAAAAAATAAACATACTCAAATTTGCTAGTGAAATTTATTATCTCATCATAAATGACACCATCAATCTGTCATGATTGATGGTCTTGATTATCAATTCAATATTTACTATTACTACACATACGATTAATGTCAAACAAACGACTCTACAACGCTCAAACTCGTCGTGAACATCGTTCGCTAATTGATAATTATAATTAAACCGTCTAAAATACAGCTATTTTGGAATCAATAACACAAAAATACGTTTACAATTTCCATAAAATCAAAGCATCCTAGTAAAACATTCATCAATGGATAATCAACCATAAAATCAAGTCGAGAATTCAACAATCGAGACTATATCGATAACCAAACACTTGCTTCGCTCGTGCTCGCTTATTCATACTTACTCACCGACCTCCCCAACCGGTTTCGACCATCATACACATCATCATCATCATCAACATGCTCACCTCCCCCCATCAGCTCTTCAGAATCAGAATCAGAGTCAGAAACAGGTAATTCACTAACTCCAGGAGCTCCAACAGAATAATTCAATGACCCGTCCGCTTGATACAATGGATGATTCTCCTTCACATAGGACTGACCATCGTCATTAGGATCCTCATAATCGTCATCAATATCTTCACCATCCTCAATCTCATATTGATTATCCTTGGATTGTTCTCCAAATGGTGAAGCATTCATTTGATGGTACGGATGTCCTCCAACTGAAGAAGTCACCATATTCTTTTCATAGTCTTGATTCTGCTGCTGTGGATCTTCATCCTCAGAGTCCTCGTCTGAGGATCCAAACTTATCAGGAAGATTATTGGTCATTTGTTGAGTAATGTATCTGGAAAACTGATCCGAATCCAGTTCTTGATCGTCTCCAACTCCATTATCATCAGCATCGTTGTCATAAACATGCTGGTAAAGCGAGCTGTTGTCATCATTTGGATCAAGGGATTGCGAACGGTCATATTCCTCGTCTTCGTCAAGTTCCTCGTCGTTTCCAAGTACAGCATTATACTTGTTTCGAGTCTCAACAAGAGTCTCATTAACATAATGGGTCCATTCAGGTAACAATATGGCTTCTTCAATTATCGAAGATTTGCTGCTATGCAGGTGTAATGAGGTAAACTTGACAACTTCTTCAGCAATCAACGTCAAATGACCCATATAACCTAACCTGAGATCAGTTTGTTCTTCATAATCAAGACATCTGTTATGACCATCGATAATTAACTGTGTGATATTTCCTCTTCCAAATAAATCAACAGCAAGATATTTGTTGTAACCAATGTCCATGGATGCATTTAAAATTTGTTGAACAATATCAAACACAACATTATGCAAAAAATTATTCCATGGGAATTTGAAAAACATGTTTAGTATCGTTATTATGACATTGTTGTCATATAATGCAATTTTGAGTTGATCTCCCACAACGGGATTTTCTCTCAGTAGTTGTTCCATCTCGTCATATTCTAATGCGGTTTGATCCATATCAACAGAAGTATCCGGATCAATCCGACTCTCATCTCCTTCCGCTCCTTCCTCTTCTTCCTGATTCAATGTCATGTCAGATTCGTCAAATTCATGTTCGGCATCTTCATCATGTTCAGGCTTCTCGTTCTCATCAGATCCAGCTTCATTTTCACCGTATCTGTCGGGACTCAGTTTGAGGTTCTCAACCTCTCTTGAGATATCAACCTCGTCAATCGACCCAGTCGATGCCAATTCTGTGTTGGTCATAAGCTCCCGTTGTTGTTGGATCAGCCTTTCTCTGATTTCGTCTCTTTCTCTCACGATTTCATCAGCTTTTTCGTGATTAAGAAGAGCCATATTGGAACAATGAATCAACTCCGCCACAAGCTCACAAATTTTGAATCTTTCAAAACCCAATGGTTCAATTTGTCCAAATGGAGTTTGCAACACTTTATCAACTTTTCGTTCCAACATTCTCGTGAACTCAGGCATTGCTTCAGCGAATACTCTAACCAGCGTACCCAAATATATCGGATCTCGCGGCGTTGGAGGATGAGATTCAACAGTGATGTAGACAACTGGAATCGCATCATAATCAGAGTTGTTCTTTCGGATTATCTCAATGACGATCCCGACTCCATTGGACAATCCTGTGCCTCCATGGAGCATCATTTGCACAAGCTCTCTCGCTGTTGGCTCGCTCACCAGCTGCCTGCTTAGTTCATTGGGACCGATGGTGGTGTTCTCGGCATTATTAGCAGAAATCGTGATGAAAGCCTTTAAAAAATCGCCTGCAGCACTCTGAACAGACGATGAAACGTCAGGTCCCAGAAAAGCAATCAAAGAAGGAATCAAATTTTGGTCTTTCAAAACTTCAATAACGCCGGTGGAAGAATCAGGTTTGTCAGTGGAAATCACCTTGAGCAAAAAATCCATGAGTGGAGGAGTGTCTATATGTCTCATGAATCTCTCTATAAGGCATGAATCCTGTAGTATAAATTGTATCATCTCATCCATTTTCATATCTAGCAGATGTTCGTTAATTTTCATAAAATAGGTGGCAAGGAAAATTGGTAAAGGAGCTTCTTTGTCCAGAATGCTCCATAATTGTTCCAACAAGTGTGGATTCTCCATAAAGGCGTCTGTTAACGACCACACGTCTACCGAGAGTATTTCTGCTGCCACCTGTGCCCTTCTGGAATGCTGTTCTGCGGGCGTCTCCTCGTCATTGTAATCATCCTCGTCTTCTTCTTCTTCTTCCTCCTCCTCTTCTTCTTCTTCCTCCTCCTCCTCTTCTTCATCTTCTTCCTCATCCTCATCCTCATCTTCTTCCTCATCCTCATCCTCATCCTCCACCTTCTCTTTCATCTCTTTCATCTCTTTTTCTTCCGAAACATTTCCGTCATGATCTTGTTTTGTCTCCCTCTCCTTCTCTGGTTGATCTTCCTCCATGATGTCATCATTTTTTTCTTGCGAGTCCTCATGTTCGCCATTTTCAGTTTCACTATCATCAGACTCACTATCACTGCTGGACGTACCAAAAACGCTAGTTTGCTGTTGAATGTTACTCTCCTCTTGGACGGTCTTTTCCTCAACAGTTTCCCTTTCTTGGGATTCTCGAGCTTCCTGCTCGTCAAAATGAGTCCTCTGGTACACGTCATCCTCTACCACGTAGTTGACCAACATCTCCAGAACTTCAGGTTCACGCAAATACTCAACAAGCTTGGCATTTGAAGCTAATAGTTCTGGAATGGTCTCTTGTTCGTCCAATAACTCTTCCAATGTGAAGTCTGGTTTATCGAGAATTTTGGTCACACGTGACGCATAATTGCTCGTAAACTTCCAGAAACCCGACATGTTGTTTTGTATGTGTGTGTCTCCCAAATGCTCAATACTAGTATGTGTGAAAATGCAACGTTGACGTATGAATATGATGTAATCCGGTGATTTCCGGCGTTAACGTGAGTGAATTGAATGAAATATGCCGAAGAAGAATCAACAACCAATCTGTGAGTGAGTCAGTAGTATAAATCTCTCCTCTAAACAAACTCCACAGAGCCTTGCTACCGCCGCGTTTTGCAGCTCTGCTCTCGCTGTTTGACCTCAACAAGACTGTCCTGTCTCTCCAAGAGTCTCTAACCAACCTCTTTAAAGCTGGTTCACTCCAAAAGACCAGTTCTTCTTTATTTCTTGGATGTTGAAAAGGTTAAGGGCCCTTCTTCAATGCGTCTTTTGTCTATTTGATTTTAGGTAAAGCTTTTTTTTTTTTTTTCGTTGTCCGTTTGTTGGACGATGGCAAGGGGGAGGGTAACCCTGAAAATTTCGCGAGCGACGAACGACGAACGACGAGTGAAGCGAGTCGTTTGCTCGTCATGGGCTCTTAATGGGCTCGTCATTTGCGATAGATGACCAATTCACTCCACGAGTCGCTTCGCTCGTCGTTTGCATTTCATAATCACACTTTTCAAAACAGCAAAAAAAAATTACCTGCGGAGTTTGGTAGCTGCTACCACGAACGACAACCAACGAACGACCGGCTTCGCTCGTTCTTCGTCAGGGGTTCTCTCACGATTGGCTCGTCTTTACATAGTTTTAGTATTTCCTCACTCTGTACGTTCCCCACTCGAGCCAAAACTCGCTCAGCAACTCGCTTAACTACTCGCTTCGCTAGTCGTTCGCTCGTTGTTCGCTCCTTCTCTCATCATTCTATAATACAAATTCCATCACCCTAAACAAACTGTTCAATCCAATTAATATACTTCTCAACCAAACCAAGCACCCCGTTTTTCTCCCCCTCAAAAAACACCCCAACCTGACTTCGAATCAACACAGAATCCGAATTTTGATCCTCCATCAACACCTTCAAAACACGCAGACAAATAACTGAAAACTCACCATAATACCTGTAATTCCAACTCATCAGCTTACAACACAACTTCAAAACATACTCACTAGTCAATTGATAATGATCTGACCGAATACCGTTCAACTTTGTAAATGTAACAGTATCCGTAGTATATTCCAAAAAATAGTTAAGCAACTGATACCCAGCAAAAATACTGAACCGATTGTCCAAACATGTACGGAAAGGCACCAAGGAAGACTCAAACCTATGAGATTTGAAACACTCATCACCAATCAATTCCCATTCCAACGCAATATGTTGAACTGGAGTAGCATTATTGTTCGCTTTTTCGTTCTCCCAAATCAAGACACTCTTCAAGTTGTCGTAAAATATCAAGAAAAGTGAATCTAACCACCGTTCACTCAGTCTTTTTGTACGAAATTTCGATATTTTCGATGCAGAAGAAACAGATCCGTTACGTGAACGAACAGATCCATTACGTGAACGAACAGATGGTGACCGTCCAAGTGAATTTATGTTATCTGGAACCATCAACTGGCGCTGATGTTCCTCCCCATCCTCCTCCTCCTCCTCCTCCTCTTCATCCCCGTCTTCGTCCTCCTGGTGGTACTCATTCTCCATCACAAACACCTGAGAACGCAGTCTCAATAACTCTGACCAACCAATCAACCGATCCATTGCCGCAAGAAGATCGTAAGCTTCGCGAAAAGTACTGTGAAGTCGACTAGTTTCTTCATAAACAGTCAAATGACGTGGATCGACACTGTCTACGTGACTGCCTGGAGAAAATTCGACAATTCCACCATAACCAGAAACACAACCGAAATCGTCGCAGTTACGCCAAACACTGTCGATACTTCCTTCATGGGGTAATGGGAAATCGAAATTCTTAGGCCTTAAAGCTCTGAACACATCTTTCTTCTTGTTCGTGTACATTGGACAAGAATTGAGAGCCAAAAGAGCACTATGGAAGTTTTTATTCAGCATATGGGCCTGAATTAACACTTTCCAGCACAGAAACTCTGTTGGAAGACATTCGACTGCCCTAGTTGCCGAAGTCAATGCTAAATCCGCTCGATTCTGCGCAATAAGGAACTTTGCTTGTTCCAATAACATCAATCCATCACGCGAATGCTCTTTGATTGCCGTGTACATGAGACGAATTGCTGCACTTTTCTCGCCGCGACAAAGTAAAAGCTTCACTTTAATGATATTAGCATTGAGTCCCTTGTGACGTTGTTCAAGTGATTCGAGTTGTTCGAGTGCAAGATCGTAAAGGCCAGTCAATTCAACGAGTGTTAGCAACGCATCCACCAAATAATTGCTCACAATTGTTGGTTGGTTCACCAGATCCGAACAGCCGCACATAGTACCCTTGGGGATCATATAAATCATGGCTTTAATGGCCTCTTTAGTGTCCCTTGTAGATTGAACAGGGTTGAATTTGCACATTCCGGGTAGTTGTCTTTCGATATCGTCACTGAACAAGACACATCGCACAAGCGAGGAAACCCACGTTTCTATCCATAATGGAGATTTTTCGTCCTCAACGGCGTATGTATATGATCGTCTGTTGGACGATTGAGGCAAGAATTGAACAGATGGATAAGACGCTCCAGGAAACTGACAACGGATCCTCAGGTCACCTTTGCTGAAACAGTTGTAAGCACAATAAGTTCCCACTTTTGGATGTTTTTCCGACGCTGCCGTCTTGTCATTCAGTTGAATCGTTTGTAGGTACATGTATGGTTGAACCGAAGATGAAGTATTGAGTCCAACACAGTAATGGTATTCACCGTATTCAGTTTTAGTGTCACGATCATATTTAGTCAAATGGATCAGATCCGGTGGACCAAGTTCCTTTAGTTCTGGCATGATATCCGTACGGAACTGAATACTTTCACCTAGTTGTTTCTCTAGAATTCGTGGTGTTGTGACCGTTGGAGCTGATTTTTGTTTTGATCCGGTTGATGAGGACGCCATTGCGCTACTAAACACGCCCACAGCCGATGACCGCCGCGTCGTTTCAAGACTCATCCGAGAGGTGATTGCAATGGGGTATAATTGAGCTGTTGTTGTAGTAGAACAGGTGTAAGTTTATATGTCTGAAAAAAAGAGAAGGTGAGTTGAGGCTAGGTTAGCGACGCAAATCGTCGCGTCGATCCTCAGCCGGGTAATCCCTTTTGTTTTTTAACACTGGGTTCTTTCATTCGAGAGTTTTTTTTTTTCTTCATCAACTTGAAAAAAAAACCAAAGGTGAACAACCATCGTCACCGGTGGATCCATCATTACCGTTCTCCAGCACAACATGTCCCTTAGAATTCTCAACTTGGGAGTGACTGGTGTCCGTTCCGCACGCTCCGCGCGCAACGTGCGGACACGGCTCTTTTCCTCCACCGTTACCGCCGCCAACACAAACCTCTCTTCTCTGGATCCACAAAAGACCAAACACATGCAGTATCTCCTGCAATTCTACGAACCAGAAGTGGTGGAATCGATTTTGCTTGCTGAGTCGGCTATCAAGCCAGAGCATTACCAACAGAGAAAGTTCAATCCTGTCCAGTTTGCACCACACTATCTGGACGATTTGACTACTCTTGACCCATACTTTGATCATTTGCCTAAGAAACAGGACAGTTATTTGCAAATGACGCAACCAAACGAGTCTGATTTCCCAAAAAACCAAATTCTGGAGTCTGAGGATGACTCTGACAAGACTGAGTTGAAAGAACTTGCTAAAAAATTAGCTCTTTCCACTGGATTCAATGAAGATTACATCTCTAGACTCAGTACGAAAACTTTAGTTCTCAAGACTGTGAGAAATCAAACCTCGAAAGGTAAGATCAATTCTTTCTATGCTCTTGTGTGTGCAGGAGATCGTAATGGAATGCTGGGAATAGGAGAGGGAAAGGATCCAGAAGAACCAGCAAACGCTATTTTGAAGGCTCATTGGCAGGCTGTGAAAAACCTTACTAAGATTCCAAGACTTGAGAATAGAACGATTTATGGAAACATCGAGAACAAATACGGATCTTCAATTGTGAATTTGAGATCTTCTCCTCCAGGTGCTGGTTTGAGATGCAATCCAATGATTTTTGAACTGGCCCAGTGTGCAGGTATCAAGGATCTGAGTGCAAAGGTTTATCGTTCCAGAAACCGCATGAATGTGATCAAGTGTACCATGGAAGCTTTGTTGAAGCAAAAGACTATCGATGAGATTGCTTTGGAGAGAGGTAAGAAGGTTGTTGATTTGAGAAAGGTTTATTACTCTGTGTGAGGAATGGGGTGTCTGTACATATTATATATCAAGCGAATGACGAGCAAACACTGAGTAAACAACGAGTGACGAGTGAAGCGAGTCCGCTCGTTGTAGGCTCGTTGTAGTCAATGATGAATCGCCAGCGAACTTGCTTCGCTCGTCACTCGTCAATAAATAATAAACAAGCTATTAAAACACCAAGATGTTGTATGTCCATTTGTCCGCAACTCAATTCCTCATCGTTCTCGAAAAGGTGAATTATTCATTGCCAGTCATGGCTTGTTCATGACTCAAAAATTACTATTAGTTATTCACAGATGACTCGATGCCATACAGGTTCACGGGCAAAGCCACAAGCAAAGCAAGTCATCTAACAACACTCAACACTCGTTCGCATGATTCGCTCCTCAATGCTTCGTCTTCTTCTGTGTCGCCTCAGCCACCAATTCCTCAAAAATTCTAGCCTCCTCAGCCTCCCATTTCGACCGCTTCGCATTCTTGAAAATCTCTCCCACCATCAACAAAGCTTCAGCCCGGTCAATCGCCTTTGCAACATCAATCGTCTTATCATGCAACACAGAATCCACCACATCTCTCAATGTAGAAGAAATCTCCAATTGTGATCCTTTCCATGCAGCTGCAATAATCTTACCCATCAAAAGCTTCTCCATCTCTGCCATCTCCTCCTCTGTCGGAACAGGTCCTTCATCCTTCTTCTCGGCACTAGTCTTATCTTGTTCTTGGTCGGCTACTTCCGCCGTCTGCTCCGACTGCTCCGACTGCTCCGACTCCTGTGTCTGTTCCGTCTCCTCACCCCCTTCCTCCCCATTTTGACTCTTCAAAAACTGCTCCCTACGCTCACTCATCTTCGCCAACTCTTGCATCGTGCTCTGGGCATCTAAAGCACTGGAAATCGTCTTGAAAGTGTCCTTGATAATACCACCTTTCTCTTTCAATGATCCCATCCAACTTCCCAATCCAAGAAACGTCTTGTGAGAACGCAAAAAAATGTTGGCTTTCATTGTATAAATCGTTCCAATAGTATGCAAAATCTCAAGTCCGAACGACTCCATCTTCAAATTCTCTGCCTCTAGTTGAAACTTTCCTTTGAAAGCTTCCACTATATCAGCAGATTTATCAGTTTCAGTGTACAAAGACAACTTTGAAACAAGTTTCTTCACCAATTCTTGCTTCATTTCCTCCTTTTTCTGCCGACTCTCCTCTTCAAGCTTTTCTCTTTCCTCATTCTTGATTCTCTCACTCTCCTTCTTGGCCAACTTCATCTTCTCCTCATCGCTCAAATCGCCGTTCTCGCCGTTCTCCAACGTCAAAGTGCCTGCAGCTGCACTATTCTCCTTGTAATATTCCTCTGCCTGTTTATTTGCTTCTTCTTCTGCCTCCAGTTCGTACTGCTTCGATAAGTTCTTGAACAGTGTCAACTCACCAATAAAATCCAGAAATGCTTCTCCACCAAAAATAGAGTCGAAAAATTGTTCTGGATCAGCAACTTCACTATTATCTCTCACTTCCTTCAATCCATTCTGATCATACTTGCTACGCAAGCCCTTGTCACTGAGAATTTGGTACGCTTCACTCACTTTCTTGAAAATCTCCGCAGCATCTTCATTGCCTTGGTTCTTATCTGGATGGTATTTAATAGCTAATTTTCTGTAAGATTTCTTGATTTCAAGATCCGTAGCCGTCGGACTGACTTGAAGTAAATCGTAGTACGTTGTATCAGCCACCATGATGCTGACTTTCAGTGATCTATATTGTTTTAATAGTAGTTGTTTTGGTTGACTGTCTTGATTTTTGCCTCAGAAATTTTTTTTTTTAATTCTGTTAATTTTTTTGAATAGAAAACACTAATTATCTCGTATTATCATCTTTGAATTGAATTCATGAAGAGCACAGCCGATTTACGACTCGCTCTGCTCACACTGCTTGCCGTTTGCGTCTCCTTTGCTCGTCATTCTCTAAAGACCCTCCCTCCGCCTCTTCTGAGCCTTTGAACACTCCTCCCCATTATTAATATCACCAGCCACAAGAGTATCAGCAGCCACCCTCAACGGAATGTACTCCAAACACTTTTCAAGCAACTCGGAATCACCACCGTCTAAACAAACAACACCATTCTCATCACCCATAATCACATCTCCAGGCTTGATAATCTCACTGTATGGCGATGGATGGCTATCCACCTTGATCTCTAGAGGAACATTGATCCCAACCAGTTTAACCACTGGCTGGTGAGCAGTAGAACCTAATCCGTAACTAAAAACACTACGTCCTAAGGACTGATGTTCCTGTAAATCACGAATCCGTCCAAAAACAACAGTTCCACTGCTCCCCAAGTACTCTGCTCGCGTGCTCATCAGTCCTCCGTAAAGGGCATTATTGATTTTGACATACGGTGCATCCAATTTTTGTAATTCTGGAGTCAATGAGATCACCAGTACTGAGTCTTTTGGAACTTTATCAATATAACCACCTTTGACCTCCTCGTATCTCGGATCATCTCGTGCGGCAAATAATACAGTGTATGCCTTTCCAACCATAGTACGACCGTTCCCGGAGAATTGAGTTAGATTTGGTAGATACCCGCCATTGATAAGTCCGTATTTGACTAGAGCATCTGAGAGATCACAGGTTGAGTATTCTGATAATTTTTTCAAATACGACATTGTTGAAATGGATTGAATTAGTAATGAGGGATGGAGTGAATGGTGAAGTGGTGTTCAAATGGCTTGTTGGTGTTGCTCGGAGAAGTGGAAATAGTGGGGTGTGTAAGGGTGTCGTAGTCGCATGGAAAGTCACGTGAGAAGTCCATTTGATCACAGAGGAATTGAAGAGAGATTTGTTTGAGTACAACTGATGTGTTGGTACTTTTTGATGGTGGTTAGTCACAAAACAACTCATTTTTTTGTCTGACAAACCAGATGAACATACTTTTGCTACCGAAAAATTCAGCTTGTAATTTTGAAATATATAACTTTTTAAATTAACAAATCGATGGAAAGTGTCTGTCGAGAGAAGGGACTTGATGAAGGGGTGATGAGTGTATTTGAGCATTACCGAGAGTAATTCAGAGCAGAACAAGAAACTGGCAACCAATGACGAGCGAAACTACCGACAACCAATCGTTTATAAACTGGGGAAATTAGTATGCGGCGTCGCGGCTCTAAATACAAAAAACAAGTGTATTTCACACATTTGGTCGATAAAGGCGTTGTTAATGTCAACTATTACCATGGTGAACAACTTGAACAAACGAATGCAACACGGCTCACCCCCGCACCACTAACTACTCACAATCCGCTGAATGACTCGCTACGCTCGTCATTTGCTCGTTGATGTAATAAATAAATATAATAAATAGGTGATAAATAGTGACAGACCAACCTCCTAGAACATACAACACAATGAATGTGACTAGAAACTTGATGACCAACTCACTAACGACTCACTTAGCTCGTCGCTCTATGCGTTTGCGTCTTGCAATTGGCATCCACTGCATAATTGACTTTAACAGGCGTCTGGTTGTTGTGAAATATACTCCACAGCCTGACCCACAGTCTTGATGGCATCTGCCTCACTGTCAGGTATTATGATCGAGAATTCATACTCCAACTCCATTATCACTTCCACTATGTCAAACGAGTCGAGTCCCAGATCCTTACTGAAAGTCGATGAAAGACTAATTTCAACACCTGGCTTCACCTTGTTGTATGACTCTAGTAATTCTATGATTCTTTCTCCAATGATTTCCCTCGTCAGCGGCGGAGCATGACTGTAGAATTTTATCTGTTGTTTGAAACAAAACCCAACGGCCGACTTCGAGTGAACAGGAACACTTTTGAATTGAATCAGTTTTGTGGCCCCAACTCCCAGATTCGGTCTACTGAGACTTGCAATTGCCCTTGTGGCTGATCCACATTTAATCGTCCTTCTCAAAAACATAATTATGCAATGAAAAAGCGTGTTCTCTCAATGATGATTCACCGCCAGTGTAACCAACTATTAATCACACCAAGGTTGTTGTAGCAGAAGTACGTGAGCTGTGTCAATTTGCTTGACAACGCTTGCAATACAATGTTTTATCACCTTTGTCGTGTATTTTATTGGCCACAATGCAAAATACCACCTTCTAATAGGCCGTTTTAATTTTTTCTCAAGCCAACTTGAGTAGAACTGATTCGCAGCCGGGTAAGTTTTTTGCGGCCAAATAGTTTTGGTATCTGGTACACGACCGGGAAAGTTGAAAAATTCATTACCAAAAAAAAAAACCCCAAAAACGAAACAAAGATCAACCATCAATCTTCATTAACCTCTCTCCATCACACCACAAACCCGACATGTTGAGATCGCTGTTTGTGAGGGCAACAGGTGCTTTGAAATCTCAATCCGCCGGGCTGGTAGCCATCCCAAGACAACCACAATGGGCTAGACCGGCTGCTTCTGGAGGATTGACTGGTTTGGCTAGTGGCCTTAGAAACCTTCAAAACGTCTGGCAACCAATGCAGAACAGATACGCTACACTCAACCAAACCAAAAGAGGAGACGGATACATCACGCGCAAGAAGAGACCTACAAAATCGCCACATTTAGAAAACTGTCCGATCAAGAAGGGAGTCATTGTGAGAGTAATGATTCTCAAGCCAAAAAAGCCAAACTCTGCTCAAAGAAAAGCTGCTAGAGTTCGTTTGACTAATGGTGAAGTTGTTTCTGCTTATATTCCTGGTATTGGACATAATGCACAAGAGCACTCGGTTGTTTATGTGAGAGGTGGTAGATCCCAGGATTTGCCTGGTGTTAAGTACCATTTGGTTAGAGGTGCTATGGATTTGGCTGGTGTTGCTAATAGAAAGACCTCGAGATCGAAGTACGGTGTCAAGAGACCGGTTAAGAAGGAGTAGATAGGTGCTTGTATATATATAAGGCGAACGACTAGCGAGGCGAGTTGTTAGTGACTGAACGATCTATAAGAAAGTCATGAATGAGTTTGTATTAGAATAACGAATGACGAGCGTAGCGAGTCATTAAGTGACAATTTTTATCAAACACTCATTCGTCGAAAATGCTGATGACTCGAAAAAAAGGTAATAGAATGAGCGAGTGAGTGGCTTTGAATGACTCAAATGAGTGTTGCATTATGTTTGATTGTGCTGATTGAATCTTGAGTGACTCGCAAATGATTCATTTCGCTCGTCATTTATTGAAAACCTCCCTCTCCAACTCCTTCAAACATCCCTCATAAACCTCCTTATCCTCCTTACTCAAATCAAGAGCAAAAGCACTCTTCTCCCCCTCCCCAACTTCCCTCACAAACGGTATCTCATTCACGTCCTTACCGTTTCTGTTAATCACACCTCCTGAATAAACCAGTCTCTTGAACCACTTGAACTCTCCATCTCCGTAGCAGAAAGTAACGGCATCACCTGCCTTATTCGCACGAGCCGTACGTCCAACTCTGTGAATGTATTCCTTCGTGGAAAGCGGAAGATCATAATTCAAAACAAACTTGATCGAATCGATATCAAGACCTCTAGAAATGAGATCTGTCGAAACTAAAACTCCTCCTTCTTCGTCAAACTTTTTAAGGATCTTTGCCTTTTCGTGATTTTTCAGACTGAAGTTGATGGAATTCACATTGAGTGGTATGTTGAATGTCCTCGTCAAAATTGCAAGCAGTCGTGTAAGACGAATTGCACTCTCGTTGGATTTGGTGAACACCAATCCATGCGAAGAGAAAGCTGGTTGACGCAGAAAATTGAGTAATATAAGCGGCTTGTAGAACGATAAACTCTCTGAAAAGCGCACGTAATGTTCATCCAGATGTGGTGGAAGCTGGTAGAGCTCACTGACCAATCTCTGAGTATCATTGATCACAACCACCTTTGGTTTGAACAGTTTGAGATAAGCTAGTTTTTCGGAGTCTGTGGTTAATGTTGCGCTGAAAATTAGCTTACAACATCTAACAGAAACGGTGTTGTAAAAATTGCCCGCATTTTGCTGCTGCTCCTCGATCCTTGATATTAGCAAATCACACCAGTTTTGAAAAGATTGATTTAACAAACGATCTGCCTCATCAACAACCAAGAACCTCAACTGAGACAAGTCAAGGCCAAAATTCGTCAAATGATCGACAAGTCTTCCGGGAGTCGTAACGAGAATGTCTGGTTTGATAGTATCAAATTTAGCTTTCTCTTCACGTAGACTCAAATCGTTCTTAAATGCCATCAAATTCAAATTGATTCCACGAGTCAGCTGCAACAACGTCGAGTAAACTTGTGATATCAATGGCTTAGTTGGGACTAGAATAATGCACCTCAACTTGGGAACAACACGGCCAACAAGAGCATGAACTATTGGAATCAAATAAGCCAATGTTTTACCAGAACCGGTAGCAGCATTAACAAGATAATCACCAAATGGTCTTGGATTCAACTTGTTTTTGTCAATATCTTTCATCAGCGATTCGATAACACTGATCTGAACAGAGAATGCAGATTCGATACCAAATCGTTGCTTCAAGTTAGCCACCACGGTAGCGTCAATGCATGGGTCAAACTCTGAGAATGGTTTCGAGGCCATTGTTCCATGGTATTCGGGCTTAGATAGCCAATCAAGAGTCTTATTTTTCTGCTCATTTGAATGAAGACGTTTATCTTTTGGCAATTTTGGTTGCGGAATCGGCGTGATATCCTTCTGTTCAACAAGTGTTTCCTCAGTAATTGTTTCTGTTGTTAAACCTGCTTCTTCAAGCTTGTTTTGAAGGTTCATTGTGCGTTTGAATCTACTGAACACTGTTGAGTGTGCAGAGAAGTTTTCGGGAGATTTACTTTCTTCGGGCTGTTCGTCCTCCATTTCTTTGTCGGAGGCACTGTTGTTGTCACTGTCTCCATCACTGTCACCTTCACTTTCCTCGCTGTCACTTTCCTCACTGTCACTCTCCTCGCTTTCACTCTCTTCACTCTCATCTCGCTTTCTCTTCAAATCTCTTGTCTCCTCATCACTGCTCAATGAGCCCGTCTTACTACAGCTCTCCTCGCTTTCATTTGCACTCGTAATTAGCTTCGACTCTTCAAATGCCAACGGATCAAACCTGGCCGCAAACATGTCGATTTCCCCAGCAAATTCAGAAGAAACAACGATTAAGTCGTCACTATCATAAGTTGACTGTTTTTCTCTGAAATTTTTTTTGAAATTTTTTAATGATTTTTTTTCTTTTCATCTTTGATCTACAAAATTATCTATACTTATAAAATGTCTTTTTGAAATCACAATAAACTGCTCACTCATATAGCAGCCGACATCGACACTGAAATGTCTGAGTTAGATGGAACAGAGACTACAGAAACGGATGAAGTACTATTAATACCCGCGGAGCTCAGTTGACCCTCGGATGAGTCAAGCTCCTTCAAATCATTCGTCTTCGACTCACCCTGGTCCGTAGCCTCTTCCTCGCCTTCTTCGATAACCTCCTCTTTCGACGGCCTCGACTCATCAACACTCTCTTTAGACCGAGATTGTAATTGGTCAATCTCGTTTTGAAGACGTTCGACCTCGCGTTGTAGTTTCTTGCCGTAAAAATCAATGTAATAGGTCGCTCCATGGTAGCAAGTGGTCAAAAAGATAAACGACACGAATATACTCGCGAAATACTTGTATTTGAACACCACCGGACACAAACTCATAGTTCCCAGTTGATAAGCATACTGAATCAAAGTGAATGCAAGCACCGGGAACGGTTCTGGTAGTGAATTGACAAACTTTCCAATAGGTTTCTTAGCGAAAGCTTTGCGGAGATACTCGAATGAGGTGATTCGACCATTCTTTATTTTCTCGGCACGTTTGATGGTGATGAAATAGTGATACAAGGATTGCCAAACAAAATATAGCAAAGAAGTCGAAAGAATTCCATACCAAACGTCCCAGTGTTCCAATTTGGTGGATCCTGGGAACCGTTCAAGCTTGTAATCATGAGGAAGTTGATGGATAATAACGTACATCACCGTAGGAGGCATCACGTGAATAAAAGTAGAGGTTGTTTTGTCGATCGAGTGTAGGACAAGTTTGTTTTTCCATGTGATAACAGCAAACGAAAGTGTGCCGAACGAAAAGCTTGAGC
Organism: Ogataea pini; assembly: GCA_003707665.2. Classification (NCBI taxonomy): domain Eukaryota; kingdom Fungi; phylum Ascomycota; class Pichiomycetes; order Pichiales; family Pichiaceae; genus Ogataea; species Ogataea pini. The sequence continues at coordinate 356,475 of PPKL02000002.1, read as the reverse complement.
ATGTTACAAAGAGTAGTTTCGAATGAGGGAAGCACCATAGAAACAGCATCAACAATCCATTCACGAAATAGCATAGATCTGCCAAATAGTATCCAAAACCGATCTTGTAGTATGTGAGAAACCGAATTGGCATGAGGATGCAAAAAATCACACTGTAAAGTAGATGGAGATACATTGGATGTTTACCAATCACCAATCCAATAATAAAGATCATGTACACTGTTGCTGAATAGTATAATTTTTCAGTTTTTGAAGCTGTGATTGTTTTGTCAACTTTCAAATATAGCCGGTCAAGACGGGCATTAACGAGTGTTTTGAGGTGTTTAACCTCTTCGCTATCCAAGTTGAACTTAAGACTTTTCTTGCTGCTATTGAGTTTTCTTAGTGACTCCGAAGAATAATTCTTCACTTTTTGATACGTTGTATTTTTCGCAATTTCATGAGTCAAAGCAAGTGGATCCAGCATATTGAAAATTGAGATATTTTCAAGGTTCAGACTTGCACTCGAACCACGGCGCCGAAGACTTTCGTTCTTCTTCTTCTCACTTGCTGCTTGACCGTTATCAAGCGCCACTAAGACCGGTGACCCACTTGAAGCTTCTGATGATTTCAACAACGGAGTCGTGTTTTCAGACGAAGCAGAAGTTAGCAAGTCACCCTCAGTGCCATCATTGACTGAGAGAGCGATACTGGAAGTGACTCCTGATTCCGAGTAGTTTTTTTCCATGGTGTTGATGAAGTCAATAATAGCCGAGCCCCTCAAAACAGCAACTCAAGCAATTCAAATCTTCGCTCAGATTCGCTACTTAAGGATCGTTATCTACTCTTCGAAATGCTCTTTCAAACAGTAAACAACAAAGTTGTTGTTCCCCACAAAGCAATTAATCCTCAAAAAAAAAAAAAAAAAAATTGGCTCTAATAATATCACATGCGCAATGATAAAGCTGCACAGCCGCAACATATATGTGGCGCAGCCGTGGCTCATGAAGAGTCAAGCAAGTCTTCATTTTAGTTTCTTGATGCTTGTATTTATCATTGTACAAACAGTCATCCCTATCAACAACCTAAAAACCGTGCAACGAGAGAGCGAAACCGTGAGAAAAATAATCATCTTTGAGTCAATTGATCTAATTCACTCACTTCATATGGTCCACGACTCGCCCAACTCGCCATCGTATCGTATTTAGTTCCATCTATGCCCCTCATCCCCCTCCTTCCACTCCTTCTCCACATACCCCAACTCCTTTTTCACTCTCTGAACAGTCTCTGCATCTCCCATGTTCTTGCCCAAATTGTCACTTATCTTTATAGCCGGATGACCATTAACTTCTGCTAATTTGATCACGATATTCAAAGGAGACGAATTTTCAAAGTCATTCGTCAGGTTCGTGCCAATTCCAAACGAGGCTTTCAATCCGGAAGCATCAGCCTTCTCCTTATAAGCAATACACTTTTCCACATTTAACGAGTCACTATAGCAGATCATCTTGGAAAATTTAGGCAGCTTCAGCACTTCTAGATAATGATGAGCAATCTTATCTGTGAATTCCAACGGAGAACCAGAATCCTGTCTCACACCAATGTAATAATCCGAATACGGTGGTTGAAACGACCGCAAAAATGCATCCGTTCCAAAAGTATCTGTCAAAGCTAATCCCGCATTTTCTGGACCCATAGTAGACACATAACAGTCCATTGCCAACTTATTGGCATTAGTATAATCCTGTGTAATGGCTGCAATTCCCATCATCCATTCATGTCCAACAGTTCCAATTGGCTTAACACCAAATTCTCTTGCAAATGAAACGTTAGAAGTACCCAGAAACAGCTTACTATTAGGAGATTTAGAGGCTGCCTCAGATAATCCTTCCATGACCAACCGCTGTGTTTCGAGAGACCGTCTTCTTCTGGTACCAAATTCACTAAAACAACACTCATGTTGTAAGAGTTCTTCTGCTTTGGATGCAGCTTTGGCTTTTTGACCCTCATTGGACCAATCTGTGTCCACAAATCTGAAATATGACTCAGAAACCAGTGCTAATATCGGTATTTCGTAGAGGGTGGTTCCAACCCAAGTTCCTGAAACTTCAATTTCAAGATCCTCAGGAGTCTCTATATTGGTGAATTTTACTTGTTCGGCTGGATCCAATCTGAACGTAGTCAGGAAATCTAGATATTTGTCAGGCAAGAATGGTGCTGTTTGTTTTAGGTAATTGATCTCATCCACTGTGAACTTCAAGTCTCCGAGAGCCGCCACTTGTTCCTGTAACCACGTCACGGCTTCAGCATTGAGATGTTTGTCTGGAGTTCTGTTTTTGTACTTGAAGATGCAGTCTATTGTCAATTAGTATAGAGTAAAGCAAGCTCATTTTTTGGTGTTACTTACGAGCATCTGCAAAATTGGTGTAGATCGCTGCATGCATGGTGATTTTGTAGAAATCCGTATCCAAAAAGGATTTGATCAACGGTTCGAGTGTCATATCAGGTAGTTTATGTTGTCTATCAATAAGCATCATTGCATCATTTTTCGTTCAAATGACTACTGTTTTCATATTTTTCAATGTCATCGTCTCACTCTCAAATTGCCGGAATCAGATAAGATACATCCGTGCACCACAAAAATATTTTTTCATCTTGTGATAAGAACTACATTTCTATAAACTTATTCGTAAGGAGTATCGTCACCCAGATTCTCAATTTCCTCCGCAGTCGGCACAGGGGCGACTACACGGTTGGCCCCGACCACACGGTTCCCGGTATTTTGCATCTCCAACTCCGTCAATCCAAACACTTTGAGTCCGTGCAGAACGGTAAACTGCTCGTGACCCCAGTTAGACTCAACTATCACCACCAAAGAGCGAGCAGCGAACTCATCCAAAATCAGCCGAACATCTTTTTCAAGAGGGAAAGTTTGGTATTCCTGGCTGGTCCGTATCGAATATTCAAATTCACTCACTTTCACGTAATTTTTCAAGTTGTTGAACACCAAGTCTTGGTTGTAGTGGCTTGAAAGCTTGTCACGAAGCATTTTGACGTGTCGTGGATTCGCTGGTTCCATCAATAGAGTCACATGCCTTGGAGCAGACTTCATTAGATAGCTAATTCTTGGGAAATAGAGTCCAACTTGTCGTAAATGGACCGGTTCGCTCAAAATTACACCATATCTGATCGGTAGATCTTCAGTCAACGCTTGCCAATATTGATTTGTATCCACCAACACGTTTGCCGGGGAATTGCCTTTGGACGTCAATTCAACGTTGTTTAGCCCAATCAAACTTCTTTTTTGACCTAAAGCGTGTCGTTTCACGAAATCAAACCATCCATGGAGCACCCTATCAATCGCTTTCGTACGAACCCTCTTGAGTTTTGGCATCGAGATCACTTTTTCCATCACCCGTGCACCACGATCGTAGCTAGCGTAGTTCGCTGTGTTTGCCGTACGCGGCTCAAGCCGTTGATTCAACTCGCGTTTGATGGTGGTTTGAATAAGCCTGCTTAAAACATTAGGATCGACATTTCCGAGCTTATCAGTTGTGAGAATTTTGTTTTCGATTTCTTGTTTCATTGCATCCAGCTCTGATTGCAACCCTTGCTTCACTGAGCTCAAGTATCCAACGAGATCTTCGCTAGTAACGAGACCATGATGGTTGTTCTGAATGTAATTTTCAAGCTCTTTTTTGCTCTCTTCAACCAAAAACGCCATTGGTTGTGAATCTGATGTTAAAGAGCTAACATAGGCATCGAATTCGGGTATAGCGTGTATGCTGCCGTTTTCCGTTCTTATCACTGGTAGGAACGATGCAAGTTTTTCGGCAATCGACTGGTACATCGGACTATCGAATTGTTCCACTTGTTGTTGGAGGGTCAATTGAGATTGTTGGAGGTTTTCGAGATTTCTAGTGACCTTATTCAGACCAGACTCAACCAATTTAATCTTCTCTAGTAATCTGAGGGACGCCGAAGAATCTCCACTAAAAATCCCCTTGACACCTTTCAAATCATCATAGAGTGACGTCACACGATCGCTCACCTTTACAAGGTCCTGGTTCACCCTAAAAACGTCCGCAACGCTGCGGTTGAATTGTTGCAGAAAAGTACCAAAATCCGCATCCAATTTGTTATATTTCTGATCGACTCCATTCAAAGATGCTTGCAATTCCGATTGTGCTGCAAAAAGTTCACTGAATTTCTTTTCATAAGTACGAAACTTGTGATGTATCAAGCCTGGATCAATCGTGTTATCGTAAAGGTTCGATGATGACGATAACCTTGCTATCACAAGCAAAAATAAAAATACCACGAGCGCTGGTAAAGATTTGGCAATATACAAAATTGTTTTCGATTTGAAGACAGCTGGAGGTTCAATACTCAAATCATTGGTGAATTCGCCTTCGTAACAATCGTCACTTTCGATGTATTCGTTGGTTTCTTTGTCTTTTCGTAGTTCATAAATCTCATCATCAGCTACTGTAGCGTCGTCGTCCTCGTCGTCCTCAGAGAAGTATTCTTTGCCTTCTTCCTCATAGTCAGGGTCCTCCTCCTCATCATCATCATCACTAAAATAAACGGGGTTCTCATTGTTCGCACTGTCGGTCTTGCGTTGGAATTCATGATTCAAGTAATCAATGTCATGGCGTTGTAGAACAAATGTTCCCTTTTCATCATTATAACTGTTATTTTCCATTTCAAGATTGGTAGCGACCGGCCAATCAAAAGTGGACGCAATTTCCTCCAGTCGCTCCTGTGCGTCTTGTTTTCTCATAGGTAGTGGTTGGTTGAGATGAAGGGGTATAAAAGATTGTTATCATACTGTCTCGTCTTTTTTTTGTTTTATTTTACGCGTCGCCAGGTCGAAATTTCGTGTTGCTTATGTAATCAAAGAGCAAATCTCGAGCCAAGAGAGACCGGTTCCGGGACGTCTATTGACTCTTGATCAACTGAACCATCACCATCAAGCAGCTTAAGTTGGTGCATAAATCATTGAAACGATGATTCGATGGGCAATCATACAAACTTTATTTATTTACATTCAGCGACTGTATTTATTCATCTCACGCTAGTTCAGTATGGATAATTGCCACAGCTTGTGGGATATATATACTCAGTAGCAACTTCCACCGGTCATCGTTGTGCAAACCAAATTAGAGAGAGCCTGAACCTGACAAAGTTCACTCATGAATCGCTTCGCTCGTCAGTTCGCTCGTCAGTTCGCTAGTCACAGTCTTCGCAGATCCACTGGTTTCCCAAGGCTTTTTCCGCTCACTCAATTCATGCTTCGAAGCTGTAGAAGGGTCCAACACAACATCTGGAATCTTCTTGATACCAGGAATTGGCTTTCTATTCACAATTAAGTCCACCAACTCTTCGTAATTCGAAGAGTATGGTGGATCTGTACTAGAAGCCTCTGGAGTGTACGTCTTCTTCCACTCTTGATAGCCATCAAGATCCAATATATTACCCGTTTGAGAGCAGAAAAAAAACACTTTGGCTTGTAATGTGAGTTGTTCTTTCTCTTGAGGTTTTATCTTTTCAAAATCAAGTTTTCCTTCCTGTATATCCTTGCGTAATTCCTCATCTGAATCGCTCTGCATAATGAGATATTGCTTCATCACCTCCGTCAAACCCGTGCTGTATTCCTCATTGGAGTCAAAATCATAGTTATGAAATTGCAAGTACACCTCAGATGTGTTTAGTTCATCTACAATCTCAGCCATTTCCACGGTGTTGGGTGTTTGAAACTGATTGAATGAGAATCGGTATCGTTCAATCTATCTGATTTTTCTTTAGGAGAAAAAAAAACACAGATGATTACATAACCAACCAACGATTGCCGTTCCACTACGATTGATATTCGAAAGACACTTTTGTTTTGTGATCATACACAGTAGAAACTGGTCAAAGCCAGCAGAAATGCTAAAACTCAGCATGTTGCGGGAATATATAGTACAAACTTCGGCCAAAGGCGATTTAGGACAAACACACCCCAAAAAAAACAAAGGAAGCGAAAGGTCTGAACATGCGTATGTCTCTAACTTCGTTGTTCTTCATGCCTAGTAGTTTCTCTCATCCTCAATCTCCTTCTTTTCCAGCGGGTTGTAACGCAGGAATTTCTCGATAAGATCGACGTGGGTCAACACCATTCTGCGGCAACAGTATCTCTTGAGCTTGAGTCTGTCGAGGGCATCACCTTCAGTCATGTTGTCCTCTTGCAAGTATTGCAAGTAGGTTTCCCACTTGTCTCCCACAACCTTACCGCACGAGAAGCATCTCACGGGAATGATCATTTTGGCCCCTTATTAACACTTTCCCTCCAGATCGATATGAAAAGAGATGAGAAGTATATATGTGCGATTAATATGTTTTGATAAAAAATTTTCATTCCAATGCGGAATTATGGATTACGTAATTTTGGTAAAGAAGAGAGAGGGGGATAAAAAACCATTGACAAAGGGTAGGAGTTGCGAAATTGCTGAGGGCGAGAAGATAAGCAGTTGAGGTCTCAGTGGTTTGTTTCTTCGTCATTTGATGGGGAGACACTTTACAGCCTGAGCTACGTTCTTTCCCTTCAACAGCCTCGTACAACATCCTTACACGTGGTATAAAAAAATTTTCAAGACAAAAAAAATAAAAAATAAATTATCAAAAAAAAAAAAAAATTTTAGAGATATAGATTTAGAAAGTCCTTCTCAAACAAACATTAAAAGACACCTCCAAATAGCTAGCGATCAGCACTCACAAGGGTAAGAGACAAAATGGCTGTATCTGCAAATGACTGGAGGCTGCGTGTGAGCGCTGGAGGCAGAATCGGGGAAAATGGACAACAAATCTCTGCGGATGGAAAATATGCCATAGTGATGTTCCAGACTCAGATCCGGGTTTATTCTTTGGCCACTAGACAGAGTGTGAGAAGTATCAAACTTGAGACTGAGCTCGATGGTGTTGTTGACACAGCTTTGAGCGAAAAAGACGAAAATTTACTATATGTTTTTGGAGGAAATGGTAAAGTTCTAGTGGTTAATTGGAAAGAAAAGTTGAGTGTTCCTGTTGTCGAAGAGTTTGGCTTTTCATTCGACACCGCAAAATATGGTCCTTTGGTGACTTTCGTACAATTTTCAGCTGATGAGAGCGAGTTCTGTTTTGTGACTGGCAAAACTTCCTCCCAGCGTCAGCCTCATACCCGTCACGTTGTTAGATTGTCAAAGGCCGGTGAATGCAAAGAGATTTCCAGCTTGAAAAACGTGGTCTTGTACTCCTTATCGACCGATCGCAGCAACATTGTCTATTTGACTAATAAGAACCAGTTGTTTCTTTCGCGGTTTTCCAACGAGGGCACTGTGACGACAGTGAAACAGACCTTCCCATTCAAGACTGCTGTGACATCTTTGGCTGTTTCAAGCAACGAAGACGCTGTGATTGCGCTCGGAACGTCTTCAGGAATCATCCAACTCATCTACTCATCGGACCCTTCGAAGCCTCAGAGACTGTTGAAGTGGCACATTGGTCAAGTGAACGCTCTAGCGTTCAACCACGACGACTCATATCTCGTGTCTGGAGGTGACGAAAAAGTCCTTGTTTTCTGGCATTTGGAGACCGACAAACAGCAATTCTTGCCAAGATTGAACGGTGCGATCCACCGGATCATTTTGAGTCGTAGAAACGAGGACTTGTACGGAGTGACGCTGAATTTGAACGACGAGAGTGATCTGGAGTATCTTGTTTTGAGTGCTGTTGACCTCACGTCACGTTTGAATGTCAACGGTGCACGTCCAAAATACGCAACTTCTGTGCAAGCGATTGAGCGGGACAGAAAACGTTTGCTGAAGCAAAACCTGCCGCTCAAAGAGTCTACTATTTGCAAATTAAAACACGACTATACTGCCAAGTTCGAAGTTCATCCAATCACCAACTTCCTTTACTTCCCATTCGGTCCACATCTCCAGGCTTACGATGCTGTTAAAAACGAACAGGCGTTTGTGACAACAGCTGCTCCAACAATTCAAGCCGGTAAAGTTAAGAGCGAAGCGTTGATCCAGGATCCGTCGATCGACCTGATCTCGTTCACTGCTGACGGTAAATGGATGTGCACATTTGATAGACTCTGCACCCCGGAACTGGACCATTTGCTTTCTGCCAAGGACGTGCAATACTCGCTCAAGTTCTGGAACTATGTCGAGAACGTGAACTCGAAAAACTCAGAATTGGGCCATTGGTCGCTCTCCACTAAGATTGTGGACCCTCACGGCTCGGGAACTCCTATTGTGGCTGTGATCCCAGCTCCTTCGTCCTACAACGACGGCCTTGCTTTCATTACGGCTGACAGTAAGGGAGGGTTGAGACTTTGGAGACCTCGTATTCCAAAAGAGATTTACAACATGATTGGCAAGGAATCGTCTAATAAAAAGCTCCAGCAGACTGCCTGGACACTCAGAAAGGTCAGAGACGGTTCTGGAAAGCTCGAAACAACTTCTGTCAGCGTTGCATGGTCTCAGGACTCTTCAGTAATCGTTTTGGGTCAGGACATCTCCATCACTTTGATTGATATCAACACTTTCAGCGAGACAAACAACATCCAATTACCATCACTCGCAGGCTCCCGCATTCGGTCGCTCAGCATTGTCGACAACAACCTGATTGTCCTCACCAAAGACAGACTTGTTTCGTTCAACTTACTCTCTTTCAAGACTAACAAATTGGCTGTGAAGGTTAATACTTCCTCGGGTGGTGCAAATCTCATGGCTGTCGATCCAGAAAGAAATCTCATTTGTTTCTGCGTCAATTACTACACCAAGACTTATCAATTGAGATCCAGAATATTTGTGTTCAAGCCATCTAGTTTGCAACCGGTTTACGTTGCCGACTACAATACGTGTATTTCGTCTATCAGATACTCGTCTTCGCTCTCAAGCTTTGTGGTCGTGGACACTGATGCTCGTATCGGTATTTTGAACTCACTTTCAGGCGATCTGTTTGTCGATGAGCAACAGGAATTGGATCGTGCATTTGAAATGAACACATTGCTCTCGAATGCTAAACAAATGGCTACCATCAGACGCCCTGAAAGAATTAGCGATGATCAGGATGATCTCGAAATGTCTCACAAACTGCTCAATCCAGCCCTGTTTGAGCCTATCCTTGAAAACCTTGAAGGATTGCCGGTTGAAGCTTTATTCGATAGAGTCATGCGCATAATTTAGCATAGTTATGTCTCTTGTGTATAATAATATCTAATTTGATCAATTGTGGCTGGTGTGAGTGGAAACTCCAGCTGTCTACTGAAAAAGCATACCTAATTTGACCACTGTGGAAGTCTCTCTTTTCTGCTTACGTAACCAGGCTGTGCTGATTTTGCTTTGGATGTGTTTTTTCTTCGTATTTCGCTTCTTGAATGAAGTCGATATTTTACATCCGTGTTATTCCTTGCCCTTTTCCTTTTTGAGGTAGATCAAACCGAACTTGGACATGGGTGTCTTTGATACAAAAACCTTCAGATCCAAAAGGGGTCAAGCAGAATATGAAAAAACTTTTACCGGAAAGTACCAAAGACTGGTGAAAAAAAATTCTTTCCTGTACTTGGGACTGCCTATGATGCTCTCAGTCGCATTCGGATCTGTCATTCTTTCTAATTTCACTGCAGTCAGATACGAGCAAAGAGATGCCAAAATCAAGGAATTGGACGAAGGCGAAGCCATGAGCCTGGCTACACAAAAGAGAAGAAAAGTTGACATCAAAGAAGAGTATTACAAGCTTCAAGGGATTATAGATGAGCATGAAAATTGGGAGCCAAAGAGAGTCGAAAGACTACCCGGCGAATCTGACAACGTTTGGTAGTTTATCCATCTTCTGGTTATTTGCTCGAATTTTGTATATATTAAAGAAGGAGCTGGACAATATATTTATGTGATAACAGTGTAAATGAAATCTGGAGAATCTCAAGGCTGTGAAATTGAAATTAATTTTTTTTTTTTTTTTTCCTTTTCAAATTATTTTTTCACTTTTCTTCATCTTTGAAAACTCTACAACTTTGGACCCATCCATATAGACTCAAAACGACCTAACATTGCTGAAGATGGTGTCATTCTCCTGTGAAGTTTGTAACGAAACAATTGTGAAAAAGAAGCTCGCACAGCACCAAGGAAAGTGCCGTGGTGCTTACTTCACCTGTATCGACTGTTCAACTACTTTTTACAACAACGATCACGTTGCACACACCAGCTGTATTTCCGAGGCAGAGAAGTACGAAAAGAGTTTGTACAAAGGTAAGAAGAAGAACAACCAGCAGCTGCAGCAGAAGTCAAGAGCCGAACCAAAGCCAGAACCAAAAACTGAGCCAAAGCCTGAGCCAAAAGTTGAGACCGAGGTTGAATCCAGGAAAGCTAAATCCACCAAAGTCGACCTCTTCAAGTTCTTCAAGGAAAACGACACTCTCTCACTCTACAAAGTGTTGAAGAAGGCAAAGAAGGAATACAAAAAAGACCAATCTGATCTTCTTAAACTACTCAAGTTGACCAAAGATGCTGATGGATCGTTGAAGCTTTCAATCTAAAAGACAATTTTCAAGTTTAGAAAGTACCCCCTGTTAAGTCATCAAATCTCGCCACTTTAATACATACACAACTGTACTAAGATACAAACGCAATAAACCCCAATAAAAAGCAATACCGTTAAAACGTAACCAGTCATCCAAGCTTCTTGTTCAGCGACTTTCCTAGCTTACTGTAGAAGTTGTAAAGGGTATTGGAAGGGAAAGTCAAATTATCGAGCAAATATTCTGGAAGAAGTTTCTTGAGTTTATCCAGATTTTCAGCCCATTCCACAGTGTCTATCTTTTGTTGCGCGCTCTTAGCATCCGAGTGCTTGAGAATAGGGATATAAACAATCTCTCCCACTCCAGTTTTGCTAATCAGTAACTGATAAGTAAGCGAGCATGTTTCCCCAGTTTGTCTCATCTTGAATATCAAATTTTCAGAATCTTCAGAATACTCAATACATGCAAGTCCAGTCAAAAGCTCCAAAATTTCCACTTTAGTGCTGAATAAATCGAGCTCCGAAACAGCCTCATCGATGCTGGTTTGATTTGTAGTGACTTTGGTTTTGAGAGACTCGTTTTCAGCGACAAGCTTTGTTTTCTCCTTTTTGAGCTGTTCAATTTCCTTTTTGTACAAGTCAACATCTTTAGCACTCTGTTTTTCAATCTTCATTGTTCTGATAGAAGCTTTCAGAATTTGATTCTCTTTGGTGAGGTTTTGTATCAAGGTGTCGCTGGAATGTTGTCTCTTTTCTGCCAATTTTCTGTAATCCTGGAACATTTTTTCAGTTTTGTTTGTTCTCAAATCGTTTAAAATGTTTGTGAGAGTTTTGAGATCTTTCTTCTGGAAAAGATTGCTTATAGTAGACTCTGACGGTAACTTGTAGTCCGGATTGGCCACCGATCCGCCGTTACTTGGCTGTTTGAATGAAAGCGAGGACCTTCCCGGTGTCGAAGCAAAAATGCCTATTTTATTCGGGGCCGTAAACAGGTCGTTTCGGTTCTCTGTGTCCTGTTCTGGTGATGGAGGCAGATCTATAGTAGCATCATTATCGGGATAACTTAGTTTTTCCGTTGGCAAAAGTGGAGTTGGAGTAATAGAAACATTCATTGAGACGTTCGGATTCAGCGCTGGTAAATCGGATTTCTTAGATTGGGCTTGGTTCTCTTTGTATTCGTCACTATCCCCTACTTGAGTATCTCCTTCAATTAGTACTTCTGCTTTTTGTGATGCCCGTGTTCTTCGTTTTGGTGAATTTTCATTGATTTCGTCTTTTTGAGGCGAGGTAGATCTCTTGGGGCTTCTTCTTTTCGGTGGCATGACGATGTTTGAGTGATAAAGGAGAGTAGTAGTTTATGATCTTTGAAAGTAAACAAAGTGAAAAAAATATTTAAAAAATTTAAAACAAACCAAAACGCGAAAATGAAGTGGGACAATCGACGCGTCGACCTCAAAACTTATTTTTTTTTTTTGATCCCTCATCATCTATCCCTTTTTCAAAAAAAAAAGGACCCTTTTTTATGATTTTGTGTATCTAATTTGGTATAAATTTGCAAAATCATCAGGTAAAACTTGACCACCAAGCTTCAGAAATAATACCAGCCTCAGTTTTGAACTTCATTACAACACCATACGATGCAGAGAAGGCCGCCATCAGCGATAACTCGCGCCCCATATTAGAGTTATGGAAAGGGTCTTCGCGATGGACAATGTCTCTGTAAAGTTCATACAACACCTTTAGCCAAAACATGGAAAAACCGGCAACGTAAAAAATCATTGGTGGAGTGTATACTATGGAGATCATAAGCAGTGCCACGTTGTACAACACGTGAAACTGTAGAACAAAGTAGTTGCAAAAACACCGCGCTGTGTCAAATGGAGTTCCTAGAAGATAAGTAGCCGTTCGTCTCCACCAGGAAACCTCTTTTTCGGAGCTTGCATCAACGGAAGCAATGCCCAAAAACAATTCAGCCCGACGTCTGAGATCGTCTACCGCGTGTCGAGGTGGCAGCATCGAGCTGGAGATTATTTCGAGCGCGTTTGTGATTCTTTCGTCTTGTATTCGGTCTCTCTCTGCCTTCTCTTGAGTGATAACGACCGCTCGAGTTGAAGTGTGGTTATTTGTGGCTGCTGTTGCAGCTGTTGCGGCCGTTGGAGGTGGTGGTGCCGGGAACAAAGAGCGCTCACTCATGTGGGGTATGCCTACTTGCAGAAACTTATGGCACTGTCAGTGGTGGAGGCCAAATATTAGTGTGTGGTTTTAAAACTATAAAGCTGATCTCAGGCGCCAGAGAAATTAGTATGAGTACATGGAAACTTAAGCCGTGTAAGGTTTAGGCCACTTTCACCAGCCACTTTCACCAGCCACGAATGTTTTTTTGTTGATCGCCGCTCGACGCGGCCGCCGCCGTGGCCGCCGCCTATCGCGCCCATCGAAGAAGCCTCTCGCCTTGGCTAGAATGTTTTTTTCGCGCGCCTTGGCACGGACCACTATTATTAACGGGTAGGTGTTTTTTTTTTTTTTGACTGTTTCTTGTTCACAGTTATTTTCGGTTAGTGGGAAACACTGTTTGTTTTTAATTTATACGAGATCAGCCTTTTTTTTCGTAGCAAAGGACACAGTCACGAATACCATCTTTTAATACTGTGTTATCAGACTTACTGTTGTGAACCTCTTTTGCCATTGGAAAAGGCAGTGTCAAAGTTGTGATACACGCAAACACCCATCACCCGTTACCATCAACACCACTGACTCTGGAACGTAGCAGGCAGCGCACGCCTGTTAAATAGACACTCGCAACAGCAGAGCAAATCAGTGGATCTTGTTCAACGTTATAGTCCAGTTCGCACACTCCTACATTCATTATGGCCCCGCTTTTCCGTCGCTCAAAATTCAGACTATATTTGGTGCTGACAGTGGCCGTAATTGTGGTATACACTTTTTGGCCAACGAGTCATATCTCTAAAACAACAAATGCTCCACCTCTAGTGCCGTCGGAGAAAACTGTACCAGAACAAGAAGAAGAGGACAATAGTATCTATCACGTGAGTACAGCGCCATTGAGAGTGAACTTCAATCCTGTGACCAACGAGATGGAAGTTCCACAAATAATCGAACTCGATCAGGTCAACAAGGCTCTCAGTACCTTGAATCTGAAGCCGTTGAATTTGGAGGGCGAAGATCGTGGTCAGCAACAAGAACCATCACAAAAAACCAATGTTGTGTCTGACTTGGTTACTTCAAGCAATTTTCAAAAATTGGAGTCTGTCGTGGGATATTTGGGAAACAAAGAAGTTTCTGCTGACTTCAATTACTACGAGGGGCTCACATGTGACGAAATCATTTACAAGCCTTCAAGTAACAACATCATGAGCCACTCATCTCCAATGCCTATCGATGACAGTTTGCTCGATATCAGGGAGTACCTTCTAAAGACTGAATACAGACCTCTTATAACCATGGGAGACAAAGTGGGAACAAGACCTGAGGACAGCTGGTATAGATTTTCCGGTGCATCCATTTGGCTGCCAGATGAGGAATGCCATATGCTTGTTAGTCGTGTCACATATGCTCCTGATGCGAAAAACAATCCTGTGGTTTCATTTTTGAGATTTCAACTCTTTGACTCAGAATGGAAGGAAATCAAGGACAGAAGAATAAGATATAGTGACGTGACAAAGCAAGAAATTGACAAAGTTCTCAGAAACTATGACGATTCCAAAGATGAGAAGTTGCTCGATCGTATCTCTGTGAAATTCCCAACGGTATTGGACGTTCCGTTCGACTCGAAAGTGAAATCCAAAGAACTTCTTGGTCCTGAAGATCCTAGAATCCTATTCAAAGACGGTGAATTTACAAAAGAGCCTGTTGTGTTCTTCAACATGCTTAAAGACAGCAAGAGAACAATGCACGCCGCATTCCCATTGAGAAAACCAAACCCGAAGACAAACAAACATGACTTAATTGAGTTCAAGATTTCTGGTCTCAAGGCAATGACTACTCCTTCCTCAGAGAAGAACTGGACTCCTTTCTTTGACACCGTCAGAGTCGGCGATTCAAAGAAATCAAAAGGTAGTATCAATTTCCTCTACACTCTTGATCCTCTGGTTGTGGTCAAGTGTAGTTTGGACAACGGAAACTGTCAAAAACTGCAAGACAATATGTACTTGACGGATTATTCACAACAAGGTAAAGCTTACATCAGGGGTGGTACTGATCTGGTGCCTGTTCCTCGACAAGTGATCCAATTGTTAAATGAAGGAGATGTGAACCAGCGTCTTCAAATGTGGGTTGGATTCGCCAAAACTCATATTAAAAACTGCGGTTGCGGTGATACCATGTATAGACCAAGTTTGATGTTGTTGATCAAAGAGGACGGTGTTTTCAGAATTGAATCGATGACGAAGAGTCTTGACTTTGGATTGGACGTTCTTGCGTGGGATGGTGAGTCAACCAAGTGCGGAAATGGTCCGAACGTTTTGACGCCGAACGGTATCTCTTTCTGGAGTATAGCGGCTGGTGATCGTATTGCTAAAACCGAGGAAGGACGCTCGTTACCTCGTTTCGAAGATTACATGGGTTTGACTATTAGTGAGTCTGATTCAAACGTCAAGATAATATTCTTGAGGAACGTTATTGACTACATTCTTGGAATATACGAACATGGCAAGTACATGTTAGGAGATTACGAGCTTGACGAAGGAGTTAGAGAAAGAACTATGAAGGTGAGCGAGTGTATGTTGGAAGGCGCCATCTCATACTGTTCGGCTTACGGGAAAGAACATTCTGCTTTTAATAATGTTCAGAAGACCATTAATTAATTGCCGAGTCTTTTTTTTCCAACACTTATGTCATATACTATAGAATGTTTTCTCAACTTTTCTTGTTCCAAGATTTCTTGGTGCTTGATATCCATCTGTATGTTTTTTATAGCTTTTTGCTTTTGATTTTGTACATTCAGTGCATTGATTCTGTTTCTTAATAGGTTTTGAAACCGTTTATAGTGCTAATAAGACAGATTCCTTTGATGACTGATTATGTAATTGCTTGCGTTATATAGGATGAGATTTGCGTATTATAAATTTCGTCTGTATAATTGGACGGAGAAACTCAAGTTTTTCACCAGGCCGAAAGCGAAAAAAAAAAAATTCTAAGATGAAAAATTATATTTTTCAACATACACAGAGGTGATTGTAGAGCTCCATCAAACTCATCTACATATTCCAACCCATAATCACACAACATGATTGGAGCCATCTCGAGATCAGCCGCTAAGCGGTCTCCACAGAGATCGTTCTCGACAAGCACAAGTGTGCTCGAGAAAAAACTCAACAAATACTCGTCTGCAGTGACTCAATCCAAGTCCCAAGGTGCTTCGCAAGCCATGCTTTACGCTACCGGTTTCAAAGAAGGTGACTTCAACAAGGCCCAAGTCGGTGTTGGTTCTGTTTGGTGGTCCGGAAATCCATGTAACATGCATTTGTTGGACCTGAACAACAGATGTACTGCCTCGATCGAAAAGGCCGGCCTCAAGGGTATGCAATTTAACACTATTGGTGTTTCCGACGGTATCTCCATGGGTACTGCCGGTATGAGATACTCTTTGCAATCGAGAGAAATCATTGCCGACTCTTTTGAAACCATCATGATGGGACAACATTACGACGCTAACGTTGGTATTCCTTCTTGTGACAAGAACATGCCAGGTGTGTTGATGGCATTTGCCAGACACAACCGTCCATCCATCATGGTTTACGGTGGTACCATCCACCCAGGTCACGGAACCTGCGCTGGTGTTCCTGACACTTTGGATGTCATCTCTGCTTTCCAATCTTATGGTCAATTTTTGGACAAACAAATCACTGAAGAACAGAGATCTGATATTGTGAAACACTCTTGTCCTGGTGCCGGTTCTTGTGGTGGTATGTACACTGCTAACACTATGGCTTCTGCTGCTGAGGTGATGGGTATCACTCTGCCGACTTCTTCTTCTTCTCCAGCTGTTTCGGCCGAGAAGACTGCCGAGTGTGACTCGATTGGTGAGGCTATCAAGAACATTATCCAACTCGAAGTTAGACCAAGAGATGTCATGACCAAGACTGCATTTGAGAACGCTATTGCTTACGTCATCGCTACTGGTGGTTCCACAAACGCTGTTTTGCACTTGATCGCTATCGCACACTCTGCCGATGTCGAGCTTACAATCGATGATTTCCAAAGAATCTCCAACAACACTCCACTTCTTGGTGACTTCAAGCCTTCTGGTAAGTACGTCATGGCCGACTTGCAAAGATTCGGTGGTACTCCAGCTGTTATGAAGTACTTGTTGAAGGAAGGTGTGTTGAAGGGTGACACCATCACTGTTACTGGTAAGACCATGAAGGAGAACTTGGAGAGTTTCCCAGATCTTCCATTGGAACAGGATATCATCAGACCAGTTTCTAACCCACTCAAGAAGAACGGTCACTTGCAAATCTTGAAGGGATCTCTTGCTCCAGGTGGTGCTGTTGCCAAGATTACTGGTAAGGAGGGTACTTACTTCAAGGGTAAGGCTAGAGTTTTCGATGAGGAACAAGGTTTCATTGAGGCTCTTGAGAGAGGTGAAATCAAGAAGGGTGAGAAGACCGTTTGTGTCATCAGAAACGAAGGTCCAAAGGGTGGTCCAGGTATGCCAGAGATGTTGAAGCCATCTTCTGCTTTGATGGGTTACGGTCTCGGTAAGGATGTTGCTCTTTTGACCGATGGTAGATTCTCTGGAGGATCTCACGGTTTCCTCATTGGACACATTGTTCCGGAAGCTGTTGAAGGTGGTCCAATTGGTTTGGTTAAGGATGGTGATGTCATTGTTATTGACTCTGACAACAACACCCTTGATGTGTTGGTTTCCGATGAGGAACTTACTGAGAGAAGAAAGAACTGGAAGAAGCCAGCTCCAAGATACACTAGAGGTACTTTGTACAAGTACTCTAAGCTTGTTTCTGATGCTTCCAAGGGATGTGTTCTTGATGCTGAGTAAGTGGTATCTGGGGAAAAGGATAATAAACAAGAGAGTACCAAAACATATGCATTGTTCATGAATGAACATTTAAACTCATTATTTATTTATCTTTCTGCGGAAATTCATTCTATGGCGTTGATCTATCGCTCTCATATGTGTTTTCGCGAGGTGTTTACTAGTATATATGTGTCCTAGGGAAAGGATGGTGAAGTATAATGATCCAGTAACTAATGAGCTATGACGAGCGAAGCAATTCGAGTCATTGGTAAGTTAAATTGATGTTGCTTGACGAGTTCTGACCAAACAAACCAGATAGTTTTGACACAACGAACCGTGCAAGTTCGGAGCAAACGATTTGTGAGTGTTTGATCGAGCAACGAGGGAAGCGAGTCCTGTGACGATCGAATATGATCTGTGGAAACTTTTGTCCATTGTAGACTGTTGAGTAGATGTACTAGTAATCCAGGACTCAATCATTGGCATAATTCACTCGTTATCAGTCTGCATCGATCGACGCGTCTATGAGCGAGCCGCGTCGCTCAAAAATTAGATAAATAAATATTTATGGTTCCCAAGACTTCTTCAATGTTGTTGCTCATCCTCCTCTACACCGAATTACATCCTGTTCTGGCCGTCCAATCAATGTCACAGTTGAACGATGCAGTTCCTCGAACAGATGGAATTGTCCCAACAGACCAACCCGGAGAACACCACCCCCAGTCCGAGAACAACTCCATCGATCAATCTTCCCTCCCTCAAAGAGTTGATTCAGAGCCGAACGAACATACAACCTGGCCAGAAACCCAACAACACCTCACAGACCACTTGGGAGACGTGAAACTGGGCTCCTCGGATCCTTATTTTGGAGTCGACGACCCGAAAGAACCCCACGTCACAACAAAACCAAGAAAAATTTCCCTCACCAAATATACCATATATGTCACTAATCAACGAATGTACATCGTTGGAAGCAACGGCCGAGAAACTGTGTTTCGTATCCTTGAAATTGATCTCACTTCACCTGAAAAATTGGTTATTATGGAAGACAATGTCTACTTCACCAGAAATGAGATCATGGACGTTTTGAATGGACTTGAAGAGAGCAGTGAGGGTGGACTCACTAAGAAAATCACTGCTGTTGGTCTGTTAGGATTCATCAGATTCACAAAACATTACTACTTGTGTGTTGTGACAAAGCGAAGACCAATTGCCATTCTTGGTGGATACTATATGTATCATATTGATGCTACAGAACTAATCCCCGTTGCTCACAACGTTAAAAGACCTGATAGAAATTCTGAGGAAGCCAGGTACATTTCAACATTCCAAAACATCGACTTGGGCAAAACATTTTACTACAGTTACAGTTATGATCTCACCAATAGTCTTCAAGTCAATTTTCTCCGGAATAAGAAACAGTCATTGGGACTCAACAAAAAAGACCTGGCAAAGACGTTCGAGTTCAACGATCGGTTTGTTTGGAATTCGTTCCTTCTCAAGCCAGTATTTAAGACGTTCGACAAGGTTTATGACTGGTTCCAGCCTATAATCCATGGATTTATTGACCAAGTCAGTATATCGATTTTCGACGTACAAGTTTACGTCACGATAATCGCAAGAAGATCGCACCACTTCGCTGGAGCTCGGTTTTTCAAAAGAGGTGTTAATGATCAAGGAGATGTGGCAAATGAGGTTGAAACCGAGCAAATAGTGAGTGACATGTTGACAACTTCTTTCCATGATCCGTCAGCAGGTTTCTACAACAACCCTAGATATACTTCATTTGTTCAACATCGAGGGTCTATTCCATTGTCTTGGTCTCAAGCAACAGCTCCCAACATAAGGATGACAAAACCCCCGATTGAGATCAATAATATTGATCCGTTTTACTCTACTTCTGCTCTTCATTTCGACGATTTGTTTGAAAGATATGGGTGTCCAGTACAAGTTTTGAACTTGATCAAGCAAAGAGAGAAAACCGCAAGAGAAACCAAGTTATTGAAGCATTTTGAGGATTGTATTGAATATCTAAACAAGTTCCTACCAAAGGACAAGCAAATTGACTATACAGCATGGGATATGTCGAGAGCATCTAAAAGTAGAGGACAAGATGTGATTCAATGGCTTGAAACATACAGTGAGAAAACTCTGGTAACCACAGGTTTCTTCCATAATGGAACAGATTTGACGTCCACCAAGCTTCAACAGGGTGTTTGTCGAACAAATTGCATTGATTGTCTTGACCGTACCAACACTGCACAGTTTGTGATTGGTAAAAGGGCATTGGGACATCAATTACATGCCTTAGGGTTGATAAAAACGAAATATCTCGAATATGACTCTGATGCTATCAACATTCTTACAGAAATGTTCCACGATCATGGGGACACGATCGCTTTGCAATATGGAGGATCGCATCTGGTGAACACTTTACAAACTTACAGGAAAATAAACCAATGGACTTCGCATTCCAGAGACATGATCGAGAGTGTCAAGAGATTTTACAGCAATTCCTTTGTTGATGCACAACGACAGGAAGCAATCAATCTTTTTTTGGGTAACTACGTGTACGAGAAAGGACTCCCGATGTTATGGGATCTGAACACTGATTATTACTTACACAACAACTACTATGGTTTGTTATTGAATTACAAACCAAGTTATACACATTGGTACTCTGATTGTTATCTTGAAAATGAGATGGAGGCTCTTTCAGAAGCTTATGAGTCAACACAAACTACAAAGACGAGGATTGACGATTTGATCATGAGAAAGGTAGACCCTTATCCTGGTTGTTTTGATAACTATTGGAATGTGAGATATGTTCCACGAGAATTAACAACTTTTGGCAGTTTGTTTGAATTCAACATGAATTCTACTTTCCGGTATCACACTGAACAGCAATTAAACCACCAGATACGAGACAATGCTTCCACTACCTCTGTGACGGCATCTACATTCAGTAAGGTGAAGGAAGCCACGCGGAAGTCAACAACCAATGGGGCACGCAGGTTCTCCTTTAGTGACGATAAGAGTCACACCAATTTAGACTTTATTGAGTTGGAGAATTACACATCACCATTCAAGTCAAGGAAACCACATAGGGAGCTCAAAGTTTTGTCTATGGATAATTATTCAAAAGAAAATTTAGACTCCAAAAGCAGTGAGCCTCAATCAAATGCGGATTTACAAGAGGTCACGAAGGAAGATCAGTTGAAGTTTTATCAAAATCAATTTGAAATGATTAGGAAAGAGAACGAAAGAGCTCAAAATCATGTCCAAACTGCCAACAAAATCATCGACAGACATATTAGACAGAACAAGAAACTTCCGGTTATTGAGTTGGAAACAAAATCATTTGTGTCTATTGACAATAGTATTGGCTATTTTGAAGAAAGTTATATTGAAACACATCGTCTCAATGATGATGCTAAGGTTGAATCGATTGATCCTCACGAAACGTCTGGTGGGACTGACCCGATATTCGCCAAGCTTTGCGAAAAATACTCCAATACTCTTCCGAGTGTGAATGATTCTGATCTAGGTCTCTATCAATCTTCTGTTGCTCTTGAACAGCAACTGAAGGTGGTGAACCCTTTGATCACAGAATTGCAACCTGGTTCGAGATCAAATATGTTTGAGACTCACGTTGTTCCCAATTCTCGAGCAGGTATCATCGAGGATGAGTATGACGGTTTGTCTCTTGGAGTTGACGAGCGCAATCAGTTTTCGCCGTTAGACCTGCTTGAAAGCGGCTACAGTCATCATTGTTTGGAGAACCATTATCACAAGCGGAATCTGCTCACACAAGTGCCTGACTTTGATGATTACAATGATCACCCCGACAGTGTTGGGAGTTTCGTGTATCCGGAGAACATTACGCTTCTGTCGCCCGAGCGCAACGACAATTACTTTAGTTTCAACTACAACTCTTTTGACAAGGTCAGGGGAGATGAGAGAAACACTCCTAACTGGGCAAAAGCCAGCAGATGCAGTCATCAACTTTCGAGTCCATCTGTTATCTATGGTGACAGTATTGGTGGATTACGAAATGAAAGAGGACTGAATTCTCCTTTTTTGCTCAACAATTTGATAGTCCAAGATGTGATGGAAGAAAATTTGACCAAAGAATCGACGCCGATGAAATAAAATTTATTAATAGTTAATGTACAATGATTATGATACCTAAATGCCAAGAGACTTGAAAATGTTGTCGATGTTGGCCGCAGTTTCGGAACGAGGCCAGTCTTGAGAATGTTCGATGCATCTAACACAGGCAATTGTAGTTTTCAAATCGTCTGTTTTGATCCAAACTTTACCATTGAGACCAACGGCAATTTCGAACTTGCACTTTGTCACCAATTTAGCCAAAACTTCTGCATTCGGCTCGAAAAGAAGATATCTAGCATAAGCAAGTTTGACTTGAAACACAAAACCTCCTTCTAGCAGACCAAATCCGCCATCTTTTCCTGTAGTAGCGTCGAAACACTCAAGTTCGACTTCAAGGTCTTTGTCAACAGTAGCAACGCGGGCATAAACAAGATCCCCATTTTTGAGTCTGGGTCTATTTTTTTTTGAAGCATTTGGGAAGGCAAACTGGTTGAGAAGAACTGGATCGGAGAAGTTATTCAACGAGACTCTGTAAAATTCTCCAAATGAGCCTATAATGGTTCCCACAACAAAGTCTTGGGCGGATGGAATGTATCGTTTGCTGTTAGACTCGACGTAAAAGACCTTATTGTGTTTCTTGTCCTGAGTGATGAGGAATCCAGATGTGGTAGGCAGAAGTGTTTCCTGTGGTTGTTCTAGGCGAATATTTGGACCAAGTGTGACATCTAAAACTGGATCTCCAACAGGGATCTGGTCACCAGGAATCACGACTTTGAGATCAGACATAGTGAGGTGGTGTGTACAGAGTAAGGTATATATATAGTAAGAATCATTGAGTACGATATTTTTTTTTTTTTTTTTTTTTTTTTAATGGAACTTATTTTTGAAGTTTTTCCAGACGTGACTTCTATCACGTGCTCATTTTTGTGGCGCATCACGTGACTTATAGCAATCTCTTATCGGGGATCGAACACATGCGGGAAAGGCGAAATTTTCCTCGCATAGAATTGAGGAAAGTGGAGCACTCAGATAACCAAACCAGCAGTATCAGGGGTCTAAATGCACGGATTTGCATGGATTGGTGCGGGACCGAGCGGTTCCGCTGGGAATTTAGCTTAGAAGCCCCATTTCTTGCCTCCCAGATAAGCTGTAGTAGTGATAACACCCCCCTTTGGCAAGATTGTGCGCCGATTGTATGCGGATCGTGCACCACTTATCTATAGTTAACGGCACGTGAGTTCGGCACCACCAGCGGCGCTGACAAATCGCCAGATCGGAATAGCTATGGCGTATTAATTTTTTTGCACTGTCGCACACAATTTTTGGCCAACTGCCGGAAGGATCTTTTGGGAGAGGGAGATAATAAAAAAAATTTTGTAAGCGCAAGACATTGAAAGGGTTTTCTCTATGAATGTATACAAGTAGTGTAGCGGTTTGTTGGCGGCAAACACGCCTGTTGGAACATTGGTTGTGGTAGTTGTTGAAGTGAAGGCGAAGATCACGTGCATCAAATTGCACTGACCAAACGAAATTTCTCGATTAGCATTAGGGAGTACAAAAACCCATCACCAATTTATTTCTTGCTGCACACAGTCCAACAACATTGAACGAGTGGCAAATAGAGCTTTATTTTTGAGATTCAAACGAGAGAAGTTGAATATTCTTTGAACTCGTAGAAAATGGGTTTGTTATCGCTGGGAACACCCCTGCATTGGAAAGATTCAAGAGAACTGGCGGAGCATGTTAGAGATCATGGAATTGAACAGCTTCTCAATTGTTTCGAAGCAGCCTCAGCGAGGTCAAATGATAAGTTCTTATGGGGAGATGAGCTGGAATACATGTTGGTGAAAATTGATTCGGAGTCCGGTACTGCTAAGCTCGCAATTGATAAGGATAGTATTCTAGAAACATTAGGAGAAGGAGGTAAACATCATGAAAAAGCAGTCGGAAGCGACGTTTTGTTCCATCCAGAGTACGGTAGATACATGATTGAAGCCACCCCACTCAGGCCGTACGACGGTGAGAAAATAGAGGACTATTTGTACGTTGAAACCAACATGCAAGCTAGGAGAGAGGTCGCTTCGGATGAAATAGGAGACAAGACCATTGTTCCGATGTCTCTGACATCGTTCCCAAGAATGGGAGTGGAAAATTTTACTTTCCCTGAAGCAGAGGTCAATGGTCCGGCATCAAAATCGCTGTTTTTGCCTGATGAAATCATCAACAGACACGTCAGATTTCCAACTCTCACAGCCAATATCAGGCGTAGAAGAAACCAAAAAGTGGCCATCAACATTCCCTTGTACAAGGACACCAACACGGCGTTTGACGAGCCGGACCCAACTATTCCGCACAGAAGCTTGTATCCGTTCCACGATGAAGAGGCGTTTCTAGGCGCTGCCAAGCCTGGTCACATTTACATGGACTCGATGGGATTCGGTATGGGTGCTTCCTGTTTGCAAGTGACAATGCAGGCTCCAGACATTTATGAGGCTCGTTTTCTTTACGATTCGCTAGTGAATGTGGCACCCGTGATGCTCTCTCTGACTTCTGCTGCGCCGATCTTCAGGGGTCATTTGGCAGATCAGGACGTGAGATGGAACGTCATTGCCAACGCTGTTGATGACAGAACGCCTTTAGAGCGCGGCGAAGCGCCGCTGTCGGGCCATTTCGAGAGAGGTGGAGTCAAAGACGGTGTTGAATTGCAACGGATTCCAAAATCGAGATACGACTCGGTCGATCAGTACTTGGGAGACATTGGTGCGACTTCAGGAAAGTTCAATTATTTCAAAAAAGAGTACAACAACTTGAATTCTCCAATAAATCAGAAGGTGTTTGATAAGTTGAAAGCCAGCGGATTTGACGATGTTTTGGCAAAACATTTTGCTCATCTTTTCATTAGAGATCCTATAGTGATTTTCAGTGAACTGTTGCATCTTGATGACGCCAAAGAAACTGACCATTTCGAGAACCTGCAATCGACAAACTGGCAGACTTTGCGGTTTAAGCCTCCGAATCAGAGTGCTGTTCCTTCAAATACCAGCACTCCAGGATGGAGAGTCGAATTGCGTCCAATGGAGATTTCTATCACCGACTTTGAGAATGCAGCATTTGCAGACTTTTCAGTTTTGTTGTCACGGGCTATTTTGAAGTACAGACCAAATTTCTATTTGCCAATTTCGCTCGTGGAAGATAACATGAAGGTTGCTCACCAGCGCGATTCTACCGTTGAAGGTAAATTCAGTTTCAGAACAAACATTTGGGCTGATGGCACTGAAGAAGCTATTGTGAAGAAGTTGACGTTGGCGGAGATTTTCAACGGAACCAGCGACTTTGAAGGTCTCGTTTCACTGGTCAGAAAGTATGTTGTTGAACAGTTTGGTGAGAATGCTTTGGAGAGCAAATTGGATATTTATCTGAAACTCATTGAGCAACGTTCTTCGGGTAAGATTCCTTCTACCGCAAAGTACATTCGGAATTTTGTTCTGGACCACCCTGATTACAAGCATGACAGCATTGTAAGCGAGAAAATCAACTATGATTTGATTAACGAGCTCAATAAGTTGGCTTTGTACGATGTTGAAGTGATTAAGCGATTCTTTGGTTCTGAAATTTCGACATGGTTGATAGAGAACAATCACTAAATACCAGTAATAATAGATAATCAATACTGCAAAAATTTACTTCTTATTGAAGATATAAATCGCGGAGACCCCTTGTATAGATTACGAAGACAGGTTACGCACGTGCGTTATATTTGGCCAGATTATAACGATTGGAAAGAAAGAAAGCGCAACAACACAATAAAGAAAAAGACCCTGTGTAAGAGGACGTGAAAATTCATAGCCTAAGCGGAGGCTTCAGCGACAACTGTCTCGGCCTCTGCAAATTTGACGACCTCGACTGCCTCGACGGTTGCGGTGGCCTCGGCGGCCTCAACCTCAGATTCCTTCACTTCCTCTTGCTCTGGTTGTTCAAGAAGTTCTTTGTGTTCTGGATGTTCTGGGTGTTCTGGGTGTTGTTTGAAAGGCTTTGGTCCCGTTGGTCCCTTATCTCCCTTTAAAGCATGCTTTGGACGAGAGTGGTCACCCTTTGAAGATGGTGGGGCATGATCACCCTTTGGAGCTGGACGGTGAGAACCTTCATCTTCTGGCTGAGAATTGTCGTCATTATCTGGCTCTAGACGGGATTCTTCACCTTTTGGAGCATTCTCATTTTGTGGGGTACCCTGTGGACGGTGGTCACCCTTCAAAGATGGTGGTTGTTCACCCTTCTTACCTGGAGGAGGAGGTGGACGCTCACCCTTCTTACCTGGAGGAGGAGGTGGACGCTCACCCTTCTTACCTGGAGGAGGAGGAGGTGGACGCTCACCATTTGGAGGTGGTGGTGGTGAATGGTCACCCTTTGAAGGTGGACGACGAGATTCGTTGTCATTCTTTGAACCTTGATGGAAATTGCTCTCACCTTCTGGTCTTCTGTTTGGTCTTGGTTTTCTACCTCTTGGAGGCTGTGGTGGTTGGTCAAATAGACCTTCTGACTCGTCATCAGACTCTTGCTCATTCCATTCGTGGAAAGCTGGTCTAGAATGTTGGGTAATCTTCAAGTCACCATGTTGAAGGAAAGGAGCTGGTCTGCTGTCGAATTCACCCGATTTGTGTCTGAGTTGTTCAATGTGTCTTTCGTGGTGGTCATTGAATCTCATACCACGAGTGGCAAGGTTGATGGTAATACCGGCCAAAAGGAAAATTGACAAAACCTTACCAACAGTTTTGCCCTTCTCGTAACGGGCCTTGATGGCATAAAGCTCCTCCAGCTGTTCCTTGGGAATGGAGATTTCGTTGTATCGTGGGAGAATAGAATCTTCTTTAGACATTTTGTGTTAATCTACAAATATGTGTCTAGTAGATCTTTGTTGCTCAAAATTGGAGACAAGTTCGGCTTTTTATAAGTTTTTTGAAGGCCGAAAATATTTAATTTTTTAATTACGTATGCATATCTCATGTATTAATTTGGGTCACAATTCTATTGTTCGCGAAAGCAAATGCCGGCGAGATCTGCGCGAGGCTGGGGCCAGGGGCTTATTCAATTAGCAAATAAGAAGTGGTGTGAGGTGGTGACGACACAGACTTTGGCACTGGTAAACAGTTCATTGTCAGTTCACTGTCTAATGAGGCATTGGTACACTCCCACAAAGCAATTTCGGGCTTTTTCGGGCTTTTCTGGACTACTTGGGACTACCATCAACCATGTTTTGGCTCTGACGTGGGATTGGATGATGACAAAATGCTTAGCCAGTGCTCACATGCAATTGGCTGCGGTGTTCCGGGCTTTGCGTTTCAGAAATGCAAGCTGCCTAAGCCTTCAAAAAAAAAATTCAAAGGGTCGATCGTCGCGGAAACAACCGACTCGTCGCTTTTTAACGTCGCTCGTCTGTTTTTTCTCATCTCCAGATTTTTATCGCATTTTTCTGGATTTTTTTTCACCTCTCCAAGATCGTATAATTGAGCCCATTTACCCCCTTCAACTGATTATTTCAGGCACATACGCACCATACACTACGCCACCTACCAGTTTAGAATGCGTCTTTTTCGAATACACGCACTTCAGCACACCCGACGGCAGTCTATCCTCGTGAAGCCGCAAAACCAGCAATTTGTCGATCTACGAAACAAAGCACTTTTGGAGCCCGTCGCAGCGACCGTAGCAGCGAACACTCAAGCCACACCTGACCGGCTCGGCTGGGGAGCTGTTCTTCGACAAAAGTTTACTCCCGAGCAAAACCGTGTTCGTTTACATTCCCTTACAGGAAAACTCATTGAAGAACTGGGCTCAGAACACCTCTATGAAGACTTCCATACCTGTCTCGTCGACCATGTCCGCAAATATAAACACAACGTGTTCCGTGAAACACGTGACTTTGACCAACTCAACTCAAAAGATCTTTTACTCCGTCTTCAATGGGCAGATTTGAACGCTGTTCAAAGCAAACGTATGAGCCTAAAGCGTTACGTACCAGCATACCATTTGCACCATACAATATCCAAGGCCATTGCTGATAGAGACGTTACCCGATTTTTCCAGGCTTATTCAAAACTTCCCAGTCCGCGTCCGCTACACTTGACACCAAAAGAGATGGAAGATTTGTTGAGAATTGTGATAGACCTCAAGCCTCGTCAAATACATCTACTGAATGGACTTATCGATCTGTTTCGTGACCTTTTAAGAGACAAAATTCCATTAACAAACCATGAGCAGGCTAAAATGACGTATTTTTACAGCAAAGTTGAAACTAGTCAGACCGGACAAGCTTTTGGACTCGCTCCACTGTCAAGTGTACTCAATCTTGTCCATGAAAATCGGTTTTTACAAAACGAATATGTCTGGAATTTGTTACTAAATAGCTATCCAGAGTCACGTGAACAAATTATCGACGAAATGATTGTCCAAACATCTCCAACACGTACATTAGTGGAGAATTTTGCGAGAAATAGTACCGATATCACTGGATTGCTCAATGTGTTCGAAATCATAGTTCAATGTGGAATTCACCTAGATTCAGAGCTGTTTGCTTTATTGCTTCACAAACTTGTCGAACTGGATGAACTCGCAACGGCTACAGCGATCTTGGATACTATGTTTGCTGCTCTTTCTCGACGTAAACGGTCTGGATTCTCGAGAATGCCATCTATATGGCGCAAACAGGGAATCTTCTCACGTTCTTCTCGCAGATTATACATTCAAAAAATGGAAAGTATCAACCGTTTAGTCCGTTACACAACAACTGTGCCACCCCTTGTTCAATATGCAGTGAGACCATCACCATTTTTGATGCATGAATTCATAGTTTCACTACTTAAAGATACACTAACACCATGGAAGTCAACCCGTTTATACCAACACCTCATGATGATGCGTGATCATCGCATAACGCTGCTTCACAAGACCACATTATCTGTTTTGCGCAAGTTGAACTCACCAGAGTGTGCGCTCGCGGGCTCTCATAATGATGCAACGTTAGTTACATTGTTACTTTCGATGTATGAGGAGTCTAAGCCGTTCAACTGTTTTCATGAGAGTAAACTGAGATCTAGGGAATATGATAGGCACTTTTATGGCCAATTTGCCCTTGCCGAGCGCAAAGCAGACGGTAAACTTGTTTTTGAATATGGTCGTGGGTGTGAGAGTGATGTGAATGTTTATGATGGGGTAGTTTTCGACCTTGCGAGAAAGTTTTATGATACGTTGAAATGTACTCAGAATCAAAAAAGGCCACTATCAGAAGGGTTGATGAGGATTCACGAGAGAGGTGTGTGAGCAATGCCAAACAAAAAACTGATTTATTACAATTCAAGGCTACCGATTTCAAATATTTCTTGGCACCTCCCACTCTTACTTGTACATACAACAAATGTTTAGATGGTTTAATGAAATGACTTTTAGAATCTCATTTTCTCAGTGAAGAAGCGTAGAGTAATTTTAACATACCCATTCGAACTTGAAGCAAAAACACGTACGTGAATCTAATGATTGTCAAGAATCGACTTCAGTAGTCGTTTTCGCAAGGTGTAATCTCTCTAAAATTATGGGATGAATATATATTCTCATGCGTGATTACTAAGGTTGCAAGACAAGTTGAGTTATTACTCACTCACAAGTCGCTTCGCTCGTCGCTGGTTCGTTATTTGCCCCTCTTCAACGTCTGAATCGCCCCTATCGCATTTCTCAGGAAATTCAAATCGTCATTGATCTCCTCCGGCTTCAGCCCTTGACAACCCTGATAACTCTTTGATGAATGCCGCGTGTTAGCTTTCTCCTGTCGCTTGATGAACTCCTCACCATACAAAAACTCATTCAACTGTGGATTATCGGTGAAAACGCGGATCGCACTTGCAGAATCTTCGCCTGCAGAGGATGGATCTCCACTGCGACTTCCACTTCCATGTCCAGATGCACCCAATTGTCCCGAAACTGCAAGGTTTCTGCTAACCTTCTGACGTTTCTTGCCGGAACTAGAACCATATCCAGTTCCCGTACCTGTTCCAGTTCCAGTTCCAGAGTCGTACGAGTCCTCAGCATTGCTCAGATGCAGTGAATTACCATCATAACGTCTGCTATGTGCTGTCCGTCTCGACCGTCTTTCTCCCAGGAAGAAAAACGACGATGACGACTCAAATCCAGAATTGTATCCAGCCTCTTTACTGCTTGCGTTACTACCGTTATCGTTGGTGTAGCGAGAGGCAGAATGTGTTGTCGACGTCGACGACGTCGCAATGTCTATCAATGCTTTATCTTCTTTCAATTGTTTGATTTTCTTAAGAATCCGTTCATGTAGTTTCTCTTTCACCAGTTGAATCACTTTCCCACGCTCTTCGACAGCACTATCATAATCCTTTTTAAACTCCTTATTGACGAATTGAACCTGATACTCTTCTGCCAGTCGTAGTCTCACGAGCTCCACATCACGTGCCTCCTCGTGATCCTTCACTTTCTGCAGGTATTGTGGATTGTCACCAGAATGAAGAGAACTCAACTTGTATTGCAACTGAATGAGCGAATCCCTGTAGTAATAATCTTTATCATTGTGAAACTGATCTTCCATTTTGTTCAATTTTGTTTGAATCTGTTGTCTCCGTTTATCACGCTTCGTCATCTGGTGCACTCCCGCCAATCCAGGCCCAAGTGCGCCAAGACTCTGTTGGTCTGGTCCAACCATTTGGTCTAGAGGGTGTTAGTTGGGAAATTGTGCTGTTTGAAACTGGAGCTCAGTATTGCTGTTTCAAAATGAAAGTGCCAGTCGTTTTATCTCGGTCGACCCACTTCCACTCAGCTCAATACAGTCCTTTTCTCTTTGTTCATACTTACAACCAAACTGGTGGTTCTGTCCTTGTTCCATCGCAAGTCGCTCGTTCCTTTTGTGTGCTATCTGTTCGGTCTAGCTTGTATGGTGTTCTCTGCTGCTTGTTCGTTGCAGTGTATTGCCATTTGGAGGTTGAAGGAAAGAAACAGAGAGAGAAAGACACAAGTAGTGCAATTTTGTTTTTTTTTAGGAGATTTTTTTTATCGCTTTGGCGGTGTAAGGATGTATAAAGATAAGTTTCTTTGCTCGTCAAGTGAATGGCCAACGACAAACGGCGGGGAAACGAGAGGTCAACCAAGTCATTTCTTCATCAGCTTTTCTTTCTCTCCGCCTGGAAATCTGCCACAAAATTATTGAAAGTTTCCGGCAAGCAATTTCATACATCGGAATTTGTTTCAAAGATTGGCTAGACTGAGTTTCAGACGCCTTCAAGTGTCTTTGCTCGCCATTTGTTCGCACGTTTGTCGACATCTCCAATCATTAATTCAGCCTGTGTTACCTTATATAACCTATATCCTCTACTTGCAAACAGCAATCTTGTAAGCTTTCTCGAAAGAATCGTCGTTACCCTCAGCAGCTTCTGGGTGTACAAGATGCAATGGATCGAGAAGATCACCAGTCCAGCCACAGTAAGGCTTACTAGTAGCTAAACCAATAGACTGAACAGCCGGGACAGACAATTGAGAAAAGTATTCAAGAGGAGTCTCGACGAATATGTTCTGTTCTTGTCTCAAATTACCTTGAGTCATGAAGGTAATACTTTGTCTACGGTGTTCGTTCTCGGTGGTGTTGGCGCTTCCACCGTGGAAACAAGAGGCAAGCATAAAGAAACAGTCACCTTTTTCCATTTCAGCATAGACACACTCTTCCTCCTTTGGAATGCGGAAATGGTCCCACAAGTGAGAGCCTGGAACGAATCTGGTAGCACCGTTAGCCTTGGTTGTTTTGCTGTGAGCCAAACAACATCCAACAGCAGTTTCCTCACCGTAAACGTACTTTTCACGGTAGGTACGGATGTTGTGGTGAAGAACATCATCACGGTGGAATGGTTGGTTGAAAGCACCTGGACCAATATCGAAAGTGACAGCAGCGTTCAAAATTGGGTAACTGTAAGCGATGTTGATTTCATCACCCATGATGAAAGCGTTTTGCTTGCCAAGAAAACGAGCAGCAACAGCGAGATACAATGGGTGGCACAAGTACTTCTCAGCAGCAGTTTTGGATTTCGTCATTATACCAGTCACCCTGGTAGTTTGTTCTGGAAAAAAATTACCTTTCCATTCTCTCTTTATGAAATGAGGTTCGATCTCGCTCCATATCTGATCAGCAACTTCTTCTGGGAGGAAGCCACGAACGAAACAACCACCGTAAATTTCCAGCTTTTCGGCAACTTTCTCGACAGTTACAGGCTCAGAAACAGTGAGGTCCTCTTTAGTTGGCTTCAAAGTTCTCTCATCCTTGACAGTGTGAATAATCTTAGCTTTAGTAACACCATTCTCGGTGACAAACTCCAAGTTGTGGAGAGTTTGAGAAATAGCCATGTCGGCAAAGTCTTCTGGTTTTGCGACAGTCATTATAAGTTAATTGAATCTGTGTTGTGATTGTTGTGGTTTGAAACATCTCACTGATTGTTTGATACTCATGGTGAATATGTGTCTCTTTTATACTTATCATCAATGTCGTAAATCAGGTGCGAATTAAACTTCCTCGATTTCTATTAAGGAAATTGAAAACGAGTCGCATCGCACCGATAAAGATTTTTTTTCAATACCGTTTGAATGTGTCAAATTGGGGCAGTGAAAATTCATTGAGATTAACCAACACCTCCTCAAATCTATAGGGAAACGACAAGCGATCAAGCGCAAAATTACCAAGAAACCGTAACACAGTAAATCAACCGGGCATTTCGTTTTGTTCTTGGTTTTTGGCAGAGCCGTTATAAACGGGGGCATGGCGTCCTTTTCGTGGCTTATGTACGTTCTGAATGGGGAAGGTGATACACGTTTTTGATGGATGTTGCATTTGTGTGCTTTCATTAGTCGTTTGTGATTTCCAGGCCTTACAAGGGAGTGGGGAAAAGAACTTTTGTGATATTAATGAAGAACTCTCGGTGATAAAGGTAGTAAAAGACGGAATTTATTTCAGAATAGATTGATTAGTTTGATCTAACGATGAACAAAGCGAGTCGTAGGTAATTCAACTCTGTTAGGTAACTCAAAAGATTCAATTCACTATTCTCGTTTCAATCAACATCAACGATTAAACAAGATGATTCTTCACTCGGAAATCATCAAATCATAATCTCCTGACGTCATAATCCGTGGGCTCCAATTTCCAAAGCTTTTCGAGTCGTTTTCGATGATAAAGTTGAGAATATTATACAAGAGGTAGAGTAACGAATAAGTTGGTGAAAAAAAATCCTGACTGGATGACCTTCTTTGCCTGTGAATCACGAGCAAAGCAAGCAGTCTGTAAAAACCCTCACGACTCACTTCGCTCGTCGTTCGTCGTTAGTTCTTCGTTCGCTTTTTCCAGATTCCTCTTCACCACAGCGCTGCTAATCCTACTCACCAACTCCGAGACACCCGTCCCAGCGGTACCATCGAATCCCTCAACATTCACAAAACTCGAGGTAGCAGAAGAAGGAATCTCGCTAACAACTTCTCTCAATTGTAACGCATCAGGGAAAATCGAAACGTCTGAAAGATTAGGCATCGTCGTGTCCCCGCGAACAGTCGTAAAACCTGATTGTGTAGAAGCAACAGACAACGATCTGGATTTCGAGCGTGACTGGGACTTAGACCTCGATCTCGACCTCGAACGTAGCTCTTCCTGTTCCGTCTCGTATTTCTCCTCCAACTTTGCTAGACTATGTATGTCAAGTTTAGGGAAAACTTTCGGCCCCAGTTCATTGATTACCTCGGTGATCTCCGCTGATAAATGCTCACGATCCTTGTTGAGCCTCACCAGATCATTTGAGCTCGGAGAAAGATACAACGCCAACGGTTTGATAGACTTAAAAATGTCCACTCCAACCTCACCAATCCTGAAAGCAGCGTACGTGGTGCAAACAAGTAATGTCCAACAGGCAGGAAATAGAACAACTTTGGACTCCAAAAAGCTCAAACTCGAGGGAACCAGATTATATCTGATTGCAATGTAGGTACCCAACAGGGAATACAAGAAATAAAGTGTCGGAGCAACAACAAGGGCAATCAAGACCTTCCATGACCCTAAAACATCATTACCTTTGATCTTCACAGTGGAGTGCGCCACCGCCTCCTTCTGTTTTTTGTGGGAAATGATTTTGCAGGCAATGAAGACAGGAGCGAATAAAACAGTTCCAGGGAGACTTAAAAGACCAAAAAAGATCAAACGAGCAACTCTACTCAAAAGTAGCAAAACGGTATGAACATGATGCTTGGATAAAGTCTCAAGTTGATAATCTTTGATCCCCAAATATCTCAATTTTCTGTTGTATTCCATAACAGATTGTTTCAAATGTTGAATTTTTGGATCATCACTGTACCTGCTGTAACCAATCAACAAGTTCCTGTTCATTTCAACCACCAATGGAAGCGGAAGAGGTTTTCTCGGATATGCATACAATCTCCGAGCAGCTTGAATCACTTGGAGAGTTTCGTAGTCTGGACTTTGAACAGTGACTGCTTTCAACGAATCAGTGATCGTTTGCATCAATTTATCAACAGAACCTCTCGAGTTTTCTTTGTAACTTGCAACGTCCTTTTGTGAAATTTTGATAGGAGCACCAAACTCCAAAACTGCCCTTGATCTGAACTTGTGTGGATGGAAATAATTCATTCCACACGGAACAATATTCACTTCAGCATCTTCGTATTCTGTCACAGTTCCCAAAGCCATAATAGCCACGCCAGGCTTGAGAGGTAGCAATTCAGTTTGATCGTGAGAACCACCTTCACTGGCAATAGCCACCAGATCTCCACGGTGTAATCTATCAAAAACTGTCTTGAAAGTGTCTCTGTTGTCGATTTTTGGAGCCGTTTTGTATGTGGTTCCTTCCTTAAGCAACTCCACACCCTGGACTCTTGGGAATGGTTTCGCTAGTCGCAGTTTAGTGTCGCTGATCACCTCTCCGATTTTGGTGTTTCCTGCACTTTCAGGGAGTCCAATGAGTCCTTTTGGCTCACAATCAACAGTAAATTTGGTTCCTTCTCCAATGATGGTGAGTTCATCGCCAGAATCGTAGTTTTCGTAACGAATGGTACCTGATTTGGGAATGAGCATATCCTGAGCTCTTTCGACGGGAATTGCACCACTCCATCTAGAGAAAAGGCCAATGATTTTTCGTCTGAAAGACACTGCAGCCTCGATGAATCGAGTTTTGCGACCTGTCAACTTGTTGATGATGAGAGCACTCAGTGCAGCATCGAGGAATTGGTTTGCATGTGGAGCGATAACCACCAAAGTTGGGCCGGATTTGGGAATATTGGACGATCCTCTGGTGGAGACCTCGCGGAAAAAAATGTCCACAATGATCTGAACGACCCAGATAAACAGTTCGTACGAAAAATTGTTTTGGCTGGTCATCGAATGGGATCACGGGCGAGGGAATAAAACAAGTGGCTAATGGAGTGAATTCGGGTCAGTGGAAGAAAAAGATGGAGAGTTTGAAATAATACAACGACTCTTGAAAATAACAATATCACCGTTTATCACTAAAATCGACTGAAAAGGGGGTCAATCAATGTCAGTCAGTGTCAGTTGATAACAGTGGGATTGTTATCGAAACAGAACGTGAAACTTTGCTCCTCGAATTGTACTCTTTGGTGTCTTGTGGCGTCAATAACAATTTCGTGTATTCTCACTTGATTCTTCACGATCTCCGTTGCTTTTTGAATATGTTTCCTTGATAATTTGTCCTTCAAACTTGTATCGATTAATTCTGTTTGTTTTGGCGGGGCAGAAAAATCACTTCACCTTTCAAATCGAAGAAAAAAGAATTTTGGCAGCGAATAAAAAAAATATGAATTATTTCTGAGCCACTCTCTCTTTGAGCTGAAAAGAAAGTGCTCGTTCCCGCTAATTTGAGAGAAAGGAAACAACAAAAAGCCGAAATAAATCCACCTTTGCGCTGTCGGTACAAAAATACTGAGTTTTGTGCTTTTTGAATAAAGAAACCGATCCTTCCGCACAACTTAGCCCACTGGCATTGAAAGAGTGACATATAACGGTATAGGGGAGATCAGTTGAGATATTGAATCAATCGGGCCGTCGAGATGCGTTCAAAATCCACTCCAAGTTGTTTTGGATGCTACAAATTGGTCTGGTACGCTCTTTGGGTCGTGGTGGCGCTGCTGGCGGTCGAAATCGAGGCCCAGAGAGTCGAAACAATGGACTATGTCTCGGAAGACATGGTTTATGCCGACACAGGATCAAATGAGCATTCCATGAACATTCAAGTGGACTCAGATGGACTCCGACTGCTTGATTTCAAAGTGACAAACCTCCTTCTCGCCTCAGACGTGGAAGGTAACCTTCATGCTCTCAATAGAAACACTGGTGAACTCGTCTGGACGCTGTTGGGAAACGGACCACTTGTATCAATCACATCAGATGATGCAGATTTGCCAGGCTCGTCACTTGGAGATGACGATTTTGGTGCTTCAGCAGCAGAAAAAGAACGGAATGACAGCAGAATGTACACACAAATGGCTTGGATGATAGAGCCTTTTGACGAGGGTTCCATATACTACTTTACACAGGAAGGTGGGCTACAAAAACTGCCCACGTCAATCAAACAACTGATCCTGAAATCGCCGTTTTCCATTGGCGACGAGTTTGTGTACACGGGAGTCAAACGTTCGGGAATCGTCAGAGTGGACGCCAAGACTGGCGAATTGGTCGATGCGTTCGGTGTTCCTGACCCGGTGGTTAAAAGCCCACTACAAAGCTCCGAAACCGATGAGGATATTCTAATGTGCTCAGATCCCACAGGAAGTTCTTGTCCGATTGACGAAAACCTCGGCAATACAGGAAAGCCGATTATTTTACTGGGGAAAACGACTTATGAGCTCACAATACACTCTAAAAACAGCACATCTTGGAATATAACATACACTTTATGGGGGCCAAACAACATTCATTCGAGTCTTGTTGACGAGAATTTTCAATCGATGGATGACTTATACATACAACCGTTCCACGACAACTCGCTGCTTGCATTGGATGCTGATACGAAGTCTGTGAAATGGGTTTCTAGTTTGCCGTTTGTGACGATCAATGTTTTTGACGTTTTCCTCGAAGACCAAAAGACAAACAAAACGAATTTCATAGTTTTACCGCATCCACTAAACAGCAAAGGGCCTAAAACAGGACCTGTTTCGTCCTCTGAACAATCAGAATCTACGTTTATTGACCGGACGAAAGAAGGATCGTGGTTTGCAATGAGTGAGTCGAATTATCCTTCCTTGGTGAAATCAGCTCCACTTGCCAAGTATATTTCTAGCGAGCGGTGGAGAGCTCCTCCAATTTTCAGCAACCCAGAGTTGTTGGGGATTGCAATCAGCGGAGTGCACGACAATTCTCTCGAGATTGAGAAACAGCGGGGCGACCATCTTCGTGCGTACGAGCCCGCAAGATTACCTGCTTCGCTCCCAACAAACATGTTGGGTGATGCTAGACACAGAGGAAGAGTGAGAGCTAAAAACAGTAAGTTGCTAAGGCCGGGTTTGCCAGAACGGAGCAACAGTGAGTTTCTTTCCATTGATCCTCCCTCGCACATGGACTTGTCAACGACATCGAAGAAAACATCGTTCACCAAATTGCTTTACAGGGCTTTTGAAAACGTGATTGTGACTGTTCTGGGAATAATTGTTCTTGTGGTTCTGTCCAGAGTGGGCATATTGCCTCCACTGACTCAGGTCTTGAGCCGTTTTGGACTTTTCCGGAGAACGCAGAGTGCTGTGGAGCTAGTTGACATGCTTTTGAAAGATGATGTCACAGAACTGGAAAAAAGCTTTGATTTGATCAAAAAAGAGAGATTCGGAGATGGTGGCCAAAGAAAAGTGAGTGATGGCTCATTGCACGAGAGTGAGACGCCAACGGCTGGTGTTACAGTGAGGGAATCGGTCGATGATGACAAGGAAATGAAAACCGATGACTCGAAAAAGGAAGAGCGCCAACAGAAGAAGAAAGTGACCATTTTGGAAGCTCCGGATCTGATTGGCAGAGACGAATTCTCTTCGTCCTCTTCGTATGCGTCTCCAAGGACATCCGTTGATGAGAATGAGGCAGTGGACAAAGACGAACAGCCTCAGTCACAGCCACAACAGCAGGTGAAAAAGCGTAAACGTGGTACTCGAGGAGGAAAGAAGAACAAGAAGAAGGATGCTTCTAATCTGAATTTTGAGGAAATCACAGAGATTGTGCCAAACAAGCCTCATTCGAACCTGGTTTCAACACCTATTTCGACGTCCATCACCACTACGACTTCAATGAAAAACAGCATGACGATTTCAGACGAAATTTTGGGTTATGGATCACACGGAACGGTTGTTTTCAAAGGTTCTTTTGAGAACAGACCTGTTGCAGTGAAGAGGATGTTGATTGATTTTTACGACATTGCTTCTCACGAAATCAACCTCCTACAAGAGAGTGATGATCATCCTAATGTTGTGAGGTATTTTTGCTCTCAACAGAGCGATAGATTTTTATACATTGCTCTAGAGCTCTGTGGAGCTTCTTTAGAGGATGTTATTGAGTGCAAGAACGAGAACTCTGCTGTTTTGCTGAGTAAAATGGATCCTGTTCGAGTTCTGTGGCAGATAGCTAACGGGTTGAATCATTTGCACTCCTTGAAGATTGTTCATAGAGACATCAAACCTCAGAATATCCTGGTTGTTCCCCCGAAAAAAATGAAAGGAAAGGAGTCAAGCGAGTCTCCGATCAGATTATTGATATCTGACTTTGGACTTTGCAAGAAACTGGAAAACGACCAGTCTTCTTTCCGTGCCACCACTGCACAGGCTGCTGGTACCGCGGGTTGGAGAGCTCCCGAGTTGTTGATGGATGATTTGAGTGAGACAATTTTTGAATCTTCTGGAATTCCAAGTGATTCTGTTTCGTTGACTTTGAATAACAGACGACTTACAAGATCGATTGATATTTTTTCTGCTGGGTGTGTTTTCTACTACGTTTTAACTGGTGGATCTCATCCATTTGGCGACCGATACTTGAGAGAGGGTAACATTATCAAGGAGAATTATAACTTAGATTTGTTGGAAACCCATGAAGACCGGTTTGAGGCCCGTGACCTGATCGAGTCGATGATAAGGAAAGATCCTGGATCACGTCCAGATATGAGTCTTATTTTGAAACATCCATATTTCTGGTCTATTGAGAAAAAACTCGAATTTCTACTGCGTGTTTCTGACCGGTTTGAAATTGAGCGTCGAGACCCACCTTCGGAACTGCTGCTTCAGTTGGAGTCAATTGCGGAAGATGTGCTGGGCACAGATGGGTGGTTCAAGAAGTTCAACTCTGCTTTCATGGAGAATTTGGGCAAGTATAGAAAGTACAATGCATTCAAGTTGATGGATTTGCTGAGGGCGTTGCGGAATAAGTATCATCACTATCAGGATCTTCCCGAGACATTGGCGAAACAGATGAGTCCTCTTCCTCATGGATTTTACTGGTACTTTGCTGGTAGATTCCCTAATATGTTGATGGAAATTTACAAGATGGTAGAGGAGAATTTGAGGGAAGACCAGAGTTTTCAAGCATTCTTTTGATCGAATGAAAGCGAAACAAATGGCATTAAATCTGCAGAGCGATTGATAAGTCAGTGTACCATGGGTCAAGCTTTACCCGAGTGTCTTTGAAGCTTGACATTTTTCTCTATTACGAAATTGAAGAAAGACGAAACTTTTAATTTGCATTTCATTGAATCATGGCTCACTGTCCGACTCGCTTTGGTTGTGGTAAGCCCGTTATATATTTACCTAATTACATACAAATAACTAATAGTCTCCGATAATCGGAGATGTTTCGATAAATATTTCACATACTTCCCGTGTAAGGGTGCAGCAATCTAGCGAAGGAGTTATTGATTTTTTTCACTTTATTGTTATTAAACATTCCAGCCCCAGAAAAAGGCAGCGCCCCTGTTTTTTTGGGATATGTATCAAAACCTGAAAGGGATCTGACAGCTATTGTTGTGATTGAGGTTTGATAGGTTCCATTAGCTTTGTAAGTTAGTTTTCTGTTGCAAAAAACGGTGAGACGTGTTTCGAAACTGAATTCACGTGTTTTTCCAACAAATAAGTACCTACTTTAGTGAAAACAATCTACCTTATTGAAAGGGGTATCGAGTGCGGGGAGTGTCTACTAAAACCATGGGGTTGAATGATAAATTGACCAAAGAAGAAATCCGACTCAATGAGGACCGTGACCACTCAAAGTATTGGAGAAGATGGGGAACTTATTTGTCTCAGAGATCATGGGCAGTCCCTAGAGAGGACTATACTGCAGATGGAGACGCCTGGCAATTCGACTTTGAAACATCAAAATCGAGAGCTTACAGATGGACAGAAGACGGAATTGCGGGAATTTGCGATAATCACCAGTATTTATGCTTGAGTTTGGCGTTTTGGAACGAAAATGACGATATTCTCAAAGAAAAACTGTTTGGTCTCCCTGGTGGAGCAAGTGCAAAAAGCGGTAATCATGGTGAAGACGTCAAAGAGATGTATTATTACATCGACAACACTCCGACTCACTCTTACTGCAAATTTCTGTACAAGTATCCAATCAAAAAGTTCCCTTATGAGGAACTGTATGAGCAGAACTCCAAACGGACCAAGCTGGATCCTGAATTTGAAATCACAGACACTGATGCATTCAAAGATCACAATTATTTCGACATCTTCTTTGAAATGGCAAAAGACGAAGATGATCCTGAAGAGTTGAATTTCAGAATTACAGCCTACAATCGTTCCCAGGCACCTGCTCCTCTGCACATTATGCCACAAATATTCTTCAGAAATACTTGGGCCTGGGGAGCAGGGGAAAAAGACGAAGAGAAGCCTGAACTTTCCAAGGAGTTCGAAAACTCCAACTATTCGATCAAAGTGGACCATTTCAAACTCGGTGGAAGAAGATTGGTTATTGCTCCTGCTCCTGGATTAACTGAAGAATCAGACGATGTGGAGCCTAAACTTTTGTTCTGCGACAACGAGACAAATTTCAAACGGCTCTACGATGTTGAGAACAAGACCCCGTACACTAAAGATGGGTTCCATGATCATATAGTGGACGAAGTTGAAGAAGCTGTCAATCCTGAAAATAAAGGAACTAAAGCTTGTGCTTGGTTTGTTTTTGACGAGAATGGAGGAGTTCCTCCTGGCGATTTCGTCACCATTAGATACAAGTTAACTAAAAAACCAGAGACGGAAATTGAAGAAGAAGAGTTTGATCTTGTTTTTGATGATAGAATGGCAGAAGCAGACGAGTTTTACTGGAACGTCTCCCCACTCCCACTTCCCCAAGAGCTTCGTCATGTTCAAAGACAGGCGTTCAGTGGTCTTTTATGGTCGAAACAATTTTACCATTTCATTCATGAGTTCTGGTACAAAGGAGACCCAAACTCTGACCTTCCACCGACAATTGGTAGAGCCAACGGTAGAAACAGGGAATGGAAAAACTTATACAATGAGGACATTCTTTCAATGCCCGAGGACTTTGAATATCCTTTCTATTGTTCCTGGGACACTGCATTCCACACCATTCCCTTTGCGATGATTGATCCCGATTTTGCCAAGAAGCAGCTCGATCTTCTGACGAGAGAGTGGTATATGTCACCACAGGGCCAGATTCCTGCTTATGAGTGGAATTTTTCCGATACAAATCCACCTGTTCAAGCCTGGGCAGCTTATAGGGTTTACAAAATTGAAAAGAAGATGTACAACAGGTGCGATCGGTCATTTTTAGAAAGAGTTTTTCAAAAATTGATGATCAACTTCACTTGGTGGGTTAACAGGAAAGACCCAGACGGGAACGGTATTTTCGAAGGAGGATTTTTGGGTTTGGATAACATCAGTTTGTTCAACAGATCTGAGCCTCCAGCAAATGTTGAATTGTTCCAGTCAGACTCGTCAGGATGGCTCGCTTGGTATTCATTAGTTATGATGAACATTGCGCTGGAACTTGCCAAAGAAAATCCTGTTTATGAGGATATTGCCTCCAAGTTTTTTGAGCACTACCTCTTGATCGCAGATGCAATGTCGTATTTGTCTACTTCATATGCTGATGACAAGGATATTGATGAACCAACCCCAGAGTCTCTCTGGGATGAAGAAGATCAATTTTTCTACGATAAGATTAATTGGGGAGGAAATAACACTTCTCCAATGAAAGTGAGATCTTTGGTTGGT
This sequence comes from Ogataea pini, assembly GCA_003707665.2. Classification (NCBI taxonomy): domain Eukaryota; kingdom Fungi; phylum Ascomycota; class Pichiomycetes; order Pichiales; family Pichiaceae; genus Ogataea; species Ogataea pini. Next base: position 314,573 of record PPKL02000002.1, on the reverse strand, counting down.
TTGATTCCGTTGTTCGCTACATCGACTTTAGAGCCCGAGTTGCTCAACAAATTCCCCAATTTCAAAAAGAGACTGGATTGGCTTGTTGAAAACAAGAAGTTTCTTGTTGAACGGAACATTGCTTCGATGCAAGTGAAAGGTTCAGGAGATCGTTTGTTGCTTGCTTTAGTTAACAAGGAAAGATTGGTTGCTATTTTACAGAAAGTTTTTGACGAGACTGAGTTTTTGTCAGATTATGGAATCCGTTCGCTGTCGAAGTTCCACGATGAACATCCGTTTTCTATGAACATCAATGGCCAAGACTATTGTGTGAAGTATCTTCCAGGAGAGTCTGATTCTGGTTTATTTGGAGGAAACTCCAACTGGCGTGGTCCAATTTGGTTTCCAATCAATTTCTTGTTGATTGAGTCTCTGCTGAGATTCTATTTGTATTATGGCTCTGATCTCAAGATCGAGGTTCCCAAAGGCAGTGGTGATTACATGAACTTAGCACAGGCAGCGGAAGAGATTCAGCAGAGACTTGTTCAACTGTTCATGCCAGATCATAACGGTAAACGCCCTTACCATAGTCCTGGTGAGCATTCATTATTCGAAGACGAGCATTTCCGGGATCTTGTGAACTTTTACGAGTACTTTGACGGGGACACGGGACGTGGAATGGGAGCAAAATGGCAGTGCGGATGGACTAGTTTGGTTGCAAGGTTCATTCAAGATGTGGGTGTTTCGTGCAGATCGCCTCACAAACCAAGAAGAAGAAGGTCATATTATGACGAGAATGAGATTAAAAATTACACTCCACGGCCTGCACCATTCCCATTGCTAGTGAGACGGCGGTCCGGAAAGTCTTTATTGAATCTGGCAGCACATAAGTTGGATATTGAAGAATCTGAGAAAGAGTCTGTGAAGGTTCCAGGATTGAGTCGTCGTGCTTCAGTCAAGACTATTGATTCGGAAGGTCATCAGAATGAGGACTTTATGAAACAAGTGAGGGATGCAATGGCCAATTATAAGGTTTCTGATGATGTGCAGATTTTCAGTGATGAGTTTGAGACTAAGAAATGAGTGACGACGAGCGAAACAACTGACGGAAAAACTTCTCCCTTTGCTCGCCTTTTGCCAAGCCAGTTATTGCTTACTTATGTTTTGCTCTATTTTTGGGTGAGTTCTTTGCGAATCCTCAGTGTGTTTCGGTCTCAATACACGTTGAACTCTTGGACCCCCGTTATTTCCTCAAGAGGTGTGATTTGCTACCTTTTACGTACCCTTTGCTATTCGGTCAGTCGGCCGTTTTAATATATGGTGGTTTATTTATTGAATTATATGATTTTCAAACACGTACGACGACAAATCACGAGGCCAAGAGAGTCGTGAGGAGGTCGGCTGAACCATTCGTTGTGCTCGTCATTCAGTCAGTCGCAGTTGAAGGAAGTAAAAATAAGTTGCACAAGTAGAGAGAGTTGCAGATACATACTCGGGTAACAGCGATATAGCGGATTGAGATTGAATATTCGTGAGTCAACTAAACTTATTGATGAGAACCAGGAAGATAAGCATGATAAGAACAGCAATAATTCCATACGTAATCATCTTATTTGTGGCCAATCTCCGAGTCATTGACTTGAGCGTAGAAAGTGAACGATCCACATAAGTATCAGCTTCTGTGAGTGTTTCTCTTGCATTGAGAATCTGTTCTCTCTGTGAACGAAGGTTATCAAGAATAGACGTTCCCACGGTTTCCGTGTCTAGAGCGGTTCGGGTAGCATCATTGAGTCTCTGAGTAGATCTGTCAAGTGAAGAGTTCGAATTGAGCAGTTTTTGACGTTGGTTGTAGTCTTCCTGGCTTGACACGCCAAGCAACCGAGCACGGTCTGTGTCATCCATAAGAAGCTTAAGATCGCTTTTGAGTCGTTCGAGATCCGCCTTGTACGTCCTCGTCTTGGCGTTGTACGACGAACGTTGATGTGTGGCAATCTGCTGGACTTCGAGAGTCATTGAATCGACAAGGTCATAACCCTCATCCAAAAGCTTTTCTGCCTGTCTCATGAGGTCAACTCTGGAACTTTGGTCGGATAAACCGTATATTTGAGAAATTTTTTGCTGTGCCTCGGAATAGGCAAGTTTGTAATCTGCTTCATAGTTATCAAAAAGATCTGACATGGCGGAATCGGGGTGTGAAGTGGTGATAATGAATCAAAATGAGTTCAATAAACTACTTCTCATATTTATTTCAGCCACCCAGAAACTCCAGATTGTTCTAAGTTTATCGCTAAACACCTCTGCACCAACGACTCAAATTCATTTGTTTCGACGCGTCGATAGGTTGAGCAGCCCTTGTCGATCTCGGGCCCAATAAATTTCATCACTATAGTCAGCAGGATGGAAAAAAAAAAAAAAAAGTGTTGAAGCGGATAAGAGATATCATAAACTCCGATGCTTTTCCTCTCATCCAGGACTTCAGATTATCTCGAAAACTGCCGTGTCAGTTCCGATTCACGCTACACAAAGTCCTCTTTTTCCCGCTCAAATACACCTTGTCATGTTCAGAATCCTCAGTTCCTCCAGGGGTGTGCTCAAGTCCGGGTCTTTAAGAGTCGGTTCCATGTCTGCCACCACCCGCCCTCTCAGAGCTTCCACTACACAGACTCTTAGACAGTTCCACAACAACACTCCTCTCAGTCATGGACACCTCAAAAAACCAAATCCAGGCGAAGAACTGCACATCACCTTCATCACCAAAGACGGCGATCAGAAAACATTCGAGGTCGCCGAGGGAGACTCAGTCCTCGACATCGCGCAGGCCCACCACATTGACATGGAAGGTGCTTGCGGTGGCTCGTGTGCATGTTCCACGTGTCACGTGATCGTGGATCCCGAGTTTTACGACGAGATTCCAGAGCCTGACGATGATGAGAACGATATGCTTGATCTGGCATTCGGTCTTACAGAGACTTCGCGTTTGGGGTGTCAGGTTTTCATGACAAAGGAGTTGGATGGTATAAGAGTTGCTTTGCCAGCGATGACTCGTAATTTGCAAATGGGGGATTTCAAGAACTAACGAACGAGTGATGAGCAAACGATCATTCAATGATGAGCAAAGCGAATCGTGAGTGAGTCGAAACTGACTAAATGGCTCGTGAATTATTGCAAGTGAGAGGTTATCCGACACATCAACATTCGGTTACAACGTTATGTGACACGTTTTTGTCATTATTGACTCGCTTCCCTTGTCGTTCACTTTTCGTTTGCGAAGCAAAGAAAGCCAAAAATTCATTCGTGCTCTTTGGCACAAACTGTACATATTTGTATACCAGTCTAATCAGGGAGGAAGCGATGGGAACCCGTTATTTCCACCAAACTCACCTTAGTATGTGTCGTAAACATTCAGCGAGCGAAGGGCGACTAGCGAAGTAGATTATTGCCTCGTTGATCCTCGTTGGTCTCCATGTTTCTAGTGATACACTCCCTGAGACACACGACCGACTCGCTTCACTCATCCTAGGCTCATCATCCACTCATCCTAGGCTCACTCGTCATTTTCATACCTCGTCACCTCAACCGGTAAATACAACATCATCCCCGACGTCGAATGCTTCCTCATTACCAACTTCAACGTCAAATAGTAAAACTTTGTGAAATGACAACTCGAGAAATTTGGTAACAAAGTCAACCGTTTCACCACCGATGGCTCCCAGTTCAATTTCACCTTCAAATTTGCAGTATAATGAATCCGTCCATCTTCGGCCTGTGAAGGTTTCCATTCCGGTTGCTTTTTCAAAGTACAATCCTTGAACATTGGCAAGGTCTTCTGAGTGATTCCTAAGTTGGATAAAGCCATCAAATCATGATAAAGCTGTTTATCAACACCCTTTCCGGTCTCCTTTGCAAGCAAACGAAGCTCTTTCAAGTACCCAGAAAATTCCTGCTTGATGTTGGTGGTTACGTGGCTTGGAGTTTCTTTCATGTGCAAAAACATCTCCGGCTCAAACGCAACTGGAACAGGATATGGCGACGATAACAACACTGTCTTGAGTGACGGACGAATTTGTGAAATCTCAGGTGGTTTTGTCGATCTATAGCTAGAAGGCGGCGTGTACGACAACGTCACGTCCACTTCGTCCATGTACAGAGACTCAACGTCCCATACAACTGCATCCAGTTCTGACCTCACCGACCCCACACTTGAAAGAGAGTTCAACGGGAGTAACTCTTGATTGATGTTTGCTAATGACCCCGTCTTGGACAACGAAAGAGTACTTATCACAGGAGACAATGGTGTCGAGTTTGCTCCAGTAACAGGTGATTGCATGGCCGAACCAGCAACTGGCGGTGGTGGCCCCGCGGCCAACTTCCGCAGAGCGCTCGGAACGTGATATCTCAGCTTGGAATCGCGATCCACAGACGCACTTAGCTTTAGTACTCCTGCATCATCTGCTTTGTTGCTTGCAAAAGATAGCAAAGTTTTGCGTGGACGAAGAGGAACTGTAACACTTTCTTTCCGAGTGTTACTCACCACCTCTGGTTGTGGAGCGGTCGTCGTATTGATTCGTAGTTGCGACAACTTCTTACCGTCAGATTGTTGAACAGAGTATTTCGAGAAATCCACACCATCAACGGTCAGTTCATCTAATTCTTCGCTGTCCGTGACACCAACTCCCACCAACTGCTGACGACGACGAAGTTTATCAATCGCGTCCTGAGCCAATTTAGCCACTCGCGCCAGCTGCACAGCAGTGGGAGGTCTCTGCAAAATTGTGGACGACGTTCCCCCAGAATTGGAATTTGCCATATCGTAGTTCGGAAGTTGTGCCTCCTCTTGCGGCACAAACCTGATAAAATGCTGAACGTCTTTGATCATAATGAATTTGTAGTCGCTCGATGTATCTTTGTTGTAAAAACTCCGATAAACTTCGTCATTTTTTCCAATCATTCGAACATTGATTGAGTAAGAAACAGAGTGCCCTTTATCGCTCTGGTCGTCGAGAAGTATCGGAGATCCGTAATCCTGTAGTCTGCCATATCCAAGCAAATCATTGATGAAAATCATCGACCCGCGGCCATCAAAACACTCCCTATCAAATCCAAGCGATGGAGGAAGTTTCTCAACATGCTCAAGCATCTGATGGTCACACGAGCTTTCAAGTATCGAAGACGGGAGCTTAAAATAAAAGAATTTTTTGTGCTTGGCTCCAGGTTCAATCATCCGTGTCTCTGGGAACCCATACATCGATTCATCGCTATGGTCAAATTTGACATGGTTGGGTGTCTTGAGGAATGTGGTCGGAATGTAACCATCGTGATAACATGCACCGAAATCGAACATTTTGAGGAATGTTTTTCGAGCTGGTTTGTTCGTGAACGGAGTAGGAATGGTCACATATCCTTCTAAAGAAACAAGAAACATCTCAAATGGGATATTTAAAGTCGATTTGTTCTCCACCAACACATATCCAGCGACTGAGTCTCCTGGATGGAATTCCCGAAGAGAGTTCTCTTTTTCAACTTTCTTGTTCATCTCGGGTAAGGTCTTTGTCAACGTCACTGTGATTCTCAGCGGAGAGTTAATCTTTTGGACTCTATCCAAATTGTTCAAAATCAAATTTTCCTTGTCGTGCGAAGCTATATCAGCATCCTCGTTGCGCCCAGTTCGTTCAGGATGTAGTTGTGACTGGTTCGATTGAAGAGGCTGGAGGGCCGACTGACTGATTGCAGTCTCATAGTTTGGTGGAGTGAATCGAGGGTTCGGTGACTCTCCAAGTTGGGTAAGAGTTCTGTTCAGTATCTCATTGTGTGTGTCAAAAGTCGGCAAAATATCACCAAGAATGATGGGTTCGTCGTCCTCTGTTTGCTTAATGAAGTAGTCCTCTCGGTGATCTCCGTGAGGTGAGAATGGAGTAGGAGGAAGATAATTTGTGCATTCCTCACAATTGCAGTTGCTTTCCTCCGCCATTGTATGGAAAGCTCCTTTTTTCGTGCTGTCCCGAACCATGTTGGTAGTTCGTACTCAAATCACCTTACTATTTGAGGAGCAAAAAAAGGCTTGATCAAAAAAGTTTTATTATCATTTTTTTTTTTTTTTCGTATCTCGGATGTCAACTATATCTCCGGTGGGGATGTTGTACGAACGACGAGGAACGTGATCCGTGAGTCAACGAATGGGGAGGTAAGGATGTGAGTAAGTGAACAAGTAAACAATGGAACCACAAGCAAATTACGAGAATTTGCTATCATTTGTGAATCATAAGCACATGAATTCAGCCATACAGTCGATTGCATCGTTTGTAATTACCCTTGATTATATAATATCTCGCGAAAACATAGCCTTGTAAATGAACGGCCCTTCCAGTGTGAGCAATAGGTTGACAAAGTGTTGAGGATAACATACCAAACAGATCACCAGTGGCGCACGAGGTTTGATTCGAATTTCAAAAGATTTCTTCAGTAATCATCAGTTCTTTATGATTTGAAACTTAGTGTAGAGATTTCCGATTGCAACTTTTGAGCCCATCACGGTTGTTGAGCGCATTATTCCAAATCCGTTATAGCCATTGAGGCCATCAACCCCCTATAACCGGCATTCATTTATTAAGAACGAACCAGAAACAACAGTCACAGTCATTTGAACAAAAGACTTAGAAATGAAGGAAATTTGTTCAAATAGTCTGATGGGTTCCCCATTTTTTCCTTCCCCTTTTCACGACCGGGTAACTTCGTGCAAACAAAGAAAAAGATCCCTCTTTTCAAGATTCCATGTTACCTCTCTCCTTCTTCTTATAGTGCAGTCAATTATTGAATTGCTTCGCTCGCCAAGATGCCAAAATCGAAAAAGAATCACGCAAATAGAATCGTCATATCCAACTCCACTGTGTTTCTGGATTGTTCTGGAATCGCAGTGTATGGAAAGGAAGCCGCGTCCGCAATCTCTTCTTTTGAGGAACTCCAGAAATCGAGTCAAAACGCGTTTGTTGATGGTTCCGAACAACATATCATTTACAGAGAGAAAAGTTGTTGTGAAGGTCACACTCAGTATGTTCAACGTGAACCATCAATTAGAGCCGACGACCAGCCTCCGGCAAATACTCTCCCTATCGAAGGATCACGTTTTGATATGACAGAAGCTAGAATGCTAGAATTGAGAAGCTTGGAACGTGAAACAAGGCCAACCCTTTCTTCAATAGCACAGAAACGTTCAAGGACAGCCCTATTTTTTTACAACGATAGCTGGCTTGAACTGTTGAAAGAAGAGAATAAAGTGAATCTTGTGCATATCCGGTATCACAGTCAACAAGAGTTGGAGAAAACATCAATATACGATTCAACAATAGTGGACAAGCCTACCATTCCGGGAAACCCATATTCAGCAGTTACGTTTGCTAGATGCAATCACTGTGACTATATCCTTCCATATTTAGGAAAAAGCAGAATCAAAAAGAATGACAGCAACATGAGACGTCACACTCTTAAGCATCATGTGACGTCACACTCTCGAACGTCATGATGTGTTGATGAGTTCAGTTGTGTGATTTTTTTTTCCATCAATATTAATTATATAGCTTGTCTTGATTAGAGCTTATCTTTACTGAAGCCTACCTTGAGTGAAGTTTGATTGCTTTTGGTTTTATTCTCGATACAAATACCTCTGTTATTGGGTTCTTCGTCATTTTGAGCTACTTCAAAGTATTTGTCGGTTCGATTCGAACTACTCAATTTCTTTCACTTTGGTGACAACAGAGCATCTGTCGTGGGTGTCAAAAATATTTTTTTTCTCTACATTATTTTTTCACGCTCATCTCATCTCATAGATCAGGTTCTTTCTTTTCAACTGCATACTATTCTCCTCCCCACCTACTCTCCAATGGCAGTGCAGCTCAAATGGCCCTGGATGGGCGTGCTTGTAAGTTCAACCGTTCTCAAATTCTTATACACCTGTAAGCTAACCAACCCCAGATCCCTTCAGCCATCATCGCTACAATCGGCTACCTTACTCATTATCTGATGTACAAGGATGGCGTCACACTCAAGAAACAATGCATACACCAATCATTATTATTTCTTGTCTGGGTTTCTTACTATCTTGCAATCAAAACAGACCCGGGTTCACCTCCTTCGGACTTTGTTCTCGATAGAAAGCAACCGCAGGAGCTCTGGCACAAATATTGTGTCAAGTGTAAGAATTATAAACCAGAAAGAACTCATCATTGCAAGACTTGTCGTCGTTGCGTCCTGAAAATGGACCACCATTGTCCTTGGACAATGAACTGTGTTGGTTACAGAAACACTCCTCATTTCCTTCGTTTCCTGTTTTGGGTTTTAGTTGGCGTGACACATACACTTGGTTATCTTCTGGGGAAACTCTACGGATATTACGAAAACAGAAGTTTGCCATACTATCTCATTAGCAAGACTGAAATGACGCTTGCAATTCTCGACACGCTGCTGGCTCTGCTGATCGAACTCACCCTGGGCATCTTGTTTTTGCGCACACTGTTTAATCTCATGGAAAATGAAAGTACAATCGAAAGCTGGGAACGTGAACGAATCCAATCACATTTTTACAGTGAAAAATTTTGGAAAAAAATACACTTGAATTATCAAAAAATCCATGGCAAAAGTCTTCCCCCTCTCTTTTCATGGAAAACCAGTTTCAGAGAACTACCACCAGACAGCTACATTCCACAGAGTTTCTCGTACGATGACCTTGTTTTTCCATACGATACTCTCTCCTGGTTCCAGAATTTGACGTGCTCTTTGGGCCCTGTTCATCAATGGTTGTGGCCATGGGGAGGACCATCTGGGGACGGAATTACGTTCCTCAAGCTCGCTCAAGACGAAGATCAGCTGAACCTGCCTTGGCCACCAGATGGTACAGATTTCGAGCCAAATCAGGGAGACTTCAAGGCTGACGGCTCCGAAGAAGGAGAGGTGACCGTGAGTAGTTGGTCTAACGATCTTGGGGAGACGTTGGATGATTTTGGCGTGGATTTGGCCACCGAACCGTATACGCTTCCAAAATACGAATGAGCGAACAGCCAAGCCAGCGATACTTAAAAAAGCATGGATTTTCAATTTTTCGCAATGAAACCCCCTTTACCAGAGTTAACGAGCAAATAAAGTCAAACAATAGATTCTACAAATCAGGTGAATAAAAACACAGTAAAAATGAAAGAAAGGGGTGGAAATCGTACAGGATGCACCAACAGATGCGAAATAAATTGCTCCACAAGTCATTTTATTATTACAACAGCTCACTTATGACGAGCAACAAAAAAGTAGATGCTCATTCACGCTCATTCATCCTGTTGTATCGTCGAATCCCCTTCCACCGTCTTATCAACCTCATCGCTCACCTCTTTCTTCACAACGGTACCGCTTTGACCATCTGACGGAGCAACAAAGTTACCATTGGTTCCCTCAGCTTCACCGTTCGCCTCACCATTGCTCACCGCCATAGTTTCCTCATTAGTCTCGGTTGCCTCTGGCTCAGCAGTAGTGTTGTTGGTACGCGAGCTCACGCCAGGCTCTGAAATAACAGTGTCTGGCCCCGTGGTGATCGTCTCGCCCGCTGACAAAGGCACAGCCTCGCCCGCGCGTTCATTCTTATCAACATCCATCTTGTCCTGATCAAAGTTGTTGTACGCCTCAGAACCCGTTTCAACCAAAGATTGAAGCTTCTTGTTAGCCTCTTCAACCTCAGTCTCGTCGAGAATCTTGGAAATTCCAAAATCTCCATTCAATGCCTCCTTGAGATCCTTGATTTTGGCAGACTTAGCAACCTTCCGATTGTCTTTTTCGTAAACAGAGTTACGAACAAAAATGTCGTAGGACTCAGGCTCAAAAACTAATCGATACGTGTTTGGATCAATCTTCACCTTCAATTTTGAATCAGCAAAACCTTCGATCTCGTTCTCATCCTCCTCTTCTTCCTCAATTGTAGACTTCAAGAATGGAAGAAGAATTGCTGACGGATCAATGCCTTCTGTTGGATGAGACATAGAATAACTGGTCAAGTAATAATTCCACTTCTCCTCATCAGTCTTTGAATCATCTCCAACTGTCCGGTCTTCCAAAGCCAAAAACGTAATCGTAGTGCTCTTAGTAGACTTGTTGAATGCAATCTTGAACATGTTTTCATCCACATTCATCAGATTCCGAACTTGCATTCTGTACATGATCTGATCCTTCGCAGTAGTTTTGGAATTGTTCCGATCTTTCTCCATCAAAAGGAACATCTCAGAGCATTTAGAATCGCTCACAACAGTATGGCAATGCTTCACAATTCCTTGAATCACTTTATCGATTGTGAACAACTTGAAAGCCCGGTTTCTAAATCCTTGTCTCAGAGTTTCTTCAAAGTTGTTTTGCTCCAGTGAACCTTCAATCAACTTCACACAGAGATCAAGAGCCTCGTTATACGAGTCTTCTCCCTTGATATCAATTCCCATCTCCTCTAACTGGTTGTTGATCAGCCCCAAATCCTTAGCAAATGCAGTCACTTTCCGAGATTTGATCTCCTTGTTCACCTCTGGTGCCATCTTTTTGATTTCGAGAAGTCTCTCAAAAACGGTGTTCAAAAACCGGTAGAACACATAAATTTGCGTATTGCAGAAAAGATTGTACTCAACTCTCTCTTCGCCATAGCTCACAGCAGGACGCTCGTTCGTAATCCAGTTGGCCTGTGCTCTCTCAACCTCTTCTGGGATCTCTTCTGGCTGCTGTTGAGCTGGAACACTTGCCGAAGATCCCGAAACAGCTTCTTCTTCATCAGCCTGTTTTCTAGACCGTTTGGCCTTTCTAAGCACATCTTTCAGAAGATCATGCTCTCTAGGTCTCTTTTTGGTTTGTGATAATGTCGGAACAGGAAGTGCTGGCTCTTTTTCCTCGGTGTTAACAGCTTCTGGCTCTTTCTCAGCTCCAAAACCTCTCTTTTTCAGTCCTTCCTCGATAGTATTAGAATCCAAAAAGAAAAACTTGATCAAGAAAGACTTCATGAAACCTTCCATCTTGTCCTTGTCATACTGCGAGTAATTCTGGTTGTTGGTCAAAAACACATTCATCAACTTGAGGATGTCCATAAACACTTCAAAGTCCTCGTACTGGTAGTCAAGCTGAGGAGTTGGAATTGGCATTAATGGATGTAGCTTCTTTTGAATCTGTTCTTGTTTGATGGTGGAGATTTCGCTAACTAGTTGCTTGTTAGTCAACAACTTCTTATCAATCTGCTTGAAAGTAAGTCCAAGATGGTCCAGAGACTTGTAAAATGCCTTTTGTTCCAGCTCTCTCCACACCTTGTTCCACTCTCTGTGCGCTCTCTTCCACTCCTCATCTTTCTGCTTCAACCTCTTCAAGACAACAGGAACAGCAACGGCCGGGTTCTCATGCAATGCCTCAATCACCTCGAAACCTCTATCCTTGTCGTAAATTTTTCTGATGACTTTCTTGTAGATCGTCACAGAAGTGTGCCCCAAACCAGGAGGGAGCTTGAACTTAGCTTTTTCATCAGGCGTCATGTTGGCAAGTCTGTTGGCAATAGTCTCAAGAGTTTGAATAGTTCTCAAATTGGCTTCCATATAATAATCGTATTCGTGTCTTTCCTCTTCAATTCTGAAAAAGATATCCTCATACTGATTCTTACGGTGAGCAATAAATCCAGACTCCTCAGATGCCCAAACTGGATGCCCGGCCCATTCGTCGTTCAGCACCTCCCAACACATTTCATCTCTTCCAGAACATGGCATGTATGTTTGGGATTTTGGAAGCAATCTGTAAGAAGGACCGCACGCTTTGCACATCATTAAATCCACCTGCTGTTTGCTAATGGCAATGTTTTCGATGTGCATTGGCTTATCTTCCCAACCGACAAACGATTTGAACCAGTCAAATAAATCAGGAAATCCACCAATGAATCCTTCGACTTTCTCAATCAAAGTGTCTTTGTCAATAACTTCGCTTGAGTGAAGACGCAAGAACTTCAGGAACTCATTGTAAGTCTGTTTATTACCAACAGCTTTCTTCAACTTGTCGAAAAAGCTGATCTCGTCAGTCAAATCCGAGTCAGCAGTTGGATAAACCGGCTCTGGAACTCCAGGAAGAAGAGATGGATTCTCATCTTTGCGTTTTCTTGGAACCACGGCTGAACGCAAGTTCGAAACGGGCGGTTCGTCAAATGGCTGTGCCATCGGTTGTTGACCGACGACCTGTTTTCCAGGTTGCACTGGTGCAACACTCTGCGGAATTTGACTCAACTGCTGTTGACCAGCAATTGATTTCTTCTTTTTCTCCTTGACAGGTAATTGTGGAGCAGATCCCGGTTGTCCGTACGTTGGCGACTGGAAGTTGCCAACTGGTGGCAATTGAACACTATTTGGTGCCTGTTGAGACTGTGGCTGTCCGTGAAGTTGCTGTGGCTGGAATTGCTGTTGTGGGCCAACTTGACCCAACTTGTCGTAGTGAACTTGTCCGTAGTTGTACTCGGCAAGCTGCTGCTGCGAGCCTTGTTGCATCCGATTTGGAAGCTGTTCTCTCACAGTGGAGGTGTTGTCAGGCATAAAAAGCTTGAAATCCTCAAGCAAATCAGGGGCTTCACGGAAAAGAACAGAAATTTCGCGGTAAACCTCATCAATTGGCTTGATACCCTTTTGATACATCTGCAAATTCTCAAGAAAGTGCTTGTAAATATCAGGCTCATTAGCATAACGTTGTTTGATTTTGTTGACATAATTGATAGCCTGGTCAAACTCAGCTGGAGAACCCTGTTTCATTTCCTGCTGCTGTTGTTGCGGCATGGGCTGTTGTGGGGCCTGGTAATATTGAGCTGGCTGGCCTCCATTGGCCATCATTTGGTACTGTTGCTGTTGCTGTTGCTGTTGAGACTGCTGCTGTTGACCGTACGCATACGCCTCTATCTGGGACCCGGTACGCTGGTGCTGTGGCATTGCGTGCTCGTGCTGTGTCTCGTACGGTGGCGGACCAGGGTCTTGCCTGATGGTTTTACCCATTGGAGTGGTCACAATGATCGTATTTGGGTCTGCTGATGAGCACTCAATTGCAAAGCCTTGGGGCAGAAATGTGTTGAATCCATCTATGAGCTTTGGATGGCCTCTGAAAAGCGTTGAAACGCGTTCGATAACTCCAGGAGTGTCAATACTTTAAAAGGGGTGGATGTTAGTACCACTGGAGTTTTGACTTTTTTTTCTTCAACTTCCTCTCGTGTCACTTTAGCAAGCCAACTAATCAAGAAACTCTTTGAACAACGACGAGCGTCGATCGACGCATATAGACGCAAAAAAAGTTTTGTAGGGCTGTGCACTTGAGACTCCGCTATCGTCCAATAAAATTTCTATACTTACTTCTGGCTCTTGAAATCTTTCATTATATCGAGGAAATTGTTGTAGACATCACTCTGGTTCTGGAACTGGATCTTTACTTGGTCCAAGTACGAAAGGGCATCCTTGACATTGAGTGGTCTGTATGACTGCACGTTAGCAGCCACCTGTTGAACGGCCTGCTGTTGTTGCTGGGCAGTAGGCGGCTGGTTTTGTTCTTGAACACGCTGTTGAATGGCATTATTCACCAGCGACTGATGCTGTGTTCCTGGTGACACCATCGGGTTACCCGTTGGAAGACTAATGTTTTCTTGGTTTTGTTGGTTCTGTGGGGGGTTTTTCTGTTAGTATGGGTGTATACTTTTTTTTTTTCACAAGGGAAAAATAGGCAAAAAAAAAACTGAAGGTGAAATTGTACTCACTTGATGAATGCTGTCGATTCCTTGAACAGAGTATCTGCCCATGTTGTTGATTCCCGGCAATGATGGAAGGGAGTAAAGTGGTTGGCCTGTAGGAATGGTTAGTAAGAGGGACTCATAATAAAGAAATAGTTGAACATACCGTTTTCTAACGATGATGGCGGTGGGAGAACAGGGGCACCTTGTTGACGACTGTGATGTGTTAGTAGGATTCGAAGATGAAATATCTTTTGTTTGGACGTACCCATATGGCTGCATGTTGGGGGCGCCATGGTCTTTGGTGTCTTTGTTTTGCCACGAATCCGGGCCGGACATTGTTGATGATTGGCGGTTCAGCTGAAGTAGACTGTTAGATTGTGCTGACTTCGAAGTTGCACGCAATAAAATCGAAAAAGTGCAAACACAGGTCTGTTCGTTCTGGTTGGGGTGTATGTCACGAATCACTAAATCTCGAGTTTCAAGCCGTCTAAACAATCGTACTTGCCAAACAGCTTGTAGTCTCGTGCAACGGTCACTGAACGGTACAGAAGTGTTCACAAAAGTGTTATTTTGCTTGCCACGTTGTGATGAAATTAACGTTTGGATTGACACAAAGAACAAACGATGTAAAAAATAGGAAGCTCTTTACATCGAAGGGGGCCTCGGGGTCGTGCGCGCAAGCCAACTCCAGGCCGGGTTAGGGGTGTGCACAGCCACGACATGTTGGATCTGCCGTTTTTCGAAACCCCGAGCGCGCAAGTAGTCGCTTTGCGCGTGCGTCGATCGACGTGGGATAATTTTCATCCAAGAGAAAAATTCAAATTGGAAAAAAAAACATCAACTTGTCGACGCCATCTATTCTACTAGTCTTTCCGTTGCATAGCCGTCTCTCCCACTAACACATATCACAATGAATGCTCCAGATCGTTTTGAGCTTTTTATCCTGCCGGACGGGGTCCCTAAGTATGTAAACTCAAGCTTTCACCACCTCCCTAATACTAACCCCCCATAGGCTTCAAATCACACCAGACTCTAAAGTTCCAAGTTGTATTCTTATAAAGTTCGAGAGAGAAGATCACACACTGGGAAATTTGCTCAAGCAGGAACTTATAAATGACCCACAGGTTCTTTTTGTGGCGTACAAAATCGAACATCCTTTGTTTGCTAACTTTGTGATGAGATTACAAACTGAAGAGGGGTACAAACCTCGTATTGCTCTGAAGAACGCTTGCACGCGACTCATCTCGAAGTTGGGTATACTCAATGATAAGTTCAAAAGGGAGTGGGAGTTGAAGGCGTTATTAGCTGAGGGAGATAATGATGATGATATCTAAGCGAATGACGAGCAAACGACGAGCAAACGAGGAGCGAAGCGAGACGTGAAAATTGAGAGAGTTATCAGTGGTTTACCATTAGACAGACACAGACGAGGAAAAACATTTGTATGAACGAAGAAACAAATGATAAACGAACGATTTGCTCCGTTAGTCAGCTTGTTTGGGCTGTTGACTGGTAAGTGTATCGTTAGTATTTACACTACACTATTCGAGAAGATAATGGTCAGATCAGCGAAGAAATGACTTTTCATTTGTTATTGTATTAATATATCTATTGAAATTGACAATTTTGATAACAAGCGAACAAAGCGAATCTTATTAAGTTGTCAGTGAAGTCTTGATGATTGTTCAGTAATAGTGAATCACTAAATATCGAGCCATTCATTCACTTCCCTCTCATGACTCGCTTCGCAAGTTGTTATAATTACGAAGCACATTCGACCAGTTGATGACTCGCTTTGCACGTTACTTGCTCGTCATCTGCTCATACAAGCAATCGCTATATTAACAGTAACAAAAATGGCAAAAGAATGAGAAAAATTGGATATCAGTCAATGACGAGCGAAAGAATCACTTGAATAAACTCACTGAAGCCTGGAATAAATGAATCATCGTCGATTAGTTTATCTCCTGGTTTCGCTTGTCAAAGGGAAGAAGGGAGGAGAATAAAGAAAAGAGTATTTCTACTCAAACAGCGCGTTAGCCTCCCACAATGAATCATTGGAGATACAATCAAGTTTAGGAGCGTAGCATGGTGGGCAGGATGGTGTTGAAGACCATTGTAATCAACCATCGTAATCCACGCGTTCACGACTCGCTCAAACCGCTCGAATCGCTTCGGTCATTACTCGCTTGTCATCACATAGATAACTTATCCCTCAAAGCATGCTTCATGAAATCATACTTCACACTAAAATACTCATCAGAAGTCTCGTAAAAATTTCCATTGTCCAAAACAAAATCCAATGGTAGCGTTTCAATCTCCTTAGATGGAGTAATATGTGTGATAAACTGACCCCATTTAGACAAAACAATCTTATGGTGATCTTTAAAGTTGAACTGATAACTTCCATCACTCAGTTCAAACATGATATAATTCTCGTCCCGCGTGTATCTTCTCAAAAACACATTATCCTCTATATTAGAAGTGGTTTTCTTATTACCGGCAGAAACATCAGATAAATGAGCCGTCATGTAACGTTTGAAGAAATCAACAACTTCAATCTCTCTTGACAATGAAACAGGCGTTGAACCTTCGGTATAATGTGCAATCTTCCAACCTTCTTCCACCGCTCCCGAGATGTGGAAAATATCGCTGTTATCTGACATTTTCAGAACAGTCTGACCAGAATTGAATAAAACACCAATCGCTCCCGATGACAGTTGGTATGAAAACCCATGTTTGTTTGAATAATCAACCCATTTGCTCACGATAACGGGTTTCTTCATATTTTTGGTGCTTGGACGGAAAGTGCGTGCTTCAATATCCTTAATATTAACCAGCGTGGCAGAAAGAGCCTCATTCAAAATACGAACCATTTTGTTTTCCTGGTGTGCTGAAGCAAGAGAACTTGCAAGTTCGTTGGTGATTTTACTCTTGAGAGTCGATGATTTAGCCTGAACAGCCACCTCTTTGTACTTGTTCTTGGTGTTATTAGGAGACAAAGAGTGTGGCAACAGGGTCTTTGGTTGCTCGCTTTCGAGATCAGTCTTGAGAATTTCAACTGGATTACGTTGACTTTCGTTGATTCCAACGCGTTGCTTGCAATTGGCGAAATTGATCAACGATTCTTCTTTTGTGAGGAAAGCAAGACTCCTTGGGGCCTGTTTTAGCGATTCTGTAGTGATCCTTCCAGGGAATGGTCCGCATTTAAACCAATCATGTTCAAGAACCGAGTCCAAAGACGGACGTTGTGTTGGATCTGTGGCAAGCAGGCTGCGGATCAAAGAGCGGGATTCTTCAGAAACTGAGCTGTCTGCTGGGAATTTGTACTCGCTGTTCTTGATTCTATCATAAATGACTTGAACATCTTTAGCTTGGAAAGGCGGTTTTCCAAACAACAAAGCATACATCATGATTCCAACGGCCCAGACATCAACCTCAAAGCTGTGACCAGTGTTTTTGCCGCCTAGAACTTCTGGAGCGATATAGTTTGGAGTTCCGCAGATGGTATAACGTTTGTTTGTAGCAGAACTAACAACGGTAGCAAGACCAAAATCACCAATTTTGATGTTCATTTCAGGGTCGAAAAAGATGTTTCCAAGCTTGAGATCACGGTGAACCACACGGCGACGATGAAGATATTTGACCGCACCAATAATTTGAACCATAAAGAACCGAACTTCAGGCTCACTTAACACTTTTCTAGCTTTCAAAAGATCCATCAAGGATTGATTTGGACAGATTTCCAGAAGAATGTACACATTAACATCATCTTCGAAACAATCAACAAATTGAACGATATTTGGATGAGCCATGCTTTTGTGAATTTTGATCTCACTTAATAGCTTTGTTTTCGTTTTTTCATTCTTGATTGATGCCTTTGCCACCGTCTTAGCAGCGAAAATCTTACCACTCTCATCCTTCATTTGGAAACAACGTGCAAAACCTCCTTCACCAAGGAAAAGACCACGATGGTATCCTCTACCAGTTCTTGTACGGACAACACTTGGCGGTGTTTTACACAATGAACTCAGTTTTTCCTTCTTCTTCTTGCTCCGCGTGTCTGGTTTCGACACAGATGAACGAACAGGTGTTTTTATCACTCCCGCTGCATTTCCCGCACCAATTTTACCTGGACCGCTCGCCTTGGCGTTCAGTTGGACGCTGTTCAACGCCTGAAGCGCTCTTCCAGAGCTCATTTTATATGAATTTGGTCACGTGTGCGAATGAGCGGTTCCTTGTTCACCAGCAAGTTCTGTTTATTTGAAGAACCGATAAGCTAAAGTAGAATTTTGTATTGGAAAGAGTATGCATTTAAAAAGGATAAAAGATGAAAATTGATGAGTGTTGTTTCTCTTTTTTGATCTGGTTGTTTACATATTGTGTTTGTTTGGATATTTCCGTATTGGGAAAGTGAGGTGGTGTAGAGGTGTTGAATATGGAACAAACGAACGGGGTTGAAATGGTTTATGTGAGCATCCCTTGGTGAAGTATATACCGAGAAAAGTTAGTGTTGTGCGAAGTGGGCAGCGATGGATTGTTGTGCTTGGTCAGGCAGTTGGTGCTGCTTGTATTTTCTCAGCTCAGGGGGTCGATACAAA
Organism: Ogataea pini; assembly: GCA_003707665.2. Classification (NCBI taxonomy): domain Eukaryota; kingdom Fungi; phylum Ascomycota; class Pichiomycetes; order Pichiales; family Pichiaceae; genus Ogataea; species Ogataea pini. The sequence goes on along the minus strand of PPKL02000002.1, from coordinate 296,255 downwards.
ATTTCACTTTGGGCGGTGCCAAGGTGATGATTACGTAATAAAGGAAAACAAGTATAATTGACTACGTAGTTTTCAGATAGGTCGGTAGAGACCCGCGTGGGAGATAGTATTTGGTTAACCGTTCATACGTTGACTCGTTGACTCGTTGACTATAAACATGGAGACTTGGGGGACAAATGGCGACTGTTGTTATAGATGATGCATCTTTTCACTCGTGGTTAGCCCCGCTTCGCTTGAGACTCGCTTTACACGACTCGCTTCGCTCAACGTACGCTTATCGCTCGCTGGCCGCTCGCTGGTCGTTTGCCATGCTCATCATATACCTTTGGAACCCGCCCGCAATATCTTCTCCTCCCAACCTACAAACCTCCTTCAACACTTCCACACTCCTTCCCCTAACAATATCTTCCACCTCCTTCTCATTATGGAACCTCGTTGACAACATCGTAGCCTGCGAACCTTTCTCTCTCAAACTCCTAGTCATATCCTTAACAGCATACGGGTCAACCCTGAGCAACTCATTCTTTTCCGTATCATTCATCTTCACCTCATCAACATGAACTTCCTTGAGCATCGAATTAGCCTCCTCGATGCAAAATTCAATCGCACGGACTCTCTCGTTCCATTGTGGGTACAACGTCTGTTTCAAAAGGGCAAGACATTGGGATTGTGGGGAATCAGACCGACGAAATGGCAAAATTGAGCGTGCGCCTAGCTCTTCGTGATGGTTGAGAACACTGTTGAGTCTTGCACGGAGGTTATCATCCGTGTGAACTCTACTTAGACGAAGGAACTCCACCAAAGATTTCGATGATCCAAGACATATTTCTCTAGATAGCTGTGGTGGTTTTGGGATTGCTCTTTCGGGTGCAATTTCGAGATCATTCACTCCAATTGGCTGGGTCATTGTACTTTCGGATTCGTTCGCTGTTCCAGTAGTTTTTCTCCACATTAAAAGGGTAAAAGAGTAAAATGATTGAATGAATAGCTCAACTTTTTTCGCCTCTTGATTTTTTTTTTTTGCCATAAAAATTCGATAAAAATTCCTCGATATTCTTGGAATTTACTAACTCTTCTCGTTTTTCGCCTTTGATCCATCTGACTTTGTCCTCCTTCCCCGTCGTATAACACTCATTTTTGCACATATTCCGTCCCCTCATGTCATCATTTGAAGAGCTGAGAAAGAAGGGTAACGAAAAGTTCCGTAACGGTAATTATGGCGGTGCTCTGATCCATTACACACAATGTCTGGATAAAGATCCAGAATCCTTTGCAGTGTTGTGCAACCGAGCTGCAACGCTAGTCAAACTCGAATCAATGGAGGAAGCCGAACAGGATCTTGTACGCTCGCTGGAAATCAACCCGGATTACGTGCCGAGTCTGTGTCGGCTCGGTTTCTTGTATTTATACGAGGGCAATACGGTTTGTTCACTAGAGAATTACGTGCGAGCGGTTAAAGTTTGCTCGAGTGAGCCATTTCAGCTGGCCAAATTCCAAACTCGACTCAAAGAGGCTGTTAGACTCGCAGAGGGCCGTGCTCGTCAACAGGGTTACTCTCAGGAGTACATCGATGACATTATCACCGACAACATTAGACTGATTCTCGATAGTTACGGCTCGGAATCTGCGGCTTCTGACGCCAGGACGACTCCGACGGTGGCTTCGAGTCTTGGCGAGCCATCGGAGGCAGCCCAGCGTCGACCTCGCGCGTTTGCAACTGCAATCAGCGGGACCCCGGCGTCCCTGGCGTCGCTTTTCGGGCCTTGGAATGGCCAGGAGCAGCGGGAGCAGCAACGTACACAGGCTGCACAGGCTGCACAGACTGCACAGGCCGCAGCCCGTGATGAGGACCTCATGGACGAAGATACGACCGAACAGGCCCCTGCGGACCCTGAAATCGATATAAGCGACGTCGAGCCCCGTGGGCCGTCACAGGCTCAAGGGGCTTCGAGGGCCGCCTTGCGGGATCACCACCGCCAAATCCATGAACGCGTCCAAAACTTCATGCAACAACGTCAAAACAACCCTGGTGATCGTATGGCGTTTGCGAGAAATCTTGCGACGACGATCAGTTCGCAGTTTTCGAACGCCGAGGGTGGTGAAACGGCTCAGCCAGCGAACCTAGCAGAACAGATTGCACGTGGAATCTCTACATTCATTGGTGCGTCGGCGGGAGGAGCGACTCCGTCGGTGACTGTTCAAACGTTTGGACCAACAACCACCACGACAACCACTAGCAATACTGACGAGTTACGTCCGGACCAGGACGACCTGGACTGATTATGTAATGATTTTAATTACGGGTTGACTCTAAAAAAATGTAACCTTTCAATTCCTATGGATGCTACGTAACGTATGCTGGATACACGACAAAGCGAGCTTCGTTTAGATAGAGCCCGATCTCTTCAATTGAACGTAGACGGCAAAGAATGGGATACCAAAGCCGAGGGCTGGTAAGGGTGTTAGTAGGGTACCAGACGATTGTTTGAGTGTAGATATTACTTACCAAAGTAGATGAAGTGTGGAACAGCGTATGGGATTCTTCTGTTGTGCACCTTGAATGGAAGGTTAGAGTATGGACCTTCTGGGTAGTGACCGCTGAGTTTCTTGGTGGAAGTGGAGAAAAATCTGCCGGCGGTAATCTTTTGTCTTTGAAGAGCTCTGGAGAACATTTTGTGCGAGTTTATAGATGTAATTTGCGTGATAAGAAGGGAGAGAGTGATGGTTTAGTGAATGAGTGATGATGAATTTTGAAATATTTTAGGTGGTGAGAGAGAATGCACAGCCAGGGCGTTTGCCGGGAGCGCGCCTTCGGGCGCCAGGAATGGCCGTGGTGAGACCTTCTGGCAAGGCCAGATTGTACGCAAAAATTTTCCCAGTTGTTACCCGGCGTATTTAAAATTCCGTGCTGGTGATTGGCTGGAAAGACAATTGCTGTGCCACACTAGGGTGGTGAGCCACAGAGGTCGGGGTATCGCGTGGTGCGCGAGACCAAAGCACTTGCGGGCCCGGCTGGGCTTACGGGAGGGTGGCCCATTTGTGGCTGGTGACTCACCGACTCAAAACCAAACGATTTTTCTACATCTAAAAAAACCATCAACTATTAACAAATTACTTTTAATCCTCATCAACAGATACTTATAACACATCACATATCAAAATGGCTATCGCACCAATCCAAGGATTCATCAAGAGAAGAGTTACCACCGACATTACTGTTGGATTCGGTATTGGATTAGTCTTTGCTGTCGGATGGTGGTGGGGATTCCACAAGCCATCTGTGGCCAAGAGAGAAGCTTACTACACTGAGCTCGCCAAGAAGAAGCAAATTGAAGAAGAGGCTTAAGCGTTCACGTGGGTGATGAGCATGGATACATCGTTTTGGCAAAGACGACAGGAGCGAGTCTGCGGGTTTGCAAATGAGAGTTTGAAAGTGCTGTGAGAATGCGATTGATGTATTTCTCACAGGTTGTCAGATTTCCTGTTGTTGCTGGCGTTTATTCTGCCATAGAACGATATACTTCAATCAATACAATAGATGTCAAGAACTAGTCGAGTGCGAACGAGCGAAGCGGGTGAGCCCATGCATTGAAGCTAGCGGAGTCTCCTGAGACGGGGCGGACAATGCACTACCCACTTTCCAGCTTCCAGCTGTCCATCGTTTTTTAATATCCAGTAGATGTAGTTGTTCTAGGAACATCAGGTAAAATTGTAAAGTGAGTGACTGATCACGTGAAAGCGATCACGTGATCATAAATAAAAACTTCCCCAAAACAGATTGATATAAAAAGAAGTTCAATTGAAACAAACCGCCTTCAACAGCTCGTAAACGATCTATTTATTCTTGAACTGCCGAACCAGTTCATCTCTCAATGCCCTCAATCTCCACTTCCACAGAACGTCTTTTTGACACCTCCATCATACGAACTGAATCATTGAACGAGCTGGCCTCAATTTTCAAGTCCATACCCAATGTCACAGATGGTCATCTTTTAGTGCTACAAAGAAGCCTTAGTCCTATGATTGATTCTCTTACGAGTTTCACAAATCTGAGGAAATTGACCCATATTGAGAAGGTGGTTTGGATCGACGAAGAAGACACTTATAACTACGATTATGATTATTTTTTGCAATCATTTCAAAGTCTCGTTTTTCTATACGAGGGAGATTTCCAGATCCAGGAGCAAGTAAGTTCCATAGTAAAGCGCAAGATATTGCCTTTCAAAAAGAATCACGAAATATCGCTCATCACCACGGGAAATCTTGAAAAAACCAATGCATTGATGCTGGAAAATGTTGGATTGAAAGGAGATGTTAAGTTATTCCATTGGCATAGTTTTCTACCTCTATTGATCGAGAAAGATTTGATAAGTCTGAACTTAAAGAACGGCGGATTGACAGAATTGTTGAATGAACAGACAATTGAGCCTGTTGAACAACTTTCACAAGCTTTATTTGATCTGGTGTTGAAGTCCAATTACAAGATAAGAATCACCAACACTTTCCTCAAAGGAGACAATGCAATCAAATTATGGTCGATTTACAAAAATAAATTTGACAAGCACATGAATTCTGTTCCACCAAAGGTGAAAAAAGTGATTGATGACCAAGACGAAACGTTGTTTTTGGATCAATATTCATTTTTCAGCAGAAACGTGGACTTTGTTTGCTTCGATCGCGGAGTCGATTTGGTCAGTTGTTTGTTGACTCAGCTTACCTATACCGGATTGTGCGACACAACTATTGGTTCGGAATCGGGAGTTTTAACATTGAAGGGAGAAGAAGGGGAGGATGTGAAATTGAAGCTAGGCGATGAGAAAGATACGATATATCCATTGATAAAGGACCTGAACTTCTCTATGGTTGGATCAGTTCTCAATAGCAGAGCCAAGTCGTTACAAGCGGAGTTTGATAAACGGTCGAATCTCACCGATATTGACGAGATGAAGAAGTTTGTTGGGGAGTTGAACCATCTCAAAGAGAGCCAAAAATGGGTTCAAAAACACACGATGTTGGCAGAGAGCATTTTGCGACGTGTGAAGGAGAATGAAAATGTTTTTGAGATTCCAGAGTTGAGCGATGTGGAACTTCCTTCGTCCAATTATTTTAATTGCTACATCGAGTTACAACAGGAAATTCTAAGTGATACTTTAGATAATAAACGCAATTGTTCAGCGATTTTAGAGTTGATGTACAAATTTGAGCCCCGGATTCATGATATTTTGAAACTTTTGCTGTTGACGACGATTGTGAAGAAAGGAATACGTGAATACGAATACGAAACTCTCAAGACGGAGATGATCAATAACTATGGAGTGCGTTACGTGACCACATTTCTCAAACTGCGTGAACTTCGTTTGGTTTATCCACGTGAAGCTATTTCGTTTTTGTCTGCTGCAACCTCGACGCAGAACGACGAGCACTCGTTTGGGGCTGTGCAATTGATTCGAGACTTCAAGTTTGTTGCAAACACATTGAATTTGATGCCAATTGTGGACCAACCCGACCTGATTCATCCAAAAGATGCGGATTTTGGACTTCCTGGGTATGTTCCAATTGTGACTCGGTTGGTTGAATTCATTTACGATCGTGAACTTTACACCGGTGGGTCTGCTGGTTTAGGCGCCGCTCGTGCGAAGAAGTACGGTTGGGATAATTTAGACCTGAGTGGATTGAACGGTGAGGTTAGACAGGAATTTCTTGTTCCTGAGAACAAAAAAAACCTGTTCAATGCGATGATTCCACCTAAATTGAGTCATCTCAAGAACCGTAGAGACATGGTGATTGTTTCTGTGATTGGCGGGTTGACCTACAGTGAGATATCCACGATACGGTATGTTTTACAGAAGAACGAGTTGACGCGGAGCAAACAGTTGTTGATTTTAACAACTGGAATCATTACTGGTGACGACGTTGTCGAGTCGGTGCTGACATAAGCGGATAGTAGATAGCAAAAAAAAAAAAATTGTGGGGTTGAAAAAAAAAAAAAGCCTAGCGATAAAGCAATCGACCTTTACTAATCTCTTAAGGAGGAACCAACTGAAAGCCATGTTTTTCTTCTTTCTGTTTGGAGGTGAGTGTATTAGTCAAGGAAAAAGAAGCCCGTCATTACTGACACAATTCAGCACAAAATTTTCCAAAGGAGCTGGACAAACACCGTGGTGAGCGCGTTTACTGTCCGAGATGTCACAACAGTTCGATGGTTTATATCCGCAATTACCAATTTATCACGGTTTTCTTCATTCCGATTATCCCATTCAACTTCAGAAAAGAATTGAGTTGTCAGATCTGTGGACATCATGCGTTGTACACTGAGCCTACCCCCAATGGGGCTAACCAGACAATGCCAATGAAATAATGATAGGTAATTTGAGGAGCTTTATTGATTACACCCTATCGTAGTATTTTTCGTTAACTTTTTGCTCGTAGTCTTCCAGAAGAGCCACCAGGGCGTAGAAACATGCTCGGAGAGCGTCGGTGACTGCCTGTTTCTGTGCGTTTGCGTATGCTGCGCCTTTAGATGTTTGGAATTGGGACTTTGCTGATCCTTTTTTGGACACTGTGGTTCCGTCTGCGAGTTTGAGTTTGACCTGAACTGAGTATTCGAGATCGTAGCGAGGCTCTCTTTCGTCGTTGAAATCGGTTTTTTGATAGTTGACTATGGTTCCAGTGCCTTCCAACACTTCTGTAGACCAATTATTGAATCCAAATGATCGATTGGCAACCTGGATCAATGTATTAATTGCTGCTCGATGGAACATGTTATAGGCGAAAGTTCTTGATCTGGCAGAATTATATTTCTCATTAGAGACTTGTTCGAGGTAGTGATAAAAGACGTTTATTTTAGCGACCGACCAAGCTGTTGCTGGTCTTATTTTCACTTCATTCGTCCATTCTTGGATCTCAAGACAATCCCATTCCTCGACACTTGGAAACCACGTTGTCGGGGTTTTGGTCTGCGCGTCAGTGGAGTTGGAATTTACGGATTGCAGGTATTTTTCTTCGAGTGTGAGTTGATCTTTGAATTGTGCGTGTCGTCGGCGACACTTTTCGACTTCTGTGGTGAATGGATACATTGAGGGGAGGGGGCGTTGGTGTTGATCGAAGGGTGGCGATAAATGCGTGTATGATGAGTATTAGCGAGCGATGCAGATCAACTATGACGGTTGAAAATTACGCGTAGTGAAAAATTATAATAGGTGAAGTTTTGGTGTTTAGCGGGGAGGACACGGAGGGAAAACAAAGTAAGTTGAATGGCTGGTGGTTTGATGGGGCTTATATTCGACTCGGGTTAGGAGGATGGAAGAGTCGGTAATGGGGGTAGGTAGGTGGTGAAGTACACCTGAGACCGTATACTGGGAACCGTACACCTCACACCAGCAACAAGTAAAGCGAATGCCGAGCCAAACGAGTCAGCTGTTGCTACCAATTTCGCTGAAGAGTTGTAATTAAGTCGTTCGCTCATTGACCCTACAAGTATTTGAAACTCAAACTTTTTCTACATAACGTAAATTATCATATCAACCCACAGATAGGGAATTTTCCACGGTATCTGTTGTAACAAGAAATCGCAAACGAGTAGAAACGACTCGCAAACGACTCACAATGACTCGCAAATGACTCGCTCCGCTCGTCATTGGCTCGACATTGCTTAGTTATTCGTCACCGCTTCATGAACCTCGGCAAACGGAGGAACCAATCCCGTGAACAAAGCAAACTGACTAATACCCTGGTTCACCAACATATCCCTACCAGGAATAACCTTCCAGCCAAACTTCTTACTAGCAATCTTCATAATGGGAGTCTCAAGTGGCTTGTAAGCAGCTTCCAACAACATCTTGAGTCCCGAAGCAGGCTTTTTCACCAAAAGAGTCTCCAAAAGAGTCAAAAACTCTAGTGGAATCTCGTTCTCACCTGGAACAGTAGAAACAATCAATGAAACAGGCTCAGCTTTCTCAGCAGCTTCCAAAGAATCCAGAATCTCAATATTATAAGACTTGGGGAAGTGATCCACAATAGCAGCAAGCTTAGAAGCTGTACGATTAGCCATGTAAATTTTCTTGCAACCCATCTTGTGCAAAGCAAAAACAGCAGCACGAGAAGTTCCACCAGCACCAATAACCAAACCGTTTTCATTCACTTTAGAAGGAGATCCGTGCAAAGTGTACGATTGAGTGATTCCAACCCAGTCGGTGTTATCACCACGAAGACGTCCATCTCCACCAATAGGATACAAAGTGTTGATTGCACCAATTGCTTTGGCAGACTCCGAAAGCTCGCTGGCATACTTGATCATATCAAGCTTCAATGGAATGGTGATGGCACAGCCACCGAAATTAGGAACGTCCAAAACGTTCTTTTTGGCCTCGGCAGCATCACAAGTCTCAAATCGTTCGAAAGTGTGAGGCAAACCAAGCTCTTTATAGCCAGTTTCGTGCAAAATTGGCGAACGAGAGTGTTGAATTGGCTGACCAATTACAAATAAACGTTTTGATGGAAGCATACCTAACAAGGTGCGTGCCTCGTTGATCTGTTTGATAGACAATTGACCTGGGGCAGAAGCGTTAGGCAAGAGCTTATGGGTCACAGGAGTCAACATACCGTTCACAACACGTGAAAGCTGTCCGAAACGGCCCATATTGATCGCAATAAGCGGCTTTTCAGCGTGTGTAGCACGGAAACTCTCGAGCAAATAGTTGTCGTTGAAGTCAGAGGCAGTTCCAACAAACTTCACCAAATCAACGTCCAATCTCAGAGCAAGTTGGTACTTGGATTCCCATTCTGAAGAAGTCCATTTGTACTTGCCAGAGAAGTCATGGTGAGAACCGATGATCTTGGTGAACTTACGTCCGCCCACAAGAGAGTCCAAGACTCCTTCAGGAAGACTCAACTCAACGTCCAAGTAGGCAACACCCAATTTCACGGCCAGAGTAGTCAATTCACCAATCTGGTCAACAGCATCGTCTGGGAACTGGCCACCTTGAGACTGGGTACGGAGAGTAAAAATGATTGGCAAGTCAGTATGATTGCGCAAGAATCCAACCTGGTCAGCCACAAAGTTTGGAGCATACGACCGTAAAAGATCAACACGAAGCTCAACAGCGTCACATCCAGCAGTGATTTGCTCGATTTGAGCACCAGACTCACGCAAATCAGGGAATGTCAAACACACAAAGTACGAACGTCCAGTTGGAATTGGAGCAACAAACTCCCCAGTGATCTCACCAGCAAAACGAGCCATCGAGTTTTTCAAAACAGCAAACTCATGCGCAGAATCACAATGAGAAGAGAAGAAATAGTAATTGGAACATTCCTCATACCATGGCTTTCTACGCTCCCAAACAGCAAAAATCTCTTCAGCGTATGCTGGACGACTGGTATCTTTCTCAGACAGGAAGAAGATAGTCTCGTCAATGTCACGATGCAAGTGCAAAACAAGCCCTCCTTGACTCATGTAATCCTTCAACATCTGTCTAGCTGGAGCGGTTTCAACAATACCACCGCCGGTAGCAATCACATGGCCTTCCCCACATGTCTCGATCAAACGACGGGTAATCTCCAATTCAGCCTCTCTGAAAGCAACCCAGCCTTCACGTTCCACAAACCGACGAACTTCCTCCTTGTGTTCTGCCTCAAAAGCACGGTCCACATCAGTGTACTTGAATCCGGCCTGATCGGCAATAACATTGCACATAGTAGTCTTACCGGCAGCACGCATTCCAATGAGAACAATACTCTTCCTGCCGTTACGCTTCGGCTGGATCTCGTCAGCATCTGGGGCTGGTGGCTCGTATCCGTCCAACTTGGCACCAAAAGAAGTGTGCAAAACATCCCACCAACCTGGCCAAGTTTTACCGGTGCATCGTCTTTCTTGAATCACCACTGGTTCTTTGCATAGACCGGCCAAGAGTGAGAAAGCCATGGCAACACGATGATCGTCGTAGCAGTAAACACCTGGCTCCTCAGGAGTCACGAGATCGTCCTGTGGAATACCGTGGATCACGATTCCGTCATCAAGCTCGGTAGCAATGACACCAAACTTGGCCAATTGCAAACGCATAGCCTCAATACGGTTGCATTCTTTGACACGCTGGTTAGCAATACCAACAATTGTAGTTGGCTCCTTTGCGTCGTTCAAGGCAATGGCAGCAACAACAGAAGCAGTCAAGAACGCATCAGTCATTGGCTCCATATCAACGCACTTCAATGGCTTTAAACTACCTTTTGGAGGACCTTGAACAGTAGTGGAAGTTTCCGTCTGGACCACATGACATCCCATAGGACGCAAAACATCGACAGCAAATCTCGAGTCACCTTGAAGGGAAGCAGATCCAATGTTCGGAACAGTGCATCTTGTACCGTTCATAGCAGCAAAAGCAAGCGGATAGGTAGCAGAGGAGGCATCTGACTCAACTACGTATTCGGCAGGGTTGACATAATGGCCTTGTGGAATATGGTAGGTGTATGGCTCAGTCTCGGACTTGGTGACGTAAACACCAAAAGCACTCATCATACGGATGGTCATGTCAATGTACAATTGCGAAATCGGCTTACCGCCCACGAGCGAAAGAGTGACAGACTTCTTAGCGTATGGAGCGCACATCAAAATCGAAGAAACGTATTGCGATGAGATGGTGGCAGCGAGCTCGATACGACCACCTTCTAGTCCTTGACCGCATTTCACCTTCAATGGCAAGGATCCCTGTTGGTTTTGATACTCTATTTGAGATCCATTTGCACGCAGAGCATCCACAAGTGGACCGATTGGTCTTTCTTGCATTCTCTTGTTACCCGTCAACGTCACGCGATCCAGGTCACCATTCACACCCACAAGCGAAGCAACAGATGTGAGGAAACGAGAAGCCGTACCTGCGTTACCAAGGTAAACCTCATCGGAACACGCCACAAGACGTCCACCGTTACCGGTGACCACGACGGTGTCTCCGTTGTCTTCCCATGCGATCTCTGCGGCTCTCAAGGAGGCAACAGCGTCCAACATGTACGCAGTGTCGTCGGAGTGAAGTAAGTTTTTGATCTTACATTGACCCTTTCCGAGAGCTGCGAGGACGAGAGCACGATTAGAGATACTCTTGGATCCTGGTGGGACCACGACAACGTCTTTGGCAACGTCGGAGAACGGTTGAACAAGTATTTCGTCGGTCAAAACCACACGCAAGTCCTCGTCATCCACGTACGACGCACGTGGCTCGTGACACTCACCAATACGCTTGAGCAGAACAACCTTCTTGCGCGCTCCGTCGTTCTTCTTATCGACCGCCATTTTCTGCAGCAACGTCTCCACCGGACATGGTTTTCCACCAATCAGTTTCTGGAATGATTTATCGTTCAGACTGATAGGTAGTCCGTATCCGGCAAGACATTTGCTCAATCTGGCCACTGCCACGGGCGAAAGAATGCCCAAATACCGGCTCAATTCGGCCTCTTTAACTGCTCCAAGCGCAACACACTCACCGTGGAGGGCACGCGGCGTCAAAATTGCCTCGTAAGCATGGCCAATCGAGTGGCCATAGTTGAGCAAGTTTCTCAAGCCTCCTTCTCTCTCATCAAGACTCACAACCTCGGCCTTCACGCGAATCGAGCCAAGAACAAGCTTGAATATGTGATCGAGAATCGGACTCAAATCAACGGCTCCATCAGCACGCCTGCTGCGAATCACCTCCAAGAATTGCTCGGTGTGTCTCTCAAGACGTTCAAATTCTTGCTCGTCCCAGATGGCAGCAGTCTTGATCACCTCAGCCATACCGTTGACGAACTCCCGCTCAGGAAGCGAGGAAAGGAACGAAATATCAGCAAAAACATACTCTGGCTGCCAAAATGCACCAACAAAGTTCTTACCAGCAGGAGTGTCAATTGCAGTCTTGCCTCCAATGGAAGAATCAACCATAGCTAGCAAAGTAGTTGGAATCTGAACAAACCGAACTCCACGCATAAAAGTAGCAGCGACAAATCCAATCATATCTCCAATCACTCCACCACCAATCGCAATAATCAAAGTGTCTCTGGTACATCCTTGTCCCAACAAGTAATCTTCAACTTCTGCCTTAGTGGCTCTGTTCTTGCTTGATTCACCAGGAGAAACAGTGTAAGTCAACAGCCGTGAACCAGGACGAATCCGAGAAATCGCGCCTTCCATCCGTTCACGGTAGTGTTCAAGATGACCAGCACGTTCAAGATTCGTGTCGGTCACAATCACATAGGTGGACGACGCCTTGTTGCTCACAATCTCATGACAAATATGCGATCCCATGTCGTAACCAACATGGATCGTTTTGGCCCCGAGAATCTCCACTTTCTCGATCCCAAACTCCGAAACCATTCTGTATGTGTTCTTTGATGTTCTCCGGGGTTGTCGAAAGTGGCAAGTGTTGTATTGCTCTATCTCGAAACTATTGGTGTTTCTGTCAAGATGATTCATTTGTATTTTTTCATCGCACTGACTCATGCCGCCGATTCCTCGAGGAAAAGAAAATTTTTTTTTTTTTCAGTTCTGCTGAAAAATTAACTAAAAAATCGACGCGTCGATGACTCAACGACGAGCCAGCGACGAGCGAAGCGAGTCGAGAGTAAAATCAACGAAACAAGAGACATGAGTCGACAAAACATGAGTCAAGCAAGTACGATGAAGCTCAGACTGACATAATCACTTCACTCGTTGTCGTTACAAAACTATACTCTTTCCTGTACCCATTCCCGTCCCTGTCCCTGTCCCCGTCCCTGTCCCGGATCCCATCCCCATCCCAACACCCTCATAACAAGAAACACTTCTCAAAAAATCGTTCATATTCATCATCCTCCCCGCAACTTCCATCAAATAATCCATCAAATGTCCATTCAACTGGTCCAAAACACTGTAATCAAACTGCTTTCTCCCCTTTTTCTCCTCTGAAGATCCCTGTATTCGGCCAAACTCTTCATTAATCTGCTTCACCTTAGGTGAAAGCAGCCCTTCCTCATCAAATGTGCAGTTAATGAATGGTATCAAAAGCTCTTCGTAAAGATACACAAGACGAGGTTTCAACTTTTTCAAATGATCCAAAGCCTTCTTATGTTGAGCATACAGTTCTTTTGCTGCACTGCTTATGTTCTCGTTGAGAGTAGTCTCCTTCTCCAACTCAGTCTCCAGCTCATAATTCACTTTTCTCAGTTTCTCAATTTCAGCATCCTTCTCCTCAAGCGTTTCGAGGATCTTGTTATCAACACTCAAAACTACCTTCTTCAATTGTCTTGACTGAGTCTCGGCGGTCTCTAATTTCATAGACATTGTAGAAATCGCCTTCTTGGTCTCACCCAAAGCATTTACGAACTCGTCATCTTTCTTTTCAGTCTTTGTTTCCGTAGATTTCTCCTCAGTCTTAAACATGTATTCTTTCAAATCAGCTATCTGTCCAATAAGGTTATTGTTTATTCGTTTCAACTCCACCAATTCAATTTCTTGGAGTTCAATTCGATCAGAAAGGTTATTGATTTTGTCCAACTTTACACCGACTGAATCTCGGGTCTCCTCAAGTTCATTGTTCAAATGTTCAATGAAAAGGTCTCTTTCGGCCAAAGCTTTTCTCAAACTCTCAACTTCATTTTGAAGATTGTTGGTATTGTCCGTCTTTCTTGACTTCTTCTGTGCCTGTTCAATCTTCATTGGTTGCAGTTTTTCTCTTTCCACATCCTGTTTTTCCTCATCAACCTCTAACTCGGTGATGGTAGTGTCCTTCAACGGACTAGAAGCTTCGAACTCAAAATTGATCAATTCAACAGTCTGTGATCCTTTCTTCTTGATCGGTGAATAAAATGAGTTTTCTATTGCAGTATTGTCCATATCATCTGTAATTTCCAAGGGGGGAAGTGGCTGAATAAATGACTGCTGTTTTTGTTGGGATTGTGGAGCTGGAAGCAGAAGCAGCCGCGGTGTTGTCGGCTGACTCGACTCAACTGGTGGCTCTTTTTCAAAAAGATTGAGGAGATTGCAATGTCCACTTGAAGGTTTTTTCTCACAGCACTTCTCAACTCCTTCCCCCTTGTCACCTTCCACAATTATCAATTCTCCATCAATTTCAATGATAGTTTCTGAAAATGCTACGCTTTTCTTGCCACACTTGTGCTGCTTGTTGGCATACTTAGCAACTGGAGGATCCGTCAAAGAATCAAATATGTCTGCCTCTGTATGGTTACTAGATCCAGTGGTGACAGAGTCCTGATCGTTGACTGGATCATCCTCGGCCTCACTATCATTATATGTTGCGTTCATAATTGGAAAGACGGGTCTTTGTATCATCAGAGCGGTTACCGGAGAAAAAAAGAAGGATCAAAAAAAAAAAAATAACAATAAAAAAGTGCCTTTTTTAATCCTCAAAAACATCAAAAGCCCAAAATAAATACACAGAGCCCATTATAAGTGGTGTAGAGATTTATCAAAACACGTATTGCACAGCCCCAGTTTTGTTTCGAGAAAAACTCTTAGGTGCTTATAAAAATACCAAAAGATACCATCATTGATTACTAGATACTCTGCCCATCAACACTCCACAATGACTCAATGGATCAAATACACCGGGTTCAACCAGGGACAGCTGGACCTCGGGTTTTTCGGTTGGGCCTTGATTCTGCTCTGGCTGTGTCTTCCTGTCATGTTTTACATCATACTAGCCAACCTGACTTACTGGATAAGATTGAGAAAAAAACGAGCAATGAAGCTAGAACAGGGTAACGAGATTGTAATTCTTGTGTTAGGAGATCTTGGACATTCGCCTAGAATGAACTATCACGTGCGCAGCTTTGTGAAGCTAGGGTATTTTGTTCATGTTTGTGGTTATGTTAAGAGCGCGCTACCAGAATTCCTTTACGATGATGACTCTGTTTCAATCAACGACATTCCTGTTTTTTCAAACGACATGGGCCTTCCTTTTGTGCTGTTTGGCATTGTTAAGGTGGTGAAGCAGGTGGTGTTTTTATTCAACATGCTCTCGGTGATCATTGACGATCAAACCAGCTACGTATTAGTGCAAAATCCACCAAGTATTCCAGTCCTTGCTGTTATCTGTTTAGTGCAATTTGTGAGCTGTCCGCATGTCAAAATCGTGGTTGATTGGCATAACCTGAATTTTTCGGTCTTGAACATGAGATTCAACAACTTGAAACATCCCTTGGTCTTAATTTTGAAATGGTACGAACAATATTTGAGTCGCAAGTTTGCATTTTTAAACCTGACTGTTACCAAACATATGGCGAAGTATCTTGCCGAGGAGTTTGGACTGGATCCAAGAAGGATCACAGTTGTTTACGACAGACCAAGCAAGGATTTTGCTCCTCTGACGTCATACCAGGAGAAAATTCAATTGGTGGAATCGATTACGCAGGTTTTTGAAGGCCATGAATTCGACGCAAAAAATGACAAAATCGTCGTTTCATCTACTTCGTTCACAGAAGACGAAGATTTCAGTGTTTTGGTCCGTTCTTTAGTAGAGCTGGATGACAAACTTGTGAGTGAGGACGTGAAGTCACGAGTTTTCATGATCGTGACGGGGAAAGGTCCATTACAGAGCAAATTTCTGGATCTAGTCAATCAACATAAATGGAGCAATAAAATATTCGTGAAAAATGTGTGGCTCTCAACAGAACAATACCCACAATTGCTGAAAATCGCCGATCTCGGAATCTCTCTGCACTACTCATCTTCTGGCTTGGATCTGCCTATGAAAGTGGTTGATCTGTTTGGATGTGGAGTTCCTGTGATCAGCTTGAAGTTTCCTTCGATTTCGGAGCTGGTCAGAACTGGCGAGAATGGTCTTGTCATGGAGGACAATATGGACGGAGTTGAAATGTGCGAGAAAATACACGAGCTTCTTTTCGCCAACAAGGATCTCTATGCTCGTTTGAGAGCGGGAGCTCACGCAGAGGGCAAGATTAGATGGGATGATGAGTGGAATTCCAAACTAGGAAGAACATTCAAACTCAATTAAACGATCTCTTCACGAAGTTTTGTCAGATACTGCTGGTCGTTTCTGTCTGTCATATTGCTGGGCTCGTCGTTGCTCCAAAACTCAAATTCCCTATAGTCAACCAAATCATCGTCTGTTGTGTCTGGGAGTTCGTTCCAATCTAAACACTCCTTTCGTCCTCGAGTGAGTAGTCCTGTAATGTAACACCAAAGCTTTGAAGTTTCTAGGTTATTGTAGCCACCACCACCTAGCAAAAGACATGGTTTACGACAATGATCCAGTAGTTTTGTCACTGCTAAGCCGTAGCCTTTAATTGTGAGGTTCCACTCTTTGTAATCCGAATCCGAGCAGAGTCCGTCACCGCCGCATTGAACGACGACGCAGTCGGGTTCGAAAGAGTCGAGTTTGGGGATCAATATGCTCTCCACGATCCAGAGAAGACTTGAATCACTCAGACCTTTTTGAGTTGGTACATTGATGTCGAAGCCTCTTCCTCGGCCTAAACCATCTTTTGGGGTTCCTCCGGTACCAGGGAAAAACCCAGAGTCGAAACGATGAACAGAAAATGTCATCACCATGTTACTGAACTTGAAAGCTCCCGAGACCCCATCGTCATGGTGGAGATCAAAATCGACATAGAGTATTTTAGGAAAAACAGTTCGCAATTTCAGGATCCCCAAGTTGATATCATTGACGTAGCAAAATCCTGATGCTTTTCCTCGGCGACAATGGTGTCTTCCGCCTGTCCAATTGATGGCTATTGGCTGTGGGGAGTCTTTTTGCAATATGAGCCAGCGGGCAGCAGAAAGCGTTGTACCTGCGGTGAGAGTGACGTATGTGTCCAGATATGGGAAAATGGGACAATCGTAAAGTAATCCGAATTTCAGCAGAGTTTCTGTGTTCTCAGAATGGGTTGTTGGTGCATTCATGGAGTTATAGCCCAGTTTCTTCAAAATCGACTGCTGTTTGGTTGAAATTGTACTGACATGGTCATCCCAGTTGCGTTTTTTCAGGAGTTGCTCAACAAATTCGGGTTCGTGGAAGTTGACAAGATCTGTTTTGGTTGCGTACTGGTACTGAATGTTGGTGATATTGGTGGTGTCTTTAAGGAGATAGCCGTCAAGAAGATTTTTCGAAATGCTAGCACGATTCTCGTTGGAGGGCAGTAAATCAACAATCAGGGCGTCATTGGGTGTAAGATTGATGATTCCTACTCGACGGGAAGACATCATGCGGTGGGGGAAGAATTGTTCACGTGCTGGTTGAAGTTTTGTGGTATGATAATGAAAATGATAACGCGACTAGAAGTAGACGCGATGTGAATAAAAATTATTGTGAATCGACGTGAATCGACGCGAATCGGAGTTTCGCGAGTCCTCGAGGTTGCTAAAGACGTCGTGTGCTGCCATCAACAAGTAGACATCATGGGAGGTGGGCTGGACGAGTATGGTAGTTGTAACGAGTTTAATCAAAAGATCGAGTTAGTTCAACCACCAGAAACTCCAGAAGTAGGGTCGACGCTGTCGACTCCGACGCCGTCGACTCCTACCTCGTCACGCTCGCTCTACCCCACAAAAAGAAAAAAATCTGGGGACTCCTCGAGCATGTGAAAATAACCATCACTACAAAAAGAAGCTAAATTCCCCATACATTCCGCAAATCTTTTGGTCTCTTCCGCAACTAACTAAGTATGGAGAGATTACAACAACTAGGAAGCCATTTAATGGCAAAATTCAACTCGAAAGATGAGTTACGCGAGAAAAACCCTTCAGATGTAGTCATTGTGAGCGCATACCGCACAGCGCTCACTAAAAGTGGAAAAGGCATGTTCAAAGACGTTAATTCTGATGAGTTACTCATGAAACTGTTGACAGAAATGTTCCGCAAAACCTCGATTGACACGGCAGTGGTGGAGGACGTTATTGTTGGAAACGTGCTCAACCCAGGAGCCGGGGTGAACGAGCACCGTGCAGCCGCGATTGCAGCTGGAATTCCCGCAAGCGTCCCTTTCATGGCAGTGAATAGACAGTGTTCATCTGGGCTGATGGCTGTCAATGACGTGGCAAACAAGATTCTTACTGGACAGATCAAATGCGGGGTGGCAGCAGGCGTTGAAAGTATGTCAAGAAACTATGGACCCCAAGCCGCGCCCCATATTTCTGACAGCGTTTTAGCGAAAAATGAGGATTCAAAAAATTGTTTGCTACCAATGGGGATCACCAGTGAGAATGTGAACACACGATACAAATTATCGCGGTTGGAACAAGACGAGTTTGCTGCTTCGTCATACCAGAAGGCGGAACGTGCTGTCAAGGAAGGTCTTTTCAAAGACGAAATTCTCCCAATCCAGGTGGAAGTGGAGCAGGAAGCAGACGATGATGATGATGATGATGATGATGATAAAGCTCCAGAGAAACGAACAGTTACGGTTGAAACCGATGAAGGTCCACGTAAAGGTGTGACAGCCACATCTTTGGCCAAATTGAGACCCGCATTCAAGAAAGATGGAACATCTCATGCGGGGAATGCATCCCAGGTGAGCGACGGAGCTGCCGCAGTTATTCTTATGAGAAGAGATCTTGCAGATTCGCTCGGGCTGATCACTTTGGGCAAGTATGTGGCCACCACGATCGTTGGTGTTCCTCCTCACATTATGGGAGTGGGACCTGCATATGCGATTCCGAAGCTGTTGGAGATGTGCAATGTGTCGAAAGACGATATCAGTGTCTTTGAGATCAATGAGGCATTTGCAGGACAGGCGTTGTATTCCATACGTTACAACAACTTGCCACAGTCCAAAGTGAATCCTCGTGGCGGCGCCATTGCTCTGGGACACCCGTTGGGCTGTACTGGAGCACGGCAAATCTGTACTTTGTTGCATGAGCTTACACCGGGCGAGTTTGGTGTCACGAGCATGTGTATTGGTGGTGGTCAAGGTGCCGCTGCTTTATTCATAAGAGAGTAGTTTTGCGTCGATCGACGAGACGATAAAATAAATCGTGAAAAAAAAAAAACAAAAAAATTAAAAAAAAATCTTGTTAGTGACAAAAATATGCTAATGACTAAGTATGATGATTCAGGTTTTATTAAATCGACACCAATAGAAGAGAGAATTTTTGGAGAGATGGACGATTCAGTACTAGGAAACTCCGATAGAAAAGGTGAACAGCAGAAAAAGAAGCCGCAAGGACGGAAAAACTGGGGTAAAAAAGCTAATAAGATTGCAGAATCAGATTCATCAAACAACTCCAACAACACCGAAAGAAAGTCCGCAAAAAAAAATCGTCCGCCCGCTAAATTTTTAGAGATAATCAAACTCACCAACAGGATCAAGCCAGTCACAGTGAATGGTGTGCCCGTTGGGTCGCTGTCGAAACCTTTTACAGAATTTCTCAAAGATTTGAGCGACGATAAATCCAATCACAATGACTTGTACATGTCCTTTTTAATAAGGCCATCCGACCCAGAGTTTCCTTACGATTTGGATTTTCTCAAGTTCACACTTTGTGTGCCCAAATCATATCCTTTCAGACCTCCAGCTCCAAGCATTACCGTTTTGAATGACGAAATACCCAAGGGATACACTTACAACATCGAGATAGGATTCAAGCAAATTGCTCTTTTAGCAGATGAAAACAGGAAAAGCAGAAAACAAAAGGGTCCTCGCGAAGCGAAGGCAAAGGATGAAGAAAATTTTGAAGATCTTGAGCCATTGAAGATGGTTGGTGGAAACGATCTCCTCAGTATGGTGCTTACTTTGGATAAGTATCTCGAGAGATTCTTGTCTATGACGAAAAAGGAAACTATCAAAATTGTGAAAACGGTGAGGAAACCAGAAAATCAGGAGAAAAAACCCAAGAAGGAGAAACCAAAGAAAGAAAGGACCAATAACGGCAACTACGAACCTAAAAATATAGATACAGAAGCCCAAAGGAAACGGAACAGCGAGATAGACCGATTCAAACAACGTATGAGAACACATAATGTTAGACTTTTCAAGGAGACGGCCCAAAGTTCAATTTTCAAACTGAATCTGTCGTTCCAAGAAGACAATTTCACGATTGCGATTGAAAACTGTCAGGACATAACAATTCGCGACTTGGCTGTCAAGTTAACTGTCTCAAAAGAATACTTGAGTAATGTCAAGAAGCCGTTGAGATTGGAAATTGACATGTCCAATGACGCTAATTTGAAGCTCATCAACTCCATTGAAGATAAAAACATGAAGCTGATCTTCGGTAAGATAATCAGCAACATGAATGCTAACTTCAATCTTCTTTCAGGTGAGCTAATGAAACAGGTTTTTGCTGAAAAAGATGTGTCCTGGACTATCACTAGTCAGGTTAACTTTTTTGTGGAGAACATTGAGAAGTTTTTAAGTCCTACTGGTGATTTTACGAAATGGTTTGATTGTAATGATCAATTGAACAGAGAGATAGAGGCACAAAGCATGAATATATAGATGATGTCGGATAATAAATTGTAGCCTGTGTAGAGGTGATTTCGAATCTTGAAAACAAAAAAATTAAAAAATAATAAAAACCCGTACAGACCAAAATCATTTTGTTACATGTTTTTTGTATCAAAGATGTCAGAGATCGATCGCGTGTTGCAAAACCCTTAAAGGATTTAATCAACCACCGGATACAACAAGGTGGTGACATCCTGTGTTGGGTTGCTGACACGATTCTGAAAGTGTCAGTCAGAACTGCTGGATATGTTTCGACAGTCAAGCCAAAATCGAGGAAACGTGGAGTCAACCAGCATGGAAGGTATAAGCAGTGGGAAAGGGATTGTTTCTGGGTTGAGAAGAGTGAGTGATAAGATGAGAAAACGTTCTATTACCCCTACTTCGGCGCCAGTGGCCCCAGATCCCTCAATTGATACAAAATGTGCACCAGAATCAAATGGTCACCAATTGGCTCCTCCGATCGAGCTCTCAAGACAATCTTCCGACAGTCAATTCCCTCAATTTTTGGACGGAAATCCGGGAGAAATTGAATCTCCTACAAAAGTAACCGTTTCGGTTGCCAATGTGGTGGATTTGGGACTGGGACTGGCAGGAAAGGGGCTCTCTGAGGAGACTGGGATTGGAAGATCAAAAAGCCGATCTGAACCACCAAAACTGAGTATACAGAAAATTAGAAGTCCTCAAAAGTTCCAGGAGTCTGTGCAACCCGAGTGGTATATAGCCAAACTGGAACAAGGGGCTCTGAAATTGAAACATTACAGACTTTTAGAAAGTATATTGGGTGACCTTACAAGAAATAGGAGTTGGATTGCAGAGTTCAGCAACATCAATGGTGCCAGGAGTCTGATTCTGGTTTTGCAAACATTGCACAACAGAACCATCAAGTCAACTGTTGAACTTGATGAAGAATACATCCTTTTGACTTGTATCAAACATCTGATGACATATCAGGAGGAATATGAAGGTGGAATATACATGAAAGGATTATCTAAACATATAGTTCCAAGTCTGACATCTCCACGAGTTTTGACGAGAAACTTAGTGACTGGTATTCTCACTATATTGCTTGCACACGATAAGTCGAAGGCTGCGGTTGATCTTTTGATGGGTCTGGAAGATATGGAAAATGCATTCAATAGTAAAGGTTTGTGCTTTGTTTGGCTGCGTTCAGCCATTGATCTACTTCATCAGTTTGAAATTGAAAATCCTTCGTCCAGGTTGACGAATATCGACATTCAAAGTAACAGGTTTTCTCCTCAATCCACAATCACTGAATATGCGCTTCTCACAACGTTTTTACTTTCATCTTTGATTTCTTCTTTTGAGGATGGTATGAAAAGAGTGAAATTTCGTCAGATACTGTGCAATGATGGACTCATGCAATTTTTTGACCATGCAAAAGCACTCAAAAGCGATGCCATCACTGATTTGATTGACAACTATCAGCAACAGGCTGAAAGTGATATTGCTCAAACTACAAAAGCTAAAGTCGTTTCACTTGATAGGTTTGAGCTTCCAATAGAACTCACCGATACCTCTCTCAGACCGCACGTTCTTAGTATTCTCCAAAATCTCATCTATCTCAAGGAAACAAAGACTTTGAAAGAGTCCGAGAAATATTTTGGAATGATCAGTTCGCTTACCGACCATATCACAGGCTTGAATCGCGTTGGGATTGACGGAAATCTCGAGTTTTCGATTCAATTATTGCTGGATAGACTTGGATCGCATGAAATTGCAGAGAGAGCGATTTCAGAAGCTCAGGAAGCTTCTGATTTGATTAAAAGGTATCAAGAGGAAATTTCCCTGTTGAAAAAGGAGGTTGCTTATAGGTTGAAGAGTAAGAGGTCAGGGTTACAGTTCAATGATGACCATAATCACAAAAATTTGAAGCCATCTTCCAGTTCTCAAAGAACCGTTAAAGGTACAATCTCCTCGAATCTCGAATTTTCAGAATTCAAGGAAAATTATGCTGAAATAATTTCCTCCGAGACTGAATCATCGAAAGGGTCAGCCCCTTTGAAGATCAATCATTCAGTAGTCACAGGTTCGTCATCAAACTACTATGAACCATATGAAAGTTATGACATTACTTTTCCTGAAAGCACTGAGAGGACTGTTCCCATGTCATCGGGGACCGGAAAACCATCTCCTCCACCATTACCCGCTTTTTTGGGACAAGGAATGAAAGATTCTGCCCCAGCTTCCTCGATTGCACCAGTTGTCGCGGTTGCACCAGCAGCACAGCCGCCGTCGCCGCCGCCACCGCCACCGCCTCCTCCACCGTTTTTGGCAGCATTATCAAAACCCCTCCCATCTAATGATTCAGTGGTAGCAGCAGCAGCAGCAGTACCACCACCGCCGCCACCGCCACCTTCCTTCTTGAAACCCGCTACGAATGACACGGCATCATTGCCGCCGCCGCCGCCTCCACCACCCCTCCCTTCAGCAGCAAAAGAGTTAGGTTCACTTGATAAATCCAATAAACCCCATAACGACTCAAATGAGCCACCTCAACCTAAATTTCCCCCTCTCAGAAGACCCACATCAAAACTCAAACAATTCCATTGGGACAAAATTGACGATGTTTCCAAAACTTTTTGGGGAATTCTCACAGATGACGAACTCAGTGACCGTCTTGATCAAGTTGGAGTTTTGAACGATTTGGAGCTACGTTTTGCTGCCAAGGAGTCTAAAATGAAGCTAGTAGCCAAGAAAAAAGAAGACCCAAGCTTGCAAAAAGTAGCTTTGTTGTCTAGGGAATTTAGACAACAGTTTGGAATCAATCTCCATCAGTATAGCAGTTTATCTGAAAACGATTTCGTTACAAAAGTGTTAGAATGCGACAAATCAATCGTGGAAAGTTTGAGCGTTATTGAATTCTTTGGTCATGATAGTCTGATTGATATATCACCATCAATGATGAGAGATTTTGCACCATACTCTATGAGTTGGAATATCGAAGGATTTACTCCCAAAAAAGATCCGGGTGAGTTAGATCGATTCGACAAAATATATTTGGAGCTCTGTTACAATCTTCGTCATTATTGGGCTTCACGTTCGAGATCTTTGCTTTT
This sequence comes from Ogataea pini, assembly GCA_003707665.2. NCBI lineage: Eukaryota > Fungi > Ascomycota > Pichiomycetes > Pichiales > Pichiaceae > Ogataea > Ogataea pini. The sequence goes on along the minus strand of PPKL02000002.1, from coordinate 272,754 downwards.
GTGTCAGACTTATAAAAGAGACCATGATGACATTGCTAGCAAATTGTCTCTTTTCGACAATGCCATTAGTAACGTCAGGTCTTGTGACTCTTTGATTGAGATTCTGAATATCATCAAAAATATGGGGAATTACATGAACGATTTATCAAAAGTTGCGTCTGGGTTCAAGCTTTCAACGTTACAAAAACTGAAGTTTCTGAAAGATAACAAGAATAACACTAGTTTGTTGCATTACGTTGAGAGTGTCATTAGAACTCATTTCTCCCATCTATGTGTATTTGTTGATGAATTGAACGATATTCAACAAGTTTCCAACATTTCAATCGAGAATCTAGAAACCGATTTCAATGATTTGAAAAGAACACTCGATACGTGTCAGATGGCAATTGAAAAGGGTTCGTTGAGTGATTCTACTAAATTTCACCCAGATGATCGGATTTTGGAGTACGTTGAACCGATTTTGAAAAGAGCAGATGTGAAAGTCAGACTTTTGCAAGATCATATGAAGAAAACTACAGCAGCGTTCAATGAATTAATGGTTTATTTTGGTGAAGATCCCAATGAGGCGAGTTCCAGAGATGCATTTTTCATCAAGTTCAAGGTGTTTATTGACGATTTCAAGAAAGCTCACAAGGATAATATTCGTGCTGAGGAAGAGGAGCGTGCTTACGAAGTGAGGAAGAAAATGATGGAAGATTATAAGAAGCAAAAAGAAATGAAGAAGGTTGTGAAAGAAAACCCATCATCTGACATTCTGATTTCCAAAAGCAGCAACACGTTGATTGAGCAACTGTTAGACCAATTGCGAGCTCCAAACCTGTCGATTCCATTGAGAGAATCTCGAGAGATTAGAGATGAAGAAAGAGACAGTATCAGTAGCAAAGCTCAGCGTATGTTGGAGGACTTATTCCAAGAAGATGAATCTGGATCTGAGCAAGAGCCAGTTGGTGAGATAATCCCTTGTGAGATCATGGAGACTCCTTCGACTCCAACGAGCATTAGACGAATTCCAGACCTTGCACCTGGTTCTGTGAACACATTGGCGACTCGGTCACCAGATCAGCTTTCTATTATTACATTATTAATCAACGATACTTTGAGTCCAAGCCGAGTTCATCTGGGAATGAAAGAGGAGGAAGAAGAAGAAATTTACGACGATGAGGAGGAGAAACCACTTCTATCACACTCATAATCTTAGAATACCCAGCATATACAAACAACTAATTCATTCCGTTATTTAAAACAAACTTTTTAAGTAAAACAACATAGCAAAAAGTAGTACTCTACCTAATCATTTCTTGGTTTGATGGAAATGTCCACCTTTCTGAGGCCATAGTAACTGAGCAAAGCTAAGAAAATGAAGAAGGCAGTATAGAGAGGTTTTTTCAACATATCAAACTTGGTGAAACGGTAATGAACAAGAATTTCGACACCTCTCATCTCGTCGATGAGATTTTTGAATTTGAGAGTGACCTTTGTGTGACCGGTGGTGACATCGAGATAGGAGTACTCGTTAGTGATTATTTGATCATCGTGAACGAATGGACTTTGAATATCGAGAACCTTGGCTCCTTCTGGCAAATAAACAGAGAATTCAACGTTTTCGTAAGTGGCATCCATAAGACCATCCAAAAGTGGAACTCTCAAAATGTACTCATCATCAGAAGAACGGAGAAAATCTGTCAATTTATGGGTCCAGCCAATGGTGAAGTTATAATTCCACCCACCAAAGATTGGAAATCTAGGCTTGAGAATGAGTTCATTTTGAGTGATCATTGAGGTGGAGACATTACCGACTTTGTCAGTGAAGTAAATGTCTTTTGTTTCAACACCTTTTGGTAGTGGGATTTGAATGGATGTGAGAATAGATGTTGGTTTCAAAGTGTATTTACCAGACATCCATTCGACACGAGAGAATCCTGAATCGAGTTGAACAGCCTTGTTTGAAAGCTCGTAGTATTCCTCCATTTGGTAAGCCGAGCTCCAATGAGAAACCCAGATGTCTCTTTTCAGATTGTAAACGTATGGAAGCGGGTGTGGTTTCAAGAACAGTAGAGCTAATGGCAGATTGGTGAATGCTTTGAACCTGTGATTGTAAGGACCGTAAACGATAGAAGTGTCCTTGATGGCGCCTTCGAGTGAAGGAGCATCGAGCTCTTCAGGAAGCTCGGATGGAAGCTCCTTAGCGTTTGAAACACCCATGACTCTCAACTCGTAACTGGTGGTGTCATAACAGGAGAGTGGCAGTTTGTTAGTTTTCACCGCCAAAAACTGATCGGCGCCCATTGGAGCCTTCTTTGGAAGAGGATCAAATTGGTTGGTGGCAATAAACGAAACAGTGAGCTGGATGGTAGATTTTGGAGCAATTGGGTATGGCAATTGTAACCTGTAATAGGAGAACTCGGATGAATCGTTTTGATCCTGTTCGACGATACGAGCATCAAGAAGTGGCTTTTCAACCGTTGGGGAAGACAAAAACGAGACAAAAAGAGACACATCGCCTTTTAAATGGGAAGGGATGGTGAAGTAGTACTCATTGATTGGTTCCGACGCGATATTGCGAGCAACGATGAGATGTCTTTCTTTTTCATAGGATTTGAGCAGGTCAACAATTCTGTCGTATTTGACGTTTTCCCAGGTTTGGGCCGGTGTAAACGCGGCCGCCAGAACAACATTCAGCAGCAGACCCAGCAGAAAGAGATTCATGACGTGGGATTGGGGAGGGGAGAAGAGGAGACTTGGTCATCGGGTTGTTGTTGGTTCGACAACACGTTTTAAGTTTCGAGGTAGGAAAATATTTCAAAATGCGTCGATCGACGCGACGAGAGGGGAGGAGCAAACCAGGAGCTTACGAGGAGCGAACTACGAGCGAACGAGGAGAGAAGCGAGTGCGAGTGGTACAAGTCAGAAGGAAGCTACTTGTGAACCACCCTATCCAACACACCTCACACCAATACTTCTACACTCACAACTATGTTCGCTAGTCTTTGGTTTATGGGATAGTGCATTCTCTATACGCATTATATAGACGAGACGAGCTATGCAGACACGGCAGCATAGCAACATCAAAGCAGAAGGAACCAAAAGTGATTATTACAACCCACTCTGCTCTCGAATGTGCTAGGGAAGACTCTTCTTGGTGGAATTTCGCAGTATTTTGAAAAACTCACACCTAACACCAGCCATTATCTTCTTGTCCAGTGATTTGGATTGCTAGGGAAACAAGGTGTTTCTGGTACAGGAAGCAGGATGATTTCATCGAGTTGTCTGTGATCATCGTCTTCGGTGCCGGAAGGCTCTTCATCCTCTTCATCCTCTTCCTTATCTTGTGCAGACAACGCAACAACCGACAACCCTCGGGGAACAGGACGGTAGACACGACGGGAGACAGCAGTACGCTCCATAATGCACAACATGTTCCCGCAAATAGCGATGAAAATTGTCGAGACGAGGACGGTCCAGCCGCACCAATCAAGATGGGGAACAAAAAGGAGGAGATCGACCAGGAAGGAGAGTAGGGTTAATAAAAATGTAGGAAGAGTCCACAGCAGTAGGATCAGATAGAATCGCGGTGATGCGAGAGCTGGCGGATGGATCAGCAATGCTGCCGTGAGAACAAGTTGGACAAGAATGAAGGAGAGGGAGAGAGGATGGACCACCAATAAATAGGAGACACTATGTCGAGCGTTGGATGGGAGAGTGAAGCCTGAAAGGGTTGTGAGTTCTGCTGGTTTGTATCCGATTCTAGGAGAAGTGCATGTTTTGTCATCACAGAGACCAAAGACTCCGAATTTGTATCCTTGGTAGGTACAAAGGGAGAGGTTATTTGTGATTGGAACCGAGAGGACTGTGAGCAATTGGAAGATGAATGCGAGGGCGAGAAGGGCGATTTGAAATGTTGCGACTTTATGTTGGAGGGTGGAGAACGCACGAAGGTTAGTGAAACGACGAGCTAATTTAGTTATGCGAGTCATCCTGGGGAAGCCAGGCAGCCAAACAGCAAGTGACAAGCAATGATAACCAATTATCAGACAAAAAGATCTGAGACATTGACTTGAAAATGACAGTTAACATTGGAATCCGGGGAATTTGTCAAATTATTTCAACCATTTTAACTCCGATTTTTTTCACTAGAATAAAAAATATAAGGTGAAAAACTTTAGTAAAAAAAATCTAAAAAAAATATTTTTTTTTTCCAAGCTTAGGCTGATAAACCCTTTGAATCTGTTGATTCAAACGATACCATGGCAGGGAAGGTGAGACAGAATCGAAAGTTCCGTTTTGACGATGACAAAGTTGCAACACGCGAAGGAACAGGGAAAAAAGGTTTGAAATCGGGGGAAAAATATAGAAATAATGGACCTAATCCAACTACAAGACTAGACAAGATTGGACACAAGAGACCAACGAGCGGACCTCGCGTTGTTGATTTTGATGATAACAGAAGGGAGAAAGATGAGGATGATGAGGAGTTTACTGGAGAATTGTCGGATCCACTATCGGACGAAGAAGACGCAAAACCAAGACTGGCAATGTCTGCTATCAGAGCTAAGGCGGCAGAACTTCTTAAAACCCGTGTGAGTCTGCCTGTTTACAAAGTTCGTGACGAGCTCGTGAAGAAATTGTTAGCTTGTCGTGTGTGCGTGTTGATCGGAGAAACCGGTTCCGGAAAGTCGACGCAAATTCCTCAGTTCTTGATGGAACATTCCAAGAAAGCCATAGCAGTGACACAACCTCGACGGGTCGCTGCAATTAATTTGGCCACCCGTGTGGCCCAGGAACATGGGTGCCGAATTGGTGAAGAAGTCGGTTATTCTGTGCGTTTTGGTAATGTTTCCACTCAGAGAACGAAATTGAAATATGTTACAGATGGTATGCTTTTGAGAGAATTGATGTTGGATCCATTGCTTTCTAAATACAGTACCGTGGTGATTGACGAAGCTCACGAGCGTACGATTCTTACCGATCTTCTTCTCGGGTTTTTACGTGATTTGTTGTTAAACAAGCGACGTGATGATACCGACTTTCGTGTCATTGTAATGTCGGCAACGCTTGACGCTGAGAAATTTGCTGCTTTTTTCAGTAATGCTCCGATTTTGTTCGTGGAAGGACGTACATTCCCAGTCGAACGGTTTTATGTTCGCGAACCCGCTGCAGACGTGGTGGATGCCGCCGTTCGTGCTGTGGTCCAACTCAATCAGACAGAGCCAACGGGAGACATCCTATGTTTCCTTCCCGGACAAGAGGACATTGATAAGACTGCTGAAATCTTGGAGAGACTAGCTCCAGAGCTGCCTCGCGAGGCGCCGCTGCTTGCGCCTTTGCCGTTGTACGCCGCTCTGCCTGCTCATTTGCAACAAAAGGTGTTTGAACCTGCTCCTCGTGGCCGCAGAAAAGTCGTTCTGTCCACTAATATTGCTGAAACCTCTGTGACGGTGCCCGGCGTGCGCTACGTCGTGGACTCCGGGCTCCGGAAGGTAAAAGTTTGGCGACACCAGCTCGGATTGTCGACTTTACTCGTTGCTCCAATCTCCAAAGCTTCGGCAGCACAGAGAGCAGGTCGTGCTGGTCGTGAAGCGTCTGGAAAATGTTTCAGATTATTCCGTGAGGCAGATTACTCCCGTCTTCAAGATGACACAGAGCCTGAGATTCTCCGTTCTGATGTTGTTTCGCCAGTTTTGATGTTGAAACGTATGGGTGTTGACGACATTATTGGCTGGCATTGGCTCGAAAATCCAGGCCGTGATGCTCTTGTAGCATCTTTGCAGCAACTGTACGCACTGGGAGCATTGAATGATTCCGGAAAAGTTACTGATGTTGGTCGTGAACTTGCGGTCTTGCCTGTGGCTCCGCATCTCGGAGCTGTTTTGCTCGAAGCCCGGAAGCGGCGGTGTGCAGCTCCCGTCATTGACATCGTCGCGTGTCTTTCGGTGGATAATTTGTTGCAACAGCCACCAACTGAAAGGAGGGACGAGGTTAACGAGCATCGGCGTGCTGCATGTCGTTTGGGTGCAATACACGGTGACCTTTTGATGCTCAAGGAATTGCACGACATTTACGGAAGCTTGGCAGATGGCGCCGAAAGACGTTCGTGGTGTTCTGAGCTTTGCTTGTCTTATAGAGGTTTTCGAAACGTGGCTCGTGTGGCTCAACAGATTCGTTCTTATCTTGGAGAACTTGAAGACGACGAGGGTGAAATGGATCCAAAAAACGTTCTTAAAGCGTTTTTGAAAGGTTTCATAGCAAATACAGCAATTGGAATGCCGGATAGATCGTACAGAACTGTCACTTCGGGTGAGCTGGTGTCGATTCATCCATCATCGCTGTTGTTCGGTACGAAGAGAGATGCTGTTATGTATGTCGAGTATGTTTACACTATGAAGGGGTATGCAAGAAGTGTGAGTGCAGTGGAGTTAGAATGGTTACAGGAGGTTGCTCCACAGGTTCTGACAAGAACCAAGTGAGGGCCGTTAAGAAGGGTTTTGTCGTCTGATTGTATAGATTTCAAGGCAGACATGGCAGAAATTATGTATAATACCTTGAGTTTTACACGTCCTTTAAACTCAACTTACATTTGATCTGCGATTTACTCACGATTACGCTCATTAAATTCGTGACAGTGTAAAGACATCTAGACACCCCTTTGTTCATCGTATTTGATGTCCAGTTATACGAGGTCTTCGATACTTTAATGTACCTTTCGCTCACAACTCGTTACCGATTGATGTGAACGAGATTTGACTTCTCGTAGATGAGTAGCTTTGAATGTCTTGCATATGTTTCGCTAATGCCTCGCTTTGCTCGATACTTGCTCGTCATTAACGTTCCCCACGGAGCTCACTGGACTCGGCAAATAACCACTCCCCAACGCCAGACCAACAAGCTGATACTCCAAGTCCTTATCAACAATCCCATCCACAGAGCTCGGCCTTGGATACCCTTGCAAATGTTCCTCATCCAGAAGTACTTCTCTTCCATCCTGGGAGCTGTGAGAACCTTGAGAAGAACCCCTTCTAGAGGTTTGACCTGGCTTTTCATGGAAAAAACTCACCCCATTCATTGGTTGTTCCATCACACGACAATTATTGATGATAACATTTGAGACATCCCCGTTGTAAGTGGGCATGCGCCGGAATGTGCACATTTTGAATTCTATTTTCAAACATGAAGATGGCAAGTAATTGAGATCTTTAAATGTACATTTTTCGATCAAAATTTGCTCTGCATCAGGTAGTTTGAAATCAGAATCAAATAAAGAGTGTTCAAGATACAAATTTCTCAAATTTGGCATCGTTCCGAAGTTGAAATCCAAAATGAAGTCGTTAAGGGAAAGCAATTTCAATGATGTCGGGAAGTTGATAGCTGAATAGATCAATGGCTTTCCAACTTTGTAATTGTATCTTGATATTCCTTTCAACTTGAGGTTTTCAATGTTGTTAGTGAACATGTTGTTGATTAAGGAGGAAATCTGAAGAATATCATCCCTAGTAAATGGATACAGTTCCGGACCAGCACCACCAGTATCGTAGCTGATATCAACACAAAGATCATTGACTGAAGGTGGAAGCGGTTTCGAAAGTTTTTTCAAGAGATTGAGTCTAATGCTAAAATTTTGAGCCAAGTTTTTGATGTTATGGATCGTGACTGACAATTTGGTCATATTTGGAGCCCAATGGACCGTTTCCAGCGGATTTGGTGGCTCTACAGCCTCGTGCTGTTTTGAATAAGTGAAATGAACTTTTAATTCTTGTAAGTTGTGACACCCAGAAAGGTCGAAGCCCTCATTATCCAGAACAACATAGCTGATCTTGGAATGCGTAAGATTGGGGAAAAATCGTAGTTTCTTTAGATCGTTTGAGTCAATATAAGTGTGGAAGATATTCAATGTGCGCAAACTGTGAAGCGGTACTTGCATGTCAATTCCCACCACGAAACTCTTTTGAAATCTGATGTTTGTGTTTTTACGCAATTCCCAGTTATCAAAAAATACATCGAGTGATTTGACATTGCCCAAAGAGCTGAGAAAATCCAAATTATCAATGTTGACCAGCTTGAGAGTGTCGATGGAAGAATTTCTGTTTGTGGGAATACGTTTGAAGACACCTCTGTTGACACCAAATTTCAAGTATCTGAGAGAGGTTCCGTATTTGTCTATCAGATCATTGAAAGGGCGTAATTTTGATTCATTTTCCAAGGAAAGATGAAGTAGTTCAATGCTCGGTAGTTTGGCTTCAATGACGGCTAGGTTGATTGGTTGTTGCTCATTCTTAAAGAGGATCTTGATAACCACAAGGTTGCCATCCGTCAAGTTCAAACGTTTGAATTCTTTGTAGGGGAGATGAAAATCATGTTCTCTTTTCATCTCTTGAGTAGTATACTCTTTGAAAGATTTGACAATAAACAAGTCATGACGAATCTGTTTGATTAGGATTTCCACTGGATTCTTGTAGCTGAGACTGTAGAAACCATAAAGTTTGATATTCGGTGTAATGTCAAAGATCGAAAAAAATTTGCTAAAGTCCAAAATGTCCACTAATCTTGAAATGTACGCTGCTAAACTGTTGAAGCTATATATTAATTTGATTTTGTCACATATGAGGAACTTGCCTATTGGATCCAGAGCCTGTGATATACGGTCGAATTCTGTGCTGGAAACTGTTGAATCGACATCAAATAACTTCAATTGAACTTCAATACTGTCAGTGAAAAGAATACCTCTTTGTTTTTGTAACTGTGATTGCAATAGATAGCGTAAACTTTGAGCTTGTTCTTGATTGAGCGCATCAATATCACCACCTTTGAGGAGCTGCCTTGCTTGCAACGGCAGCATGCTCACAAAGCTGTCTTTGTTCATTGTGGGTAGACTTTCTGCGCAAGGACAGATTTCAAGATAACTACTGAAGGCAAATAAAGAAAGAAGTATGTTTGATCCCTCAAGATCGCACACATATACACACACTTTTATGGAAAAACTGGGCTGGATGCCTAATCCAAGTTTTGAGTCTCGGACGACCCCAACACATTGTGTGTCATCATCACTTTAAGGGTCCGGAAACTTTGATGTAGGATGATATGTGCGGACAAGATGGCAATCAATCTCATGAATTGCACTGCCCAGCTACTAGACTTTTTTACCCCCACACTCAGTTCATACGTTTAATCAAAGCCTCATTTATTTTTGGCTCATCTTTTGTTCATATTTTGTATTTTTCCCTTTGCAACTAAAACCCCTGGTACCCCTGAATAAGCCCCCTTCTCCATCCTGTGCGGCGCTTTTTTTCTTGTTCTCGGGAAAAACCTCAAACCGGAAGGGATTGAGATCCGCAAAACCATTACGTAAGCTATGATCAATCTTACGTAAGCTTTTGGGCTGTGCTTTTGCGGTGGTTTCCGAACTTGCTCGGCGAGCAGCTGCGGCGAACCCGCGGCGACAAAACCGGCTCTATTGTTTGACATGATTATACAAACAACCAAGAGACATGGGTGTTGTCCAACCATGCACAAACGTTGAAGTGTCCGAGGGTCAGGTAACGAAGAGGCGGCAGTGTTGGCCCGTCTGGCGGCCAACTGCCCATAACTCAGCCCTAAAACGGGTTACAAACGGCCACCAAAAGCCGGCCGTTAGCCAATTTTTTCATTTTTTCCAGGGACTTTCTTTACGTAATCTACCCTGCAGTACAAGACTTGCCTCCCATCGCTTCCTGATTGGCTGATAAGCCCCCTGCGGCGTACTGGACCTCCCCGCCGCGATAATGCACATTGGCAAACTCGGAACACCGACTGTCAAAAACCAATCCACAACCCGTGAAAATCTATAAAAGCAGCACAGGTCCTGATCGTGATGGCCTAATTCTTTTTCCACTACTTTCTTTCATTTCTCAACAATGACCGATACAACAGGGTGGACCATTGCGCAGTGGGTGAAGTTCCACCAGGACGCTACGCCCGATGAATCGCTTGCGGTTCTCAAGAAACTCGTTAGTTCATTCAAAACATTTCCAGAAGAACCAGCATGGATTTCCCTTGCCTCCCAAGAAAACTTAGAGCATCAATGGAAAATTTTGCAATCAAAGTCAAATAAAAAAAGTCTAAAGTTGTACGGTGTTCCTTTTGCTGTTAAGGACAACATCGACGCCAAAGGTTTTGAAACCACCGCTGCTTGTCCCTCTTTTGGTTACCATCCAGAATCTGATGCTACAGTTGTCGCTTTATTGAGAGAACAAGGAGCAATTGTTGTGGGAAAGACAAATCTTGATCAATTTGCCACCGGTCTTGTCGGTACCAGATCTCCTTATGGAATTACAAAGAACTCCTTCGACGAAAAATACGTTTCTGGTGGTTCCTCTGCCGGATCCTCTGTTGTTGTCGCTAAAGGTTGGGTTCCATTTGCTCTTGGAACTGATACTGCTGGTTCTGGTAGAGTTCCGGCTGCTCTCAACAACTTGGTTGGTCTCAAGCCTACCAAAGGTGTGTTTTCTACAGCAGGTGTGGTTCCGGCATGCCGTTCGTTGGACTGTCCATCGGTGTTTTCTGCCAACCTGAGCGATGCTCAGCTCTGTTTCAGCATCATGGCCAAGCCTGATTTTGCCAAATGCGAGTACTCAAGAGCTCTTCCTGCAAATCCAGTCAGACACTACCAGGCCAAGCCAAAAGTGGCCGTTCCAACCAGCATGGACGGTCTTTGGTACGGCGACGAAGAAAATCCAAAGATCTACGCCAAGGCTGTCGAAGTGCTCAAGGAGATGGGCGCAGAGATTGTTCCATGCGATTTCACGCCATTGCTCGACCTCGCAAAGTGTCTCTATGAAGGTCCTTGGGTTTCTGAAAGATGGGCAGCAACCAGCGATTTCTTTGCTACAAACCCTCCTGAGGAAGATCTTGATCCAACAGTGGCCAAGATCATTAGAAGCGGAAAGACTCCAGACGCTGCTACAGCATTCAATTATGAGTACAAGAGACAAGCTATTATGAAGAAAGTTCAGGCTGAGTTTGCTGGTGTCGACGTTTATCTTGTCCCAACTTGTCCTTTGAATCCAACCATTGCGCAAGTCCAAGAGGAGCCGATTCTTGTCAATTCGAGACAAGGAACATGGACCAACTTTGTGAACCTTGCGGACTTGTCTGCGTTGGCCATTCCTGTTGGATTTAGAGCCGATGGATTGCCAAACGGTGTTACTTTGCTCGGTCAAGCTTTCGAAGACTATGCTTTGCTCGATCTCGCCAGCAAATTTTATAAGACTCTTTATCCTAACGGCGGCAGACGTGTTGGTGCTGTTCCAAACATTGTTGCCGGTATCAGTGATGACTTGGATTCCAAGATTCCTTCTCCAGACTTGTCTAAGGCTATCAAGTTGGCTGTTGTGGGCGCGCACTTGCAGGGGCTTCCATTGCACTGGCAATTAGAGAAAGTCCAGGCCACCTTCATTGAAAAGACAAACACTTCTGCTAACTACAAGCTCTACGCACTGCCTCAGACCGGTCCTGTTGCAAAGCCAGGCTTGAGAAAAGTTAGCGAGGGTGGATCCAAAATTGAAATTGAGATCTACTCTGTTCCTATTGAGAGATTTGGTGAGTTCATTGCAATGGTTCCTGAGCCTCTTGGAATTGGATCTGTCGAAACTGAAAGCGGTGAAGTGGTGAAGTCTTTTATTTGTGAGGAAATCGGATACTTGCAAAGCGGTTCCAAAGACATCACAGAGCTTGGCGGATGGAGAGCTCATCTCGAAAAGGTGAATGCTTCGAAGTCTGACAAACCGTTTGAAAGTGTTTTGGTTGCGAACAGAGGTGAGATTGCTGTCAGAATCATCAAAACTCTGAAAAAACTTGGCATCAAGTCAATTGCCGTTTACTCTGATGCTGATAGGTATGCAGAACACGTTTTGATTTCAGATGTTTCCGTTCCTTTGCACGGTGTTTCTGCTGCCGAAACTTATATCAACACCGACAAAATTATCAAGGCTTGTAAAGACACTGGTGCTCAAGCAGTGATCCCAGGTTATGGATTTTTGTCTGAAAATGCTGATTTTGCCGACAGACTCGAAGTTGAGAAGATTGTTTTTGTTGGTCCATCTTCTCGAGCCATCAGAGATCTTGGTTTGAAACACTCAGCCAGAGCCATTGCCGAGAAGGCTGGTGTCCCTCTCGTTCCTGGTTCCGGATTGGTTGCTAATGCTGCTGAAGCCAAAGAAATTGCTGCCAAATTGGAGTATCCTGTGATGGTGAAGTCTACTGCTGGTGGTGGTGGTATTGGTTTGCAGAAAGTCGATTCTGCCGACGATATCGAGAGAGTTTTCCAAACTGTTCAGCATCAAGGTAAAGCCTATTTCGGTGATTCTGGTGTGTTTTTGGAAAGATTTGTTGAAAACGCCAGACACGTTGAAATTCAAATGTTTGGTGATGGATACGGTAAAGCCATTGCTATCGGCGAAAGAGACTGCTCCTTGCAAAGAAGAAACCAAAAGGTGATTGAAGAAACCCCTGCTCCTAATCTTCCAGAAGCCACTCGTCAAAAGATGAGAAAGGCTGCCGAGAGTTTGGCTGCTAAAATCAACTACAAGTGTGCTGGTACTGTTGAATTCATCTACGATGAGAAGAGAGACGAGTTTTACTTTTTGGAAGTCAATGCTCGTTTGCAAGTGGAACATCCAATCACTGAGGAGGTTACTGGTCTGGATCTTGTTGAATGGATGCTTTTGATCGCTGCTGACCGTGCACCAGACTTTGACCAAGTTATCAAGTGTGAAGGTGCGTCAATGGAAGCTAGATTGTATGCTGAGAACCCTGTCAAGGACTTTATGCCATCGCCAGGTCAATTGACCGAGGTGAAGTTCCCGAGCTGGGCAAGAGTTGACACTTGGGTGAAGACTGGCTCTGTTGTTTCTGCAGAGTATGATCCAACTTTGGCCAAAATCATTGTTCATGGTAAGGACAGAGCTGATGCTTTGAAGAAGCTGAGACAAGCTTTGAATGAGACTGTGGTTTACGGCTGTGTTACCAACATTGACTATTTGAGATCGATTGCTAACTCTACGATGTTTGAGACCGCCAAGGTCGCTACTAAAGTCTTGGACTCTTACGATTACAAGGCTAATGCTTTTGAAATCACTTCTCCAGGTGCCTACACTACTGTCCAGGATTATCCAGGTAGAACGGGGTACTGGAGAATCGGTGTTCCGCCTTCAGGACCAATGGACGCTTATTCTTTCAGATTGGCTAACAGAATTGTTGGTAATCATTACAAAGCCCCAGCTATCGAGATCACTTTGAACGGTCCTTCTATTTTATTCCATCATGAAACTGTGATCGGTATCACTGGTGGTGCTGCTTCTGTGACTGTGAACGGCCAAGAGAAGAACATGTATGAACCAATTGAAATCAAGAGAGGTGACAAGTTGGTGATCGGAAAACTCACTACTGGTTGCAGAGCTTACTTGGCAATCAGAGGTGGTATTGATGTCACTGAGTATTTGGGATCTAGATCTACTTTCGCTTTGGGTAACCTCGGTGGTTACAACGGTAGAGTTTTGAAGTTGGGTGATGTTTTGTTCTTGGGGCAACCAAATTTGGCTGCCTGCTCTTTGCCAGCACCAGTCTCTGCTCCACAAGCTGTTCCAAAGTCTTTGGTTCCAGAAATTGAGGGTAAAGAATGGGTTGTCGGAGTCACTAGTGGTCCTCACGGTTCCCCAGATTTCTTCCAACAAGAGTCTGTTGAGGAATTCTTTGCCAGCCAATGGAAGGTTCACTACAATTCTAATAGATTCGGTGTTAGATTGATTGGTCCTAAGCCTAAATGGGCTAGAACTGATGGTGGTGAAGGTGGTTTACATCCTTCAAATGCTCACGATTACGTCTATTCTTTGGGTGCTATCAACTTTACTGGTGATGAGCCTGTTATCTTGACCTGCGACGGTCCCTCCCTTGGTGGATTTGTTTGTGAGGCTGTTGTTTGTGAGGCTGAGATGTGGAAAATTGGACAAGTTAAGCCAGGTGATTTGATCAAGTTCCAACCATTGAGCTTCGAAGATGCTATTGCTTTGAAGAGCGGTCAAGACAAGGCTATTGAGTCTTTTGAAGGTGATATTCCACAACTTCCTGCTCCACTCAAGTCTTTGCAAGATCCTGTTTTGGCTAGATTCCAACCATCAGGTTCTTCCAATGCTCCAATTGTTACCTACAGACAGGCTGGTGACAGATACATTCTTGTTGAATACGGTGAAAATGTGATGAACTTGAACCTTTCCTACAGAGTTCACAAGCTGATTGAGATGGTGAACACCCACAAGACTGTTGGTATTGTTGAGATGTCACAAGGTGTTAGATCTGTTTTAATTGAATTCGATGGCAGAAAGATTCATCAGAAGGATTTGGTTGATACTTTGATTGCTTATGAATCTGAAGTTCCATTCACCAACAAATGGTCTGTCAAATCTAGAGTGGTGAAGTTGCCAATGGCGTTTGAGGATAAGAAGACTCTGGATGCTGTTAAGAGATACTCTGAGACCATCAGATCTAGTGCTCCATGGCTTCCAAACAACGTTGACTTCATTGCACAAGTCAACGGTATCGAACGTTCTGTCGTTAAGGACATGTTGTATGCTGCCAGATTCCTTGTTTTGGGTCTTGGAGATGTGTTTTTGGGTGCTCCATGTGCCGTTCCACTTGATCCAAGACACAGATTCTTGGGAACCAAGTACAATCCATCGAGAACTTTTACTCCTAACGGTACTGTTGGTATTGGTGGTATGTACATGTGCATTTATACCATGGAATCTCCTGGTGGATACCAATTGGTTGGTAGAACTATTCCAATTTGGGATAAGTTGTCCTTGGGCAAGCACACTAAGGACTACAACTCTGGAAACCCATGGTTACTCTCTCCATTTGACCAAGTTGAATTCTACCCGGTTTCTGAGGAGGAATTGGACCAATTGTCTGAGGATGCTAACCACGGACACTGCAACTTGGAAGTTGTCGAATCTGTTTTCGATCACACCAAGTACTTATCATGGATTCAAGAAAACTCTGCTTCGATTGAAGAATTCCACGCCAAACAAGGTGGTGAGAAGCTTGAAGAGTTCAAGAGATTGATTCAAGTTGCCAACGACGAGTTGAAGCAATCGGGAGCCACTAACGTTGAAAGAGAAGAGGAGTATCCTGAGGATGCTGAACTCATCTACTCGGAGTACTCCGGAAGATTCTGGAAGTCATTGGTTCAAGTTGGAGATGAAGTTAAGGAAGGACAAGGTTTAGTTGTTGTTGAAGCCATGAAGACCGAAATGGTTGTCAATGCTACCAAGGCTGGTAAAGTAATCAAGATTCTTCATGTGAATGGAGATATGGTTGATGCTGGTGATCTTGTTGTGGTTGTTGTCTGAAATATTATTAAATGTGTAATTACGAAGAAAGAAAATATAGGATGTTTTTATCAACGAACGACGATCAAACCAGTAGTGAAGCCATTCGGGGATGCGATGTGATTCTAAAAATGACGCTAAGCGATTTTTCTCATGTTCGACGATCATTGAGTAGCTTCAGGCTTGTAACGTCAGTCAAGTTTAGCTTCACTAATGACCTGATTCGCTCGTCCTCTTGTCGAATCAGTCTAATCTCTCATAGAAAATCATGTAAACCGCTTTAGAATCCTCCAAAACCTGTGAGGAGGTACATTCTGAGATCTTGGCGTCACTGATTCTCCAAAATGGATGTTTGACACAGCTTGATAGCTTTTTATCTTTTCTAGGCATCGAACTAGAATCAGCAGGTGATTCTGACCGAGAATCTTTCATTGGAGTAAGTGGAGCGAGACCACTTGGAGAGCTTGATTCTGAAATCGAAAGAGATCTTGGACGTGATGCTCCGACTAATGAAGAGACTCTGGATCTAAGTCTTGAGAAAGACGATTTCCGAGGTCTAACCTCACCATCATTTTCCGACTCTTCTAAGCCTTCTTCGGCAATCTCCAGTTTTTTCAACGCTGAAGTGACTGTTTCTGACTGATTGAAAGTTGGAAATTTCTGGTAGTACTCACCAGAAGTTGAGTTTTTGTAAAACAGAGGTTTGCGTCTGTAGCATTCATAGTGTCCCAAAGAGTGGGAGCCCTGATGTCTCACGGAAGCATAAAGTTTGTAGTTGAAAAGACGTGATGGCTTGACTGGATCAGCAGGGAATTCATCAAATTTGGTCTCCTCCTCTTCATCATCACTCTGATCTTCTGGATCGTCACTCTCATTTTCATCTGCCGCCTCTTCGCCTTCTTCGTCAGTGTGATCGTGATCATCGCTAGCAGCGTTTTCAACAAACTCTGAAGTCTGTTTGTCGTCCAGCACCATCGAGATAGCAGGAGTGACTTTAGCAGTGCTACTTTCTTCATCTGAAGAAACGTCTGAATCTTCCACCTCTTCTAGGCTGACGACGCTCGGTTCACGTTGAACAGTTGGTCTCTTCAACTTCATCGACCGCAGTCTCTCAAAAGCCTGCTGCTCAGCCTCATCCACTCTGAGCTTGAGAACTTCGTGAAAATTGACGTTGCACGAGTTTCTTGTAGCTTGAGTGTCTGTGAAAATAGACCGAGACAGGTGAACCACAAGAATTTTTGGAGCTACCACGACAGTTGTTTCTTTATGAACCACCGACTTTAGTTGAGGATCCTTTATTCTTGGGAAAGAATTGACATAATTATCCAATTCTGGTTCGAGATCATCGTTAATCAACAATTTGTCACCTTTAATTAAGTCGGAGAGTTTCTGCAATATCCTCACTTCACCATCTTTGAAACTAGTCTTATTTTTTGTGCTCTCCAAGACATAGTTGATTCTACAAAGTGTGCAGGAATAATCGTCGATGATCTCATTTTCTGTTCCTTTGAGAATGCTTTCTAAATCCACCGAATCCTGTTGGGGAACAGGCATCGAGAGGATCATCATTGGATTGTAGTTTGTAGACGACTTCTTCTTGCAACGCATACACCTCAAACTGGAGGATATTTCACTTCTGAAGGGAAAGTTTGGGATTTTCGTTGTTGGATCTCCATGTTTTTTAGCAAATTTCTCCAAACCTAAATACTCCTTTGCCAGAGTCTCCAAGATTAATTGAAGAAGTTCGTGAGCATCGTGTTGATTTCTAGAGATTCGGGAATTGTAGATCTTCTCTAAAACATGAAGAAAATCCCAAACTGATATCACTCGGGAGCTGTGAAGAGTTTCCTGAAGTTTTGACAAAAGTTCAATAAGGGCAGAGTGGAGCAACAAACTTGGAATGGGCACATCCGACTTGACACCTTCCACCACGACATCCTTGAACTTCATCAACTCACGAAGATAAGCGTTGAGTCCTGGAATGGCGGCAAGGGCTTGGAGAGACGAATTGGCAAAGCAATCAGTGGTCATATTTATGAGCCCCGTTGTATATTTATCTGGTCTTTTTGAGGAAAACATTGATGGATCTTTTGGGAATAATGTTGGCCAGAGGATGTAGAGGGTCAATGAACCGAGTGAAAAATAGAGAGTGAATTGTTTACGGTTTCCACAAATATAACCAACAGTTCTGTTCCAAAAACTGACTGAATTCAAAGGGACTTGTTGTTTGATCGGGTATGTCGATCCGACTGAGTTCCAAAACCTGATGGCTTTATCGATAGGATGTGATTCGGATTGAATGACCATAAAAGGGGCAAACCAAGGGAATCAAGTCTTTTGTTAAGTGACAACAACAATCGACTGTTCCAAACAGAAGCTGGATTAGTGGTGAGAATTCGTAAGTTGAAAACCTGTGATAAAGAGATAGAGGGACTTGTTCATAGGAAAATATAATTAGTCGATTCACCATATCTAAATTTTTTTTTTAATGGAATTCCATATACGTCATAGGTTATTTTTTATTGTCTTTGATGACACTATTGAACGGAGTGAAAAATTTTAATTCATGGGTTCATGAAAGTGATTCATTTGCAATTAACTTGATCATTCAAATTTGACAAGCACAACTCGCTCTGCTCACTCATGGCTCATTTTTGGTACCTAAATCATTATATTAGCCTATATATAAATGACATCATTTACTCACGATTAACAGTTTAATGACTCACTTTGCTCGTCACCTCGCTTTGCTCGTCATTACAGACTCTCGCGACTCGCTTCGCTCGTCGTTCGCGTCTAATCAACCTCCTCCATAGCACTCTCAACAACAGCCTCTTCAGAAGGAGCCTCAGCAGCAACCTCAGCCTCAGCCTCAACATCCTCGTCAATGTTCAAACCAATAGCAATCAAACTGTTGATTCTCTTAGAGAAAGCAGTTGGCTCGTCCAAAGTGAAACCAGAAGTCAACAATGCGGTGTCAAACAACAAAGTAGTCAAGTTCTTAACAACCTTGTCCTCAGCACCATTCTCATCAACCTTAGTCTTCAAAGCCTTGATGATTGAAGACTTTGGAGAGATTTCAAAGATCTTCTTAGATGCCATGTAAGCAGACATAGAAGTGTCTCTCAAAGCTTGAGCCTTCATGATTCTCTCCATGTTAGCGGACCAACCGAATTGACCAGTTCTAATGGCAGCTGGAGAATCAACCAACTTGTGCGAAACAACAACCTTCTCAACTTGGTCACCAAGAATCTCCTTCAAAGCCTTAGTCAATGGCTCGAATTCCTTAATTTCCTCTTCTCTTTGTTTCTTCTCCTCCTCGGTCTCCTCCAACTCAAAGTCCTTGGTGATATCAACCAACTTCTTGTCTTCAAATTCCTTCAATTGAGTCATAGCATACTCATCGATTGGGTCAACCAAGAACAAAACTTCAAAGTTCTTGGCCTTGAGAGCATCCAAGAATGGAGAATTCTCAACAGCCTTGATGGTCTCACCAGTGATGTAGTAAATGTTCTTTTGGTGTTCTGGCATTCTGGTGACGTAATCAGAAAGGGAAGTCAACTCACCAGCGGACTTGGTAGAGTTGTATCTCAAAAGCTTAGCAAGAGCACCTCTGTTTTGTTGATCCTCGTGGATACCAAGCTTGATGTTCTTGGAGAAAGCAGTGTAGAATTTGTCAAATTGTTCTTGATCCTCAGCAATCTCGTTGAAAGTCTCAATCAACTTCTTGACAATATTCTTTCTGATAACCTTAAGAATCTTGTTCTGTTGAAGCATTTCTCTGGACAAGTTCAATGGCAAGTCTTCAGAGTCAACAACACCTCTAACGAAAGAGAGCCATTCAGGGATCAATTCTTCAGCTTCATCAGTGATGAAAACTCTTCTAACGTAGAGCTTGATGTTGTTCTTCTTCTTCTTAGACTCGAACAGGTCGAATGGAGCTCTCTTTGGAACAAACAAGATAGCCTTGAATTCCAATTGACCCTCAACAGAGAAGTGCTTGACGGCCAATGGGTCTTCCCAGTCGTTGGAAATAGACTTGTAGAAAGCATTGTACTCATCTTGAGTCACTTCAGTTGGGTTTCTGGTCCAAAGTGGTTTAGTCTTGTTCAGCTCTTCAGTCTCAGTAACGAGCTCCTTGATCTTCTTTGGCTCCTTCTTTTCCTCCTCCTCATCTTCCTTGACTTCTTCAACCTTAGCTTCCTTGGTGTCTTCTTCACCTTCCTTCACCTCTTCAGCCTTCTCTTCTTCTGGAGCATCCTTCTCAACCTCCTTGGTAACAACGAGTTGAATTGGGTAAGAGACAAACTCAGAGTGTCTCTTGACAACTTCCTTGATTCTCTTCTCTTCGAGGTACTCAGTTTGGTCCTCCTTCAAGAACAATCTGATGATGGAACCTCTGCCAATCTTCTCGTTCTCCTCATCAAGAGTAACGGTAAACTTACCACCAGCGTTAGATTCCCAAATGTATTGTTCGTCATCGTTGTTCTTTGAAATCACTTGGACTTGATCAGCAACCAAGAACAAAGAGTAGAAACCAACACCGAATTGACCAATCATGGAAACGTCAGCACCGGCAGAGAGAGCCTCCATGAAAGCCTTAGTACCAGACTTGGCAATAGTACCAAGGTTCTTAACCAATTCAGCCTTAGTCATACCAATACCAGAATCTCTGATTTCAAGAACTCTTTGCTCTGGCTTTGGAGTGATTCTGATGAACAATTCTGGCTCAGTCTCCAAGACTGATGGGTCAGACAAAGCTTGGTATCTGATCTTGTCGAGGGCATCGGAAGCGTTAGAGATCAATTCTCTCAAGAAAATTTCCTTGTTCGAATACACAGTATTGATGAACAAGGACATCAACTGAGAAATCTCAGCCTGGAACTCATAAGATTCGCTTTTAGTAGACGACATTTTGTTATGTTTGATAGTCTGAAATCTGTGATAAAAAGTTTATTCATCGGGGGTTACTTACTTGTTGGAAATTGACTTATTTAAATAATTTCCCACTCCATCAATCACACATTTTCCGTCGTCGAGAAAAAAATACATTTCCATGAGTTTTGTTTCCAGAATATTCCATGTGGCGCGTCGATGGTGGCGTCGATTACGAAGTAGAATGGAAATAGATTTTTCGAGAAGTTGAGGGAGCTCATTTGACAGGAATGATAGGAATCTTCATACCCACGAAGGTTTCAAAGAGTTGTTGAAGTGGGTTAGTCCATCACCCAAATGTGTCCTTTCGTTTTGCTCAACTTGCCAGTTTTTTGTCGTTTCCATCAAGGTAAACGTGAACGCGCTCACGTGCACTTCTCAAGTCACGCGTCATTATTACGTCGATCGACTACTTTTCCGTCGATTTGGCAGATCTCCCATGATTTATTTTTTTTTGTTTTGAAAAGTTTGTTTACGTTTCCCGAGTGTTTTTTTCTCACTGTAAAACAATTGTAGCTACTAAATTGCCCTCTATTCACTCCCATCCCCATTTACCCCATCATGT
Source organism: Ogataea pini (assembly GCA_003707665.2). NCBI lineage: Eukaryota > Fungi > Ascomycota > Pichiomycetes > Pichiales > Pichiaceae > Ogataea > Ogataea pini. The sequence continues at coordinate 251,901 of PPKL02000002.1, read as the reverse complement.
CCGGAACATCTTCTCCGCGAAGGGACGGGAGGAAAAACCTGGCATCCCAGTATTTGGAAGCTATTGGGTCTCCTCAAATTCTAAACAGTTCTCCATTGAGACCAACACCAAATTCAAAAAACACCTTGAACACACAATTTGGATCTCCTCGCAAACAAGCTGCAAATCTGAAGGAAAATGAGAATCCTTTCAAATCTCCAAAGAAATCAATTGCTACTGTTTCATTGGAGCATGAATCACCCGTGAAAAGATTGATTCTCCAGAAAGAAATAGATACAGTTCAAAACAATGCGACTGAGTTCGTTCCAAGTCCAGCAAATGGACCCGTTAGATTTGCAGGATTCAAGCGATCAGAACGTGAAGTCTCGCTCAGTGGTCCTACAAAAAGTGAAATCAAAACAATGGGTAAAATAAATAGTGCAATCGCAAATTCACCATCATTGAAAAACCTTAACAAATTGAAATCCATTGAAACAAAACTTCGCACAAACGGTAACCGTGTGGAATCAGTTTCAGGATTGCAAGGAAGAGTCAGACTGGCAAGGGATATTTCGTCACAAAACTTGGACAAAAAGACAGGCACAGGCTCCTGGATGGATACAGATCGTAAGACACTTCAAGCTCATGAGTATTTGTGCCGTGTTGCGGAAATAAAAGCTTGGATTGAACAATGTCTTGATGAAAACATTGAATTAAACAACGACTCCATCGCAGAATTTCAAGAATATATCCGAAATGGTATACTTTTAGCTAAATTAGCTAAAAAGTTTGATCCTAATCTAGTGAAAACCATCTATTATGGTGAAGACAATCAATCCGGAACAAACTACAAGAACAAAAAAGGATTATACTTCAAATTTACTGAAAATATCGTTATCTTTTTGAAATTTCTCAAGAGGATTCGTCTTCCTGACATGTTCATTTTTGAGACTGCGGACTTATTCGAAACTAAAAATACTCCCAAAGTGATCTTTTGTTTGCATGCATTGAGTTATCTGTTATCGGCAGAAAACAAGGCCCCAGAGTTGAAGAGATTGAACAGCTATGAGATCGACGATAGCGATTTAAAGAAAATTAAGTTTAAAATCAGGGGCATCAAATTACCAAACTTTGATAATCTCGATAACGGTGTGAGAGTCAATGTCGGTGGTGACATTAGTCCGATCAGAATGGCTGAGAGTCCAAAGAAACCGACCGAATTCCCTGCACCTGCCGAATTGTCACCCCCAAAAGTCACTCCTGTTGAGTCATTTTTAGATGATCCATTTGTGGAGGATCCAACAGTGATAATAACGGAAACAGCCGAGGCAAGATCTTTATTTAGAGAGGATTTTGGTAAGATTGGCATCAATATCGATGAAGTTCACGATAAGTACGCTTCAATGATTGATCATGACCATGGGCTTAGTCTAACACCAACTTATGATTATTCAAGCCCTTCAGAGGGTTATCTTGGTTCATTGATACAACTCCAAGCTCTTGCTCGTGGAGGCATTGTCAGATACGACCAATTTGTCACAAAATTCATGCTCAAAGTGGTGGCATCTGATTTGAGCAAATTCCAGGCCATAATCAGAGGGAATCAGCTTAGATCTAGTTTGGATCAAAAACGCAAACTCCTTACTCAAAATAGCAAATCTCTTTCGGTTCTTCAAGCCATTTTGAAGAATGTGAGACGAGAGGACAAATATTCGACATTGAGATCTAAATTGTTAGCACAAGAGACCAAAGTCGTTCAACTCCAAAGCATTATTAGAGGTGGTGCCCTTCTAAGAGAAAATAACTATCAGCAGAGAAGGGGGTTACTTTCTAATACGAGTCAAGTGATTAAATTACAAGCATTGATTAGGGGTGCATTGGTGAGATCCAACTCCGCATTTCTTTTGTCAAGATTGGAAGATATCCCTCAACTTTTGGGAACAGTTCGAGTTACCACCAGGTCACGTAAACGTCCTCCATTAGCAGATCTCCCATCGTCTGATATTGCTTTGTTGAGCGAATTGAACGCATATGCAAGAGGGAAACTTGTTCGTGACGAGAGAAAAAAGATCAGGTCGCAACTGTATAAGAATGTCAACTCTATCAAACAAGTTCAATCCGTCTTCCGTGGTGTTCTCGTGAGATTCTATCAGGAATTGCTTATGGATGATTTGGATGAATGTTTGGAACCGATAGTCACATTGCAGTCCCTAATTAGAGGCCATCAAATGAGAAAAGCCATCAAAGAACGGGATGAATGGTTCAACAGGCCAGAGAATCTGGAAAAAATCATCAAGATTCAAAATTTCTTCCGTGCCAATAGAACTGCTAATGATTTCAAGTCGCTGATTAATGAGAAAAATCCACCGTTACAAGCAATCAAGAACTTTGTTGATTTGTTGGATGGTCCTGATTCAGAGGTGGAAGACGAGGTCAAAATAGAGAAGTACAAAACCGAAATCTCCAAAGAAACGAAGAGAATCGAGCGTTGGGAACATGATTTGGGTCAATTAGGCGCCAAAATTCAGTTGTTGAAGAAGAATAAAGTGTCTCTGGATGAACTCTTGAAGTTCAAAGATGACCATTTGAACCTGAATGATTATTCACAGAATCTGAATGAAAGTTTGAGCAAGAGTCTTGGATCTAACCCTGAAAAAGTTGTGATCAAGCCAATCATTACACTCACTCAGTTATATGAGAAATTGTTTTATCTCCTGCAAACCAAGCCCAAATACTTTGGTCATCTTGCGAAAGCTCTTGATCACGGTGCTATTGAGCTGGATCTCAGTAGTGGGGACATAGAAGATTGGGTTCTCAAGTTATACAACTACGGCACTTCTTCTGTGAACACCCCAATTAGGCCATCTAGAGAGGAGTGTCTTTTGATGAAGTTGATTTTACACGCTTCAGGGGAGTTTTTCGCTGATTTTGATGATTTGGCAAGTTTCAAAAAATTCATCAAATCGAGACAATCATTGGCATATGAGCAGGTTAAAACATGGGAAATCCTGTTGATGTCATACATCAACTTGCCTCAACAAAGAATGCTGATAAAGAATCTGTTTGGAGACTGCATCTTGAGAGTTACTGCTGATGATGAGGCATCTTATGAGCCTAACCCATCGGAAATTTTCAAAGAATTGATTGAGAAAGACGAACTTGAAGGGAAAGTGACCCTGAAATCTCTAGATGACTTGAAACAAATGGATCCAATCGAAGATCCTGAAACTAGATCACAATTTATCAAAAATTTGAGTCAACTTCGTGAAGCTTCATATGATATTATGATGTTGATTGATGGTGCAATCGAGAAGCTTCCATTATTCATCAGATGTATCTGTCGAGGAGCTTACGATCAGTTGAAGAAGCAATTTCCTGGTGAATCAGAGAGATTTTACTTGAGTTCTGTTGGTTCAATTTTCATGAAATGTTACATTTTGCCCATGCTTGTGAAGCCAGAGAATTACGGTATTCATTTGGAAGCAGTGAGCGAGGACATTGACTATGCTAGCAAAACACGAGAGAATCTTATTCAGGTGGCTAAAGTGTTGAATCAGCTGGTTTTGATGAGACCATTCAATTCTGATAACATGTTTTTGCAGCCATTGAGTCCATTTGTGGAGGAATTCATTGAAGGTGTGAGGAAGATGTTGAAGAAATTGATTGATTTGGATCCTATTGAAAAGAGTTATGGAATGTCTTCGTATGAGGATGTTACGTCCACTGAGAAGCCAAAGTTGGAGCTTTCAAAGGAGGAGATTGCACAATTTTTGGACCTTTTGAACGAACAACGAGACGTTGTTGCGTTTGATCCAAATGACTATTTAAATCTGTTGTTGTTTGAGATTGAAGGATTATCTGAGTTTCATAACAAGGTGGAGACAACCAAAGGAATCATGGTGCTGAATTTGCAACCAATTGCAGAGAATACTGACCCTAGGGATGTTGAAATCAAGTCTGCATTACTCGAGGCGAAACGTTACATAACGTACATCATCAAAGTTCAGGATGGCGAGGATCTTCTTGACTTGCTATTGTGTGAGATTACACCGAAAGACGAGCTCAAATACAAGCAAATCATCAAGGACGAGAAAGCTCGTTTGGAGAGTTCTGAATTCGAGTCTGTTTTGGATAAGATCACGCTGAACAGGATCCATGGTTCAACGTTCCCACAGGTGAAGAAGCGTGCGATTGAGCTGATTCTTCAACTGGAACAGCTTGGGTTTATTGAGAGATCGAATGGGTATCAAGAATTGTTGAACGAGATTGCGAATGATATTAAGAGCAAAAAGTCACAGAGAGAGGAGAGACAACGCCGAATGAAAGTTGTTATTGATACCTTGACGAAACTGAAGAAGAAGGAGAGAACATGTTCGAAAGTTTACACGGAATATATCAACGATATTGAGCGTGTGATGTTCAAACTTCAACATCAGTCGATGAACAAGAAGAAACCAAAGTTGCTGAAATACTTTTCGAAACAGTATTATTATCAACGTGAATTGAAACGGAAGAAAGGATACCTTCCTAAGTTTGGATCGTTCAAGTACTCTTCAAAGTATCTTTTCGACCATAAGATTTTGATTGAGTTTTTGCAAACCAAACTCCCGGCTATGAAATTGAACAGGGTGAATTTTATGTTTAGTTGTGAGAGACAGGGTGAGTTTACTGTTGATATTTCGAATAATTCGGTTGGAATTGCTGGATTTGAGAGAATCACTTTGGATGAGTTATTAGATTTACAATATGAGCATAAGGAGACGTTTACTTTGTTTGATGGAGGGGTTTTGTTTGATGTGAATAATTTTGTTTCGTTTATTTTCAGGAAGTTTTATGAGGTTGATGAAGTTGAATGACATTCAGAAGACATTCACAGGACAATCAGGAAGTGCCCCTCCGCTCGTCATTTCATTACCACTATATACCCATTCACCATGCTTTATTTGTTATTGAATAGAACAGTTTAATAAAAATTTATGTAAAATTGAATAAAAAATATAAATAAATTTCAAAATCTGCCAAAAATATTTCTCAATCTACAATATAGTATATATGCCATACTTCTGGCCAAGTTAACATTGCTACATGGCTATGAGCGTACGAATCGGACAGTTCTGCTGTCTGATAGCGTCAATTTTCCCGAAATTTGTGTGCACATCGCTACTCATTTGGTCATATTATGCTATGATATTCAAAATTGTATTCAATGTTATTGACGGGAACATTGCCCGATTTATCCTTTTTTTTGTGTTAACAGCATTACAAATCTTGTCTCTTGTATCATATTACTTGGTTCTGATTGTGGGGTCCGGATCTCCGATAGATTTCGAATTTCTACGCTATCAAAATTATAAACAAGGAGATGAGATCCAACCACCGGAGATTTTAACAACAAATTCAGTCATGGTGAAAAAAGACGGTTGTTTTAGATTTTGCAATAAATGTAAAGTTTGGAAACCCGACAGATGTCATCATTGTTCATCGTGTAACAAATGCATATTGAGGATGGATCATCATTGTCCCTGGTTTGCCGATTGTGTTGGTTATAGGAACCACAAGTTTTTTGTTCAGTTCTTGCTCTATACTGCAATTTATCTGGTGATTGTGACAATTGTCTCAGGGGACACGTTGTATCGATTTTACAGCCTTGAGACGATTGATCCGGAACGATTTTCGTTGCACATGTTTTTCGTGTTTGCTCTTGGACTAGTATTTGGACTTTCGTTGTGGATATTCAGCAGTTTTACTGTGTATCAGGTACTGAAGAATCGAACTACTTTGGAATTGTACGAGTCACAGGGGTATCGTGCGAATAAGAATTCGCACACTATTGGGAACATATTTGATCTGGGGATGCGGAGGAATTGGTGTTCTATGATGGGTGATAGATGGTTGGAATGGGTGTTGCCGATTCGTAATGGGAAGAGTTATGGATCAGGGTTATATTTTGAATTGAATGAGGCGATTCTCAGGAAGTTACAACAAGAGACGGATTTGCAGGACCGGTTATCGGAGGAGTTGAATAGGTTTAGGAGTCAGCAGAGGGAGAGGGATGAAGGGGTGATGAGGGAGTTGATGGGTATCTGACGACTGACGAGCGAAGCGAGTTGTTTGTTACTTACCCGTGATTTACTCGTGGTTTTACTCGTGGTTTTACTCGTGGCTTTACTCGTGGTTTACTCGTCGTTTGATTATATAATCACTTAGTTACCCTACCGCAAAATGACATTTTTTTTTTCTTCAGCTCACTTTGTTCTGATAAAAATTGATAGCGAACTGATATTTCACATCAACAACCTACAATTCAGCCCCCGACAATCGCCTCAAACACCAAATCCCTTAAACGTGCCGTGGCGTTGGGAGAAGAAACGGTGACGAAGTGATCACGTGAACAACGAAATCCAATGCTTGAACTAAAGCCATTCGACGATTTACAGGTCAATAGCACCAACAAAAAACGTGGGTATTATATAACTAGGCGTTTGAAGGGAATCTAACTAACACTTCATAGGGGTTGCTTACTTTTACGACTCGGATGTCGGTAATTACGCATACGGTGCGGGTCACCCGATGAAACCACATAGAATAAGGATGGCTCATTCGCTTATCATGAACTATGGCTTATACAAGAAGATGGAGATATATCGTGCGAAACCAGCAACAAGGCAAGAAATGTGTCAATTTCACACTGATGAATATATTGATTTTTTGGCACGTGTTACGCCTGACAATTTAGAGCTGTTTTCAAAAGAACAAGCCAAATTTAATGTTGGTGATGATTGTCCAGTTTTTGATGGTTTATTTGAGTACTGTGGTATATCCGGAGGTGGTTCCATGGAAGGAGCTGCGCGTTTGAACCGTGGTAAATGTGATATTGCGATCAATTATGCTGGAGGTCTCCATCATGCTAAGAAATCAGAGGCTTCTGGTTTCTGTTATGTGAATGATATCGTTCTAGGTATTATTGAGCTGTTGAGGTACCATCCCCGTGTGTTGTACATTGATATCGATGTGCATCACGGTGATGGTGTTGAAGAAGCTTTCTATACCACGGATAGAGTCATGACTTGTTCTTTCCACAAATATGGTGAATTTTTCCCAGGTACTGGTGAATTGCGTGATATTGGTGTTGGAAAGGGTAAACATCATTCTGTTAATGTTCCATTAAGAGACGGAATCGACGACGCAACTTACAAGTCGATATTTGAGCCTGTGATCAAGCGGATTATGGATTGGTACCAGCCTTCCGCAGTGGTTTTGCAATGTGGTGGAGACTCTCTTTCTGGTGATAGACTTGGTTGTTTCAACCTTTCCATGAAAGGACATGCTAACTGTGTGAATTATGTCAAGTCTTTTGGAATTCCAATGATGGTGGTTGGTGGCGGTGGTTACACGATGAGAAATGTGGCTAGAACCTGGGCGTACGAGACTGGTATTCTCAATGAGACTTTGTTGGATCCAGAACTGCCTTTCAACGATTACTATGAGTACTTTGGTCCTGATTATAAGCTTGAAGTGCGGCCTTCAAACATGCACAATGCAAATTCGCCGGAATATCTTGGCCGGATTTTGGCTCAAATTACTGCAAATTTGGAAAATACAAAACACGCCCCGTCTGTTCAAATGCATGAGGTTCCTCGTGACATGGCTGATTTCGATGATGATCCTGAAGAGGATACCAAGGAGGCTATGGACACTCGTGGAGGGTCTCAAAAAGCACGTGACGAGCTGATTGTTCCGGACAACGAGTATTATGATAGAGATGAAGATGTAAGGATGGTCAAGGACTCGACAGATCATGGTGAGCCCGGAAACGAGACGGAAAAACTAACAGACTCTTCGAGTTTTTACGGGAAAGTTGCCGAAGAGATGGTGAAAGAGTTGGAGAAGGAGGAGAAACAAGAGGAGAAGGAGGAGGAGAAGGAGAAGGAGGAGGAGAAGACTGAAGAGAAGGAAAAGGAGGAAGAAAAAGTGAAAGTTGAAGCTGGTGAACCAGTCAATGGTGCTACGAGCGAGCGCAGCGAGTGAGACAGAGAGAAAGAGTATGTGTGTGTGTGACTAGGGAATTACTTAGTGAGTCCAGTTATAGTTGACAACTCTGTGATAACCAACCCACTCATGACTCGCTTCGCTCGTCGGTTGGTCGCTCATATTCAATTTTGTATCGATATATATGTAATTTGGTTATTTTTTTATTTCTTTTCATTAATGCTTCTGAAACCGGAATTGAATCCCAAAAGATTGTTGATACCGGTCACCCAATCTCCTCGAGTTCTTGCAGCACACCAAATGCCTGTTCTGTCCTCTTCAATTTCAGATTGTTTTTTGTACCTAACTGAAGCTGGTAAATCCCAAGCTGGATCTAAAATTGCACCAGCCTCGGAAATCACGTGAATCTCGTCACCCGCCATGAGTTTCAGCTGAGGAATTCCATCAATGGATAACTTGGCAGTGCACTCGTGGCCCATAACACTACCTTTCGATCTGACCTTGACGCAAATATGCGAGGTTGAAGGTAGAATTAATGGTCGGAACGATAATGAACGTGGGCAAACAGGCGTCAGAAGAATGCATGGAACTATTGGGTGCACCATCGATCCGCCCGCAGACAATGAGTACGCCGTAGACCCTGTGGGCGTCGCGAAAACGAGTCCATCGGCCGTGGTGGTGGTTAAAAAATGTCCATTCACATAGACATCCAGGTTAATAAGGCTGGGAAGCGAACCACGGTGAAGAACAATGTCGTTCATCGCATGGACTTGTGTCAAGTCAGCCGTTTCCGTCTTGTAAACCGATTTTGGATCCGCAGTTTCCGTGGTTTTAGATTTCTTAACTATGTGACACTCCAGCCTCTCACGATGCAGCACCGCCACACGGCTCTCGAAAACCTTCTTGAACGTTGCCAGATGGTCTTGAAAGTCAAAGGGCAGAAGAAATCCAAGCGTTCCGAGGGAAAACGACAAAACAGGAGGAACAGTCGTGTTGGAGAATAAAGAAACACCTCTCAAGATCGTGCCATCACCGCCGAGTGACACAAGCAAATCCGTCTTAGCCACGAGATCTTCCGTTGAACCCGTGAATAAAACAAGATCTGGTACCATCCCAGCGGCAACAGGATCACCCGCAAGCTCTTTAGCAACCTCTTGTGTCACCATCACATTACAATTGGGATAATCGCTATGGACGTGTGAAATAAACTCCAACATGGCGTTTTTCACTTCTTGGTGCCACGGTTTTTTAACCACCAAAATATTCGACGGCGGCTCTCGCCAAACAAGGTTTCGAAAAAACGAATGCGGGTTCTTCACATATTGTGGAATTTGGCGTGTTTTGAGGTTCTTTGCAGGGGCAAATGATAAATAACGTAGTCCAATAGACTGCACCGCCACACTTGTACTTAATCTGGAGGCTGCACAGCGGCGCATGATTTCTGAGCCGTGGCGGTGCAAGGTAAATTTCTTCTTGTACGCAATATGTGAAAGAAATCTCAACTGTTGTATCAACATGATCAAGAAACCTCAATAGCAAGCTATCAAACTAATGGATCCCTTTTATCACTTGAGCTTGATTTTTTTTCTAATTATTTATCGGACTACTTTTCTTTGACGAGGAAATTCAATGTTATACAGGTGTACGGATGTTTTGTGTTCAGCAGACATTTACAGCCCCTCCTGAATGCGCCACAGGTGGCACAGTAAAATAATATATTTTAATTTTTTTCCCAAAATTCTTATCGTTTGCATAATAACACTCTTTCCTTACGGGGTTAAGCTAATGTAACAACATGCACTGTATGCATCGCAGCTAACTGCTTTGCCTTGCGTAACCTCATTTACGCCGAAACGGCGGAATTGATTGCGCCGACTTGAAAACCAAGGTTTGGGGTTGCAATTTGACTACAGCCGTTCGTTAATCTCACAACATTGTTGCCAAAAGAACCTTCTGGTGGTTCAATACCTTATTAAACAATGTCAAAGTCACCTCAAACCGTACCTTACAAATCCCCATCCGTGCCGGGGGATGCCATACCAAGTAAATTTAAACTCAGATGGGGGTAAAATCATTTCACCGTATCTCCGTGCAGCCGTTTCGGATGCCATTTTACCTGATTTGGCTCTTCGCTTCCGGATCCACATTATTCATCGCCCTGGCAGGCAAGGTCTCACCTGCTCCCCTCATCTCGGATTAGGACATCATAAGATTCCTCATTTTTCGACTCCAAACTCCAACACAACAATGCTTATGTCGTGTTACCCGGCTTTCACCTGTTGAAATGAGCTTGCAAAATTTTTTTTTTCTTTCTTGAGCTATAAATTTGGAAATTTTTCGCTTGTACTCTTACTCTTTCTTTCTTCCTTCCAAGGTAACGCAAATTCACAGCTAAGCGACAGTAACCGTCACTGCGTCCTTTCGAGGTTGAACCTCTTCACGGAGCGTTCTGACCCAGGACCAAAAGGATACAGGTTATTGGACACTGCCAGATTTGGAGAAATCCGTCTTTGGTAGTGGTACTCATGCTTTGACTGGAGATCAATGTTGCCGGTCTTGGGTGCAGTGGATCATGTGCAGATCTTTTATGTTCTCTAAGGAGTTTGCCTTCGTGCATCCGTATGGGGTCTACTGCAAGGATTGACACGACAGTTTTTTCATTATTGTAAATCGTTTATGTAATTTGGAAAGCTAGCGCACTGCCGTTGCTTTCTTTGACAGTTTCATCGTTGTAATCTTCTAGCACACGGATTACATGACTGAAAATACGTGTTTCGACATCATGTGCCCATAATGTGTCCATATGTTCGTAATCGTCTGCGCCAATAGCTTCAACTTTGCATGATAGTTGATCTAATGTACGATCAATATCAATCAGAGAGTCTGATTTCCCATACAAAAGCAACATTGGAGTCGTTATTGTTTGAGTTGGGAATGGTGCAACACGATTGGTTTTCGTACTTGATCCACTCAAATAGACTAACCGCGATCCTGACGAACCACCTTCATCAAACATTTGGAATCGACGATTGCTTATTATCTGAAACCAATGAATGATCGATTTGACTGAAGATGGTGAAAACATATGTGTATAACCAACTTTTTTCTGAGTCAAGGTGAGATTTTGTGAGTACCATCCAAAGAGTAAAATCAATGAACGATCAACAACAATCTCATACAATTTGGGACCCATTACTTTTTGCCAAAACACAACAGAGGGTAGAATTGCGCGTCTTCCAAACAAACGGTACATCAAGTTAGGTGCAGAATTGACAAAGTAGGACAATAATGGATGACTGAGACCTTTGGGTATCATAGCTGGTGAAAGGCCTATAAAAAGCTTGATTTTGTCGTTTAATGCTGGACTCAATGACAATGCTGCAAGACATTGAGCAGAGCCTTGACTAAAACCAATATAGTTGAGATTTGGTTGTTTGGTAACGTTCAAAATGTAATCAATTGTATCTGGGATATCAAACATTGCAAACTCGTCCAGCGAGTAGTCCCAGAATTTATAGTCTGTAGAAGACAGGGTAAGATGTTTTCTCGAGTACTTGTTACCTCTGTTATTTCCGAGCCAAACATCGTATCCGAGGTCTACCAAATTGAACGGTAGACAACGACTAGTGCTATCTCCGAGGACAAACAGTTCGCTGTTAGTTAAAAGGCCATGATGCATGTAGACGACTGGTTTCGAGAGCAAATTGACACTTGAAGTTGTTCTTTTCCCCAAAATTCTGTGGATTGACAGGAGATAACCATCTTTTGTTTGAACAACATGTTCGTGCACTTTGTAACCGTGAGCATGGACAATTTGAACAATGTCGACCGAAGAGATAATTTTATTATGGAATTCCGACGCCGGGACAGATGACTCTGGGGGAGGAGATCCCCAAGGTGATGTTTTTGAGGAAGATGGTTTGTTATACCATCCTCCATGGTGGGAAGAAACGTTATCTGGTTTATTGAAGCGTGACTGGAATTGACTTAATAGAATTTCAAATCCGAGCGTATGAAAAATCAAAAGCGGTATTTGGATGACTAGTGCAATGGAATGGAATATGACGTTCAGCACAGCTGAGAGCAGCGGCATGCTGGAAGTTATGAGGGATACCAAAGAACAAGGAATGAAGGAAATAAGGGAGAGTCAAACTGATTTTAGTTTGTTTTCTTAAAAAAAAAAATATATAAATCAGCCGCCAGAAAACGCGACGGAGAGTCCAAAAGATACTCGAGTCGATCGACGGGGTATCACGGGTAAAATGGCACGTGTCGAGACGTTTTTTTTTTTTTTTTCACCACCTGAAATTCACCACCATTTATTTTGGGACTGAAAGAGCTACCACCTTTCAATCGGAATTGTAGATGGACTCTTGCGTTGCATATTCTGACTGCAATTTCTCGCCAGTCCTTGGCCGTAGCTCCGGACGTGCGTGAGTTCTGCTCAGTTAATTGTTGTCCCCAGCATTCACAAACCCCGTTTGTACCACAGCCGTTTGTTTGTAGATTAACTGCCGAATTCGCACCGACGCAGTTTTTGAGATAGTTGTGCATGACAATAAGCTGACTAGATAAACAAAATTTTGGAAAGTTCTATGCAAAAGTTACTGTGGCTTTTCAGGGGAGTGGACTAATCAGAACGCTGCATCTTGGCCGTTGAATGTCGTGTGCCTATATCGGAGTCAGGGATCTCCTGTTACAGCCGGTCAATCCCCTTGAACGGCAGAATTCCAAAACTGCGAAAGGGCGTGGAGACAAAGGGAGGGTGGAGGCATGAAGGAAAAGAAGACTGGAGAACTTTTTTTTTTTTTTTTACGGTGGAGGTTGATGATTGCAACCGTGTGTTTTAAGGCTACATGGTCTAAGTAGATACGATGGTGATGTGAATCGTACGGCAGAAGCTTAATTTTTTTGTGAAACAACGTGATAGCCGCATGGGTCTAGCCAGCCGTGCTACGGCGGGAAACCAGTTTACCCAGAACATGTGTTTGACGAGTGCTAAAGTTTGTAACGGTTTGTAGTCTGGTATCTCGAAACATTGGCCAGCTTGCACAGCTTATGGTGACAGCAGGGCTCAAAACGTGACTTCTTTTTATTTTTTTGTGGGGCAGCATTACGCGGCGCGAGAATTCTGTAGCACCGAGCCGGCGTCGGCGTTGAAGTTTGTGCCAGATATGGGAGACTAGTAAAGACGTTGGCTGGTCAAATCTCCGAAAACCCTAACGCCCACCTCAGTCGATGAGTGCGTTATGCGAGGAGTGGATAGATGATGTAATGGTTCGGAGTTAAGTTGATCAATTGGAGTGTCACAACGCGACTCCGGGCATCAGCGGGCATCAGCAAGCATCAGCTATAATCAGCAACTACAAACGACAGCGTGCTAGGCGGCCTAGCTCTTTGCCGACAAACTGAGAAAGAACTTATCGAAAAATTGAAAAACTGTTGAAGTTATGCATCTTGAAAGATCAGCTCACACTAGCTCGGGATTCGTTTAGCTCAGGCTGACTAGCTCCGTCCTAGTCAGGCTGTCTCACCAGCCACACGCACCCCTTGTCCTTCTCTCGGCACACCGCCTATCGCGCGCGCCCCGCCAGCAGAAAACGACGCGGGGCGCTCTTGGCAAAAAAAAAAAATCAATGCGCGCATACACGCGGCCGGCGCCAGCACGCAGGCCGGCTGCCGATTGAGTCATTTTTCACTATCTGCCATACCGGACGCCCAAACCATTACTGCAGCTTCTGATCTATTCTGGTAGGATCTATCCACAAGTTTCTTTTGCATTACATGAAACTGCATGCAGAAGAGAACGTTTATGCCAAGCTGCTAAACGGTACGGAATGCTGATATAAATATGGAGACACAGTCGTTCTGGATAAATTTCAACTTGAGGGTTGGAGTGTAGACATCCGTACACCACGGGCCTAGAAATCAATACTCATTTAAGTTGAGCAGAGCCGCGCGTATCAGACTCTTCTTCGCACTCCAAATCACCGCCGCCTGACGAACACCCACGATAGCATAGCTGGATCGCACCCTCTTTTCTTTCCCCCCTTCTCGCCCACTCAAAAAAAAAAAAAAAGTCCTCACTCTCCCCCCATCACTCCCCCCATCCTCGCCTTCAACCTGACACCATTTTACATCCACTTTTTTCCACACCCTCCCACTCAACAATGTCTTCACCAGATCGTCAAAGTGACTACTCCAAAGTATCACAACAATTACAAAAGAAAAAAAGAGTCGGTAAAGCCTGTGACTCTTGCAGACTCAAAAAGACAAAATGTTCAGGAAAGCAACCATGTGAAAAGTGCCAAGCAGATAATAAAATATGCATCTATACCGAACGCAAGAAGTCGCGTGATAAAGTTTATTCTTATGATTATGTTGAATTGATTGAGAAACGACTAAGATTAGTCAATCGGTCTTTGATAAGACTTTCGGAGATGGTCAAACTTGGTCAAAATAGCGAACTTGCTGAATTTGCATCGAATTTAGCCTATAATGCCAACGAAGAAGGTACGCCGATTTCGATCAATCAGGCTATTTCATTATTGACTGATAAACATGATATATTAGAACATGAAACTGACGAACTTGGATCACCAAAACCCGATTCCCCACCTAGTTCGGAAAGTCTAGGTGGGGGGTCTTCAACTGCACAGACTCCACATCAAAGTGGGGGTAGTATCGGCACCACCAGGGGTGGTGTAGAGATGTCCTCCACCCAAAGTTCTGAAGCAATCCCTCTACCTAAAAGGCGCAGTCAAAAGCTCCGTAAAGACGGTTTCAGCAGCAGCGCACCTTCACTTTCCACCAATTACAATGTTCTGTTTTCCTCTCCAGAATCAATGACCCCAAAATCAGACGATCAATTCTCACCTTTACAACAAATTAACACAACCGAAACTAACCCAGAATTCAGTCAAAATCAATTTGCAGCAACGGCTTCAACCAGTCGACTTGATGATATCAAAGAGGAGGAAAAAGATGATACTGCAGAGATTTTCAGTCCAATGAGTCCATTGGCAACGGGTTTATTCTTGGAAGTTCAAGAAGATTCCCCCGTCCAACCAAACCCACTCAACATTGGTTTGAGTGGGGGGTTTGCACAGCCTGAATTTGCACCCTCGTCGCTGGCAAGTGCAAGCGAAGACGTTTCAAATCTTGGATTCAGTTCTCTGGATTTGGGTCCATTTCAATCGGGAGCTCAGCTCGCTACAGCAGCAATGAATGGGTTTTTTTCCAATTCTCATTCTTCGAACTCTGGACTATCGATGTCAGATTTTGACCTGAATAACAACAGCAACACAAATCTGAACTCTCCATCATCTTTGATTGCCACTTCACCGGAGTTCAAGACTATGATGGTCAATCCAAATTTGATGAGTAAGAATGATAGTTATTCACCATATTTACTCGGCGAAGACTCTTATTTAGATTTTAATTCTGTGAATCCTCCAAGCAATTTACAAAGGTCCTCGTCTACAAGATCGTCTGATGGATCTCATAGAAAGCATACAAATTCTCAGGGTCATCATGGTCATTCTTATAGTCAACATCCGCATCCATATAGGGCGAATTCGCTCAGCAGGGTTAAAAGCAATCCTTCGATTGAGTCGGCATTGAACTCGCCAGTATTAAAAGAGGGATTCAGTGGGTTTTCATGACGATGGAGAAGGATTTGCTTGTTAAAAGTGAAAGTCATTTGCGAAGCTTACGTCAGCTAAACCCCCTGCTGGAAATCCCTTCCCACCCCTACCTTCTACCCCACATTTTCCGCTTTCTGCTTTACATTAACTTGGCTGCGCTTGCCAGCTATAATATTCTGATATTCTGCTGTTTTCTTTATATCTAAACCCAACTGTGTTGTTTTCTATATAACCTTTATTGATATTTTTGATATGGATTTTCAATGAAATGACGTCATCGTGTATGGGGTGAAAAATATAAATAAAAATTAGAAAATTAATCAAGAAAAGAATAAAAACCGTTAGATGTGGCGGTGCAGCGACGGTCAATTATTTGCCGAGCCGATCAATCTCATGTCAATCAAAGCGAGTGATGAAAAGCCAAGACTATGCGGGATTGACGCTGATGATCAAAAGTACGCCAATAAAGGGGATGAGAGAGATTTATGAAATCAACGAATAACGATTGAGAATAGCTAAATACAATTACAAAAGGTGCAGATTCGTTGTTGGTTGGCTCGCTCTTTCATCTCGCTAGTAAACAGGAGCCTTGTTGAACCTCCTCCTTCTGAAGAAATCACCAACTCTGTAAACAACAGCACCAATAAACCTAAACAATGCTAGCACAGCCACAGTCCAAAGGATGACACTCATAAAAATATTCGATGAATGACTGTCAACATCACGACGTAATAATAATAATTTTCTAGTTGTCGATGTGGCGGTGGTTGTGGCGGTGCTATCTGAATTGTCATCTCGAATATCTGAATAATCATCCAAACCACCGGTTCTTAAAACCACAGCCACCAATGCGAAATTGCAAACCACCCAAATCAAAACCGTGTAAGTTCTTCCGAGAGCGTAGTTCCTCTCCGAGGTCTTGAAAGTGTTTTCTTTTTTAACCACTTCGGGCTTTGAAACATTATTTTGTGCAAGCAGATATAATTCGTCAGGATCTTGCAAGGCTTCGGAAAGGACCAAAAGATTTGCATTTTCCGCAGTAGAAGCCTCTTTCTTTGCCACTGATTCGACCTTGGTAGCTCCTTTTGTACCCCAGGAAATATCATGAATGTTGCAAAATGCAAAAATACTCAAAACATTGATGTATGCTGGACTCAACAAGATGTATTGCAATGTGCAACCGAAAAGATGGAAGAAGTCAAAGAACAACAGAGATCCCAGAATGTACAGCACATAGGTGGACGCTAATGACACCGTGAGGTTGCGGAATTTCGAGTTTTTCATGAATGAAATGAAGGTCGGATTGGATGCTGTTTCACTGAGAACATCTTGAATTGAGGTCACTGTGAGTAAAACCACACAAAACATGATGTAAACCATGACAATGGCAAACAGAATGAACGCCAACAGATACAAACGTCTCGCATCGGTTGGCTTGTTACCGAAGGAAATGACAAAAGTGAGTGCCAATGCTGCAATATAAATCCAGAGGAAAACCACTGCCAGAGCGTTTCCGGCCGTGAATCCGACACCGGTTTCCGCCACAGACAATGTCAATATCCGGAAAACCAAAAAATAAAATGAAGGTGAGAGCCATGACAGGCAGATGTTGACGGTTTGATAAACCATTTCCAGACAGAGAACAGTTTTCCGCCAAAAAGAGTGACGGGAGTGGACCAGAATCCGGTAGAAATGAATAATCGAGTACAATGCAGCGAAAAAAGAACCATTCAACCAACGACGACGTTGATTAATGAATTCACTAACACCGGATGGAACGTCTGTTGTTCCAAAAGCATCGTGAACGTACGTAAGCAAATACGCTTCGTCACGTTTGGCAACAAGTTCAAAACACAATATTCTATCCTCTGCAAGATACATGTTACTTTCCAAGGTTCCTGCTGGTTTTTCAGCATCGGTTTTCATATCTTCACCATGGAAATATGCTTCAAGAGGTGCTCCTTGAAGGGCAGCATAACGATAAGCACTGAACGCTCCGGGTAGCACCGACACAAACCCAAATGCCGCCTCCATTGGTTTATCCAAGACATTTGAAATCTTGTACTCGAAGTTTTGTGCTGCAATGAGCGGATTCGTCAGAACACAACGTAAATCCGCTCCCAACTTGACAAACCGGTTTCCAATCCTAGCCATAACCGACATTTCGTCATTTGGGCTGGATTTCGTCCCCAACATGGCACGAATCTCACCACATGATCCGCCCACTCTTGGATCTTTGAACGACCGCCATAGCTTGTAGATTGAGTCCGGACCGGGCTCAGTACCAACGTCCAACAAACAAACCACTTTTGGGTTTAAATTTGGACAGAGGAAGTTGAATGCCCAACGATGAGAGTTAATCTTTTGTTTGTTCTGTTCTTTGAGCAAGAACATCATTTGAACCGGCACGGTTTGTTCCGTGACAAGTGGTACAGTGAATCCTCGAGTTCCTTCATCACTTCTGTGTCTTTCGATTTTTCCGATACCAAAAGTGGTTGTGTATTCAAAAAGATGGGCATTGACGTCCTCCCCGTTGACGGACTCCTGAATGACACCTTCCTGATAACAACCGAGCAAAGTCAGCAGAGCTTTTGACCTTTCATGAATTTTGCTCCGTCCATCGCTGACAACAACTACAACAATTTTTTTCCAGGCATTTCTTCCCCATGGATGCGCTGAACTAGTTTCCGACATATCTGCCATATTGAACATGTGTTTGATATTTTTGAAAACACCCTTCAATGTTCGGCCGAGCAGAACGTCATCTTCATTGTACATTGTACAAACAATCATCAGTTCGGTTTCACGACGCGATCCATACAAATTGGGTCTTAATGGATAATTTTCGATATCGTTTCTCTTTTCCGGATCAGAAGAGGTGTAATCTTTTGGATCAGCAGTAATGGCATGATATCTCAAATGGGTGAACTCCGTCAATGATTTGGCATCTGCAAATGGAATTTTGTTGAGAAGCTGTTTCGGAACAGGAAAATCGAAGGAATAATGCTTGTCATCGAGCAATTGGACTTTTGTATCACCGGTGGCAGCAGCATTCAACCCGTCAATGACGTTTTCTGTGCCGATATCAACGGAGTTTTCCAAAAGCGGCTCGTCGCTGTCACGTTCGAAAGCTTGGAAATTTGGGAAGTTGGCAAATGGGGAGCCAGAAGTGTCTGCTAGGTATGAAATGCTTGGGTCGTTATAGTAGTTATCTTGGACGGTGGCAGACGCAGTGGCAGTTGCCGTCGCGTCGATCGTCGCGGCGTCGATCGACCCGTTTTTTTCCACAAATGGATCAACTGTACTGCTAGTCCAACTTGATTCTGATAATGTACCGTCTGAATAGCGGGATGAACGTGGTAATGTGTAAACGTTAGATGGGGCGGTAGGAATTGCTAGAAAGTTTCCATTTGTTGAGGTTGTTCCTTCGGGATAGTATCCTTGACTGTATCTGTTGGTTGACTCGACATCCGATTGGATCGACGCGTTATCGAAAGGTGAGGGCATTGAAGGTGCCTCATCGGCGATGGATTCATCCTCATAAAACGGCTGTGTTATAGACTCATCGTCTTGATCTAGTGTGAATGGGTTTTCAGACATAGGTGAGCGTGGTTGTTGACGAGGAGGGAATTTGATTGGAGGGGAGGTGGGAGCGATGGGATTTAAATGGGTGATAGGGTTGCAAAGGGGGACGGGGCGAGGTTTACGTGATGGTGGTTTGAGAAACGTCACACATGTAATGTAACTTTACGCCTACATGATTGTTTCGTGTCGTGTCTAATAATAGATGATCAGGGATCTTCGCGACTGCGCCCTGCCCAAGACCAGACGAGCGGAGCGAGTCACGTGAGAGGAACAAAAAAGAGACGCGCATATTGAGTCACGTGATCACAATCACGTGCCTTTTTTATTTTTAAGGGGTGTGCATGTTTTGGTCACGTGACCGTGTCACGTGATACTGTTTCCACATACACCTTGTGAAAGTCTTGATATTTTTTTGTTCAAACTGACTGTATTGATGTGTAATTGAATTATGTCATTTAAAGAGTAAGCAATGAGCGGGAGGGGCGGACGAAGTAATCCATGCGAATGTTAATTATGTTGAATGTTAAACGTGAGAGATGAGTTGTTGATGTAGTTGAAGCGAAAGTAGTTGAAGTGAAAGTAATGAGCAGATGACAAGAAGATGACAGGAAAATAAGTGGGAAGTGTCGAGAAAATATCGGCAAAATGAAGAACAAACAATTGATAATTCTTGCTGTTTACCCATTCATCGCCAACAACTCGCAAATGACTCGCTTCGCTCGTCATTCGCTCGTCATTCGCTCGTCATTCGCTCGTCATTCGCTCGTCATTCGCTAGTCATTCGCTAGTCATACTCCACCACCTCACACCTCTTCCTTACCAAAACCCTCCCAATTTCCCCCCCCTCCTCAAACACCTCAACACACTCAATTTCATCACCATAAAATCCAACCCATGGACCATCCAATCCATCAATCAAATAAGGATACGTATAACTTTGAAACTCCTCTCGAGCTTCATCAATCGTACTTCTCCTTTTCCTCAATTGTCGCTCATTACCCTCCTCCTCTTCGACAATTATAGACTTCCTCCTTCTAGTCTCACAACCCTCATCATCACTAGCAGATTCACCAGATGTCTTTATCGAATCCAACGCAATATAATACAACAAAGGAAGATAATTGCGGTCGAAAAACATCAAAACCACAATGACAGATGGTAAAAGTGGAACAATCAAACCGGCGAGTACAAAAGACTGTTCCAAAGCGAGTGTTCCAAACATTTGTAGATGGAAAAAGAACATTCCAAGACAAACTCTTCTAAAGACAATTGGCCATGCTTTACCTGTGCTGTGATAAGGATGAACCAATGAATAAACCAACTGATATTTGTAAACGTAGAATCCAAGGACAAAGTAGACCAAACCAGAGGAGAGAATTTTGGTGGAGATGACAGAGTAAATGATTGTGATGATAAAGATCAATAAATGTTGTGGTAAAATAAGTCCAACTTCAAATGGGGCAGGTTTGTAGAAAAGATCACGATAATCCCTTGGTGTTTGCCAAAAAGAACATAAAATATACTGCCAAAAGATAAAGAAAAGATCGCCAACTTGAAGCAGTTTCACTGGGAACATAACCAACCCTTGCAAAAGAATAAGATCAACGTAGAATAATGAAAGACCTTTCATTGAGGCGGCGAGAAGAGGTGCAATCTTGGTTGTATCAGTGAGCAGCGCTTTATAACTGGATAACGTTCCAAACAGAGTAAAAACCAGGAATAAGTTGAAGAAAATGTACATGAAATTCTTTCGTATGATGGAAAGTTCAACATCTCCTTTAGAAACAAGTCCTTGTAATCCAGCAAGAAACGAAATGACATATGGAAGAGCCACATTGATGAGGGTGAAAAGATACGTTGGTAGCAAACCTGTCACGATTGTTCGAAGTAGATCGTGTTTGAGGAGAAAGTTACCGAATTCTGGCCATAGCTTCTTGATGGCGTTGACATTCAAAAGGGAAGAAACGTATCTCAATGGGATAATCAGTAGAATGCTGAATGCGATGATGATCAATTCGAGGGCATTTTTGCGCAGTAAAACGGCTCTGGTACTGAGAACGAGATTTTTCCAGTTCACGTCTAGTGGTGCTGGGGCCAGACATGTGATAAGTTGAAAAACACGGGGAGAAAACACCGCCTGTGCTGCCATTTGTGCGTCAGAGACTGAATCCATGGTGACAAAAGCATAGGGGATTGGTTTGAATGTGTGGCTGGTGCGAAGGCTGGTGATTTCTCTGTTGATGGCGAGGAGTTGTTGGAAGAGGTCTTTGGCGGGCTGGGAATTTGGAGGGAGGGTGGTTATTAATGGAGTGGTTTCCACAGACTGCGGAGCACTCTGTGGCGCAGCCGCAGAGTGTGGCGCAGTCGAAGTCTCACCTCTTTCAAGATCATCACTAAAACTAACTTCTCGTAGGTTGGTTGTGGCAAAATCATTGGCAGAACCAAATGGAGTGCCATTGGTTTCGCCATCGACTTGACCATCGGCTTCGCAACTGGTCAAGACACACTCCGCCGACGGAACACTCCCCAAACTAACCTTCACTCCAAACTCCCTCGAATAAAATCTCTCCAACTTGCGCAACACTTTCTGACGACGATCAAACAACTCATCAAGCTCTGAATAATCATGAACCAACGTGACCCGCTCAACATGGCCAACTCCAAGAGTCTCAATATGAGTACGTAAAGCATCTTCATCCTTCAAATGATCAGGGATATTAGAAATGGCAATTGTCCTATCAGTGACTGAACGTTGAGATCCCAAACAACGTTGACGAGTCTTTATGATATGAGAGGTCTCTTTGAAAAGGAAATAATAGACGATTGCTGTGAAAACATAGGTGAAGATAGTACAAACAACGAGATATGCTGTTGGATCTTGTGCATCGTCTGATTTCCCTGGTGAGCCAAAAGGCAATATTTTTTGTAGGAAAGAAGACCTTAAGGCCTCTTTTTCAAAACTACCAGTCAAAAGGTATCTAACTGGAGTGAGAATCAGCAACCCAATCACTGTCATTGATGCAAATATCTTGATTCCCATTCTGAAGAAACACAGAAACACATATGAATCTAGACCCGCTACTTGTAGAAGCTCATCGTTTCTGATTGCGTACACAACTTTGATCCAACCAAGACAGTTATTTGGTAATTTTTTGATGATTTTGTTTCTGTAAGGTCTGATTGAGTAGATGAGAGGGAATTTGTAACGTGCTAGACAAAACACTAGGAAGATGATGAAACCTAGTGTTGAGCAGACGTAAAGTTGGACTTTGAAAACTGTTTGAGTTTGTCCACGAGGGTCTGATGGATCTGTCATGGTGGGTGTGTGAGTCAGGGGGGATGGTCAGTGTGTTTGAGGTTATGAGTGGTTGAGTTGATGAAGGTTGGCAGCGCGTTTGAGGTGAGTTTGGATTGCGCGCGAGAATGTGGCTGTGCAGACTATGAGGGACGAGCGATGAGGGACGAACGGAGGGACGAGCGAAGCGAGTCACAAGAAATAAGCGAGTCGAGAAGTTATTACGAGTAGAGCGAGTAGTACTTGTTCTTCATTCCACTAAATGTCCTAGGTTTTGCTCAAGAAACTTGCGGAAATGAGTCGTGAGCGGTTGAATGAGGTTTCAGATTCGTAAATCTTTTGGTGGTGTAAGGATGAATTAGTTCTCTCGCGACAAACGATTATCTTCGCTAGTCGTGAGCATCCTCTACTCATCACAATGTTACGCTACTCTTACAATTTGCTTTAATGAAACAATTGATTTTATATAACCCCAAGACATAATGTCGAGTGAATTGCTACACTCGTTGGAAGAATGACTCATGAATCCTAGAAAACTGCTGAAACGTTTCTCAATAATTTTTTAATGATTCTTCGAAGATTCCTCGTAACCTTGCAAATGCTCGTCATTAGCTCGTCATTCCTCATTAGCCAAATCCAACCCACTCAAATTCATCCCACCATTGTATATCCCACCACCCAAACTTAACCCCCCAATTCTACTAGTCAAATTCTTAAACTCATCAACACTGGCAAAACTCGGTTGAAACAACGGAGTGTTCGCATTAGAACCCGAATGCGAGCTGTGTTTACTCGACGGTAACGAAATACTCTTGTGAAGCTCCAATCCCGAATATCCTTGCTGTTGAACTTCTGCATGATGTTGCTGCTGTCTGTAAATTCGATTCTGTTGCTGCGCCACATTCAAAGATTGTGGCCCAGCAGTTCTCTGGTAAACGCCTGGAACCATATTATAAAGATCATGTTGATTACTATGAGGATGACCGTTCACAATCGATGACTGAACACGTGGTGCTCCACATTTAAGACAACAGATGTTTTTTGCAAAATTATGGTACGAACAACTCTCATTGATACATTTCCAATCACCAGCACGGAATGGAACATTTGACGATGTGTGTTGTTGTTGCTGCTGCTGTTGTTGTTGCTGCTGTTGCTGTTGTTGCTGCTGCTGTTGCTGATGATGGTAGCCGTTATTTGCACCTCCATTCCCCAGTCCACCGAGTCCTTGGTTCTGGGACGAACGGTAGTGGCTGTGAGTGTGGCTGGGTGGGTGCCCATGTGTGTGGCTGTGCATGTGGCTGTGCATGCCACCATTATTTCCACCATTGACGGATTCTTGTATGGCAGCAGCTGATGCGGCCGGGAAAGAACACCGGAAACATGCCGTACGACGTTGGAAATTCGAGAATCCGCACGATGGACAAGTCCAATCCCCAGGTCTTGGCCGATTTTTAGATGATGGGAACGGCGTCAGAATTTCCTGTGCTTTATCGAGAACTTTCACTGAAGATGGTTGAATTTCTACCGTTTTATCATTCAAAACACGGCCGTTCATCGCAAGCGAGTCCACAGCCTCCTCGTGGGTCGCAAAAATGGCAAATCCAGAACAAGCTGGTTTTGATGAAGATCCGCCAGAACTGTTGCTACGCGAGCTGTTGGAAGAATTGGTGTTGGCTCCAGCAGATGCAGTGGCTCCGTTGGAGCCTCTATCTTGTGGCTGTTTCACCGTCCAAAATGCAATGGGACGTCCGCCAAACTGCGTAAACCACGACTCAAGCTCGCTCTGTGTCGTGTCCATTGGCAAATTGGTCATGTACAAGATGCGCGACTGTTCAGCAAGAAACTGACGACGATCGAGACCCATGTCGTGAGGATGTTGAAAGACAGCTGCTGTTTTTGGTGCTGGAGATGTTGAAAGCATGTGACGGAGGAGTTTTGCCACTATTTGCACGTCATCTCCGGCCCGACGAGGCATTGCAAGGTTTAGAGATCGTGAGATTTGATTGTTGACTGGAGAGATCGAGGAAATGTCAATTTCGAGTGCTGAGACCATTGATGCGAGACCGGAAATTCCATACCCGTTTCCGGCTCCATTTCCATTTCCGTTACCGTTCCCGTCGCCGTTTTCATTAGTCTCTCCCACAATACTATCCTGATAACGAGCAAACTCTCTCTTCACATCGAAATATGTAGCATATTCGATGTACTCTGGCAACTCAATGCTCTTCTCGCGTGACTCTTTTGGCAATTTCATACGTAGATCCCATGAGTTAGAAGTCACAAACACAAATGGACGGCTATTTGCAGTTACATTTTGAGCAATGGCAGTGTCTAGTTGACGAACAGCATCTTTCAAAGATCCTGCTCCTTTGACACTGTCCCACGTCAAACCAGTGAGTGTTGTGCACAAAGGTGTTATTGGAGTGCTGACGGGCTTCACCAATACAGACCCATTGGATTGTTCACAAAGCTCGTTTTGGTCTAAAATGGCCCATGCAATCTCAATGATTTCTGAGTTGTCTTTCGAAATGTATGCTCCTTGTTCATCACCCGTTGTGGCTAGCTCGACGAGCACGTAAACCGGAGTTGAAAATTTATTCTCCAGAGACGATGTTGCTGCTGGCGTCGATGGCGTTTCGCTCATGGTTAACTGAATAGGGAAGAGGTATAGAAGGTATTACAAAGAAAGAGATGATCCAGGAGTTTTTCATCTCTCGACAAAACACCTAGCACCGTGAAAAAAAAAAAAAAAAAAAAAAAAAGGAAAAAGATATACGAACAATCGCCGCGTCGATCGACGTGACAATTTATTCATTCTTACTTTTCTTAAAAAATAATGTCCAAAAAAAAATATCACATGAAAATTCTAGGGAGCCACATAACAAGCGAGTTGAGGAGGTTGCAAATAAAACGGTCACGAATTGAGGCTGTGGACCGTTACCAGGTGGAAGGTCGATCAATTCGGGCTAACTTACACGTGGTTGGTTGTGGGCAAGGCGGGGTCGCAGATGAGAACCTGGCTGAGGCTGGCTGAGGCTGACTGAGGCAGGGTCGTTTGCAGCCCACCCAAGTTGACTGGCTCGTCGGACCAATCACCGTACGCAATGCACGCGCCGCTTTGATACAGAAAGACACTTTCCACCGGATACCGAAGTTCGAGAAATAATGATACGCACGGCTCCAAGCACTGCTAGCGCCATTCGTCCCAAATCAACTCGCTACGCTGGTCCTGGGCAGTCTCTCTCTGCTAAATACAAACAATAAAAAACAATAGACCGCACGAGCTCCAGAGAGATCTGCGTCGACACACGCTACTCATTCCGCCCGCAACAGAGCTGCCGTTATTTTAGGCCACGGCTGCAAGCGCAGAAACTGCAAGCGCAAGACTGCAAGCGCAGCTCACAACTCCATGATTATTGCAGCCAGCGCATCGAGCGTTGTGCCACTCATCGTCATAAAATTGCCAAGCCACGTAGTCTTTGAACTCAAATTGTACAGTTTTTTATTGAGCGCAGGGTCCTAGCCGCGACTCTCGGTGTCCCCGAAAAATTCCGCGCGCCTGCCGCAACACGCGGTACCACGCACGAGCGTGCGCAAGTATGCGTGTACCGGCATGCGTGTTCCCTGGGCCCTTTTGGGCTGGGCCTGCCCGACTGTTGGAACTGTTGGCCGAGTCGAAACTGGGGGATTGTTGCGTGCCCCGTCCTGCCCCGGTATTTCCCCTCTGAATTTTTTTTCATGCTCCCAAGCTCTCCCGTTTAACCCGCGCGCCGCGCTCCCGCCCTTGCGTCTGCGTCCGAGATCTCATCCAACTGCCCATTACAGCAACCTCTCCTCCGAACGTGTATTATTTAGTACTCCACTAGTATCTTGTTTCATTCGCAGCGAAGGTGCTCCATCGCTCATCTTGTTGACGCCCCCTACTTCTCTGATCCTCTTACTCGGACGCATTGGTGCTGTGCCAATTGCCATTAGAGCAGTCTTCTGAAAAGCAAGCCGAACCACAACAACACCAAAAAAAAAAATATAATATATATTGAAGTAACAAACACAACACTACCCAACGAAGAAGAAGGCCGTTACAAATACGCGCATTCCAAAACATACACACACAATTCCCATGTCCCAGCAGTACTCACAGTACCAACCGTACCAGCCATATCAGTACGCGCAATCCGGGGCGCCAGCTCCAGCAGTCCCAGCATCCGGAACTCAGCCTAACTACGCCACAGAGAGGTCCTACAGTTACACTAACGACCGATCAGCACCTCAAGGAACCGCTCCAGCTCCCCATGGTATTCATACTGGACCCCCAGCTCCGGCAGTTCCTTCCCTTGGAGCAGGACCACCAGCTCCCTCTCACGCCGACACCGCCACCGATCCACAGCCACAGTACTCCTACCAATATTCCGCACCAGCCACATACTCGGCCAATGCTCCAGGCGGCCCTTCAGCATCACACTATCCTCAATATGCATATTTACAGCAGCAACAACAACAACAACAACAACAACAACAACAACAACAACAACAGCAGCAGCAGCAGCCTGGACAGGCTACAAGTGCCTATCAAACCGCCGCAGGCTATTATTACGCTCAGCCACCACCAGCCGCAGCTGCTGCTACAGCACAGGTTCCAGGCCAGTACTACAGTCGCTACGGCAGTTATGGAGGTTACTCTGCCCCTGCTGCACAGTCTTACGCTGGTCAATTGCCTCATCTCTACGGAGCAACGCCAGGAGCAGCAGTTGGAACACCAGATTCATCTTTTGCGCCAGTGCAACCAGCGGGGATCAGGCCTAAAATTACCACTACTATGTGGGAAGATGAGAAAACTCTTTGCTATCAAGTGGAGGCAAATGGAGTGGCAGTTGTCCGCAGAGCAGATAACGAAATGATCAATGGAACTAAACTATTGAATGTGGCTAAGATGACGCGCGGTCGTAGAGATGGTATCCTCAAAGCAGAAAAGACTAGACATGTGGTGAAAATTGGCTCAATGCATCTCAAGGGAGTGTGGATTCCGTTCGAAAGAGCACTGGCAATGGCCCAAAGAGAAGGAATCGTCGACATGTTGTATCCACTTTTCGTCAAAGATATCAAAAAAGTAATCCAACAAGGCTCTCCAGCTAATCAGCCAGGTGGAAAATCTGTTCAGACTCATCCTTTGCAAAGCGGTTATTCTTACTACCATGCTCAACCAACAGGAGCAGTCTCAGGAGCCGTTGGTTCTGGTGCTTCAAGTACATCCAGTGCTACTGCGGCAGCTGCAGCAGCGGCTGCCGCCGCGGCGTCGACCGCTGTTGCTTCCGGTGCCGGCAATACTTCTTCTTCGGGAGCTGATGATTCGTCAGACTCAAAAATCAAAACTGAATCAAAGTTCAAGTTTGAAAATAAGGGAAAACCAAAGGATGAAAATTCCCAAAACACCTCTACACCATCAACGTACCAAACGTCAAATTCAACTTCATCCTACTACCAGTCACAGCCGGCTCAACAATCGTACTTTGGATATTCTGGGTATTCGCAATCTCAGAAACCGACTTTACAATCCACTTCCGCCTCTAGTTCGAGCCGTGCTCCAGCTCAGCAGCAGCAACAGCAGCAGCAACAACCTTACTACCAACAGCAGCCTTCAAGCACCGCGTACGGGTCTTATGGGGCACAGTATCAGTCAGGTCAACAGCAACAGCAGCAACAGCAGCAGCAACAGCATGGAACACACTCTTACACCAGCATTCCATCGTCAACGTCCGGTTCCACTACTAGCAGTGCGTACCCATATCAAACACAGCAATACTCTGCCAGTTCGGTGACTGCAGTGACGACGGCTGAGGCAAATTCTAATCAGCACACTCCCAAACAGAACCCTCAGTGATGGTGTATTATTTTTTCTCTACACAATTTTTCTTGCACTATTAATTATCCCTTGACAATATCCCTTAACAATTTTTTTTGCTGTTGGTGAAGACGATAACACCATCTGTTATATTTCTCTTGACTACTGAACCAACTAGTTTGTGTATTGTTTTACTACTTTCTAACTTTTTTTGTATTATTAATACTATTCTTGTTTCCTGGGGTAAGTTGGGTGAGTCTAATAACGACTGAGGCGACTTGTTACAAGCCATTATCAATCGGTAAACTGCAGTTTTCTTATCGGAATTGATAAAAAAGAAGGATGAAAAAAAAATTTCACTGATAAAAAAAAATTTTTTGAAAAATTTTAAAAACCTAGAGATAATCATCTCTTTCTAGACACCAATAAATTTACCAAACAACCTTAGTAATGTCGTTGTTTCAAGTTGACGGATGGGGCCTTGAAGGGAAGAAAATTGCTCCTGTTCCGGCAGCACCTCCGAGCGCAAGAAAACAAAAGAGAAATGAGGAAAGAAAAGAGAGAAAGCAGGAGTTGATGAAAAAAAGACAAGATGAACCTTTTGAGCAAAGACCTCAGGAAAAACGCCAAAAAAGGGTGCAAAACTCTGAGCCAAGAAACAAGGAAGCTTCCTCGAATTATTCCTCTGTTGCACCACCCAAAGCCCCAGATCAGATAGACACTTCGGGGCTTACACCACTTCAGAAAAAAATGATGGCCAAACTGTCTGGCTCAAGATTCAGATGGATTAATGAACAATTGTACACCATAAAGTCAGAAGATGCGCTCAATCTCATGAAAGAACAACCAGAACTGTTCGACGAGTACCACACCGGATTTCGGTCTCAGGTTCAATCATGGCCGGAAAATCCAGTCGATGTCTTCGTCAACCAGATCAAAGTGCGAGGAACAACTAGAAATGTTAATGCTCCAGGTGGTTTGCCTGCTTTGACTGACAGAAAAGTTGTTATTGCTGATATGGGTTGTGGTGAAGCTCAACTTGCTTACGACGTGGAAAAATTCCTCAAAGAGGTGAAGGGAGGTTCTTCTAAAGGAAAAGGTGGTAAACGTGGAAGAGGTGGAAAAAATGCTGGTAAATTCGGAGCAAGTCTCAACATAGACGTTCATTCATTTGATCTGAAAAAGGCGAACGAGAAGGTTACAGTGGCAGATATTCGCAATGTTCCTTTGCCAGATGGTTCCTGCACCATTGTGATTTTTTGTCTCGCCTTGATGGGTACCAACTTTCTTGATTTCATTGAGGAAGCTTACCGTCTTTTAAACCCACGTGGAGAGCTTTGGATTGCCGAAATCAAGTCCCGTTTCAGCGACGAGAAGGGAAATGAGTTTATTGATGCACTCAAGAAGTTTGGATTCTTCCACAAGTCTACTGACGACTCCAACAAGATGTTCACTCGGTTTGAATTTTTCAAGCCACCAGCAGATATTTTGAATGAACGCCGTGTCAAAGAAGAAAAACGTCGCAAGTTTGTTGAGGACGAGAAACCGGCTGAGCAGTTGCAGAAGAAACGGGACGAGCAGCCAGAGGGCCAGTGGCTTCTCAAGCCATGTATATACAAGAGAAGGTAGCAGGATTTGTTCTGCTGACGTAATTTTGAACGAAATTTTTCAAGCATGCAGAAAAATAAAAAAAATTTGTCTAAAAAACTAGTAGAAGCTATATATTTGTGTATGGAAAGTAGAGAAAATCATTTCTTTCTGCCCCTCAATAGACCAGAAAATGCCTCTCAGAGTCGGGTACATCCCAGAACACTTCTCCACACCTCTGCAATTTGCCCAGCAGAGGGAATTTTTCGCTAGCCGCGGTATTGAGTGTCAGCTGCTCGAATACCCTTCCGGGTCGGGTCATTTGATCCAGTCACTCAAAAACGGCGAGTTGGATCTTGCAATTGGTCTCACGGAGGCATTTGTGCGTGGTTTGTGCGATGGTGATCATGAGAAATACCAAATCGCCGGAACATATGTCGAGTCTCCTCTGTGTTGGGCCATTTCGACCGGTGCGCAGCGCGACGAGATTCAGTCGGCGACGCAGCTGGCTGGCGCGTCGATCGGCGTGAGCAGAATTGGTTCTGGTTCTTATGTCATGTCATATGTTTTGGCACTGCAGAACCACTTTAAACAGCCATTTTTTTCTAAATTTGCAATTCTTGATAACTTCAAGAACCTGCGTGACTCTGTGAACCTCGCTCCAGGCGTTGAATCTTCTGACGCGTTCATGTGGGAACATTTCACGAGCAAGCGGTATTATGATTCAGGCGAGATCAAACGCGTTGGTGAAATTTATACTCCGTGGTCCTCGTGGGTCGTTGTGGCGCGTGCTGGTGTCGCGCACAATGACGTGGCGCAGTTTTTGTCCGGCCTCCAAGAAGGAATTGATTACTACCGTGAACATGAGGAAGAGGCAGCAGAGTACATAGCTAATAATCTCGATTACTCCCTTGAGGATGCTCGTGAGTGGCAAAAAACCGTCAAGTTCAGCTCCAACGTTGCCTCTATTGACTTCGACAAGGACATTTTAGGGACCGTCAGTGTTCTCAAGAATGCCGGTGTTGTTCAGAAGAATGCTGAAGACACCGATGAAATCATTCGCTCTCGTCTTGTGGCTGGTGTTTTTTCTGTCTAAGTAGTCACGAAACGAATGACCGATTGGCGGGGAAGCAAAAAATAAAAAATAAAATTCAAAGAAAAAAATCTCAGTTTTGCCCGCCCCGCGCGCCCCGCGGACTCCCCCAGTATTTTGTCCTATTTAATTATTTAATATTATCTCTCTCCTTCTGTTTAAAGCATGTGATTTTTCCTCAAGGTTTTTTTTTGTGATGGAAAAAAAAATAAATCGTGTCTCCATTTTGACATCCCATTGAAACACTTTGTATTAAATGTCACTACAAAACATGGCCAGAGCCACCGTCCCGATTACCGGGACGTCCCCGGCAGCCACAACAGCCGCAGCACAGTTTCAGGCTCCAGAAACGCCCGCGGCCGGACCCATTTTGCCTAGTTTGCCCCGTTTGCCCAGTCTCGATTCTGGCCCAGCACCCTCATCGTCCTCTTTACAAGACTTTTTCACCTCTGATCTTGACTTCGATACTGCATATATGCTCATTTCAGAGGAAATGGGCTCGGCCCCGTCTTCTGCAGGCTCCCACACGCTTGTTTCCGGCTCAGAGACCGGTATCAGCTCAGGGTCTACCTTGCCGCAAACTCCACAACCACAACCCTTACAAACCACATCAACAGGGCTCACGCCTTTTCTCGGTTCTGGGATGTTCCCTGCGTCTCCAAAACCGCAGTTAACAGGCCCAGATCAGCTGCTCAGACCGATCACTCCAGATTTTTTGCAGCAAAGTCAGACTCAAACACTTGAAACCAAGTCTCTTTTTGAGCAGCAGCGCTTGGAACTGCTCAAAAGACCCAGTTTTGTATACCAATCGCCCGGAAATATGTCTGCTACTCTCAATTATGTCACAGAAGGCACTCCTGGCTCGCCTGTTTCGCCAAATACTCGCAATTTGCTCACTACATTCAACGCCCTCAGTTACACAGCCAACCTCGTCAACTCTCAGCACGCATCTGAGCTTCTCTCTGTTTCTGAGACGTCCGCACTTGAAAATTTCCTCGATTCCATTGCAAACGATCAAAATCTCAGCAAATTGAGTAAGCACTGGCACTCGATAGATCCTCTCGCAACCACTACATCCACCTCTACTACGTCAAGTTTACAAAGTCCTCCGCCGATGAAACGCGAAGATTCGTTACAATTTTCACGGTCTTACTCGTCGGAAACGTCAGTGTCATCAAGTCCCCCAGAGATCAAGGGTGGCCAGAAGAAGTCTGCTCCGAGTAAAATAACTAAACCGAAAAACCAACGGAAAAGAGAACTTGCAAAGAGAATACTCACTGAAGAAGAAAAAAAACTCAATCATACCTCTTCAGAACAGAAACGAAGAGCTGTGATCAAAAATGCTTTTGACGATCTCTGCGACCTCATTGTGAACTCACCTGTACACCAGGAACGCATGATGAGTGCCAGCACAAGAAGCAAGAAAAAGTTCATGTCTAAATACAACGTGATGAACCAGTCAATTGATGAGATAAAACGACTATTGGAGATCAATAGAAAACTTTGCAGAATAACGGGCGCTTACCAGGACGACAAGTTGAGCCATCTTGCTGCCTGATTCCATTCAAACGATCCTGATGACCCGCTTTCGCTATTTCTCTATATAAAGTTTTATACCTACTAATGTTGAGATACCGAAAAATAAATAAAAAAGTGTGTTTCCGTTCATGCATGCTGAAAATTAAGTTTCCGTTATCGGGTCGCATAAATTACCTTTCTAATCAGAATATCAATATAGAAAAGCATTTATCGCCGAACTGAAGTTCATATTAGTAGACCTGATATCAACACTACCAATGTAGTACACACGTTAATAGGTATTCAAAATCGATCATGTCTTCAATTTTCTCAGAAACTGTCTTCATCATCAAACGACTCAACAAACCGTCTCAAAATGGACTTCCAATGATAGCAGATAAACCTGCGTTTAAAGACTCCAGAATACTCAATGTTATAGTTCAAGACCTGACTGTCTTGAGGGCTATTACTTTAGACAAAATGGAATAAAAACTAAATGTTTTAGGTGGTTGCATTGTCAAGAAATATCTTTCTGAGAAAGTTTGTGACCGAATTCTTTCTGATGTTGACCCTCATCTTTCTAAGTTTGAGAACCCAGTTAATGCTTCTAACTTTGTCCCAACCAACACCCGTCGTTTCAGTGGTGTTGTTCCAAATCCAAGACTGCTGCCGAAGAATTCTTAGCTCATCCGTTGAATACTGGCATTTTCGACAGATTTATTGGAAAAGAAAATCATTTTAGAGTAGGTCCTAATGAAGTGATTACTGATATTTCTTCTGCACAGCACAATTAGTGTATGATTATTGCAATTTCTCTTGGCAGTCAAGATCAACCTTTGCACAGGGATGATATTTTGCACCACAATATCAGAAGGTTCCCAAAAAAATACGAGTTTGGAACTGAAACCACACTTGGAAGCGTTCTTGCACTCAAGGCCACCAAGGAAAACAAAGCTACAAAATTTGTTCCTGGCTCTCCTTTATGGGGCCATTATCGTGCTCCTACCGACGATGAAGTGGTCTATGCTGAACTGGAAAAAGGCGATGGCTTTTTCATGCTTGCTTCTTGCTACCATGGAGGAAGTGCAAATAAGACCAAAGATGAGGAGAGAGTCGTTTGTACTTTGTTCATGACTCAGGGTACCTTAAGACAGGAAGATAACATTTCCCTTGGAACTCCTATTGAGTAATTACAGAGTTTATCGATTGATGCATTGAAGGCTCTGGGTTTGCAGATCAGTCAACTGTTTTTTGGATGAATAGAAAGTCTTGATCCAATTGACTATATTCTTCCGGGTTCGGGTCAGAAGAGAAAGTAGTATGAGCAGACATATAAAGTTGCCAAGATCCTAGTGGATTCAGGGTGACAACAAACGACATGCGAAGTATGTCGGGCTCTGTTTGAGTCGGCAACCAATTTGATCAAGGGGAGTTCTGACTGACTGCTACGATAGGAACGCCGCACACTGATTTTTCTATATTTCCGGTTTAGAATTGTTATTTCCGCAGAAACTATTTCACTTGACCGGAAACCCAGGTAAAAAACAGATTGTGGAACTTTGGAAATCATAAATTGTTTTAGGTGAATCCTTCTGAACTACACAAACCATACACTTCAGAATAGTATTGTTACTCATTGCAGGTTGTTGGGGTTTGTAATTTGTATATTTTCGTGTCACATGGTCTTTCATCACGTGAACTTCAGAGTTTTCCTCCTCGCGATTTTTGTATCTTTGTTTATATTTTTGCCCTGAAAATATATTTGGCGTGTGGATCATCACCATCACTACTTATTGATCAACCTCCATACTCGTTTACGCAATCACCTCAGTGGTACAATTACTATACTCAATACAGTAGCATACCACGGTAACCAGTTTCGGGCAATGAGATCGGGAAAAACATCAAATTCACATATTCGATCCAGCTCGTTAGACTCTTCAGATTTGGACCATGTTGTTGATTCTACGGAGTCTGAAGGAGATCTGGAGTTTGATACCAAAGAAATTGGTACAAGTTTTGATGATATTAGAAACGGAGAGTTTGAAGAGGCAATCTTGTTTCCAGCCGAGTTGAAGAATAAATATGGGAATGCCCTCACAGACAACTTCTCAGATCGAGAGTCTCAAGATGACATTAATAACAACTTCATGAAGCGTGCAACAGAACAGAGAAAATCCATGGATGCTCCGAGACTCGTAAAACAGGCATACTCCAGTTTTCAAACCCCAATTTCGAGTTCTATAGCCTCATCTACGCCTATGGAACAGTCATCGTCAAAAAGTTTGGGCAAAGTTCAGGAGATTACACACAGATTTGAGATGCATTTTGGCAGAAAAGAAGGAGAGATGAAAAAGGATGCTACTGATCACTCGGCAAGCGAATTGAGTCCTTCTGTTGGTCGAAAAGGAGTGAAAAAAGTAGGAACGACTACCCAATTGAGTTCTCCATTTGGCAGTGAGGATAATGACAAAGAGCCTGAAGTGAAGTCGAAAGTTGATGATTTGGAAAAAGAAAAGGAGTATATGGATAAGGAATTAGTGGAAATGAGAAGGGTTAACGAAATTTTGGAGGAGAAGTTAGCTAATTTGCACGAATTTGAGAATGAAAACGAGGTGCTGAGATCTGAAATTGATCTTTTGAAACGAGATTTGAACGAGTTCCATGAGACGACGGCTTCTAAGGATAAAACTATTGAAATGCTGCGGTCAAAGCAGTCTGAACTAGCCAGTGAGAAGCTGTATCTTCAGCGGGAGATGGACGTTCTCAACAGTTCTTTAGCCGATAAAGAAGTTTTGGTGAATGACCACAATATCCTGGAGAAGAGTCATAAGCAGTTGCTGGAGCAAAGCGGGGATCTTGGACGGGAAAATGAGGTTCTCAAGAGAAAGAGCGATGATCTTGAGGCAGAGAATGAGAATTACAAAAAAGAAATCGAGGATCTCAAGACGGAGAATGAAGATCTCAAGACGGAGAACGGAAATCTCAAGACGGAAAATGAGGATCTTCGGGCTACAAATAGTCGCCTGGAAATACAAGTGAATGAGACAACGAAACGCTCAGCTGAGCTTGTTTCTGAAGTGACCAAACTAGCAGAAAAAATGACTGGTGTGGAAGAATCGAATGTCGCACTAAATGGAGAGGTTCAAAACCTGGAGAAGTTGGTTACAAACCTCAAGACGAGTTTGGAAAATTTGAGGCAGGAACTCAAAAAATCTGACGAAATGGTGATGACGAAGATGACGGAGAAGGAGGAGATGGAGAAGAAACTAGCCAGTGTTGAACTGGAGAAGGGTGAAGCCGAAAACCAATGGAAGGTCGATAAACAAGAACTTGAGACGATAGTTGAGGACTTGAAAAGTCAAAATGCCATTTGGGAGAAAAAGTTTGGTAAGAAAGAGGACCAAATCGAGGCTGGGATGTTACGCAATTATAAATTGCTTGATTTGGATCAGGTTGATACACTTACTTTTGCTGATCTTTCGAATAATGTCAAGAATATTCTTGATTTATTTGAGATTCGGTATCATAATATGAAACCCTATTTCCAGTTTGTGCGATATTCATTTGATTTTTACGAGCAATTCTGTGTGAGTTTACATCGAATGTTGTATGATGGAACTGCAATGTCTACAAAGTTGTCTGTCGCACATAATTTACGTCACTTTGAGCCAGAAAACGTGCGAAAATTGAAACTTTGTCTCCAAGGGATGCTTAACAGGGTGAGTGCATTGACAGAGGGAAGTCATCATAGGCGGCTTATATCACCGTGAAGCGATCAGCAAGCGACGGGCAAACGAACCGAGTCACTTCTTTCTTTACTGCGTATCGAGTCAAGTATAAGTGCGTTTGCGAGGCTATCGACGCAATCGAAGCAATCGAGCAAACTAAGTCATGATTAGAAGATCTTCCAGTGACACTGTGGTGTCGGTGAACCAGGTTGATATACACCACTAATCAAATAAGTGAATGGACGTTAAATATCAATATAGCCAATTTATTTACCCTACTGAAGTGAAAAAAAAATTTTATAGATCAAGTTGGACAAAAATTATCAGTATATAAGGGGAAACCAATCCCCTCTTACTTTTTCTCTTGTTTTGTATTCAGGGAAGAAAAAATACGTAGGAGACTCTTGAAATGAATTGTTTCTCTAGCAGCTGATTGGAAATTTGGGATGCAGATTTGTAAGTATCAATCACTTTCCCCATTTTATCACCTTGTTTGATCCATTAGATGATGACACAATGATATTTGTTGCTTGAATAATTAATGTGAGCACATGATTTCTCAATAGACTACAACGGTATCTGAAACAAAGGATCAAGTGGCGTTTAATGAGGGATTTGTATAGTGAAGAGCTTGAACTAACCAGGAGTTTAGATTACTAAGTTATGCCACCAAAAAGGAGTGCCAAATTTCTGGCTAAACACTCCAAGGCTCTGCCGATGGAAATCCTTGATGTTCCAGAATTGGTAATCACTAATCCGTTTTCATGGCTGGTGGTGGCTGGTTATTGGACATATGGGCTAATATGCCGGAGTCCGCGTTTGGTCGATGTTGATTACGATGGTTACACGTTCACAGTGAAAGAATTGAGTGACATGCGTTACCTATGGGACTTTGGTTTCTTTGGAAAAGGTGTCTATTCTCGTTCGGAGCCGTCATGGTTGAGTCGGACGATGCGACGTGTTTTGCAGACCGACAATGTTCCAATCACCAACGAGGAGATTGTTAAATTTCGAAGAACACTCCGAGAGGAGTACAAGGCGGAGCGCAAAAAACTTGACGAACTGGAGAAGCAGTATAAGTTGGATAATAAAGTGGATCAGGTGGCTGATATTCAAAGGCAACGTTACGAATTGAATCAAAAAAAATCGTTGGTTAATCGTACGATGCCTCCACGTGGCCAAAATTCATCTGAGCTTCGTCCAGAGGATAAGGAGCTAGTGTTGGATGGAGAGATTCGAAATCTGGAGTATTTGGAGCTGATGCCTGTGGAGGCATTATTTTTGACAATAGCCAGTTGTGTGAGAGTCAAGGGCAACGAGGACTATAATAGTGTGGAGTTGTTTAAGGCATTGGTTACTCAGCACGGTAACATTGAACCCGGGAATTCTTTTTTATTACAATTTTTGGTTTATTACCATTACAGAACGCTTGGATGGTGTGTTAAATCAGGATTAAAGTTTGCTTCTCACTATGTTCTATATGAAAGAGGACCTCCTTTCCAGCATTCAGAGTTTGCTATTAGTATAGTGACCGAGGGCAATGCAAGAGACTGGTGTCATTATGGAGCAGTCAACAGAGTCGTTGGTGCGGTGAAGAAGACGATGATATTAGCGTTTGTGACGTTACCATCTGAAGGGGATTTTGGAGCAGCATGGCGCGCGCTTGAGTCGGAAGATTCTTTGTTTGAGCTGTTGAAATTGTATGCGCTGGATGAGATTGTGTATAAGAGATGGTCCGCTAGTCGGAGCAGGCAGTAATTAATGGTTGAACGTTGAGCGAAACGAGTTATGAGTGAGTTTCAGATATCGAAGTCATCTTCACTGAGAGTCGAGACACTCGCGACTCGTTTCGCTCAACGTTCGTACGAATGATGATCAAATCAAACCCTGGTAAGCTTTTTCAACCCACTTACAATCTCTAACCTCACCTTTAAAATCATTCAGTTCCTTCATATCAGTTTTCGCTATGCAAACGTAGTTGGTTGAATCTGGGAAGACACATTTCTGTTGAGAATTTGGGAATGGACATGGACAATCGACTGGGCTCTTGACACAAGCAAACGTTTCAGGACACAGATAATCGTTACATTTAGAGTTGATTTGTTCATTTTGGTAATCGAATTGAGGAGCCTGTCTTTGTTGTTGTTGTCCGAAAAAATTCTGAAAAAAATCTGCTTTAACGGAGAGAGGGAGGGCCAAAAGGGTAATGGCGATGTGGGCGGGGATCATGGTAATTGGGTTGTCCTGAAGTGTGGTGAATCTTGATAGTGTTGGGGAAGAAACGATCTGGTTGTTAGAGTGAAGAAATTAGGAAAGTACACGTTTATTTGGGTATATAAAAAAAAAATTTCGAGAAATTGTTTGATCTGCGTCGATCGTCGTAGTGCACGGATGTCTATCAAGACTTTGATTTATCAATCACTCAAAATTTACGCTTCTCACGCGTCTCTCTCTCATACGCTCTTCCCATACACCATCCAACTCCCACACAATCATGGGTACATCAGATACGTCTCGGCCCATGGGCCGCATAAACGAAGATGAAGAGTCTATTAGTGCTGTCGAATTCCTTGAAAAACAGACAAAGCTGTGAGTACAATGCTCGTGTTTTATTCAATCCATCGTAATGCTAACAATTCTAAAGAGAACGTGAGGCACAAGAACTGATGCCATATGATCCGAATAAGTGTACTTACTTGATGGGTCCATTGCGACAGGAGGTTTTTGCTTGTTTGACATGTTGTGAGAAGAACGGAGAACCTGCTGGTGTATGCTATGCTTGTTCTATTCAGTGTCATACAAAGCACGATCTGGTGGAGTTGTTCACCAAGAGATCGTTTACATGTGACTGTGGAACCACTCGGATGAAAAGTCATGGTCCCTGTTGTTTGCGTACCCAATTGCCCGTCAAATCGACAGACTTAATTGATTTAAGCTCGTCAAAGAGAGCTGTTCAATCCTCTTTAAGAGGTGACGATATTCCGTCTAGTACAAACGATTACAATAGCAATTTCAAAGGCCTATTTTGTGACTGTTTGAAGCCTTATAATCCCACTGATGACAGTAATATGTTTCAGTGCATTTTTGGTGCCGTTTGTGGTGAAGATTGGTACCATGAGGAGTGTATTATGGGTCTAAGACCAGGAGTGGTTAGTAGAAGAAAACAACAATCTTCTGGTGAAGATGGTGTCAACAAGCTGGACTTGTTGTCGGAACCTGGTTTGGATGCAGAAGATGATCAAAAAGTGAAATCTGATGAGGAAGACGAGATTCTCCCCCTTGAAGGGTTCCCTGATTTGGACGAATTTGAGACAATTATTTGTTGGAAATGTTCTGAGAAGTACCCTTTGGAAATGGATGTTTTGAAAACCGAATTGGGTTGTCAAACGATTCCAAATGTTCGAAGTGGATCAGTGGAAGAGCGGAGCGCGCTATTGACAAATCGTAGTTTTGCTGAAGGATGTGGTTCCGCCAAACGAGTCAAGAGAGAATTTCCAACAACTATATTTCTCAGAGAGGATTTCAAAGATAAACTGATGCAGATTGTTCACGGAAATAAGCCAGAACACGAACCACTTGTGAATTTACTTCGAGAGAACTCCTTTTTGTATATGGATGACCCTGTATACAAGCCTCCTGAAGACGAGGAAGATGGCAATTCTTCTATATTTGAGCTTGGATTACGGAGTTTGAGCAAGATGCCTGTGGACAGTGCGATAAGCGGGGTTGAAGCTTACGAGAAGATTAAGGGAAAACTGACGGAATTCTTGCGGCCATTTGCAGAAACCAATAAGATTGTTACTGAAGATGAGATTCGTCAATTTTTCAGCAAACAAATTGAGGGAACCACGAGTGGAACGAACGACTAGCGAAGTGGGTCGAAGTGGGTCGAAATGGGTCGTGTTTGAATAGAGTTGCAATTGACTAACAAACGAGTGATTGAATTACTCCTTGGATGATTAGTGGCATTGACCCACTGGCAGTTCATTGACTCACTCGTACTTCAAATATGTTGTCTGCTGGTCGCAACGCTACTATCATTAAAAATTTCTCATTTAAGATAGCAAGCAAATATGGAGAAATTACCTCGGTAAAAAAAATGTAGTGATAAGAAATTATCAATTAATGAAAAAAAAGGAAGCCAAATCTGATGGAATCTTAAATTCTGAATTTGCCTGGCTTGTGTTTGAAATTGTGAATCTGTTGGCGATGTTGGGGTTGATTGTTGCAGGAATCGTCTTGTACAAGAATTCTGACCAAAAGTTGGAGGAAGCGAGACTAGAACGGAAAAAAGCCCATCTCAATAAGTATTATGAGTATTTGAATCCACTGCCACCAGCATACCTAAAGGTTTCAAAATTTGTTGGTACTAAAGAGTTCGGCAATTCAGTTTACACAAAGATTCCAACCGATCTGGAATATATTGAGGTCAATTACAACAGATTCGTGGAGTCGATCAAGTTCGTTGGAAGATCAGGATCAACGTTCACTTTTGGATACTGGAAACCCGTTTCTAACACTGCTCGAATGAAGCTTCATCCTGGTGAGAAAGTCAAGAAAATCAGTTTCCGGTTTGGTACTTTTTTGAATTGGATCAAGTTCGAAACAAGTTCTGGTCGTTGTAGCGGAATCATGGGAAGCCAAAAGTCGTTTGGCGGTAAACTCATAAAGCACACAATTGACCATGATCGTGAACTTGTAGCAGTCAAGGGAATGTACTGTGAACATATCACCAGTATTCAGTTTGTTTCTTCGTTTTGATGTGAACTATCTGGGATAGACACAAATCGGTGTAAGGGTTTTGGGAGCAACCCTGTTAATTTTTACTTCAAATTTGGAATCGAGATTTTTAACTTTTGACACTATTTGATTTTGTTTTTCAACTACCACTATTGGTAAGGAGTACTGCTTCGACTGGCTCGAACACGTCCAACATTCAGTTTATCCTTGACAGTTCCTTCTAAATTGCGAATGTAGTCTTCCAAAAACTTGTTTTGCCTGTTTAAAGAAGCCGTTTTTTGTTGGTAAATGCTCGTTTCATCGTCCAGTGTCAACTCTCTCAATTTCTTGAAAGTGCCTTGCGATTCAACTTGAAGTCGGTCATGTTCTTTCTTCAAATCAACAAGTAGCGACGATAACTCGGCGGCTTTCGACGACCCAGTTTGGTAATCGAGTCTCAAGGCTTCGTTTGTCGAAGTCGACTCCTCCAGCTGGTTCTCCAAAAGTCTCACTTTGGCCTCTAATTTCTCAATCTCAGCATCCTGATTCTCAAGTTCTCCATCGGTAGTCGTTGTTGACAACCGCGACTCATAACGACTAAGACGCTGTTCAAAAAGAACTTGGGTTTCTGAAAATCGTTTCACGTCTTCACTACATTTGTCAGACTGTTTCACCAGATTCGTAGACATCGTCTTGGCTCCTTGTAATTTTGTGAATTTGTCGCCAATGTCAGCAATCACGGTCTCAAGATACACTTGACGTTGAGAGTCGTCTAAATGGACGTTTTCAAGCAACTGTTTGTTCTTACTGACGGTGGACTGAACTGTACTGAAACGATTGTATATTGCGTTCGCCAGTCTCAACTCGTAATCGCGATAAGTTTGGTCCACAAACAACGATTTGTTTTCATTCGGCTTGAATTTCTTGTTGCTGAGTTGCTCAGATTGTAACTCGGAATTGAAATAATCATAGTTTTGCAAGGTGTATACATCTTCGAATCCCAAACCTTCGAGACTTTGCAACGTCTGCTCCTTCAAATTCAACGGAACATCAAGTTTCGGCAGAGCCAGATCAAATGGATACACTGAATCCGTTTTCGTAAGCCAATCAACCAACTGGTCTACAGGAATGTTCTCCTCGTTTTTGATCAGCCCACGTTTTGTCACAGCCAGATATGCCAGAAGCTTGTTGCGCTCGAATCCAGACAATTTCGGCTGTTGCCGACTGATCTCCAACTCCAAGTACTCAACAGCGTTCACGCAGACCGGTTTCAAGATCGGAATTGACAACTCAGGATTATTTTCCAGTTTTGAATCTAGCGAGATAATCAAATCGCTCTTGAGCTCTTCAAATCTCACCAAACTTTTCAGTTGATTTGACAAAATCAAATAAACACTAACCATTTGTGCAGAATTTTGTTCTTTGGCTTTTTGGAATAATGGATGATTTTTGGAAATCTTTGAGGTATAATCTTCACCATTTTTGCTACCATTGTGACTTGAACCGTTACCGGACTTGCCGTTTCCTGTCTCGGTGGATTTGCTGCTTGTTGTGCTGTTATTCTCGGTTTTACTTTTCGTTTGTTTGCGTGGTTTCTTCTTGTCGTGAGTTTTGACAGGTTTATTTTCAACTTCTGTCTCTGTTGGCTGTTGTTTGTTGAAGTCAAATGATCCATGATTGTCATAGTAAATCGACGCTCCACTGAATCGATAGTATTGGAGGTCTTTCTTTCCGATTAGAACACACTCTATAAGATCAAGTTCACGGGAATTGGCCGAGTTGATGATCACAGTAGTTGACTGTTTTTGATCCATAAGCTTGTTAAGAATCTCATCTATCTTGATGTACTTGTAGGAAGACTGTTTGACGCGCTCTTTGGAGTCCATTAACAACAAATTTTTCGACACAAAGTGGTTCACCAGTAGACTGGAATGGTTGCAAATCTGTTTCAAACTCGACACAAACAGCTCCAGTAAAGACTCGTCATCGAGATATTCTGGGCTCTTTTTCGAAGACACTCGTGGGTGTTTGTCATCTAGGTCCAGAAGTTTCAACAGATGCGGACGGTGTAATTGAACAACGAGCTCCGTAAGTTCTTTTTGGATCACTGTCTGCGATATGGGGAGATAGTATACGTTGTCACGAGGTTTTTCAATTGTGGTGGGCTGGCTGTTACCAGCAGAATTCCCTCTGAGGAGATTTTTTAGGTCCATTTCTGGCCTGTGTGTAGTTTATTCCACAAAAACGACGACCGGGAAGGACGTGGCCGAGAAGGAGTGACGGAAGTGGTTAATCGGAGGAAGATGAATGGTTGAGTGAGCTTTCAATGTAGGTTTTTTTTTTTTTTTCAGAGTTGAAGATCGACGCAGGGACAATTAATGCGTCGATCGACGAGCATATGACGAGCTAAGCGAGTCCTTCGGCGAGTCAAGTAGCAGGTGAATGGCGAGTGGCATCAATCAATCCAGTACTAACCAGTTCAAATGTCCCTTCCACTGAAGCGGTTTATTTACCTCCCAAAGGGAATCAAAAATTATATATTTACAGGTGATCCTCGCAAATGAATGACTAATAAAGGCAAACGAACGTCTGTTCATCTCCTCTTTTTACAAACCCTCTGCGAATGGATGTCACTTAAGTTGCGGAATGCCTAAAACAAATCCATTTTGCTCCCTTTTCTCGCTTCGCCAGTCGTCATTTTAACTAAAACCCTCTAAATACCTCCTTATAGAATGGAACACCTCCGCAGTTCATCTCATGCAACTTTTCAGCCTTTGGCATCCAGTCGTGGATGTTCTGCTGTCTCCTCTCAGACTTCGGATGCGTGCTCAACAATTCCGGAACAGAACCTCCACTTCTCTGCTCGAATTTCACCATTCTATCCCAAAATCTGGGAGCTTCTTGCGGATTGAAACAAGCCAAAGACATCACCATAAGTCCAATGTAATCGGCCTCAGTCTCCATTTCTCTCGACCCAGGCCTTTCAAACATCAACGCCGTGAGAATCTGACTCAAACGAATGTCTCCAAAAACAGAAGCCAAGGCATAATTTAATACCATATAAACAGGCGATTTGGATAATTTCTCCTGCGTATGGTGTGCAAGTAAATGGCCCAATTCATGCGACAAAACCGTAGCAAGGCCGTCATCGTTCGCTGTTAATGGCAGAATTGAGCGGAAAACGAAAACTTTTCCATCTCCAATGACAAAAGCATTCGGAGTTGGTTGTCCACGGGTGAGATTAACGTCGTCAATCACATGGATTTTCCAATCAACAGGTGGAACAGTATGGGTTTTCAAGTTCTCAAACAGGTTCAAATGCTCGCCTGTTTCTGGATCAACATAATTTTGAGCCGCATGAATTAACCTCATCATGATTTTGCGAACACGAACCGTTGTGGGATGTTCAGCCGGTAAAATGGCTCCATGAAACTCTGATAACAAAGAACGGTAACCTCTGTTGGCACTGTAATTCTCCATCCAAGCGGGAGCCAACATCAGTCTAAACCTATGCGTCACGGGAGCCTGGTCTATATTGGTCAGAACAAGAACACCGACAACAACACCGCCAATCTTGAATGTCCTGGTCATGTTGACACTCAGTTGGTATAGAGATCCGGTGCGGGATGTTTTGTTGCCAAAATGGTGGTATGTGGCATACGAGCGGCCGACTCGGGACCCACCGACACGGGCCCAACCAGAACGTTCCCATTGGCTTTTAAGATAGCGGAACATCTTATGGGGGCGGTATTTTTATAGATTCAACTCAAACATCTAGAGTGGTTAAAACTGATTTTTGTTTAGTAAATGTCAAACAAGAGAAAAAAAAATCAAATAGAATTTCCCAGCCGCGCGTCGATCGACGCGTCTGATATGAA
This sequence comes from Ogataea pini, assembly GCA_003707665.2. Classification (NCBI taxonomy): domain Eukaryota; kingdom Fungi; phylum Ascomycota; class Pichiomycetes; order Pichiales; family Pichiaceae; genus Ogataea; species Ogataea pini. The sequence continues at coordinate 207,039 of PPKL02000002.1, read as the reverse complement.
AAATAAACAAACAATCGTTGATCTGAAATAAAATTCTACTCGTTCCACCCAATCATTAATCCATTCACTTTCTCACCAACCACCGCTACGTTCAAGCTCTCATTCAGGCAGTCATCTCACGTTGCATCGATATGGGCACGGAAAAGCCCGGTGGGCAGCAAAATCACCCACAAGTGTCTCCAACACACCCTCTGGTTCTACTCTATGGCCTTGGGACAGCAGCAACACTGCTCACAGCATATTCATTTTACCAAAGAAACCTCCGAAGAATCTCCACCGCAATTGAAATTCCACACAGATACTTTCGAAAACGGTATTTAGTAGGCAAAGTCACGTCGGTCGGCGACGGCGACAATTTTCATTTGTTTCATCTTCCCGGAGGTATATGGGCTGGTTGGGGGTGGTTACGCAAACATCCACCGATAAATCAGTTTCGGGCATTGAAGAACAAAACAATCCATGTTCGTTTGTGCGGTGTTGATGCTCCTGAACGGTCTCATTTCGGCAAGCCTGCTCAACCATACAGTGAAGAAGCATTACAATGGCTCAGACACTACATATTGGGACGTAAATTATACGTGAAACCTTTACACGCAGATCAATACAATCGTGTTGTTTCCAAAGTGAGAGTCTGGAAATGGAACGGACTCCGAGACGTGAGCGAAGAAATGATTCGTCATGGAATTGGAACAGTTTATGAGGCCAAACAAGGTGCTGAATTTGACGGTAAAAAACATATCTATAAAGCACTTGAACAGAAAGCAAAGAAACACAAGCAGGGGTTGTGGGGGACTAAAAAGGGCTTTATGAGTCCTCGTGAATACAAAAATTTGTACAAATAATTCATACCTTTTATATATGATATATATATCTATATATATGCATCATTAACATTTCAAATTGACACCTCTCCTTCTCTCTGACTCGCGCAACTCGAACATCACTTGCGACGCTAACCAAAGACAAACACTTGAAGTTACAAAGAAACCGAACCCGTCCAAAGTGGTGAACATTTCACTCAACAACATGGTGAGTCCATCTTTACCTAGGCAGAAACCAAACAAGTTTGCAAGCATCATCATCCAGATATTGATCACTGCTCCAGCACCACATAGATGTCTGAACCACCACCGATCCTGATACGGTTCAATCAGTTTAGTTGCGATCATCTCTGGCATCAAAAACAAAACAATCATCCAACCCCAAATGAGCAATTTCAGCTGAATGTCGTGCCAAATTGCAACAAAAGAGAAAACAGCTAGAGACCCTAAAATCCGGCTCCGCGATCCACCAAGAGGAACATAAATGTACCGAATAACCCATTTGTTGTAAGATCTGTGCCAAGCTCTCCAGAATTGCATCGTTGAATAATTGTTGTCCATACACCGGATCATGTTTTCTGGAGGATCAATTCCGTCACAAAGAGCCCAGAACCTGAACAATCGCCATGGAATCAACAACTTGAGCCAAATGATGTTCAGATTGAATAATCCAATCATCGAGATCTGGAACGGAGTATCGCCTTGCCAAGCCTTTGCCTTGGAAACAGCAACAACGTAAATATAATGCAGCAAAAATTCCATCACCAGGATGCAGAATAACAACCGCAATCCGTAAACGGCAGTTCGTTTCCAATGAATCGACGGAAGAGGGTTGAGTGATTGGTATATGTAGTCGTTGAACGTGATGATCGGACCAGCAATAAAGAGAGGAGTGTAGAATACATAAGCTAAATAATTGCCGATGTTGTAATCTGAAAGATCGAGTGGTGCATTTTGTCTGGCACGTTCTTCCAAAAGTAGAGCTTTTGATTTACCCTTTTCTGTTTTCTTGGTATCTTTGGCCGCCTCCTTTTTAGTCTGATCATTGTTCAAGTCATCTCTGCGCATCACATAATCAAGATTGAAACTCAGCAGTCTGAGAAGAGTGAAGTTGAAAAAAACGTCCCATCTTTCAATGATTCCCGCAAATCCATCCATAAAAGCCAAACTTGACATCACTTGACCAAATCTCAACGATCTGTATCGATCATTGAGAAAAAGCGTGCCAATACCGTAAGTCCACAGCAGAATAATACTGAGAACACGACTCTTGTGAGACACGCGTCCAAATAGGTATAAAACTGACGCGTGCATCAAGATTCGCAAGCAATTGAATCCATGTGCACCAAAGAGGAAAACGAGACCAAAAACAAGATCAAATTTGAGTCTTGGAGTGTTGAAAAACAAGAAAATCTCACGGATCAATAGATGTAATGAAATAAGACCAACTAACATTGGAAAATTATCTCTGAAGAATCGATATTGACTGTCAGAATTATCGACTTTACGGCCGAAAATCCAACCTTCACTCAAGATTCGTTCATATCTGTAGTAATTTGGATTTGTTTCATTGCTGGCATCCATTGCTGTTTTGAACATGAGCGGAACGACCACTGCGAACGCGAGAAAGTATAATTTGAATTCCAAAGATGACCATTTTGATTGGTGTGCCTTTTTGATGATTTCTTGTCGTTGTTTTGGGTTTTCAGGCGCCTGTAAACGCGTATCAAGCGTCTCAGGAGAAAAGAAGGACAAAACTGATGAGATCCCCATTTCTGCTTGCCAAATGACCGATTTTTTGAAAGATGTGAAACAAAAATAGATCTCGTTTGTTTTTTTTTCCAAAGACATCAGACATTTGTGTCTTAACTTTTCTATCTGCCATGATGTGTTTGTGTCATTAATTGTAGTATATAATTGAGGAAATTGAGGGGAAATGAGCCCATATTTATTATCATCACCAACACAAACCAGCCGCTTCCTACAATGACATCACCGGGGGAAATGGAAAGACGGCCCAATCCGCCGGGCTGGGTTCAGCCAAAAGCACCTTACAACCCGTACGACCCGGCGGATCGTCGTCCTGCTAAGGGATATCCAAGTGAGTTTGAATCTCCAGGAACCTTGAAGCAAAACAGTGGCCGTGTGGCACAAGACGCCACTGATTATGCTAAAATCCGTGTGGATATGAAGAAATTACAATATTTCCCCAGACCTCCTTCGGAATTGTACCCGGGAAGACACAAAGTTTTGCGGAGAGTGAAACATTTGAGTAGATTTGATAGAGGTGCCACGTTCATTGGTAAAGCATCGATGTGGGGAATATCAATATTTGGAATATTTTTCTACAAATGGAACGATCATGACAATATTTTCTCACCGTTTCGTCGTTTACAACTGCGGTTCAAGGAAGTTATTCTCGGCGGTCTTTCTCCAGAAGACTATCATGACGTTTACCACTATGACCGTGATAAGCCTATCCCACAGAAACCACTTCCTTCGATCATGTACGAGCAAAATGAGACCGACAACTTGATTGGAAATGACAATACAAACAACGAATTCATCAAAGACAGATTTGGAATCAAACATGTTGTCCATGCAGAACATTTGCAACAAAAAGACGAAGAAAACCTCATGAAAGCTTTAGATCTTGCTCAACGTGAGATTCAGCTCAAACAACTCAAAGAACAACTGGGAAAACAGAACGATAGGCCTTTTTGGAAGTTTTGGTAACGGTTCAGACAAGTTATTTATTGCAATATATATACAGATGTAGAAAAGACAATTATTTATTTCTTGATTCCTCTTTTCTCCAAGAAATCTTTAGCCTCGTTGATTTTGGTAGCCAGGAATGGAGAACCTCCTTTATCAGGGTGATTCAACAACATGATTCTACGATGGTTTTCCTTCAACTTAGCTTTGGACAAAGAAGCTTCCTTGAGCTCCAAAATCCTCAAAGCTTCTTTAGCGTTCATCTTTGGGTCAAATCCACCTTTGAAAAATTTAGTTCCTGAAGAGGGACTGAATTTTTTGTATGCTCCTGCCAAAACGTATGCAGTAGCAAATGCTCCCACTGAGGTTATCACTGGATGTTGGGACATGTAATCTGATGCTTCGTTGAAATAGTGTTCCATGCTTCCTGGTGCGGCCGGAGCTGGCTGCTGGTAGTATTGTTGTTGAGGGGTCACAAACACCTGTTCGCTGGAAGCGATTGTGTTATCCTCGCCCGGAACGGGAAGGGACGGAATGCTGATGTTTTGTATTCCTGACATGATGTGGTGTGAGGAGATAAACGATGTAGGATAGTGTGAATGGTTTTCAGTGACTGTTTGATTTTTCAAGAATTTAACTGAAGTTGATGATGGAAGAAAAAAAAAATTTCCAAAAATTGAGTCACATGACAAAGGTCACGCAATGGAAAAATAAAAAAGATTAAATTTTTTTTTTTTTTTAGTGAAATTTTTTTTTTAATAGAAAATTTTCAAATCATTAAATCTATCTCTATATATTGAACTCTATCAAACACACAGGAGTACAGGAGAAACCTCCAAGTCCTTTACACCAAACACACAATGAGAATCTATTCATGCCATTTCTGCTCTTCTCCCGTGTATCCGGGACACGGGATCATGTTTGTGAGAAATGATGCCAAGGAGTTCAGATTCTGTCGTTCAAAGTGCCACAAGGCATTCAAACAGAAGCGTAACCCAAGAAAGTTGAGATGGACCAAAGCTTTCAGAAAAGCTGCTGGAAAGGAACTGGCTGTGGATTCTACCTTGACATTTGCAAGCAGGAGAAACGTTCCTGTGAGATACAACAGAGATCTTGTTGCTACGACGTTGAAGGCAATGGCCAGAGTCGAGGAAATCAGACAAAAGAGAGAGAGAGCTTTCTACAAGAACAGAATGAAGGGAAACAAGGAAAGACAACTGGCTTTGGACAAGAAGTTGGTGGAGACAAACCCAGAACTGCTCAAGATGAGAGAGGTGGAGTACAGAATCAAGGCAGAGAAAGAAGCTGCAAAGCTTGCCAAGAAGGAAGCTGCGGAGCAGCAACAAGAGGACGAAGAGATGGATGCTTCCGAGGACGAGGAGATGGATGTTTCCGAAGAGGAGGAGAGCGAAGAGGAACAAGAAGCACAAAAGCACAAGATTTTGTTGAAGAACCGGTCTTCCAGAAAGTCGAGAGTCAAGTTTTGAGTCATCTCCTGCACAGTTTTATCCGCCTTACCGCTTTTGAGTGGATTCCATTTGTTGGATTTTCATTCTGCCGTTGCATCTGTGCACCATTTTCGCTGAACCTTACATTGTGTATTCAAACATGTCATTTCTAGACTTTTGGGTTATTTTTATAATTTAGTTTAATGTATTTTCTTTCAGAAACGACAGGATGGTGAGCGGACGACGTTATGTGTAGCTGGTAGTTCAGGCTGCAAAATTCATTCAAGCAGTGGCTACAGAATCGTGACGGCTTGAGTCAGCGATTGCAATGGAATTTCACCCCGAATTTTTCTAATCACTATCAGCTTTGATAGCAAAACCTTACACCATAGGGCTGCATCAGATTAGATCCTCACCACGAGCAAACGATTCGATCCGGTAAACGCCCCGCTGAACACTCTGGCTTCCCTAACGACTTCGCCAAAAGTTAGGCTCGGTAAAAGACAAATACTCATCAATGACCTTCCTCGCTCATGGGTGTGAACAGTCTTGAGAAACATAATCGTTAATACTCACAAAGGCTCGAAAAAAAAACAATCGATTTAGCCTCAAAATAAACCAATTTTATCACAATTATTTTTCATACAGACATCAATGGGTAAACTCTTGGTCGATTTATGGAAATTACAGTCCATCGAGGCTTCGGAAGCCGACGTCTCCCGTCTCCGGATTATTGCTCAAGTGGTGGATTATGATACTAACTCTGGCGACCTCACAATTCAAAGCATAGTCAACCCCTCTCCTGAACAAGGAATTGCTTCTGTGATAATAAACATAAATCACATCTTACCATCGTTGAAACTAAACAACACCAGCTTGCTCGAAGGGTCAATTGTGAATGTTGAAGTTTTGTTTTCCGGTTTAGATCAGGATTTAGTGGCTTTGGATTTGTATGAAGTGGCAGATGGCGCTTCTGCAGTACAACGTTTGGATACACTACTTGCTATGGAATCATTCTCCAATGATATGAGTGATTGATTTTAGTATACATTGAGGAGCGGAGCTAGCGATGCTCGCCTTTTAATTATCATTTATTTCCCACATGGTTGTGAATTACCCATCACTCACGACTCGCTCATCGGTTCACTAATCGTTTTCGTTCGCGAAAGATCCCGTGAAAAATTGATCCCAAATACTCTCCGTTGGCACGCTATAAATCATCTTGAAGATTTTTTGTCCTTCTTTTGAAAGTTTCTTATCAACAGTCTTTTCTTTGATCAACGAACTGTTTGGAGGCGGCTTCTGCTGGTTTGGTGTATACGTTGGCGATATTAATGTGTTGGAAGTCACATGGTGTGATGCAGCAGAAGACATGTTGTTGGCTGTTTGAGTTGGAGGAGTTGTTGAACTCTCACCCAATTGTAATTGATCATAATCAGGCTTGAATAGTGAGGTTCCTATCACATTTTGTCGCTGTTGTGGATAAGCTTGTGCATCTGGCATCTGTACCATTTGGATAGGAGAATTGCCATCATTTGAGGATTTGATGGAAGAAACGGGACTCCCTGCCCTGTTCAACTCTTCGAAAAATCTATTCAAATCTGATTCGTTCGTTGACCATTCGAAAGGAAACTCGCTATTTTCCATCTTGATTCGTGGAGGTTTGGCTGAGTGTAAGATTGATTGTTCTGGTTTCGCGAAATCGTGAGAACTACGTTTAATTTCATTTCTTTCATCATCCTGTTGATATTTTTGCAGCTTTGCTTGAGTCTCTAAAGAATTGGGCAAATTGGAAACAAGGTTTCTCAAATTTTCGTTCAAATGTCTTCCTGGTTGCCATTTTTCTATTGAATTAGTGGTTGGCAGCACTTTGCTGAAATCTATTGATTTCACAATATTCCCAGTGTACTTCATTTTTATGACAGCAGCAGTGAGAATCTCGAAAATATCTTTACAATGGTTGGCAGCATCACACATATCTCCCAGTCCTGCCAAAACAATATTACAATATAATGCAGCAGTCTGTATGTCTGATAGTGATGTTTGTTTTCTGACTTCTTCAGAGTTGAAAATAGCATACAGAAAAGACGAACCGGCCATGAAAAGATTATGTGTTGCTGCCCATGTGTAATTGATGAGTTTCTGATTGAATAGCTCGTAATATGAAAGAATAATATCCTTTGATGCGGATGCCAGATTAATGTAGTTTTCCAATGAAAGACTCAGATTTCCCGGTGAAAGACCATTGAGAATGATTTTTGCGTGGTTGTAATTCAAATCGAAAAATGCATGATTGAAATCACAATTGGTGATTTCTTCTGATTTCGGACAATTCACTTTCCAAAGCTCTAAACGATTGCTGATATCTCGATACCAAACATTCAAAGTGTTGTAATGTCGCGGTAATTCTTTGCCATCGTAAAGTGTACTCTGGATTTCAGCTTGTAATTTTCTGATAGCGAAAATCGCCAACGAAACCTCTTTATAACTCGGTTTTCTCTCGTAAGAAGCGTGTGTGGTTTCATTTGTTATCGCAGAATCATCCAGTTTACTTGGAAATGGAACACGACAGTTTTCCTCTGGAATTCCAAAAGGTCTACCAAGATAAACGCAAACTTGTCTATCGAGCGAATAACAGCACCAAAACAGACGTCTTCTCAAATCCAAAGTGTAGAAATCGTAACCAGAATCAGAAGCTTCAAAATGAAGACCTAAATCAACACAAATCCGCAGCGCAGATCCCAGAATGTACCATACACCAGGTATAGCGGGTCTCATAAGTGAATACAAGGCCAGAGACAAGATTCCTTGTAGAGATTCAAGTCTATCAGGGGATGAATAAACAGTGTCTATGAACATCAGGGCAGCGTTCTTGAAATTGTCGGATATTTCGCCGGGATACTGCAAAAGATTTATCGATGATGCGATTGCGAAAACCATGTTCATGAAATATAAGGGAATATGGAATTCTGCTGGGACCTCAATTGATGACGATACTTTGATTGGGTTTACATTGTTATTTTTTTCAATCTCAAAGTCAAGAATTTGAGTGTATTGATGATACCAAGTGTCTTTATCATCAATCTCAGATAATAGATTTCTGTTCATTTTGGTGTAAGTCGATGCAAATGTAGCGTTTTCAGGAACTGTTCCATAGATAGGTTGAAAATATTTCCTCAAGAACTCTTCACGATGGAACAGAGGAAGTTGGGAGTTTGACTGAGCGAAATATATGGATAGAAGATACAATGCCTGTTGTTTTGGAGGCAGTAAAGCTGTAGTTGAATTTTCTGCTGTCTTTTTCAGCACTGAAGGTTCCAGAATTGTAGATTGTCTGTGGTGTCCTCCAGGTGTTGAATGAGGATTACTTGATGAAACGTCTGTGTCTTTAAAATGGACCGCCGTAAACATCAATTTGGAAAAAGAGATGCCTGAGGAAGCACCGAGAAACGAAGAAGGGGCTTTTGATCCCGATTCTGCAGTGGAAGAATGTACTTTTTCCATAATTGTGGGTGAGAAGGTGTCATCTTGTTGAGGAGAAGATTGAAGAGGTGGAGTGGTTCCAGGGATCTGATTGACCTGATTGAGCAGGGGACGCATATTTGAAGGAAGTCGAAGATTCAGTTGTGAGTCAGATCTATCGGGGGAGTCAATGGTACAATATGAAGTGTAGGGGTTGTTTCCCATGGCTCGTAGCTTACTTTCCAGTAATTCAAGTCTCGATTCTAAATAGACAATGTATGATCTCGGGATTTCTCTTCCGGTGGCTGCATCAAGTGATACACAATCAACTTTTGCCTTTTCACATGCGGAACACTTTGGGAAGTCGTGTGAGCATTTGATTTTCTTCTGACGACAACGTTTACATGCCGAAATGGAACGTGAGATACTTGTAAATGAGGAAGAAGCTCTTTTGTTAGAGACGTCGTCATCAGGTCCGTTTAAACTAGACGGCGATGATTTTGGTCTTTTTCTTGATGGCTCGGTCATTGCGGCGTGGGCGAGCCGAATGGGGGGTGAGAGACGACGATTTATTGAAGAGGAAGAAGTGAGAGTAATATTAGGGAACAAAAGAATACACGCAAAAAAAAAAAAAAACGGGGTGCCGGGCGGCGCAAATAGGGGAAGCGAAGAGAAGGGAAATAAATAGGTCGATCGACTGGTCGAAAAATCAAGAGATTGAGCTAGCCCCAATGGCCTGCGGCACTGACACGGGAATCTCGGAAGCGAGTTTAGCGGTAAAGTTTCCATGTTTTTTTGGACTAGGGCGACGCCGCTCAACTGCGCCATTTAGGCAAAGAAATAAGGGCTGGCAGGGGTGGTAGTTGTTGCACGAGTAGCCACCATCACTCAAAGTGGGTCGCGTCTGTACTTTTGAAGTGAGGTGTTACAGCTCAAAAGTTGGGTCATATGAACAATTCAATCACTCCATCACTCCTCTACTCCTTTGCTCACTCCCTTATTTCTTGAACATTGCTCGCTTTGTCCGTTGCTCACTCGGCGCGGCGCGAATTATTTTGACCTGCTTTCGGTGTCGGCAATTCGTGGAGATATATAAAGGCAACAACTTTTCTAGCCTAATAACCCACGTAGTAGATCTTGAATAAGGACCCTCTTACCATCCAACCAACAGTCTTACAGGCGTTCATACTCACCTTGTGCCCATATTTATTCGAACTTGGCCCCTTCTCCTCAATCTGGGCGGTGAGATCATTGCGGCTTTTATATTATCTACCAAATGAGCACCGAGTCCCGTTATAAACTAGTGGTGTCTAAAAAGACACTGTTGAGTGCTCCACAATTGGTGCACGAGTGGTTTGCAGATTACTGCGCCACACGTTCCTCATTAGACATCTTAAAAGACCTTGTGTTGTTGTATGTGGTGTTCAGATGGTTCACAAAGAGTTTTGCCCTCGTTTATGGCTATGGTCCTGTTAAATGCGTTAAAATGCTTTACCGCGACTCAGCTCGTTATTTCTACAGAAAATTGTTGCAACTTCCACCCTTACGCCGAAAAGTGGACGGTGAGGTTCGAGAAGCTAGAAGACAACTAGAAAATTCATTAATTATCAAGGGTAACACCTCTTTCAGCTCAATCCCGGAATTCGGCCTTACAGAAAAAGAGGTTTTGGAAAAACTAGACGACCTCAACACCCTCAAGGCTTCAAATTGGCAGGATGGGAAACTTTCTGGAGCCGTCTACCACGGTGGTTCAGAGTTAATCAGACTCCAAAGTAAGTCGTTTGAAAAATATGCAGTCTCTAATCAACTCCATCCAGACGCGTTCCCCGGTGTTCGTCAAATGGAGAGTGAAACAGTGTCAATGGTGCTGAAATTGTTCAACGCACCATCGTCCGGTTGCGGTACCACGTCCAGTGGTGGAACAGAATCGCTTTTGTTGGCTTGTCTGGCTGCTAGAGAAAAGGCCAAGGCAGAAAAAGGTATCACAGAGCCTGAAATTATTGCTCCAGTGACGGTTCACGCTGCCATTTTCAAAGCTGCGACATATTTCAAGATTAAGTTGCACCTTGTCGATCTCAATGACGATTACATTGGTGATATCAAACAGTACAAAAGACTTATCAACCGCAACACCTGTCTTTTGATTGGCTCTGCTCCAAACTTCCCACACGGAATTATTGACGATATCGAGTCTCTTTCGAAATTGGCCATCAAACATAACATCCCATTGCACGTGGACTGTTGTCTTGGATCATTTATCATCTCGTATTTTGAGAAATCGTTTAACGAAAAGCTTCCACCATTTGATTTCAGACTTCCTGGTGTCACCTCCATCAGTTGTGATACCCACAAGTACGGTTTTGCTCCTAAAGGTTCCTCCATCATTATGTACCGTTCCAACGAGTACAGAAAGTATCAGTACTATATCACAACCGAGTGGACCGGAGGACTGTATGGATCTCCTACGCTTGCTGGTTCTAGACCAGGAGCCCTAACGGTGGGAGCTTGGGCCACCATGGTGTATATGGGAGATGATGGTTACATTCAATCGTGTCAAGACATTATACTAACTGCCAGAAGGCTTAAACTGACAATTGAGAAGGAAATTCCAAGCTTGGAGATCATTGGTAACCCGTTGTTGTCTGTGATTTCGTTCAAATCATCGAAGTTTAGCGTCCACAAGCTTGGAGACATGTTAAGCAAGAAGGGCTGGCACCTCAGCGCGTTGCAGAACCCTCCAGCTTTGCATCTTGCTGTTACGAGGTTGACTGTTCCAGCTATTGATAAGTTGATTTGTGATATCAAACTCGCTGCAGAGGAGCTTTTGAGTGAGAATGGTGAAATACAGTCTGATACCGCACAGTTGTATGGTGTTGCCAACAGTCTCAAGACGGGATCTGTTGCCGACCAACTTATTGGATGTTTCCTCGATACGATGTACCAAGTTGACAGAGACCGACTATAGTGAGCAGATATACCCCACACAACGAGTTTCTTTACACCTCTGTGAAAGTCAAGCAAATAATGGAAATTGCGAGCGAGGCCAGGCAAATTACGATAAGCAAAGCGAGTCGCTACTCACTTTGTTTGCGTCGGTGAATCATGGATGAGTCATGAAATGACGTAATTTGACCACAAATGACTCTGACCAACAACTGTGACTATTTATTTTGCCATTCTCTTCAACTGGCTCGCTCCGCTCGAAATTCGTCACATAGTTCTATTTACATTTATGTACAATTAGCGATACATACGTCATTACTCAAACATTATGCTTTCTTAGGTTTTTGTTGGCCTTGTTGATCACTTTAGACAGCTCTTTACTGACTGTTGTATAACCAAGTCGCTCTGCCAGCATCATGAGACTTTTCAAGTGATAAAATGTCCATGCAAACCTCTTTTGAGAGCTCAACACTAGTTGATAGCCTTCAATAACGTTTCCGGTCTCTACCAGACACGATAACATTGCGCGTGCAAACTTGAAATCCAATTCGTCTTGCTTGGCTGGCTTGAGTTTTTGAAAAGCTTCAGACTTACGGTACTGTCCTCTCTCTATCCAAACTTTTTGGGCAAAGGACACATCTTTGGCGATTCTGGCTGCTGTCAGACCGGCCAAATAGATTCCATCATCCCTAGGGAATTTGATTAGTGTTTGCTGGGCAATTTTGGCAGCAGGGGTAACCGATTCCTGTGTTTCCGTGACAAAATCCTCCGGTTCTTTTGGTTCCTCAATGGTTATGTGAGTTTCTCCGTCGCTCTTGAAGAATGTATGCTTACTCCATAACTCCTCGAATTTGGCCATCGATGGTCCACGTTTGGCATAAACAAAGAGATATGCCTCCACTACCTCCTTAGAAACACACTCGGGAAACTTCAACAGATGGTAGTTCAAAAGAGCTTCCATTTCTTGCAAGATCATCTTATCCTCTTTTAAAGTGAGCAATGGTAGGAACGGAGGAGCTTCACTGTGAAACCCAAAGTCACATAATTCCATAGTTCTGTGTCTGATTGGTCTGATTCTTTCACTGACTATAGTGACAGGAGTTCTTTTTGGGTCGAAATTATAGTAGGAATTGAACAAAAATTTCAAAGCAGCTGGTCCTGCTGGTGTGAGTTCTCTTCTTGCTTTCGTTTTGGTGGAGAAAATGCTAATGTAAAGGGCTCTCACCAAGTTCAAATCAGAGTCTTTAGAGGCCAACGACATCATTATTTCCATCACTTTGAACTCCAACACATGACCTTGTGCATAGTACTCTTGGATAAACGACCATCCAGACTCGTATAATGTAGGTCTTGTGGAACAACCTTTTGCCAGAGCAAGAAGTGCCTGATCTTCTGGTTGGATTTCTTTAGTTTTCATTTCTTCGTACAGACTCAAAGCATGTTCGATATTGTTGTTGAGCACATCCATTAAAATCACCGAAGAATAAGTCGTGGTTGAAGGTGAAGTCTCGATAGAAAGAAACTTCATTGTGTTGAAAGTCTCTAGGACTTGATCGTATTGATTCAATCTCACATAAAGTTGAAGAATCGTAGTGTATGTCACCATTGTTGGTTTTTCGCCAATCTGATAGATCTTACTCACATAATCCCTTACCGCCTTGACATTCTTATGCTTGCTGTATAAATTGATCATAATGCTGTAAGTGTTGAGGTTTGGCTGAATTTCTTTTTCCTCCATCTCTTTAATCATCATCTCTAAAATAGGTAAACTTTCACGCACATTTACCAAATTGTAAGCAGCCATGATATCGTTGTAAAGGTGAACGTTGTGTAATTTGCGAGCCTCAACTGCCATCTTGTGGATTTTCGAAATCACAAATGGTCTTTGGTTCTTGGGTATTTGCTTAATCAAAACATGAATATCGTAAGAAGAGCAGTTTCTCAAGCCACTGGTGGTGTGCAAGCGATCAACTACTGGAACCCAATTCTCGGATTCTTTGGAAGTGATGTGTTTGGTTGTTTCGTCGTCTAATTTTTCCAAAATTGTGCTTGGAAGCTCCTTGTATGGCTTCACTTTAGGGAAAAGCTGCATTGGATCAAGCTCAGAATAATTGTCAGAATCAGACACCCGAGATTCACTGGAAGAAAGAAGAGGAGATGTTTTTGAGTCATTATCTGCAAGCATCAAAGCTTCAAAAATCTCTGCTGCATCTTTATCTGTTTCATCGAATGACTCCAATCCATCGTCAGCTTGAAGTTCCTTCTTGATCTGCTCTTGTGCTTTCGCATCCTGTTTTTCCTTCACTATATTCTCCAAACGGGAAGTGAATTGCTCGAGGTACTTGAGCTGATTGCTCAACGAGCTCTCCATCTTGCTGTTATTGATTTCAAATGCTCTGGGTTTGGCTTCATTTTGTAATTTTCTAGATTTGGTCTTTTTGGTTTTCGATCTCGAAACAAAAACCACACTCCTTCTCTGCGGTATACCGATCCGTGCAATCCCAGTTTTTTCAACTAGAAATGCACATCTAGTGTATCCCCCACATATCTGTCGTATCATCGCTATAACGAACAGATCGACGTTCGTAACACTCTAATCGTACCAAGTATAACTGAATAAGGTACTGAAAATTACAGTGAAAAATTTTTTGAATATTTTTTTTTTTCATATTCCGGGCTGTGTTGGGCATAAAAAACATACATACATGTTAAGTCATTACGCTCGTCGTTTGCAACGTTTTCAACGAGACTTTATGGCATTTGCGGCCTCAATTCACCAATGACTTGCTTCGCTCGTCATGGACTTCACTATAGCTTTTTGTAATACAAATAAACTCTGCTCCAAAATAACTCTTCATCATCAATCTTAATCATATTTTCACTGGTATTGTGAAGAACCAACTGAAGACTGTTCCATCCGAAATGATTGTGAAGTAACACAGTCAGCATACAGGAGAATAGAAGTTTGTAGTCTCCATAAACCGCAAGTAACGAGATAAGCTTGAAAATAATACTATGGCTGAAATGATTCAAAACAACCATGAAATTCTGATAAGTTATCAGATTCAAATCGTCTTTGAAGTTTTTCAAAGACGATCTCATGAACGAGTTAGTTTGAACATTAGCATTGAATTTCTCCACAAACGATTCTGTAACAACCGTCTCGTTCAAATAGTAAAGAGTGTTGAGTAAAATGTTAGAGTTGAAATTGTTCGTTAGTAACGACAAACAAATGTTGTAATTGTTGAACAACCAGTTTGATTGGCAGGATGTTACCCTGAGCACATTAGTCAACGAAGTGATCAGTTTAGGATTCTTGTACAAATCCTGATGAGAGTTGATGAAAGAATTGAGATCAATGTCATGATTTCCACTTTTCAACTTTGGAGTTTTCAACGGCGTCTTTGAATTGAATTGGAAAGCCTTCAAGAAAACAGCATATCTTGAACTTGGCTCAACCAATGATCTCCACATTAGTTTTTTTATTTCAGCCAGATTGGAGGAAGTGATCTTTTCTTTTGTGGAAAGATAAACCAATCTAGCGTCTCCAATCATTCGATCTCTGTCGCGCTGTTCTTTTCTCGCACTCTCCTTCTTTTGACGTCTTCCTTGCAATTCGACCATCCTCTTGAACTCCTTCTCATGTTTCAAACTCTCATGCTTGTTTTTAGGGGGTAACCATGTAGGTCTTGTGATTGTCAACTCTTTGATTTTTTCCTGCGATACAAGTTTCAAGTCTTCCAGTCTCTGGTCTGTAATGTTTTGATGAGATGGTATTTTATGCAAAAGTTTTGATCTGCGTTCAAACTCCTCATCGAGGTGGTTTTGGATCGTAAACTCATAGAAATTTGTCAGTTGACGAGCCACAGGTGACAAGTTGCTGTAAGAATGGTGTTTCGACAGTGTTGGACTTGGCAAATAACCAGGCTGTGATGACGAGGCAATTTGAGAAACGGCGTCTTTTGGTGTGTTTTGGAATTTCAAAGATAGAGCACCGGGTAGCGGGCTTGGAGGCAACACTGTAAAATCATCATTCCAAGCTTTTTTCAATATTCTGGAAGAGTGGCTGTTGCTGGAATGGTCAAATATAGATGCTGTAGAATTCATCGCCATCGGAACGTTGAACATGGCTGAATCGTCTGGGATGTCATCATCTTCTTCCATTTCGTCGTAAAGCTTGTATTTTTCGTCTTTTTTCAACACTTTTGATCCATTTTTGTGTGAAAACAACTTGCGAGGTTCCTGGCTCAATGTGGATGTACTTGAGTTGATTGTGGACTGGCTTGCAGTTCTGTGTTTGACTAAAGTAGGCATCGACTGGAAATTGTGATTTGCGATTCTCCGGTTGTTTTTAGGCTGCGTAGCCGGCACTTGAACATGAGAAGGTGTAGGGGTTAACTCCGGAGCCATCGTGGAGATACTCACAGGGGTGGATGAGACATCCGATTTTATAGAAGACTGGATCCTTGATATATCAGACGAAGAGATGCTAGTGATGGATGAGAGTCTTGACGTGGAACCTGTAGTCGCCTCTGAACCGTCAGAGCTTTCTGTGGAGAGCGGCCGTCCCGTTTGAGATGGAGTATGCTTGATGTGGGACAAATCCGGTGATTCTGGAGAGTCTGTGTTTGACAATTTCATTGGGATTGAGACCGAAACGGATCCAGAAGTGATTGTTGACACGGAAGAAGAAATCGACGAGGATCTGTGATGAATATTCGACAACACAGTATCACTTGGTCGTCTTGATAATTTGATTCCCAGACCGCTGGTGGAAGAAGTGGACACAACACCAGTGGTTGTTGAGCTTTTGATGATCCCTTGAGACGGACTTGAGTGATAAAACGATGGAGATGTTGTATTTCTGTAGGATCTCGCGCTTGGAGAAACTGTGGGATTGCTCGAAGGCGTCATCGGAACGTCTAAAAGGTCTTCTTCTTGAAGACTTGGCAGAGACTTGTCGTGCAAAGTGGTTGGCTTGATTGCCATGTTGTGAATGTAAACTGGAGATTTGAAAACGAACGGATGTAATAAGACTTTGGGTTTTGATGAGCGAACCAGTATATTTGAGAGATTGTGTTTAAATTCTTGTCTCTAATGCCATTGATACGGCTTGTTTGTATGGTACTGTAGGGTTTGTTGTTGCGACACGTAGACCGTGATAGAGATCGCGTCGAAATGGAGGAAAGAAATGATCAAATGAACCGTAAATATCTGGAAAGCGTTTTCGAGGCTTGAAGAACTTTGAAACGGTTATCTACTGGCTGCAAAACCAGATCTCGTTAAATTTCTTGTTTTCGAAGAGCACCATAATATATATGTAACAAGTGAAAAAAAAAAAAAAAAAAACAAAACCTTTTTGTCTCAAACTTCCCTAAATGCAGAGATCCGGTGTGATCCATAAAGGGTGCGGTGCAGTACTTAAAAAAAGTCTTGGCTTGGATCGTGCGGCCGCGAGCGGCCGCGCGCAGTGAGTCTCGGCCGTGGTTGCTACCACAAACTCTTGGTTGCTCAGCCGTTCACCGCGCGAACTAGCGCCCGCGCGACTGCGTATCCCTCGGACACACCTGAAATTCGATTAGTCCCCAGCCGGCACGGAAAAAAAATTGCTTCTATTATAAGCTATTGTGTACTTTCAATATGACTATTGAAGAGGTACGGACGTGCACGGGCGTGCACGGGCTTCTGCGGGCTTCTAGATCGTGGACGTGCATGAAATAAAGATGGTTCCTGGTGTTCCCCTGGTGGCTTTGAAGAGGAAACCGCTTGCGCCAAGGCCCACCGAAGGTTGGCTCCTTGGCAAACTTGCCCTTTTCCCCTGACGACCTGCTTAGCTTCTCAGCTGCTTGGTAAGCCCCCCGCTTAACTATGCTTTCATCCATATATTATCCAGCCATACTGTATATACAATGATTTCAAATGGTAGGGTGTGCGGCTTGGCAAATTGCCATTTTTTCCTGGTCACCCCGTTAAACGCAGTATATATCATGGTGATCATTACTGATTACCATAAACGAATCAGGAAAACACTTGATCGCTTATCTTTCGCTCATCTTCCGTTGTCTATATGCCCAGGACCACACTCTTCACCACTGTATACTCCTCCAATCCATACTTTGACCCCTCTCTGCCAAATCCTGACTCTCCAACACCTCCAAACGGTAACGCAGCTTCAGAAATCAATCCCCTGTTTACCCCAACCATCCCCACATTTAGTTGCTCAGCCACTCTCCATGCACGCGAAACGTCCTGCGTGTAAAAATAGCCTGCCAATCCAACAGTGGCGTTGTTTGCTGCCTCCAACACTTCCTGGGTGCTGGAAAACCGAACTAGCGACGCAACAGGTCCAAAAATTTCGGTGTGGTAAATCTCCATCGTATCGTTCACGTCGGACAAAACGGTGAGTTCGTAGAAAGTTGGGCCTAGTTTTTCGGCACGACAACCACCGTAAACAGCTCTTGCACCTTTTGCAGTAGCATCCGCCACCAACTCCTCCACTTTGTTGAGTGCTGCCTCATGAATCAATGGACCGTGTGTCACTGTGGGATCAACCCCTGGTCCCAGTCGCGTCGACTTTTTCAAAAGCGCGACGATTTTTTCCTCAAACTCTTCGTAAATTGAATCATGAACAAACACTCTATTTGTGCACACACAAGTCTGACCTGATGAGCGGAATTTTGAGCTAAGGAGATCTTGTGCTGCTACATCGAGATCGGCATCCTCAAAAACAATAAATGGGGCGTTTCCGCCCAACTCCATTGACAGTTTTTTCAAACTCGAAGCAGATTGTTCCATCAGCAACTTACCCACACGAGTAGAGCCAGTGAAAGAAACTTTCTTAAGCATGTCCGATCTACATAACAGCTCTCCAACCACGCTGGTGTGCGGTTTGTCCACTGGGATGACACTCAAAACACCATCTGGTAAGCCTGCTTTTTGTGCGAGTCTTGCCAACGCAAGAGCGGTAAGAGGCGTTTCAACAGCAGGTTTCACCACTGCTGTGCATCCAGCAGCGATAGCTGCTCCCAGCTTTCGAGTGATCATTGCTGCCGGGAAATTCCAAGGCGTGATGATCCCCACAGGACCAACAGGCTGTCTTTGTGTGAAAATCCTAGTATTAGCATTTGCTGACGTAATCGTGTCTCCATAGTTACGAGGAGCTTCTTCGGCAAACCATTGCAGGAAACTAGCTGCGTATCGAACTTCACCAAGACTATCAGCAAGAGGCTTGCCATTCTCGAGAGTAATCAACGTGGCCAGATCGTGTTCGTTAGCACGCATTTGGTCGTAGAATGAGGAGAGTAGTATCTGTTTTGCACGGCCAGAAGTTTTGCTGAAGTCAGTGAATGCATCCGCGGCACCGGCTATACTCTCTGAGACCCAATCGAGGGGGGTATTGGTGACATAGGTGAGCACAGAAGAGTCATATGGGTTAGTTACGGCAAATTTATTATTGTGAGATCGGAATCGACCATTTATGAAAGAGTCGGTTTGGATCAATTCGCCGTTAGTGATTGCTGCAAGTGCCGGGGATGTCCTTGTGGACAAGTGTCTGACAAGCACGCGTTTGATGTTATAATGGTGTAGCATGGTCGTTGTGGGTAGTCTCAGACACTTTATGGGGGGTGCGTTGGCGGTAACGGTAGTGGTTGTGGTAGTTTTTGTACTAGCGAGATTGATCCAACCAAGAGCAATTTAGTCTCTTGCGTCGATCGACGCGTCGCCCTAAATCGAGCGACGAACTACGAACGATGTTAGTCGGTCTCTCGGTCACCCAGCTGCTCGGTCGGAGAATAGATCCAACCAGTGACCAGCACACCACTAGCGACTTGTTTGGCTGGACTGCTTGGGTGTGCTCGTCGGATGTTTCTTCTCGTCCATTACAAATTCCTCACTGAAACAATTTTTTTCAACCACCACACTAAACTCAACCGAGGAGAGTCTACTACACAAATACTCCACCCATGACTACCTGTATAAGTGTAATCATAAGTGATCACGTAACTACCAGTTACTAGTTTTACTCCCAATCAACAAGCCGAACAGCTAACTTGCTCCGCTCACGACTCGCTTCGACTCGCTTCGCTCGTCGCTCGCACTGCTATTTTTAACCTCGAGAGTTCGGCATCACCCGGCCTTCCAACCCACCCCGGTTCTCGCATCTGTCCCATCTTGGCTCAACCGCCGCCGTGCACCTGTAACCCTCTTTAACCCCTCTGCTTCACACTTTTCCCACTCTACTCACAATCACCACATCCGCACACTCTTTCCGGCCTTGTTGTTCCCAAATCGTTGCTGCTGCTCGCGAAAAAGGAAGTTTGTTTATTTCACTTTTTTCGGACGAATCTCAGATTCGACCAGCAACACTCTTCTTCCAATAGGTGTCGATATCTTGCAACGTTGTTCACTATAGCAACTCGAAAAGCGATCTACAACAAGATACAACATTTTGAACATCAACAGCATCCATTTCAGTAGCACCAGCCACTAAGTCTCACCAGCCACATAACACAAGCAAAAATACCTGAAATAGCCCCTCTTCTGTTGTTCCCCAATGACATCAATATCCACGACAGTCGGCTGTGCCGTCGGAATCCCCACAGCTGTTGTGTTCATTGTTCTTCTAGCGTTTTGGATTAGACTAAGACGTCGTTACAAGCGTGAACTCCTCGAAGACAACGGCCCAACAGATCTCGACGAACCCGAGCTAGATCTCGATAATATCATCGAAGATACTGGAAAGGAGTCAGACTCTCAAAATCATAGCAATAGTGCCTCCGGGAGTGCACAAGACCTTGAGAGATCAGCAGACGGCAAAATTCTCACTAACAAAAGATATCCCATCAGAAAACAGTCTAAAATCATGGGTCTTAGAGTGGTGCCCAAACCTGAAGCAGCTGCAACAACTTCATCAGACTCGCACAGTTCGCTTAACTTGAGTTCTTCTGACGTCGCAGGAGCCCATTCCTCGTCCCATCCTTCTTCCTCCAACGGAAATTTAAGCGATAGATATCCTCCGGGAGTGACATCGCCAGGTACTCGCGATCAAAATTACATAAATTACTACGAGTCAGTCATTCCAATCTTGCCAAAATCGAACACATCGGGTACAGCCACAACAGCAGCCACCCCACAATCAGAAGAAGAACATCGCATCACCCTACCGCTCCGCAAACTTTCACAAACTTCTGTGCCACTGCCTAGACACAACTCTCATATCTCCGTCCACACAGACTATATCAAACAGTTGCATATGAACGACTCTTCTTCTTTCCCAAATACCACAAAAACACTCGTCAATGCCACGCCCTCGCAGCTCAACCTCATCAATAACTACGCACCTCCAACTCCTGCTGGCTCCCGCACTGGGTCCCGTGGTGGCTCCTCTACAAACCTTCTAACCCGTCCGACCTTACCAGAGGAACAATCAAACATTGAAGAACCCACCTCACCCGGGAAACCTGAATCTAAACTGTCTGAACAACCTCAACAACTTGGACAACTTGATCACATTGAACTCACGCCACAACCACCACAGTCACAACAGGTTTCGCCGTTCGACACTCCACCAAAAAGCCGATTTAGACGTTCTTCGTTCGAATTTGTAGATGCTGAAAACAGTCTTGAAAGTTTGGAAGACTGAAGCTACAAGATGTTGTTTTTTATTCCTTCATAAAAAAAATCCTCTTCGCAACTTTGTATTGAGCGAGGACTATGAATACGACACTGAGCGAACACAGTCATGAGTAAGGATAGGAAACGAATTGTTCCTTGTTTGTCATGATTCACGATCAATGGATGACTAGACCATCCCGCTCACTACTCGTACGACTCGTCGTTTGCACCTCGTTCATAGAAAACTCTCTTTCTTCAAACTGCTGCTCTATATATATACACAAATTTTTCTACAGCTCGAGGTCGATCGATGCGTCGGTCAGAAGATCAACCACCGTTCCATCGTCAAAAGCAAGATCCCAACGTTCAATCGTAAATCTCTGCATTCTGCTATCTCTGTTAGCCTTCAAATACATCATAGCACTGTCTTTATCACCGCTCACTTTAACGTTGACGTCGACATTTCCTTTCATCGTGTTAAGCTCACCACGGATCCATGGGAAAAGTCCATCAAATGTGATCTGTTTGCCCATCTTGGATCTAGCAAGTTCCGACCGTCTCAAAAAGTACATCGTTGCATTCATCACCGGCGACGACACCTTTTCGTAGTTAAAGATACCAAACAAAGAGACACCCATCACCACGGTGAACAGCACCAAAGATGCACGTGTCTTCTTTTCGGCCAACAGAGGATCTGGCAAGTCATCATGAACAGTCATAGGTCTCTTAATAGACTTCTTACCGGTGACAGGGTCCACGACTACGTTACCCTTGGCCACATATTCGTCGGACCTCATTTGGAGAGTCTTGGTTGCTTGAGAAAACAGTCGTGTTGCACCGACGATGCGAGTCTGACGGGCCATTTTCGCATTTCCAACGGTATTCAACACCGCTGGTCTAACGGCACGGAGAAGGTTGACAGTTCCGAGCATGTTGATTCACTAGGAGCTTGTCGATATGAGAGTGAAGATTGGATTTCGGTCGGATTTTTTTTTTCTCACTAAAGAAATTAAATAAGGAAAAAAAAAAATGCTTACAATTTTTTGGAGCTTTGTTTCTCAAATCAATGATTTCTTTGATTGAATTGAGCAGCTGAACCCGTCTCATTCCTATCAATTTTATTCACAATGAGCACCGTTTCGGGCTCAGCGCTTTACAAGAAAAAGGCCGGAATGCTCAGCATTCTTGAGGAAGAAACGCCACCGAAACTCGTTTGGAAATGTATTGATTCCTCGGTTGCTACACCTTTGGTGGAGATCACACTAGACCAGGTAGCCAATCTACAAGCCACATCCAAAACTTCAGAGAAAATGGTGATTGTGATTGGTCTGGCACCAAGAACAGCCACGGACGGTACAGAATCAACTGGACCTAAATATGCTTTCTCGTTCAACAACAGAGTCACTATGGACAACGTGAAGGTGACGTTACAACAGGTGATCGCACGTAGAAAATCAGCAGCGGCAGCAGACGCTACTTTGTCTACACCAGGAAATAATAGCAGTTCTCGTTCTTCCACTCCTGCACCAAATCTTGAAAACGTTCAAAATGATGAATTCCTTGCAAATTTGCTCGATGTTAAACAACTACTAAAGAATTTGACGTTGCAACAGAAATTGCTTCGTGACAATCCGTCGCTTATGAGAACATTTGCAGATGCTGTGATCAAATCCGGACTTGAACCAGAAGAATTCTGGTCTACAAGAGTCCATCTTTTGAGGTCTTATGCTATTCAGAACAATCAAAAAAGAGGTCCTTATAATGTGTTGAGTACTATCAAACCGGTGGCCTCGAGTGAAAATCAAGTCAATGTTTCAGTGACGAGAGAGAAAATTCATGAAATTTTCCAACAATATCCGATTGTTCGTAAAGCTTACGACGATACGGTTCCCAAGATCAGCGAAGGAGAGTTTTGGTCTCGTTTCTTCTCTTCCAAACTGTTCCGTAAACTCAGAGGTGAGAAGGTTAACCTCTACGATCGTGGAGATATTACTCTTGATAAGTATTTGTACTACGATCCAGATTACGACGGAGAAGAGGAAGATGAAGACATTGACAAGTTGCTTGAAGAAAAGGACTCTGAAGACCATGGCAAAAAAGACGGGAAATCCAAACGAAAAGACCCACCTCAACAGTTGACAACCGCTAGAAAGAAAGTGAGACTATTTGATCACGAAGAACAACACGTCTCAAAATGTATAGACGTTCTTGGAAACGAAGAGGATAACTCTCAGAAACTGGGAAACGCCCCTGATCTGACTATGAAACAAGATCAAAGTCCAGATTTAGTGAATATTCTTCGAGCAATGAACAGACTCAGCCGAAGAATGATGACGAATATCAAAGACCCAGAACGCATAGACCATCTCGACGACGAATTTGAGCAAGAACTCGACATCAGAGATTTAGAAAACAAGAACGTTGTTGAATACAACGAGCTCAAGTATACACAGAGATCAAATGTCTCCTCCAACATCATTCCAACAGAGATTCTCACTCAATTGAACACTCAATCGCCATTAAATCCAACGCTTAACCCTTATGACGACTACATGAAGTCATTCAAGACGAAGTTCAATGAAGACGCAAAAGTTGAGCTGACATCTGTATACGTCGAAAACAAGAAGCCATTATACGACTCTTACAAAGAGATTCTCAACATTATCAAGAAGAACTCCAAGCAGTCGAGCCAGTCTTGGAATTCAAAAAATTTCGACTCAAACTTGGAAAAACAAGACGCCTTTGTCAGTCTATCATCCGACAAACTCGAAGCACTTCGTCTCACTCACTCAACTTCTGTTGAGTTTCTCAGGCATTTCTGGCTGCATTTCAACTCAATTAGCAGTTCTTCGCCTTCTACAAATTCTAATTTCAAAGCAGAACTGATCCAACTAAGAAAACTTTACTTCAGCCTAACAAAATGTCTGGACCGAGTGAGCACCAGTTTGTCAAAACTCGAGCCAACCGAGAAGGAAACAGGTACCGTTTTGATGGATCCTTTAGTTGGGTCATTGAACTCTGCCTTGAAGAGTTATCGTGATGTAATAGTGGAGTCTAAATGATCTAAAACTGAGGTTCACAAAACATATCTAGAAAATAATACATTAATGACAATGAATTTCACTCACTGAATATTGTTCATCTCCTTAAACTTGTCCCATGCCTGGTTGAGTGAAATAAACACACCATTTGCAATAAGTTTCCTCTCCATAGAGGATTCGTTGGCAATTTTGTCAGGATGGGTTTTAGCAACGGCCTTCATGTAATGCAACTTCACCTTTTTATCCAACACCAAATCCGTCAAACCAACAGGCTTCCATTGAAGTTCTGGCCAAAGAATGAGGTGTAAGGATGAAAGAAGAGCTCGTATATTATCCTCTTTCCCTTCTCTCCATTTGTCCAGTCTTTGCTCAACTGCATCGTGCAAAGCAAATTTCTCGTTCTCCATTTGCTCTTGTTTATCATTGTGTTCTTTGACTCTCCGAACGGCTTCATTATTTTGAGTGATTGGAGATGCAGTTGGTTTTGGTGGTTTCGCTGATGTCGCTGGTTTGAGAGATGGTTTAGGAGCTGGTTTCGGCTTCAAGACGTCATTGCACCGTCTTCTGCCATCCATTATAGCTTTGGTGGTACCGCCATTTTCTATTAATTGATTGTAACAATCCAAAGATTCTTGGAATCTTTCTAAGTGTTCCAACGATTCAGCTTTCTTGGAAAGCAATTTGATCCAAAATGATTTGATTGTTTTGTCCTTCTCAATCACAACTTCATTGAGATTTGTAATTGTCTTCGATATACCAGAAGAGATCAAATCCAAACCGTTTTGAGCGTTCTCGAGTTGCCTCTTTGGATCTCCCAACTTAGAAAAAACCACCGATAAATTCGAAAATGCAATTATGCGCAGGTAATGGTTCGCTGGTAATGACAGCAGCGAGCGTTCGTAATACTCCAATGCTTGAACAAAGTCTCCATTTTTGAAAAGGCTGGAAGCTTTTGTTCTGTTATCAGTGTATTTTTGTAACTGCTGATCGGTGATCAGAGCTTTTGGAAGAGCTGAAATGGATATCACTGGGGCAGGCGCTTTCGTAGGCGCTTTGGGTTGTGCGGCGACCGGCGGAGCACTCAAAATGTCTAATAAGGCTTCATCTGCTTGTTTTGGCTTTGAAGGAGCAGAAGACGGTGTTGCCAGTGGAGTCAAAGATGAAGTCGCAGACTCCACGGGTGGTGTTTCTGGTTTTCTTCTTCTCCTAGTCGGTTCACTGAAAATACTGTTTGGACCAGGTTCTGGTCTGCTTCTTGGGCGTGGTTCATCAAATAATGAGTTCGTTCTGCTTTCAGCCTGTTTAGCCTTTGCCACCTCCTTCTCTCTCTTCAATTCCCTTTCTCTTTGACGTGATTGCTCAATAAGCCGTTTGATGGCCTCCTTATTCATGTGATCTTCTTCGTCTTCACCAGGCAGTTTCATAGACCCTGCTTTATATTTTTCCTGGTTTTTCATCCATAGTGGCTGGTTGTCATTATTCTCAAATTGCTGTTGCTTGTACATTTCAATTCCTTGTTGCAATTTTTTTCTTCCTGCATTAAACAAAGAGAATGCTTTGGACTTCAATTCGTTCGACAGTTCATTCACCATGACTCCAATGTCCTCTGAGTTGGCTTGTTGCTGTTGTTCTGCCGGAAGCCGATCCGGGGTGTAAGGTTTTTCCTGGTTCGATTTTTGTTTGGCCTGAGCATGTGCCTCGTTCATGAGAAAGGATATCGCTCCATTGAGATCGTAGTCTGGGGCAGTGCTTTCCAAAGCTTTGTTGGCTCTCTCTATGGGAAATCCCATATCCATCAATTCTGCCAACAATTCATCTCTTTTGTCAGTTTGCATAGAAGCCTGTGATGGTTTTGGTGGATTGCTTACATCCCCAAACAGATCGGGTTCTGCTTGTTGAACAGGTGTGTTTATGAAGTCATCGAGTAAACTTCCACATTCGTTGAGATTTTCTTTTCTCGGCTCAGCTTTTGGTGGTTGATTGAAAACGTCAAAAAGCTTCTCAAAATCATCGTTCTGAGATTTGATTGGTGGTGTAACAGATTGAGCAGGCGGTGTTGATCTGTTAGAAGATGAAAGCTGATCAAGTATATCAAGATCGAACGACCACGGACCGGCACCATTTCCTTTAGAGCCATTCAAAGAGGTCTCTGATTGGTTGATCCTCTGCGATAAAGACAGATTGGAATCATTGGTCCTCTTTTTGCCACCAGTCTGTGAACCCAACAGGTCGGCAAACAAATCTTTTGACATTTTTGATGGGAAATGTCAATCTAGTAAACTCAAGTGTAAAATATACTCTATAAAATAATGAACATTACCGCAATGGAGTTCGCCGCAAGAATTACAGTGTCAACGGATAATCTTTGAAAGACAGAGTACTCGTAAACTTGTTTGAATCCTGTTTTTTTCCCAATCAACATCGCATTACCTGTTGTACCAGTGTGGCGTAATAATGAGGCTGGTGTGTGGCGCAATATTCTGAAATTTTAATTTTTTTTCGAGAGAGAGAGAATTTTTTTTTTTTTTTTTGTCAAACTGAAAAATTTTATAAAATACCTCTAAAAGATAGTAATTTCACCAAACACCCCCCAACAGCACATCATAACTTACAACACGCAACATGCATTTGATGTACACCTTGGGTCCTGATGGAAAGAGAGTTTACACTTTGAAGAAGGTGACCGAGACCGGTGAAATCACCAAGTCTGCTCACCCAGCCAGATTCTCTCCAGACGACAAGTACTCTAAACAAAGAGTGACACTCAAAAAGAGATTCGGTTTGCTCCCAACACAACAATAAGCTCATCATGTTATAGATACTGGAGGGTTTTGTTTTATTTTTGTTACAACTGTTCTTTGTCATATGACGGAGTTGCGCACGGGCGATCAGGAGGCAAGAGATGTCTTGGTTTCTGAGCACCTTCAAATAATACGCTAATAAATTTACAAACTATTTGAACTTTGGGTCAAGTCTTGCTTAGGCGGGCATCGATATTAAAAATACATAACTTGGACTGATGCAAAAAACTGATGCAAAGGCTGTGGGTTTTCCTGACTCGCGGCTCGCTATGCCCATCGGGTATCACTATATCAATCATCAGTAATTTAATCATCATTCCATTAATCCTTAATGGGATCTTCGAGTTTCTCGGTTTTGGTGAGATGGAACTCTGCGTTTTTCTTGTAGTTATCCCAAAGCTCACTAACGAGCACGGTTTTCTCGTTTTGTTTCTCGATTTCCGTTAGTTGTGAGTTGATCTTGTTGATGTTAACATTGAGTTGTGTCTGACGAGGGTAGTTAGTAAAATGTTTGGTAGTAGATGACTATCGCGTGTCACACGTACAAGATTGTTGATTATTCTATCGAACAGACCTTCCTGAATCTGTTCTTCAGGGTTTTCCATCTTTTCGCTGAGACTCATTGTGTGGTAATAATGGGGGAGCTGAGGTAGTGGCAGGATGACTATCAAGCTGGTGTCGACTCAAACAAATAATGATACTGCAAACGCGAGATATCACAAACTCATCAAATTATTTTTGGCCTACTCTCAAAACTTTCGACGCGTCGATCGACTTAGTCTCCCGTTTGCTACTATTTTTCGATCTCAGAGGCAAAATCTACATATCATACAACTTTTATCCTTTCTGCCTTGTTTTGTTACCATATTTTGGATGCTCAAAACGCCAATTGTTGCAAAACTCCTGAGACTCCCATCAGTTCAATTCAGTTCTCAGTTACTGAAACATTCCCGTTCATCATTCTTGCAAAAAATGTCTACAGCTACTGCAGTTAACCCTGAAAAGTACTATGCCGATTCCAAGGCACCAATTGCGAAGCTTACAGCGCAAAAGTACTTTGAACAGCTGACTCATAAGGAAAAGCTGTATGCCCACTACATGTCAAAGGCATCCCATTGGGGAACTCGTGTTGTTCTGCGTTCTGTTTCTCCAGAATCTGAAAATATCTATGACTTGATCATCGCCATCCACAATAGTGTTGGGGGAAATTACTCAGAAATCGAGAACCATCTCGGGAACGAAGCTGTTCAAGCTTATTTGGAGTACGCTTCGCAATTTTTGTCGAATCTTGGAAACTACAAGTCTTTTGGTGACGTTAAGTTTATTCCAAGGATTTCCAAAGGCGATTTTGAGACTCTTGTTGAGTTTGTTAACGATGAAGTCTCTTTGCAACTGTTTGAGCAAGTCAAAGACGCCATTTACGAGCTTGACAGCAAAAATGCGATTCTGGGATGGCCTAACAAGGGTCACGTGAGTGGATACTATCTCAATGTAGTGTCTCAACAGGAGGTGGAAGCTGTGAACTCTGCTCTCGCTGGTAAAGGAATCATGCCAGAAAACACGAGAATCGAAAAGACTTCAGACTCAGAGTTTGTTGTTTACGTTGCCAGTGCGAATGTCTCCAATTCTACAGGCTATTATCCAGATTTGATTGAATTCGAGATTGGGTCTAAGCCAGCAAAATTGACCTTCAGGTTCGGTGACCATTCGAGAGAGTTTACCAAGATTGTCGAG
Source organism: Ogataea pini (assembly GCA_003707665.2). NCBI lineage: Eukaryota > Fungi > Ascomycota > Pichiomycetes > Pichiales > Pichiaceae > Ogataea > Ogataea pini. The sequence goes on along the minus strand of PPKL02000002.1, from coordinate 178,459 downwards.
AACATGCAGAAGGCAAAGCAATACGCTGCAAACGAGACTCAGATCAAAATGCTCGAAAATTACATTGTGTCGTTCCAAACAGGTTCCATGAACGCTCACTACCAATCTCAAGTTCACTGGGTCAAGGACATTGGTCCTAGCGTCGAAACCAACATCGGATTCATTGAGACTTACAGAGAGCCTGCCAACGTTCGTGGTGAGTGGGAAGGTCTAGTGGCAATGGTGAACAAGGAGAGAACAGCCAAATTCGGTAACCTGGTGAAACAGGCCAAGGAGTATATCGGTGAGCTTCCATGGGGCAAAGAGTACGAAAAGGACGTATTCACCCCTCCAGATTTTACTTCGTTGGAGGTTTTGTCGATGGCTTCTAGTGGTGTTCCTGCCGGTATCAATTTGCCAAACTACGACAAGGTTCGTATCAACTTGGGATTCAAGAACGTTTCTCTTGGAAATGTCATCAGTGCTAAGTCCGGTAACGAGCCAATCACATTCATCCAGGAGACCGACCAGGAGTTGTACGAGAAGTACCGTGTGGACGCATTCGAAGTCCAGGTTGGAATTCACGAATTACTGGGTCATGGAACCGGTAAACTGCTGATGGAGACTGATGACGGGAAGTTCAACTTTGACATTGAAAACCCGCCTCTGGGACTTGATGGAAAACCCGTCCAGACATACTACAAGAGGGGCGAGACTTGGGGATCAGTTTTCGGTGCAATTTCCGGTGCTTTTGAAGAGTGTCGTGCAGAATCTGTGGCTATGTGTTTATTCACCAACAGAGAATTGTTGGAGATTTTCGGTTTCAAAAACAAGATTGAACAGGACGATGTGTTGTACATCTCATACCTGAGTATGTGTCGTGCTGGACTGTTGGCTTTGGAATATTACGATCCTGTGAATCAAAAATGGGGACAACCACACTGTCAGGCACGGTTTGCTATTCTCAAGACATACTTGGATGCTGGAGAAGGATTTGTCAAGTTAGAGTCGACTCAAGAGGACTTTTCGGATCTCACCATCAAGCTTGATCGCACCAAGATCGAGACAGTTGGGCAGAAGGCCATCAACCAATTCTTGAAAAAGTTACATGTTTACAAATGCTCTGCAGATGTGTCGAGAGGCGGTGAATTTTTCGTGCAACACACAACTCCAGATACAGAACTTTTGCGTTATCGGGATCTTGTAGTGTCGAGAAAATTGCCAAGAAAACAACTTGTCCAGGCCAATACTGAGGCTGTGCAAGATGATGTTATTGTTCACGAGTATTCTGAGACGGAACTGGGTGTTATCGCATCATTTGTCAGTCGTGAGACATGATTATCGGTGGCTAAAGTTTTTTTTCTGCTATGTAAAAGTAAGATAATAAGGATTTTCACGGCGATTTTCGAGATTATACAAAGTTATCCTTTGACATTAGTATTTTGTGCATGGTAGCTGCATATGGGAAGTACTCTCAGCAATAAAAAACTGGCCAACAATAGAATCTAAATATGATACAATCCTAAACAGAAAGACTTTGACCTTTTTGAAAGGTTTACGATAACACGGCAATCGGTTCCAGGAGTTCTTGGCATTGATATCCTTCCCGGTGAGCGGCCAAGCACGATAAGTGTGGCTGAAAGCAGAAAATTATAGTGTTGAGCGTGATGGTTGCAAGATGTCAGTTCTTGGCTTTTTGATGAGCACATATATATAAGAAGGGTGTAAGCACTGGGAATAAATTCGAACGAGCTTTCAAACTCCTCTGTATTTCAAGTTACCACCATCCAACATGTCGGAGAAAGAACTTGCTGTTGCGGCAGATAAAAAGTTTGAAGGAGTTGTCAGTGAGAGACTAATCACTTCTGTTGGTAGCAATGACAGAGAGCTTTTTCCAGAGTACGCTGACGAACATAATCCAGATGGATTATATCTGGCAACTCAGGAGGATAGAAACAGTTATCGTATGGTGACAGCTTCAGCTCCATTGGTTACTTATCTAATCTGTATTGTCGAGTTTGCAGAGAGAGGTTCATACTATGGTACTACTGGAATTCTTTCAAACTTTATCCAAAGACCTCTACCGACCGGATCGTCTACAGGTAAGGTTTACTTGTCAGACGAGTCTGCTGGTGCTTTGGGACTGGGTCTTCGAACTGCCAATGCTTTGACTATTCTTTTAACGTTCCTGGCGTACGTTATGCCACTGTTGGGTGGTTATTTGGCAGATGCCAAGATTGGAAAGTTCAAAGCTATTCACATTGGAGTCTGGACTGGTCTTGTTTCTCACATTGTCTTTGTTATTGCTGGTATTCCTTCGGTTATCAAAGGTCCTGCTCCATTGGCTCCCACTATTATCGGTATCCTTACGTTGGCAGTGGCTACTGGATTTATCAAACCGAATCTGCTCCCATTATTGTTAGACCAGTTCCCATACCGTTCCAACGTTCTCAAGAGACTTGAGAGTGGTGAAGTTGTTTTTGTCGATAGAGAAGCATCTATTGAACGCATGACTTTGTTGTTCTACTGGAGTATCAATATTGGTGCGTTCTTGCAGATCGCTACCTCTTACGCGGAAAGAAGAGTCGGATTCTGGTTGGCTTTCTTGGTTCCAGGACTGATGTATCTGATTGTTTGCATTGTTTTCACCCTCATTGGTCCTTTCATCAAGAAGCCGGCTCCGGAAGGCTCGATATTGGATAAATTCTTCAAAGTTTTGTCTGTGTGCTTCCGTGGAAAATGGATTGCCAGACTCAAGGAAAAACGGTTCTGGGAGTACTCTTTCCCATCTGAAATGACTGGTAGAGGTGAACTATACTACAAGGAAAAAAAACAGATTCCAATCACTTGGACTGACCAAGAAGTCAAAGACTACAAACTAACGGTTTCTCAATGTGTCTTGTTTCTGTACTGGATTTTCTTCAACTTGAACGACACTGGTTTGGGTTCGTCTCTCACGTCGCAGGCTGGTTCCATGTCGACCCAAGGGGTTCCAAACGATCTTTTCGGCAACTTCAACCCAATCACAATTGTCGTTCTTTTGCCAATTCTTGACCGGGTGGTTTACCCATTCCTAAGAAAACGCAACATCAAATTCAGATCTACTTACAAGATTTTCTTAGGGTTTATGTTGGGTGCTCTTTCATCGATGGTGGCAGCCATTTTGCAATGGAGAGTCTACAAGACGAGTCCGTGTGGCTGGTACTCTACCAACTGTTCTGAGGTTTCGCCTCTTACGGCGTGGTACGAGGTGATCATTTATGTTTTACAATCTGCTGGTGAGTGTTTCTGTTACACACAGGCTTACGAGATCGCATACACCCGTGCACCAGACAACGCCAAAGGTCTTGTGATGGCACTGTTTTTGCTTACCAACTCGTTAGCAGCTGCGATCAGTGAAGGTGTTTCCGGTGCTTTGGTTGATCCATATCTTATTTATCCGTTTGCAGCGGTGGCTATTGCAGGTGCAGTGGCTGCGGTTGTGTTTTTAATTCATTACTGGAATCTTGACGCGATCATGGAGAAGGAAATCTTGGAAAGAGAGCAATCTCGGAGGGATCAGCAGACAACAAGCGATGCTATGAGCGAAGCCAGTCGTAAGTGAGACAGTTGCGAACCATGTGTTTGTGAATGATTTTCAACAATTTTTATTTATTTTAACCACAATCGGCTCACAATTGATCTTCACGTCAAGTGGTGGTTACCAGTGACTTTACTTGGTAAGCTTGTAGCTCGCGTGGGTGTCTTCACGTGACATTGCGCAAGGTGTGGCAGTGCATGTCTAGAGTTGTGGCCGAGCAACCTGTTAACGATGACGGCAAGATGAGTGCCGCCACACAGTACTGTGGCATCGTCGAGTCATCCTTGGACCAACGGTGGTCCAGCGAACGACGACGTCCTTTGCATGAAGGTATAGAACAAAACTCTTTCATATAATTCCACCACCCAATGAAGGTCATCTTCCCCCCCCCCCCACTACACAAACCTGTGTTCCTGTAACGCTCGTGCATCAGTCTTCCTTCTCCATCACAAGATCATCAATCTTTCTTTAACTTCCCTTCACCTCGAACTCCGTTACCTGCTACCATTTACGTGCACTACTCAACAAGTATTTTTTTATCATTAATTTTTTTTATCATCACCGCCATATCTAAAAGGAAAATTAATCCTATCTGAACAACTTTCCAAACCTCCAACAATACATCTTCAAGCAACCCCGATCTCCCCTATGGAATTAAAAAACCAGCCGAAAGCCGTCCAGAAGACGGTCGCTGTCGTCAACTGGATTGTCGCAACGTACTGGTTCTACATCGGTTTGGCGATATTTGTCGTGATAGCAAAATTCGCACCAAACTTCGCCAGACATGGGGGTCTCATTAGAGCCGAATATACCATCGGTTACGCGGCGGTTGCGGTGATTTTCTTTGGTTCTGGACTCTCAATGAGCTCTAAAGCACTTCTGGTGAACATGGGCCATTGGCGTGCACATGTGACAGTGCTAGTGTTGCAATTTCTCATTACTCCAGCTATTATGTTTGGCTTCTGTTGTGCCATCAAGAGGGCGCATAACGACCAAATAAATGAGTGGATGCTTGTCGGAATGATTGTCACTGCATGTTGTCCTACCACTGTCAGTTCCAACGTGGTTATGACCAGACAGGCCGACGGAAACGAGCTTCTCACGCTTTGTGAGGTTTTCATTGGTAACTTGCTTGGTGCTTTCATCACTCCCGCTTTGACTCAACTATTCTTACGAGGCGAATGGGCTTTTGCGAATCCAGCAGATGGCTCTTCAGTCACTCGTGTGTACCGCGATGTGATGAAACAGATTGGTTGTAGTGTTTTTGTGCCCCTCTTTGTGGGTCAAGTGCTGCAAAACTTTTTCCCCAAAGAAGTCAAATGGTTCCTCACCACATTTCGTTTCAACAAAGTGGGTTCGTTCATGTTGCTGCTTATCATGTTTTCATCATTTTCAACGGCTTTCTACCAGCACGCGTTCACTTCAGTGCCACATGCCTCGGTGATTATGGTTTGTTTCTTCAATTTTGGAATTTACCTGCTCTTTACTTTCATCTGTCTCATACTCTCACGGCTCTCTTTTCTACACCATGTGTTCCGTCGCGAGCCCGATGAAACCACCTCGTTCTTCTACAACTGGAGTTACAAGCTGTTGAGACCCTTCTACTACAATAAGCGCGACTCGACTTCGGTGATGCTCTGTGGTGCTGCTAAGACGGCTGCTCTCGGTGTTTCGCTTATCACGTCACAGTATGGTGACAACAACAAACATTTAGGACAGCTTCTCGTTCCTCTTGTGCTGTACCAGAGCGAACAGGTTCTTGCTGCGGGGTTGATGGTTCGTTTCATGAAGAAATGGATCCACACTGGGCCGGAATATGAGGCGGAACTGGCCGAAAAGGCTGAGAAGAAGAGGAACGAGGACGAGGACGAGGAAGAGGAAGAGGAAGAGGAGGAGGGGGAACTCACCCAGTCTTCCCAAGACAGAGACGTTGAAGCGGGCTCGATCATTGCAAAGAAAGAACTGTGAGCCATTGTATTTTTCTCAAATCGCTCCGCTTCGCAAAACATTAATGAGTTATTTAGACTAACGCAACAATCTAGAGTTTGAACCCGGTTTTCATGAAAAACAAATGAATCGGCGTTTCCAGAACGAAATCTTGTAATCGTATTCCGCCTTTGAGAACTTCGTCATAATAACGTGGGAACATGGCAAACTCAGCCAAAATTATCCAGATAATTCCAATAACAGCGTAAAGCTTTGGAGGCAAGTCGAATCCTGCTTTTTCCCAGCATTGTGAGACGAATAACTCAACTGCAATCAGAAAAAACTGATAAATGAAGGCAAAAAACGAGTAGTAACAACGTTTTGCTATTTGAGAGACCCATATTGGAGCGTTTGTGTTATATTGGGAGCCATTATCCCACGGCAGAAAAAATGTACCCGCAGCATGAAGTGCTCCGGTGAGACAGAAAACAGTGAAATAAAGAACTTTGGGACCAAATTTGAGTTTTCTTGCCAGTTTGATGCTGATAGGTACACACATAGTGTACATTAGTTGGTGCCAGAAGTTACTCCAAAACGATTGGACGGTGTAATGACCTTGGAATGAACCGAAGATTGGTGGGAAATCTCGCGGTTCATAAACCGTCGTAATTACTGCCAATAGAGCCACTGATGAGTAAGTCAAATCAATTGCAAGGTAGACCAGACAACTGGCTGTAAGGAAGAGGAGTATTTGTTTGGGAAGCGACAATCCAGATCCCGAGAGAAGATCAGTTGCATGTGGGCTCCAGGCCCCTCCCTTGAAGTACTCGGTAGAAATACACATATTTGCAAGTACATCAAAAAGGATACCGCCAAATATCACCTTTTTTGCATGATGAGCGACATACCGAAAGCGGGTACCATTTTGAGGTGGAACGTTTCGAAGCTGCCAATTCCAGCCTATACCACGGAAATTAAGCACGCTTCTTGCCCAAGCCCATTTGAATTTTTCCCAAGAAGCCGTTTTGTACTTGGATACCTGTTGCAACGTTTCGATCCCTAGTCTGTAATCGGAGTGCTCGGGGTACTCGTTTGCAACGAAGATGGAGAGAGCGTGGAGAAAGAGACCGAGGAAAAGACCTTGGAGAAGATTCAGCACCTGTGAGGCATTTCTCACTGGTGTGAGTGTTGCTATTGCAAGTGAGAGGGTGACAATTGACATAGCGATATATTTGCGGATGGGTGTTGGAGGGAGAACTGTGAGGAATATTGGAGTGAGGATTATAGTGAGTGTGTAGAGGAGAATGGAGGTGGTTATGTCAACGGGTTGGAACTTCCCGGACAAAGATAGAGACCCCATTATTGGGATGGACGAATTGATGGGAAAATATTGATCATTGTGCCCGTTTTTATAATCTCTGTGTTTTCAGATCTACCAGTATTTTAGAAACTTTTTCAAACAGATAACATTCCAAGTGTCTATCTATTGCTCTCTTTTTATCTTCCTTCAACAAAAGCCCTTATGGCCAAGTTGGTAAGGCGCCACACTAGTAATGTGGAGATCCTCAGTTCAAATCTGAGTGAGGGCATTATATTTTTTGACTGTGCGATGAAAAAGATGCGGACTTTTTCTCTGTCATCTTCGGACACGCAGTTTTAGCGAACAGAGAAAAAACTGTGGTGTCTTTTTTTTCAAGACCAAATGTTTTTTTTCTTTGTTTTGGTTTGTTTCCTCATTTAACCTGATTAGTTTTACTGATAAGTGCGATCTGACCTGTTATAGAAACTTAAACAAGAAGTTTTCAAATCGTGTGTGCTTGAGCATATTATTCATATCAAGAATGCTCCCCGCAACGCCTTCATCGTCATTCTCACCACCTTTCAAGTGTCAAGAGACAAGCGTGCGTCAGCTGCCACTTTCAACAAGCAGTGAACCGAGCGCCACGTTAGAGGGAAGAGTAGCAGCCTTCGCGGCTGCTGGCACCGCTGGCACAGCTAGTCCTGCTAGTACTGCTAGCTTGGTTGGGTCACCGCGACTGCCATGTTCGGCTGAATCGACTCCTCCGTCAGCTGAGTCGTTAGGTTCAGCCCCGTGTTTGATTCACAAATGGGTGTGCGAAAACTCGATCGTTTGCGTGGAATGTTCTCCGAAAAGAAACTTGCTCTTTTGCGGTACCCAAGACTCAAAAATTCTCGTTTACGACCTTACAACGTTCCAAAAGAAAGCAGAAGTGGCTGCACATTCCGGATCTGTGCTCTGCTTGCTGGTGAGCAATTGTGAAGACTTGCTTTTCAGCGGTGGATCGGACTCGTTAGTTCGCGTTTGGGACATCTCGGGTGTCACGGACTCGGTTTGCGTGGAAACCCATACAATCTACTCTCTTTTGGATATTGGTGATATCTTCTCTATCGCGTGGTCTGAAAGCAGTAAAACAGTTTTCATCGGAGCTCAGAATGCATCGATCTCGTACGTCCAATTGGGACTATCGTCAGAACGTACAGACCCATCTCTGATGCCCTCGAATCGGTTCGACAAGTTCTTTGACTCCCGTGGTAAGAGCCGGAGCGAACCATTGCGTTCAAATTTCCGGTCTGTCGTGGGACGACTGATTGAGATTCCATCATCCAACATCGTCCGGTACGCCCATTACGGATATGTCTATTGTATGGCAGTCTACAGCAACAGCGAAGGCCACGGAGAGTTTGAAGGAGCTGGATCTGAAGTGTTGGTTAGTGGAGGTGGGGATGGGTTGTTGAAAGTCTGGTCTTTTGAACCTGAGGGGCTGAAAAATTGCAAGTGTGGTTCTACAGAGTGCAAATGTAAAGCTAAAGATGCATCACATCCTTGTACCCCGTCACTCTCGCTACTCCACGAACTAGAACACGAACATTCGGTTCTCTCCATCGCACGTGCCCCAGACAGCTCGTTTCTCTATTGTGGACTCTCTGGAGGCCAGATCAGCATATGGGATCTCTCCACACTTCAGCAGATCCGTTCACTCGAACTTGAAGGTGATCCAAGCGCAATAGTTTCCATTGCTTTGTACGGTGATTGTCTGTTCAAAGGTTCCAGCCGCGGAGTTACCAAATGGAGACTAAAAGGTGATTTCAGATCCGACTGGACAGCTCATCACGGTTCATGTTCCGCAGTTAAAACCGTGGTGATGAATTCAACGCCGTATTTGATCAGTGCTGGAACAGATCATTCGGTGGCCTTGTGGAAGATCGATTCCACTCCTCGCGATACCAATCATTCACAACAAGATGCGCTCGTTTCAATTGGAGCTCTCACCTCCTCTAGCCATATGTTGGAAGTTCTTTCGAAACTTGTTGGTTACAAAACTGTGTCTAAATTGCCGTCTTTGTACATTGACGAATCACGCCAATGCGCTAATTATATCCGGTACCTCTTCAAAAGTTTCGGTGCTTCTAAATCGGCTCTTTTACCAGTGACAAATGCCAATCCTTCTGTTTTCGCCGTGTTCCGTGCAAACAAGAAACAGATGCAACCCCAAAAAGTGCCTCGGATCTTGTGGTACGGCCACTATGATGTCATAGAGGTGAACAATTACGACGCATGGGCCACTGATCCGTTCAAATTGACTGCTCTGAATGGATACTTGTTTGCTCGTGGAGTGTCCGATAACAAAGGTCCGTTGCTAGCGGCATTGTATGCGGTTGCTGAGCTCTCGCAGCAATGTGAGCTTGCTTGTGATGTGGTGTTCGTGGTGGAAGGTGAAGAAGAAGCAGGATCATTTGGTTTCCAAGACGTTGTTACCAAGAACAAAGATCTTTTTGGAAATATTGACTGGCTGTTGTTCAGTAACTCTTACTGGCTCAATGACACTATCCCCTGTCTCAACTATGGTCTTCGAGGAGTTATTTCGGCTACGGTTGAAGTCTGGTCTGATAAACCAGACAGACACTCTGGTGTTGAAGGTGGATTGTCGCGTGAGCCGACAATTGATTTGATCAATTTGTTGTCGAAATTGAACGATGACGATGGTAAAGTTCGTCTACCAAACTTCTACAGCACTATTCGTCCAGTCAAAGACGAAGAACTCGAACTTTATACTCAAATTGCTAACAAAATTGACCACATCAAACCGGAGGATCTTATGTCCAAATGGCGGTTACCCTCTCTCACAGTCCACAGTGTCAAAGTCTCAGGTCCAGGAAACTCAACAGTTATTCCTCAAATTGCCACTGCTTCTCTTTCTATCAGAATTGTCCCTAATCAGGACCTTGAGGAAGTGAAAAGAAGTCTTGTTCAATATTTGAATGAAAGCTTTAGTGCTCTCAAGACCGAGAACCATCTTTCAGTCAACATTGTTCGTGAGGCCGAGCCATGGCTGGCAGATGTTCACAATGCTGCAAACAAGCTTTTGCTAGAGGAAATCGAGAACGAATGGGGTGTCGAACCACTTTTGATTAGAGAAGGAGGCTCGATCCCCACTGTCCGGTTCCTTGAAAAGATCTTTGATTGTGAGGCTGCGCATTTGCCAACAGGACAGTCGTCAGACAATGCACACCTCAACAACGAAAGACTTAGAGTTACAAACTTGTTCAAGACCAAAGATATCCTGAAAAAAGTACTCAATAGGCTCCCATGCAAAAACGCAGAATAGACGAAATTATGATTCTTCGCATCTTCACTTTTTAGAACAATAAATTTTATGCATTAATATCAAATAAATGATTCAAAGGTCCGTTACCGTCACCAAATTGGTCATCTGCAAATTTTATAGATTTGTGAACGTAGGTTATGGCAATTTGTACGGCAGCACTGATATCGTATCCAAAAGCCAAAGCACAACAAATTGCTGAGCTCAAAGTACAGCCGGTTCCGTGCGTGTTTTTGGTGTTGGAAATGCGCAAATGGCGGTACAAAGTGAATGAATCTGTGTTTGAGTCATATAAGATGTCTGTGATCACGTTCTCTGAGCCACGTGGGTTTTCGTAAGGTATATGACCACCTTTCAGAAGAACTGCTTTACAACCAATTGAAGTGGCTAAGAATTTTGCCAAGTTCTTGTAACCGTCCAATGAGTATTCCACTTCATAGTTGGCACCGAATTGGCTGTGTTTGAGGATGGTGAGCGCTTCATCGAAATTTGGTGTGATAAGAGTAGCGTGAGGGTATAATGTTGTCAATGATTCTTTTATGAGTCTGATTTTGGCCAAATTGAAACCTGATGTGGAATTAATGATGGTGTCAAAGACCAAAGGGCCAGTGAAATTGAATTTTTTCAAGTATCTTGGAACGATATCGATGATCTGTTGTGTGATCATTCCAAACTTGATAGCATCAATCTGTCCGGCAAAATTGGTGCTGATGATATTTTCAATTATCTCATGATTAGGTGTGAATTTGCCAATAACTCCTTTAGTATTCTGAACAGTGAGACAATCGATACAAGTGAGGCCATCACACCCCATAGCAGTGAAGGTTTTCAGATCAGCTTCAATTCCGGCCCCACCACTGGGATCGGAACCGGCAATTGTGAGAACATGAGGCCTGTGGCAACTTTTCAACTGTGTCTTCGTTGGTACGTCTATGTAAATCAGAGGCATCACTTCAAAAAGAAAAATGACTACCATTAAATTACTTACTATTTGAAATATTTTTTTTTCTCCCCACACTACAATTTTTTTTTTTTTCCGTACGACATTTTATTTTTGCATTATACAACAATCAACCTGAATATCTAATACTGACAAATGGTGGCTTCTGGTATTACAATAGAGAAGTGGAAGGTAACGACAAAGTGGAATAATCTCGTCTCTTCAGCAAATTGTTTGATGAACCATCTCGGGAAATATAGAAGGAGCCGTGTGAACTCCTTTTTCGATTAAATAATACATGAAGGTAAAACAAAATTGGAAGAAACCGACTCCGTGACACCCCTCTCTATTTCATTACCAACCATGTCAAGTTATCAATGCTAATTCTGAATTGTGTGCTGTGTTGTTGCAAGAGCGTTCTGTAAAAGCTTACTTTCTTCTGAAAGCACAGCCCTCAGACAGCTTGGCCTTACCACCAGATGGGGTGCACAAGACAGTGGTGCACGAGTCACAGGTGACAGCGGTTTGAGCGTGGGAGAAAACAGTGGTGATTTGCAAACAACCTGGGCACTTAACGTCCATGAAGTATGATCTTGGTGCTTGCACAAGGTTCTTGAGCTTGTGTTTTTGGGCCTCAGAGGCAGGGCTTGGGTGCAACAAATCTTGAACTAAAACCATTTTTGATGTTGTATGTTGTTTGATTCAACGATATTGATTCAATAGTGAAACAAAATGATATTTCGAAAGTGAAAAAAAAAACCCTACTTGACTTTTGCCATCGTGAAAAAATTAAAACCTTTGCAACGAAAAATTTTCATGGCTCTGCCGTGATCAAATGTGTGTCAATAAAAAGCCGCGCGCTCCATAGGGTTTTGAGACCTCGTTTGTATCACGTGATCATTGTCTGGTCATCTGAGAGAACTGAGTTTCCTTTCAATTTGTTCATGATAACATGTATTGAAGAGAACATCCATTAGCAATCTGAATATATGGCAATACTTCTGTCTTAAAATGTTACACAACCCCCATTCCCCTTCTTCGAATTTTTAGTATTTTTTTTTTTAAATAGCCCTTTTTTTGGGGGCTCTGTTTATCCCTCTTTTATCAGCCCCCTTTGTTTCCGCGCTAACTTGTTATCTCTCACGACCTTGATGAGGTCTATTTTCTGATCAGTACTATGAGTCCTCGATACCGCTACAGAGGAGCACCAGCATCAAACCCGATCTGGTCGCCTAGCCCTTCATTGAATACCACCAGCGCTTCAACTCCAGCTCGTAATGAAGCAGAGCAACAGCAACAAGGAATGAGTAAATCTGATCGCTTTGTGATGAACTTACTCACGTTAACGATTTCTCTGCTTGTTTCCTTGTCAGTTAAGTTGCAACTTCGCATATCCTCAAACAACTCCATGACCATGAACATTCTTTTTGTCCTGGTTTTGGTAGCGGTGTGCTATATGTACTACCGAAGTCTCCCCTTAGATGTGAATGAGCTTCAACGAAAAATTGGTTTAATTTTCAGTTCAATTGGGAGATTATTCAAAAGAGTGAATCTCGGAGTGTACAGTATCATCATACTGATCCTTCTTGGGAGTGCGCTTTTCTGTCTAGAAAGCCAGCTCATGTATTTTTTGGTACCACTACTGATCGTTTGGATACTCAACCTGGACAGCCCTGAAATCCAAAAGCTTAGTATGAGGTATAGCCCTGGTATTGGGGCTATCAGTTGGAAAAATCTGGCACCCAATGGTGATGGTGGTGGACATGTGGGGGTTACTACTAATGGTGGTGTAACTCCGACCAGCCTCCATCTAAGGATCTCTGATCTAGAAGGAGAGCTCAGAAACCTGAAACTAACCCTTATGAGAAGACAGACATTGAAGTACAATCGTGACCTCGCGCTCGAAGCCAAAATCGATCGGAATCAGAATTCATTAGAGAGTCAACTCCAGATGTGCGTTAATCAAGTGGAACAACTTCAACATCAATTGAAAGAGATTGGAAAAAACAGATCCAGAGGTGTCAGGGATTGGACTCATACACTGGCCAAACTTCTTTTGAAGAGCACCTTATCCAACGGTCAGATTTCAGTTTTGAGAAGACTGAGGAATAGTCTACACAATCCGCTTGCATCAGTTAGGATAATCGTGCGTTATTCCAAGGACAAACTTACGTGGGGCTGATGAGATAGCACTATTTCATGCCTGCCCCTCGAAAATACATTATTTACTTTTCTATCGACGACTCGTTTCGTACAGACAATACCATCTTCATGATAATTATTGCAAGTATATCTCGATTGCACAGCCCGAGACACGATATTTTTTGGTAAAAAAAATAAATATAGTTTATCAAAATGGTTAGTTATTTTTGATGGCAAACATAATCAATCATTCCTTGAACATATAGTTTAAAACAACGATAATGACCAATTTATACATAAAACCAGTCAAACGACTTAGCTCACCAGACGATTTGACAAGATTTCTTGAATCAGATACATACAATGAGATTGTGGAATTCATTATAGGATTAGCCAAGTCCGTTCACGGATTGGAATTGAACCAGAAACACGATGAATTAAGCAAACCTATTCAAGGACTTCTAAACCTTTTTGAAGCAGTCAACAACATCATTGAGTTACATCCGGTTGAAAAAGATACTTCAAGCAGATTCGGAAAGGTTGAATTCAGAGATTTTTATGACGATCTACAATCACAAACAGTGGAACTGTTACATAAACACGTACATATCAAAGACAACAACAGCGATCCTACTGAGGAAATCTCAACATATTTTGTTGAATGTTTTGGTGATCGTACGAGAATCGATTACGGATCAGGTCATGAGTTGAACTTTACATGTTTTCTGCTCTGTTTGAAGAAAATAGGTTATCTGGGTGAAGAATCAGATGACAAATGGATTGTTCTTGAAGTTTTTAACGAATATTTGAAAACAATGAGAAAATTACAGCTCAAATATTGGCTTGAACCGGCCGGCTCTCACGGAGTTTGGGGACTCGACGATTATCATTTCTTACCATTTTTGTTTGGCGCAGCGCAACTGGCACCATTCACAAGACCAAGACCGCTTACGATACACAATAAGGATTACGTTGAAGAATTTAAGGATAAATACTTCTATTTCGGATGCATTGACTTCATAAACAACGTCAAAACAGGAGCGGAATCGCTGAGATGGCACTCGCCAATGTTGGACGATATAAGCGGAGTCAAGACTTGGGCTAAAATCGAAGAAGGAATGATCAAAATGTACAAAGCCGAAGTTCTTGGGAAACTACCCGTTGTCCAGCATTTTATGTTTGGCTCAATTCTCAAATGTCCTGACTCTGTGAGCGACCATCCTGACGTCAGGGACTGTTGTTCAGACCACCAACACTCCACCATAGGTTGGGGGGACTGCTGTGGAATTAAAGTTCCGAGTGCTGTGGCGGCCAGCGCAATGTCGAGTAACAAACATCATATACCATTTGATTAATGACGAACAAAACGAGCCATAATTTTGATGGTGACTCGGTACACTCATCGTTTGCTCGTTGCTCGTGATTCACCAACCGAATCTCAATTGCGATGCTGTAAAGACAGGTGGTTTCCAAATCAATTTTGCCGGGTCCAACTTGTGTCTCTTCTTGGCTCTTAACTTTTCGTAACTATCGAGAATTTGATTCGTCAGACAAATAATGTGCTGCCCTTTATAATACCTGAGCATATTAAGCGTCTGTAGCGTGTGAAGAATGTCTGTTGTTGTCATTGAAGTCATTTGGGAGATCTCATCAATACTGACATCCGTAGACTCCTTCTCGATCAAAAGCGTTGAGATCGTTTCTGCCCAGTATGCTCTGTAAGAGAGTAAACCCAAATCGGAAAGCGGCTTTTCCGGTGATCCAATTTTACCCTCTTTTTTCGACAGCTCGTACGACAGCTGGATTAGGAGCTTACCGTATCCATGACGCTGGTACTGCGGTAGCGTAAGGATACATGCGACGTTGTAAGAGTCGGCACTCTCTTTTTCTTTAGAGAAATAACCAACCAAATGATGCCCCAGCTCGTCTCTTCTTGTCATACAATAAAACAAGAAAGGGTCCACATCGTAGTACAGAGTTTTGTGATCCAAGAACAGTTTGGACAATAAACAAAGGTTTCGACACCAAGTTCTCTGTTTTCTACCATCGATCTCGAAAAATGAAACGTAATCATCGCGGTAAATCTCGTTTCCTGGTGGATGCTTGAGTGTGCATTTCGATCTGAATCTTTCGAACTGTTTTCTGGAACTGAAATAGCTCAGGCTGAAGTCACAAATATACAAACAGTCTTCATATGTCATTTCAACTGGATATGGGGAAAAGTACCACGGTTCAACTTCGTGATTTCCAATCAAAACCTTCGAATAATTTCTGATTTTGGCAAGCTCGTGTGTTGATGTTTGGGCCATAGAACCACTTGTTCTTAATTTTTCAATTTCGTCTTCTCTGCTGAGCTCTTCACCTTCCCTAACGATACCTTGAACGTTCAAATTATCGAGATCCATTTCGTCATCCCCATTTTCAGTTTTGAGAACTCCTGCTGCACCGCTTGGCCCTGGAGTGCCGGCCACATCTGGAGTCGCGCTGGCGGCCGCACCACGTTGTTTTGTCGTCTTCTTTTTAGTTTGTTTCTTAGAGTCTTTCTTGGCACTTGGGGCTTTTGGCATAATCATAGGACGATGAGTATCAATTTTCGATTCATCGACCCATTCATCCAGTCTTTTGTTAAACTCGACATAGTGGACATAGTAAACTGGTTTACCCTTTTTCTTGTGTAGTGCTAGGATCTCAGCAAGTCTGAACTCACCATCTTTTGCCACATAAACTTTGCAACCGTTAGCCAGCTGCCCGCAGCTGAATTGCTCGTCGACCGTTGGCTCTGGAGGAACTAGTTGAAGGGGTTCAATCGGCTCCACGCTCTCTGTATCGGAGGTCATCGTGGGAGATGGTGGGAAGATGATGATAAACTTATAAAGGCAAACAAAAGAAAACCATAATCAAGTTGTGTGTATTTTTTTTTTCCTGGTGAGAAAAAAAATCATGAGTCTCATTGATTAAGTAATCTTCGAGGGTTCATCGCGTATTTGATCATGGATTTCTCGGTCTTTCACAGACACAGATAAAGAAGAGTAGATGGGGAAAGTGTGGTGATTTGTGTACAGAAATGGGGTCATTTTTCGATTTCAGTGATGTTCACCACTTTGTGAGACCAATCAACTCAGTCGTTGTTTAATTATGGTGTGATCAATTCGATCAGCTCAATCAAAAAAAGCTGGTTAAATGAAAAGTGGGATCGGAAAAAAAATTCAGCCTTAAGAAGTAGAAAAAATCAGGTCAGGTGAGAAAAAAAAAAGTCACCAACCTTCTCATTCTTCTTCTTCTTCTTCTTCGTTGTCTCGTTTCACTACACCAAAACAACGTTTTACACACTCTTTCGCATCATGTCATACAAATATCCACTCCCGAGACTGGGGGATTACGATTTGTCTGAAAAGACCGGGTTCTTACCAGAAGAATTGCCCCTACAATCATTGGGGTCCTACTATGAGCCATGGGAAAGAATTGCAAGAGTGATTCCAGCATTGTTACTCTCAAAGAGGATCCGGTCGGTTGTTGACAAAACACTTCCAGTTTTATCATGTGATCATTTAGGCGTTGAACCTGAATGGAGACGTGCTTATAGTCTGCTAGGGTTCATTTCCCATGCCTATATATGGGGAATAAGTGAACCAACCAACAGACTACCAAAACAGTTAGCAGAGCCCTGGATTCAAGTGTCAAATCATTTGAGATTACCACCAATTGCTACGTATGCTGGTTTGTGTCTCTGGAACTACAGTCTGATCATGCCGGATCTCGCGGACGATCCAAGTCTTGGTTTCCTCGATAATATTCAAACCATCAATACGTTCACCGGTTCGACTGACGAAAGCTGGTTCTACCTCGTGAGTGTGTTTTTTGAGCACCAGGGTGCCCCATGTATCACCACAGGACTCTCTGCGATCCGTCATGCTAGAAATGGCAACATTGAAGGTGTTATTGAGTGTTTGCAACAGATGGCTCAAAAAATCGACTTTCTGGGCTCTGTTCTCATGAAAATGGAGGAAATGTGCGATCCACATGTTTTTTACTTTAAATTGCGTCCTTATCTCGCGGGATGGAAAAATATGCAGGAAGCAGGACTCGAAAATGGTGTTTATTACGGTGATGAAAAGACACCAAGAATCTACAGTGGTGGTTCCAATGCACAATCTTCGCTTATTCAAACGCTTGATCTTTTGTTGAATGTGGATCATCATTCCACAGGCGAGGCTTCTAGAGATGCTTCCGAAAATCCATTTATGAGAGAAATGAGAAATTATATGCCTGGAAAACATGCTGATTTCCTGACACATCTTGCGAAAGTTAACATTTTGAGAGACTATGTGACACGCAATGCTGCTAGAAATCCAGAACTTGTTCTTTCGTACGATGCGTGTGTGGCGATGCTCAAGAGTTTCCGTGATAAGCATATCCAGATTGTGACACGCTATATTATTATTCAATCACAAAAGTCCAAGAGTTTGGGATCAGAAGCCACAAGTACTCTGCGTACTGGACTGGCTCGGTCCAAGTCATCAGCCAAGAACAAGGACATTCGTGGAACAGGTGGAACTGCTTTGCTTCCATTTTTGAAGCAGTGTAGGGATGAGACGGGTGATTCTGCTGCTGGAAGTTGGGGTAAGAGAATTTTGAGGAACCGTGTGAGCGTGAAGGGGGAGAAGAAAGAGAGAGGAGCAGTGATTGGATTGGCAGGGCAATGGGAGGATGATAAGAGTAATATCAAAGAGGGTCATTGGTGATGAATGACCGGTGCGAGCTATTCGCTCCTCAGTTTATGTACACTAGATAGGAATAGAAAGGATATTCAAAAAAAATTTATAAAAACAATTAACGTATACAATACATGAAACTACCGGCGAATCGCCCTAGTTAGGCTCATTGGCGCTTCTGCCAGTTGGGAAATCGAAGGTAACATAGCCAAGTCGGTCATAGATACCTCTGTTACGAATGAAACCATCGAGCTGTTTGTAGTTATCACCGAGTTGTCTTCCCAAGTTGATTCTCTCGGTCATGAGTTCTCTATTTTTCTCTTTGTCTGTGCACTCGATCCATTCGATAGTTTTTTGAACGAATTGGTCTATGAGAGCTGCTCTCTCTTCTTCGAGTTGTTTCTTTTTGTCTGCGTCTGTGTATAAGAGGCCATTTTGTGACTTTGTTGGCTTGAGATAGTTCCATTCGTAATCGTCTTCACCGCCGAGTTCTTTTGAAATGTTTTTCAGGTCGATCACTTTTTCCAAGTCCTCAGTTTTCTTGGTGAAAACAATCTTGGATGCCACCACTGGATCAAGCCAGTTCTTGATGATACTCCAGATTCCGCTGAAAATCCATGGAGCCTTGTGAATGAACAAAACCCCAAGAGACTCTGGATAGTGTGCCTCGAAAGCCTGGATAATGAACTTGACAGAGTTGTAGTCCATGTTCGACATGGAAAATCCCGAAAGATCAAACAACACAGAACAAGAATTCACAGGCTCGGTAATCAGTAACCGAGCGTATTCGATCACTATCAGAGTGAAGAGTTGAACTTCCTCCTCGGTCTGTTCAGATGGAAAATGGAACCGTGGCTTGATGGTCACAATTGGTCTGTTTTGCTTATCAACGCCGCGAATAACACATTTCCCACTTTCAAACTGCTTGATCACACCGTTCTTTCCCTTCTCTTGGAATTCCAATTCACCACCTCTGATCAGCTCTTCAACGTGTGCCTCTTTGATCCGCCACTCCAGAGTGTGCGCAATCATCACCAATGACTTGTCCACATCCCATTTCCGTGCCCGCACAAACCGAAGCATCAGATTATCTGGCGAATCGTGGCGCAAAAACTTCCAAAACGCTTGCTGTGCGTCTACTCCGAGATGTTGCAATGCTTGATGAACCTTCATATCAGTTTTCGCTTTGACGTGAGACTCCGTAGTAGCCATGCTGCTGTTATCTGCATCATCGCTTCCCTTTTTCTTGTCGTTTCCACGTCTGAACTTTCCCAAAAATCCCTTCTTCTTGGTGACTTTCTTGGACTCGCTGGACTGAACTGATGCAATGGTATTACGTCTGCTATTGACCTCACTGACTCCCTGGCCAAACTTGTGTCCTTCAAAATGCAAATAATACATCCAAACTTGCTTCAAAACACGCTCCTGCTCGTCCGTGAGGGTCTCGGCCCATCCATCGGCCCATCCGGTTTTCGACGTTGATGTCATTTTCGTGTCAATTTAGATCCCGCTGGAAATAAAGCCCAAGTTGTCCTTTAAAATTGTGAAAACGTATTGTATTCCAAAAAGGGTTCGGTGGTCCAAAATTTGTTTCCGGCTGACTCAATTATATCGAGTTCTGTATAACTCAGCTGACTATAGTTCCGAGAATCAACAAGTATTGTACAGTTTTTGAGGTTTTCTGTTGAGCGAAAAAAAAAAAAAAAAAAAAAAACAAATCATAGGAAAAAATACTGTAAATAGATACATGTGATATCATGCACGTGACCAGCTGACAGGTCTCTCAACAACTCTGTGCCATCATCTGCTTCAACCCCTCCACATTGACCGCATTACTACTCTCCAAACTCAAACAAGCAGCCTTCTGAGCACCCAATAACATCTCAATTCTCTCCTCCATACTCAACTCTCTCAAACCAGCTCCATTCGACCTCGATAATTGAGATAGCAAATATCCAGCCAAAGAGTCGCCAGCTCCCGTGACGTTGGTCACGTGCACGTTGGATATAGCTGGAATGTGTTGGAAAACAACACCCAGGTCATGACGACCTTCTGACACAAGAGTAAAGCTTGCAAACCGTGGCTTGTTCCGTGCCAAAATCTCTTTATCCCTTGCAGCAGTCTCAGTGATATGAATCAACAAAACTCCGTTGCTTCCATCCTTGATTAAAATGCTTGGAAAATATGGTAGCAAGAACAAAGATTGTTGGAAAATTCCCTTGTTCACATACTCTTTGACCAAAGAATTTCGATTGGACAACACATCAAGCGACCCCCGCAGTCTTGAACCAACTCCAAACGCATCGAGACAATTAAACCACGAATCAACATCCTCAAATTTCCCAGCTTCAGAGAATGACTGGTAAATGGTAGCAAGCTCGTTTATAGTAGGAGTGATCAGCTCAACTCCATGATCAGGGAAACACTCCAAAGATACTTTTGCGATTTTCGCGGCCTTGACGACCGAAGTTGGCTCAAAAACCACTTTGAAGTCTCCTATGGCTGACTCTTGAACAATAGCATCTATCAGTTCGGGGGAAATATTAGAGTCAATCAGGACATAACGTGGTCTATGTTTCCGTAATTTTGTTAGGACATGTTGGACCGGTATTTTCTCGATTATGTTCATGTCAGCACACGCAATAATGAGCTCTCCATCAGAATTATGTATGGAGGTGTATTGAGCAGTGTTTTCGTCTTTTAAGTCGATGATTCCTGATTTCGTCACTCCAAAACCGTCCATTTTTTTCAAAATAGCCGTTCCTGCCGCATCAGAAGAGTTTAGAGCTGAAATAAACAGGGTTGATCTGTCTGGATCAGAAGTGGTACAAGCCAGAGCCACGTTGAACCCCACTCCGCCGATTGATTGTGAGGTTTTACCAGGATTCGAGTCGTGTAAGTTGGCCGTATTCATAATAATGCTGGTGGAATCCAGAGCGACTGAGCCGACAACTGTGGCGTTGTAATGGGTCAAAGAAGACTCTATAGAAGCCTTCATAGGAGCCTCCATAGGAGCCTCCATAGGAGACTCTTGTTGTATCTCCGTGGGCTCGACTGGTTCTGCATTTGTCTCCTTTCCCATCACACTCTCCAACTCAGGCTGAAATCCAAACTATAACATGTTAGCTTATTTTCTTGAAATTAGAAAAAAGTCACTCTACTTACCTTTTGCTGTTCCTTCAACAGACACAACTCCTGGGCAATCTTTGATCCAGCAACAGCGTTGTTCTTGACAAATTCAACATTACAGGCAACGCTCTTGCCCTCCGTACGCTTGTTGATATGGGAAAGCAAAAATGGCGTGAGATTTTTACCATAAACTGTATTATCAATGGCCAATTGGTGTGCTTCCGAAATAATTTGTCCAATGAACTCTTCAGAAAGAGCAACGTTTTTAGGTGGTGGAACACAGAACACGTATCCGTTCTGCATCTCCATCGTATACTTTCCGTTGTAGATCATACTGGCGGCCTTACTGAACTGGTCAAAAACAAATGGAGACTTGAAACCGCTATCACGAGTATAGAAGCCAGGAACATTGAGGCTGGTTGAAGGAGGGAAATCCCCGTCGTTGTAGGTGCTAACCGGAACACCTTTAGTCTCCAGGTACTCAATTGTGCGTGGAACATCCAGAATTGATTTTGGGCCCGAACAAACAACACTAACTGGTGTTTTAGAGAGCTCGTCGAGATCAGCACTCACGTCCATCAGGTCAAAAGGTTTAGAAACTCCGCCCAATCCTCCCGTTGCAAAAACATCAATTCCCGCCATATTAGCCAAAATCATCGTCGCAGCAATTGTAGTTCCTCCAGTTATCCCATTGGCCATCACGTATGCCACGTCTCTCCGAGATACTTTATGTTTTTCCGTATTCTCGGCAGCCATAATTTCGAGATCGTTGTTTGAGAGACCGACTTTCGGAACTCCATTCACAAATCCAATCGTGGCTGGAATCGCTCCGTTCTGTCTGATTAGGTTCTCCACCGTGCGTGCCATCGCCATGTTCTCTGGGAACGGGAGACCATGAGAGATGATTGTACTTTCGAGAGCCACCACTGGTTTGTTTTCGCTGACTGCCTGGCGGATTTCATCAGAGATGGTGAGTTTTGGTAGCTGAGACAGCCATCTTCTGCCTTGAAACGCACGTTTCGTTGGTTTTGCAAAGATCATGAGGGTTTTTGGTTAGCAAAAAGAGGTGAGAGATAGGAAAACCTGGTGATGGCTTTTGCTTAATGTTTTTCGGCCGAGAAGAGTGAAAAATAAAAAATATTTGGAACTTGGTGAAAAATCAACGGGACCAGCTAAATGATGAGATAGGGAGCTGTGAGATGAGGTAGAGAGAGAAGGTCTTCTGAATTGAACTTTCCCAAATTCACCGTTGACAACTCACCGTTGACGGCCCAACTTCACATGTTTCGGTTATACGCCCAGTTCAATTGGTTTGAAAGTCTCTATATTCAAATATCGCTGATACTTGTAAATTCTTGTTTTGAGATTACAAATGAGTCAAGAAAGCTGGGAAGACGAGCAATTGAGAAGATGAGTGAAGTGTAGTCGAAATCACTCTCTTGTGGTGGCAGCATTCCATCTTCAATTTACAACTCCTTCTTTCTGTGTTACAGACAGACCATATTGTTGGTCTGGAAAGAAAAACTCCGCTAAGCCAATCAAATTTTTCAAGGTCTGTAAGTTCTTTAGTTTCCACAAGGTCTGCTAGTTATCTACTTTGCTCAAAGAATGGCAAGTTCTAATCCCCTCAAGGTCTTCAAGTTCTTGCAGATGACTCGCTTCGCTCGTCATTCGCTTCGCTCGTCATTCGCTCGTCATCCTTTAGTTTGTGTTTTTTTCTCTCATTACATGCGACAAAGATTTTGTTGTACCAGCAAAAACTCTATTAAATCACCACTCTACTCGCTCTTTTGCTTCTTCTGCCACCCAACGAGCTTGCGCAAGCCCAACACAAACCCTCTTAACATATCAACAATCAATAACAACACAACCATCACAAACCCTCCAACAATCAAAGGAGCGTTCTCAACCACAAACTCACGGTCAAAAACAACAGGTGTGCTCTTCTCATCTTCACCAAATCGGTACCAAGACTTTGGTTTTTGAATCTTCTTAGTCTTTCTTGGAATCCATGTATCATCCACCTTCTTACCCCCTTCAACATCTTTCGCCCACATTCCGTCCGGATGCTCTTCAGATGACCCCATTGGACTACGTTCACCTTTATGATTACGTTCAAACTCAATGTACCGGGACTTGTCGAAAATCGTAATGTCTGGAAAAATCATTGTTTTTGAACGTTTGATAGCTTCCCTCTCGGTAGAAGAAATTGTACGTGGATCGTCTGGAAGATCTTCAAATTTGTAGATAGTCTCATTGGCATATTCTTCTTCGTTGTACTCATGTGGAGTGTTGGTGGTGTATAAAACTGAAACGTGTGGAGATGGAAGTTTACGAAGAATCTTTTTCAACAAATCGTCATGTTCTTCCAAAATTTGTGTACGTTCTTCAGCACTCATATTATCATCAAGAGGACTCAATTGAACATTGATTAAACGCTTGCGAGCATCAATGTAATGAGGAACCTCAAGATGATTACCCTGAGTCACAGTGTATGTCATTGTATTGCAATGAATTTTCAACAGTTTTTCAAGCTCTGCAAAGTCAAATTGATCATCTCCATTCGAAATAATATGTGGCATTGTCACAATAGTGCTGGCTTGTGACATATATTTTCTCACATTATCAAAACCTTCAAAGCTTTGGAAATCTTCCACCTTCAATCCAGGAAGATTTACCAGGAGGTAAGCGTCAGAAGAACATTGTTCAAGGGCTCGTTTGACAATTGTGTTTGCTTCATGGAAGGTGAATGGGACTTGTTCACTGTGGGATATTGATGGTCTTAATCCAGACACTAATTTGTGTGAGTAGAGGAATGCTGGGAAGCTTTGGGAGGTTTCAGACGTTGTCACTGCCACGAGAAACGCCAGTAAAGAAACTACACTTTGAATTCTCATCACAGACGGTTTGATTCTTACAAGTCTCGTCAGATCATCAAACAAAGTTGAAAAAAAAAACACACGCCTCTTTTTCAGTCATTTTTCATAAAATTTTAAACCTTTTTTCGCTCAAAGCAATTTGGAAATTTATTAGTCGATTGGTATATAAATGGCCATTGAGGGGAGGGGGGAATGTAGATGAATCAATCCCAATAGTGAAAACAACTCATACTTGAACGCTTCATATTCAAACAGTTCGTCATCAAACAATCCATATTCAAACAACTCATACTCCTACTCGCAAATCACTCACGACTCGTCTCAACTCGCAATGCTGGTCTCGCAATGCTGGTCTCGCTATGCTGGTCTCGCTCGGATCACTCCACAAATATTTGCTCCTCCAACACCCAGTAATTCTCATAGAAACTCTCAAACAAATTGACTAACTTTTCAATATCAAAAGCTCCACAAGTCTCCCTGATACTGTGCATACTCAACTGTGGATTACCCAAATCAAGCGTGCGCACACCCAATTTAGCACTGATCATAGGTCCAATAGTCGACCCACATGGAGAATCATTACGAACAACAAACAACTGTAGCGGAGTCTTGGCCAAAGTACCAACCTGTTTCAACAAAACAACACCAGCAGAGTTCGTCACGTACCGTTGATTGGCATTCACCTTGATCACCGGTCCCTCGTTCAACTTTGGCTTGTTGTACGCCTCGTAATTCTCAGTGTAATTTGGATTGACACCATGTGCCATGTCCGAAGAGATCACAAACGACTTTGCCATAGTTGACAAAAAGTATGAAGATGGCAATTCGGATTTAAGATCAACTTCTGGATTCGCAGTCAGTTTGGTCAGACGTTCAAGAACATTTGGCAAGAATGAAGAATCGGCTCCTTGAGCAGAAAGAGAACCAACTTCCTCGTGATCAAATAACGAAACCACTTGGATACCCCGAAGATCAGTTAATCCAGCACTGGAGTTGATCAATCCTTGTGTAGCACTGTAACAAGTAACCTGATTGTCCAACCTTGGAGAAAAGATGAATTCGTCATTGATTCCTCCCAACACAGACTTCTGTGTATCGTACAAAACCAACTCAAAATCTTCGATCTGTGAAACATCAACCTCCAATTCCTTAGCAATCAACTCCAAAAGCTCTTTACTGTGACGTTCAACAACACTCTTGACCGATTGGAATTCCTCAGCCGACAACTCCTCACCGCCACAGCAGCCACTTTTCGTTTCGCTCTTTTCGGATTTCTGCAATCCCGCAATTGGACGGAATTGTGTCTCCTTATTGAACTCAAATTTGACATATCTATCCTTAGTGAGGTGAATGGCCAATGTTGGAATACGAAGCAATGGCTTATCAATCTTCACCAATTTCGATACAAACTTACCATCCTCCTTGACAAAAACCCTTCCAGCCACACTCAAATCTCTATCAAACCACGTGTGCCAGATACCTCCGCCATAAGTCTCGATACCCACTTGAATATAGCCCTCCTTTGGTTGATTGGAAACAGGCTTAATACGCAAAACTGGCGAGTCAGTATGGCCTCCAACGATAGCAAAACCGTCTCCAGGCTGGTACTTTCCACCAACAGCAAATGCCACTATAGAAGAAGCATTTCGAGTCACAAAATACTTGTGATTCTTTTTAACAAGACCGGCCCAATTGGACCGTTCGGATAGTTCAAGAAATCCAGCCTCCTTTAACTGGTTTTTAACTGTATTCACCACGTGATATGGGGTAGGTGAAGCATTGACAAAGTCTAGAAACCCGTTAGCGTACTTGAGGGAGGTCATAATGAAAATGATTTATCTGTATGGGGATCGAGATAAGAGTTGTTTAGTTAAATTGAAAACAGAACATTATTTTACAAACAATTTTGGAAAAAAAATTGAGGTAAGAGACAGTTTAAATTCGTCGCGTCGATCGACGGACAAAAATATACAATCGACCAATGAACCAAACCATGATGAGCTTTGCTCATCATCTGATTGCCTAGAGAATCACTCGCTTCCCCTTCTACCATTTACAAGGCATCCAATCTATCGTTAATCTCCTGCGCTGACAACTTCCTGAATCTCGGACCTTGAACCCCCTCAGCACCTTGAAATCCCAATAATTCATCATTGGCAGCACCAACAACAGCGATTTCAACAGTATCTCCGTTCATTTCTCCCTCAATCGACTCCTTCAATGTCAAAAGCGCAATATGAATAGCATCCTCAAGCTCTAATTCATCGTTCCAACGCTTCTCCAAAAACGTCTTTGCAGCATTAGAACCTTTACCAATTGCCGTAGCCTTCCACGGGAAGTAAGATCCAGATGGATCCACCTGGTACAATGAAAATCCGCTGTGATCGTCGTGCCCACCGACTAGCAGTGAAACACCATATGGCCTCACACCGGCACTCTGAGTGGCGTCTTGCATGATTTTGGCAACCTCAGAAACCAAGATTTTCGTCGGTGGATTTTCATTGTAAATACGTTTATAGTTTGTATGCGAAACTTTGCGAGACTTATCTGTGAGAACACGGAAATCTGGTCCCATTCCAGCATATGTCATTCCAATATCTGGTGTGATATTGACAATTTTTTCAACTTGTTCTGTTTTAACCAACACAGAGCCTGATTTCTTTTCTGTTGCAAGAACAACTCCATTGGTTGCTTTGATTCCCACAGACGTCACTCCTTGTTTCACGGCAGCTAAAGCGTGCTCGATTTGTTTTAATTTGCCACTGTCTGCTGTTAGTATATGAGAAGTGATACTCTTGGTATAATTACTCACCTTGGCGAGAATGTAGTGAGCGAGAACGAATATCTATCGGCCATTGTTGCTTGTGTCTTGTATGTTTGCGAAGGCGACGGATATCTATTTAGTTGTACAATGTCTTGCTCGGTTTATTTAATTCTCATCTTAACAAACTTATTTGATTTTGGTGGCAAATCTTGGTTTTTTTTCCCAGTTTTCGGGCTGTGCAGAGTGGAAAAAAAAAATGAAAAAAAATCAACTAATCTGAGGTAACAGTACAATCAACAAGTCATCGAACAGTTCGTCAACAAGTCATCAATAAGTTCGAGATACCACCCACTGACCATGGGTAGAAAGGGAACACGAAGAAGATCAGTGGGCAAAAACACTGCCATACGGCCTGTCCACAAAAAAAGCAACTCTTTTGGTGCCTTGGAAAAACTAAAAGACCATGAGGACGTTCAGAAATCGGATACCGACGCCGACTCCGACTCCGACGAGGTCGTTATGGTTTCGTCCTCTTCGGAAGATGAAGCAGAAATCCAAGAACCACCGCGTAAACGTCAACATGTGGACAAAAAAATCGACGCAGTTACCCAAAATCAGGATTTCATCGGATTTGAAATTTCATCATCAGACAACGAGAGCGATCAAAACAACTCCGATGAAGACACTCCAACCAGCCCCGGGTCGGATAACGAGTATTTGAGCAACGACGAAGCGATCTATCACACGAAATCTGCAGAACACAAGGCTGGAGCCACAAATTCAAAGTATCCTTGGATTCGCAACAACGATCATTCACGACAAATAGAGATCTCCGACTGGCTCACAATGGAAATTAAAGACTTTTTGGATTATATGTCACCTTCTGCCGAGGAGATCAGAGCTCGTAACGAGACCGTTGACCGGTTACGTGCCAGTGTTACATCCATGTGGCCTGATGCAGAGCTTCATTGTTTCGGCTCTTTCGCTACCGATTTGTATCTTCCTGGTTCCGATATCGATATGGTTGTTGTTTCCAAGGCTGCCAAATATGACAACAAATCGTCCTTGTATCAACTGTCCTCCTATATTAGAACCAATCGTCTTGGAATTAACATCGAAACGATAGCAAAGGCCAAAGTGCCGATTATCAAGTTTGTGGACCCAAAAACCAAAATCCATATTGACATATCGTTTGAGAGGACTAATGGAATTAAAGCGGCGGAACTCATCATTTCTTGGATCAAAGAAACCCCTGGATTGCGTGAATTGGTCCTGATTGTCAAACAGTTTTTGTCAGTAAGAAAACTCAATATCGTCCATACGGGTGGATTGGGAGGATTTGCTATCATCTGTCTTGTTCGCTCGTTTCTCAAGCTTCATCCTCGAGTGGCTACCAAATCTATAGACCCTCTAGACAATCTTGGAGTACTTTTGATTGAGTTTTTCGAGCTGTACGGGTATAACTTTGGCTACGACAACACTGTTATTGCCTTCAATGACCGCGGGGATCCTGTGTACTTGAGCAAAGACTTGAATGGAGCTTTCCAAAACCGCAATCCATTTTCCCTGGCTATTCAAGACCCTCACGATGCCTCCAATAACATCTCCAGAGGAACTTATAATCTTCGTGACATTAAACGGGCCTTTGGAGGAGCATTCGAGTTGCTGGTGAATAAATGCTACGACATGCACCATGCCACCTACCGCGAGCGTCTGGGACAGTCGGTCTTGGGAGACATTATCAAATATAAAGGAAAACAGAGAGACTTTGAAGATGCTCGTATTGTGGTCCAAAACCAGGCATTTGCAGTTGCCAGTGGTCAATCATCGCGTTCCGGCTCACTTCCGCCATTGCCGAGTCAAAAAGCGGCCTCACGTAATAAATCTGCTGAGGTTCATTTTCTTTCCGAGGATGATGATTCCGAGGATGATTATGACGTCAAATTGAAACAAATATACGAGAAATCCCAAGGAACGAGCAATAAAAAAGCCCATCAACTTGACACTGAAAAGCTCATGGGAATTGCAGACGAATCCGATGAACCGTCTCCAAAAATTCCCTCTGGTCCCTCGAAAAGTCGTCCTACTCAACCTTCAGCATATTCGAGGGTGAAATCTCCGTATGATTCTTCTGACGATGAGTCAGATGACAGTGGATCACGTGATGATCGACAGGGAAGACTTGATAAATCTCAAAGGAGGGAGTATTGGCTACAGAAGTCGGGCAGCGGCTTTTGAATGACGAGCGAAGCGAGGAATTTGTCTCGCTTTGTAAAAAGGAAAATTCCAAAGAAGAGGATGTCTTATTTATATAGAGAAGATAATGGGGAAAAAATTGAAATAATTCAAAAAAAAAACCAAAAAAAAAACAAAACAAAACATTAAATTAAAACGAGCCCCCATTCATTTCTCTCTCCACCCATCATATTAGGACCCATTTCACACTAACTTTGTCCCAATTTTACCAAGACTGTCTCAATTACATCATTCCAAATACCGGAAATGTCCGTTCAGGCGCCAGACGAGATTGTGGACTTCGTTCTAGAAACTCTTTGCGTATCAGATCCTGGGGGACTCACCTTACAACAAGTTTGGGACCTCGTAGAACCATATTTGGAGATTAATGATGAGTTTAGCAAGAAACTTGTTTGGAGCTGGCTACGCAGGGAGGCTGACTTGTTGGTAACAAAAGTTACAGACTCCAAATCGGTTGAGGTGGATAAATCATTTCATGACAGCCTGAATGGCCTTCTGGAGGTTCACGGAAAAAGCAGTCTTCGATTCACAGTCTCAGAAGATCGCAGATCGTTGTTCTTGCTTGGAGTTAAAAAAGAAAATAACAAATTAGGAGTCCATCCATACGAGTTACTGCGACACATCACCAAGGCCAAAGAACAAGGTATCACTTCTCCAGACCTGATTAGAGAATCTGGACAGGATAGAAGAAGTTTGACATCACGATTACAGACTCTGGAAGATTTGGGTCTGATAAGGAAAATACCTGCCCTCGTGGAGTCGGCTAGCTCGTACATTCTTGTGAGTACAAAATACGAAAAAGACTTCAAAAAAGACTTTGCAAAGACAGGAATTGATTTCATGTACCTCATAGCAAACGCTTTGAAAGAGGCCCCAAATGGTGTTCGTGTTCCGACAGATTTAGCTACAGAAATGAAACTGACAGACCGTACTGAAAGAAGAGCTTTTGCAAGAGCTGTAAGACAGCTGGTTTCGCTTGGTTTCGCTAGCAAATTGAGCGTTGAACACGAGTCCACAGGAAGAAAATTCGCAGGTGTGCAATTCTTGAAGGATTTGCCTCAAGGAAGGACCGGCCGTGAACGTTTGAAAGATGAAGTGGCTTCTATTGGCGAACCCAAGAATGACGACTATCAGGACGAAATGCTGAGTTCTCTGATTACAGGCGATGAACCTAACGAGCCAACTCTTTATAATCCATTCTACCCGTTGCAAAATCAGGTTTTCGATTTTGTTAGACTCAATCCTGCCATGGCTACCAAAAGCCTCACCAATAAACTTACTGGAAAGTTTTCTGCAAAATCATTCAGCAATTTCATCGCATCCTACGTTTTTGATGCTCCAGTCAAAGGTCAACCCTTCACTGTGATACGGTACCTGTCTTACCAAGGAAAATCGAGATTTTACTGCCACATGACCCAGAACGACTATTTGAAAGCCCAAGGCCTCTCATCTGATGAAACACTCCCAGAACTCGAGCTTGTGGGGACTCCAAAAGCTGAAAACTTAGTAGAACTGAGCGCTAAGTTCTACATGAAGTCGAATCCAAAGAGATTTTATGTGTTGACACTGCCGGATGGAAGTTTCAAATTCTATTGGTCAGGATATTCGGGGCCCTTGTTGAAAACATTGGTAGAAAAACCGAAGAAAGTCACTGAGTTTGTTATTGACATTGATGGATTACGATTATCGGCAGTGAAAACAGTCAAAAAGATGGGGAAACCAACTACGATTATTGCTTGTTCTAGCGGGGAAGAGGAAGAGCAAGAAGATCGGAGAGAAGCATCTGTGATCAGTATCACTGAGCCTCTAACATCGGTCGAACCAGAACCAGAGCAAACTGCCGAAAATTTACTAGTGAAACAGGAGGAGACTGAGGATGTGATAACTCAACTTACAAACAGCCAGAGAGCCATGAGTATTGATTTCGGACCAAGAAAGAGAAGAAAAGTATTACTTGAGTTGGTCAATGAAAGGAGATGTGTGGCTCTGAATGCGGATTTGATGAAGAAAGTATCTGAATTGATGGACGTCAATTATTTGGTGGACAGAAGAACGTTGAAGAAAGATGCCGTTCAATTAGAGCAACAGCGAGTTTTGACAATTCAAAATATTGAAAGCAACATCAGATCATTCACTTTACAAGTTTTTTGTTCCATGAAGAATCCTCCTACGTCAGACGATCTGGATGAGATTGCCAACATGCCACTTTCTAGAATTGGTGCTGTTCGTCCGCTTCTGACTAGTGGACAAACATTCAAAGCCAACGACTCACACTTTTTCGAAATGCCTTCCTCCTTGTCGAAAGGAGCGAATAAGAAGTCGGAAGATTTGGGCTCGAATCGTCGGGTAGAAGCGAGACTTCGTGCTGCGGGTACTTCCAAGGGAGAGAATGTTGAAGACGGCTCGTTGAACAACTTTACTGAAGCGAAGAAAACGAGGAAAAAAAGGAAAGTTCAAGAAGTTGGTAATGAGGATGATCTTTTGACCCCGCTTATGGAGTCGAGAAAGAGAAAGAAAGTTTCAGCGAGATCGAAAGCGCAACAATCTACGGTTACTTTAGCCAAGAGATCACGTAACAATATGAGACTTTCCAACAAGGATGTTATGCTTTTGGTTCGAGCAGTTGTCATTTCGCAGTCGTTGTCACCATCGCAGAACATTGACTGGGTCAAAGTATTGAAGGTGTTTGACGAGAAATACACATCAGAGATTCTGAGAAGACAGTGGCCTAAACATAAACGGATAGTGGGCGTGGGGGTGCTCGAACAGACTAGAAAGACTTGGGAAAAGCTTTTGTTGAAGGCAATAAATGCTGGGAAAGTTACGGAAAAAGATCTTCTGGAATATGATTTGATCAAAATGATCGCTGTTTGGAAATCGCTGGACTCAGACAGTTTCAATAATACACAAGACAACGTATTGTATCAGAGTTATGAAGAAAACTTCAGAGATCAGTATTTCAAGCCTGATATGAGGATTCGTGGTCATGATGTTTTCAAAGAGGGTACTTCGATTGTTGAAAGAGAAGAACAGTTCTCGAAAAGGATTTTCGCTTATCCTTTGGACGAAAATGATGAGGAGCAAATAAAGATGCTATCTGAGCCTACACCATTACAGGAGGCCAAGACAATGCTCAAATCTCTCTTTGCCACTGGACCTGAGAAATTCTCTTCTGAAAAGGCCAGAAAGATTTTTTCCTCAACTTCCAAAGACATTTATTCCAAAGCTCTGAGTGAGTTGGAAGATGATAAGGTGATTGCATACTTGGGAGAAGACTCTAGAATCAAATTTACGCTTACTGAAAAGATTTTGTTTTTGATTGAGTCTAAATTTGACAAAACTTTCTTTGACGGCTGTTCAGCATTTTTTGAGACTCTGGAATCGGTTGCATTGAACAATAAAGGATTAATCATGTCACCTCTTTCACCTGACAGTTGTTATGCTCCTCTGATCAATCTTATTGCCGAGAACTCTGTGAAAGTTACCCGTATTGATCAGCCTGCTCCCGTGTTAACCGACAGTTATTCCACCAAGAGTCAGGACAAAACGAAACTGGAGAGCGATTTTATTATTTCTGAAATGGAGTCAAATGTCCTTTTGACCACCTCGTCTCCTCCAGGCGGAGGTCCATGTTCGAGGTTATGGGTTGATCTCAATGGCGACTTCAATCGACTTATATGGGTCAAAGTGGTATGCGCGTTACTAAGGTGTGTTGTTTTCAGACCTGGAGTGACGTTCCCACTTTTAGCGTCACGTTTGAGTCCACTTTTTGAGCCTTTTGAAGTGAAAATTTTGCTGGATTGGCTAGTTGCCAAGAACAGCATCCGTGAGGGTCCTCACAACGGCTACTGGGCCAAATCTCATTGGTATTTGACGTTGAGCAGATAGAATGGAGGAAATTACTTCTATAAGAGAAAAATGAAAGTGTACATTATTTTTTGTCGTGTTTGCTACTTTTTGCTACTAATTATATCGAGCAAGTAGTTCGGAAGTTCCACGGTCAAAGGGAAACCATTGGCAAGGTCATCTTTGGCAAAAGCACAGTTCCCCCTATCAAGATTGACAACAGAAGCCTCAGGTGCAATGTCAAAGTCAAAAATGTCCATTGGGAGACCAATAGTTGTACAACTGTTTGGAACGTCAACTATTCCTGCAATATGGCCTTGGATTGGGGCCACCGACAGAAGAATATAGATTTGATAGTCATTGTAGCCATATCTTCTGAGATACTCAATGACACGAAGACAGGTTTGTCTGTAGGCAACAGTGGTATCGAGGAACAACTGTTTTCCTGCCTCATCCACCGAGAACCCTTCAAAAGTTAGGTACCGGCCAGGTCCGTAGTGATTTTCAACAGGACCAGGAAGATACATTGGACTTTTCATATTCAAAGTGAACATTCCGTTTTTGATAACAGAACATTTCAAAGTGATGCAACCAGACATTTCAATTGCACCACAAAACGAGATTTCCCCGTCTCCTTGACTAAAATGTAAATCTCCGACACTTAGTTTGGCACCGTTAACGTTACAAGGCAAATAAATTTTGGAACCCCGTGAAAGATTCTTGATATCGCAATTACCTCCGTTTTCCGGACGTCCTGGAACAGTTCGACAACCATGACCTAGACTTTCTTGTAGCTCTTCAGAGACAATTGGACCCGCATAAGCGTTGGTTGCATTTGGAAGATTGGCTAGAACACAATCAGAATCTGGATTGGATTCAACTAATGCAGTTTCTCTTTTGGTCCATTCTGCCAGAACTTCACTGCTTGGAGCTGTACCAAGGATTCCCGGATGGACAAGTCCGGCAAACCTCACATTTGGAAGGTGCCTGGAGGAGCAATGAATTCCTTCAAAATCAAAGATGGCTTTTGCTGCCTTTGGATAATGTCTGTCGAGGAACCCGCCTCCGTTTTCTTTTGCAAAAATTCCGCAGTATCCCCAAGGCTGTCTGTCTAAAGGTTGGACGTCTTGAATTTCCACTACCAAAACGTCACCTGCTTCAGCATCTTCTATATCAAATGGACCTGAAAGATAGTGAATTCTTGACAAATCACAGTGTTTGATGTCATCGGCAGAGTCATTATTGCAGATTTGACCACCGGTCCACTCGTAGCACTCAATTTTGTAGGGTGTGTTCTGTTTCATCGTTTTGTAGCTTGGGATGTCGGGATGCCATCTGTTGTGGAGTCCTTCCTGCTCCCAAGCAGGTTTTTCAAGGTCAATTTTGACCAGAGTTTCAACAACGTTTCCGTATTTCGAAGACATTTGGGGACGGAGAATTGAATTGGTTCAAATTGAAGATGGAAAGAGAGAAAAGGGTGCTCTGAAATTTTGGAAGCCATTTACAAAAATCATCAAGTACAACAAAATTGCGCTGCATTATCCTTATCTCAGCTATAGTGTCATCAGGAGATCGGCGGTCAATTGAACCAGTTTTGTTGGAATTTATTTTTTTCGCCGGTTCGTCGCCTTTTCTTCGCCGAGATAGCAACAATAGATAGTGTACAGAAAGGCATAGCACACATCAGATTAAACATGTGATGGCTCTTTCCTAATCAGGAAAAAGATAAGCGATATGCGTTCTTGTCGCCGGAACCTCCGCAAAGTCCGTGAAATCAGGATACACAAACAGGACAATAGGTGTTGAACAGAAAACAAAGCTGGTAACAAGAAGCTCTTAGTGACGTCTTTGAAAAAAACCTATACAGTCACGCTGGTGGCTGGCTTATCCGCTTTGACGATCGACTCCGGAGGGCTCAAAGACAGATTAGACAGTACAAAACGGGTTTTTAACTGGACAACAGTAACATTCATTATCAAGGAAGAGAATCAAAAACCAAACGCATCACCATCCAAAAGATCTTTGATTGTTTCTCGGAATCACCATCCCGAAATGACGTATTACTAAGTCGATCGCCGCGACGGTGGCTTACCCCAGATTTTTTTTAAATTTAGTTTTTCTCCACCAGAAATTCGTGAAACAGCAATCTACAAAATACAGTTCATTCATTTGAACCCCTTGTGGTGATACCAATTGAGCCTCTACTGAACGTGTGATGTTTGACAAACTCAAAGACAAACTCAAAACTTTGGACCTGGACGGATCGGGCCTTCCAGCAAGCAGTCCGGCAGCTCCGGCAGGATCCAAACCGTCAATTAAATCTATCTACCAATCCAGACAAAATTTTGGAGTCAATTTTGGATCACTTTTTGTCCAAGAGAAATATATTTACGAAGAATTGTTTGCTGGAAACTCAAACTACGAGTTGGATGCTGCGAAAGCTGCTGTTGATTCCAACGGAATTGATGCAACGAGACAAAAATTCGAAAACCACTGGCTCAACTATTGTTCAGATGACGACTGGAAGTGGCTTCAGTCCAAAGGTGTGCAATCGATTCGTATTCCAATCGGATACTGGGCAGTGAATCCAGATGAATTCAACAAAAATACCTCTTTTGAAAGTTTGAGTGGCGTTTACGAAAATGCTTGGACCATTTTGAAAGACAATTACATTCAAAAAGCAGCTCAATACAGCATGTCTGTTCTTGTGGATCTGCATGCTCTTCCAAAAGGCGCAAATACTGGCGAGCATAGTGGGGAGAAATTTTCGCAAGCCGGATTTTGGTCAGATCGGAGCGCAATTGAGTTGGCTTGCAAGATACTGAAGTTCATGGCCAAAGAGCTGAGCGCATTTGAGAACGTTGCTGCGTTACAAATTGTGAATGAATCAGTGTTTGATGATGTTGCCAAGGGACAGAAACAGTACTATACTTCTGCGACAAAGGTTATCAGACAGGTGAACTCCGACATTCCAATTGTGATCAGTGACGGCTGGTGGACGGATCAATGGGTCAAGTTCCTACAGGAAAACGAGAAAAATGGAGATGCTGGCGTTGTTATTGATGCTCACGTTTACCGGTGTTTTTCCGATGACGACAAGAAAAAATCCGCTGATCAAATTATTCAAGATTTGGAAGGTTCGGTTTTGACAGGTTTGTCGGCAACTGCAGATATCATGGTTGGTGAATATTCCTGTGTTTTGGACGGAGAGACTTGGGACAAGACAGGAGGAAACAGAGATGATAAAGTGCGGGAATTTGGCAACCGTCAAGTTCAGTTGTTCAACAGAAGAGCAGACTTTGGATACTTTTTTTGGTGTTTCAAATTTCAGCATGGTGACGGAGGTGAATGGGGATTGAAACCAATGGTGGACAGAGGTTGCATTCCTTCAAGACCAACTTCGGTCAATGTTCCTGGTCAGGCCGAATTCAATAATAAGCTGAACGAAAACTTGTCGAGCCATGAAAATTACTGGAACGGTCAAAACCCCAACGAAAAGTATGAACATTGGAGATATAAGGAAGGTTTCACAACTGCTTGGGCAGATATGGCGGAGTTTGCAAAGTTCAACAACTCGAGAATTGGACGCTTGAAGGCTTGGAAATATGCCAGAAGACAGGAACATCTGAAAGCCAGAGGAGCCAGCAAATTTGTATGGGAATGGGAACAAGGTTTCGATAGTGGAATCAACTCTTTTATCTCTGTAGTTGGATATTGAACATAGCTATATAGTTTACTCATCGCTATTAAAAATAGGATATTTGGTTTTGAGACCAGCCACAAAGTTGGTCCAACTCACTAAACTAACACTGTCAAGTTTGGTAGCTCCAGTTTCGACTAACGAATTGATTTTTTTGCAACATCTCAGGATAGCCTTGACTGTATCGTTTTTCTTTTCCAATTCTTGTTTTGGAGCATCTTCCTTGAGTTTTTTGTTCAGAATTTTGGTACAGGCAGCAATAAAGTTGTCCATCACTTGATTACCAATGAATAGGTTTGGTTTCAAGGTTAGTATCTTGATGAGAGTCAAAAGACAGATGAAAATCACAGTTGGATCGTCTTTGAAAGACTTGGCCACAAATGTTTCGAAAACCATTGTCCA
Source organism: Ogataea pini (assembly GCA_003707665.2). Classification (NCBI taxonomy): domain Eukaryota; kingdom Fungi; phylum Ascomycota; class Pichiomycetes; order Pichiales; family Pichiaceae; genus Ogataea; species Ogataea pini. Next base: position 141,579 of record PPKL02000002.1, on the reverse strand, counting down.
GTCGATTTGACTCAAAATCAGAAGCTGAGAGTTGTTCTCCAGAGAAACAATCAGAGAATAAACGAGTTCATACAGAGACTTTCTGAAATTGAGTCCGTTATCAATTTTGTGTTTGAATGGGCCGATCTTGAATATTTTCACATACTCTTTCTTCTGTTCTAGTTCGTGTTCAAGAATTTGGTTCATAAATCTCGAACATAGAGGAAGAGCCATCAGAGGTCTCTTGTGGACTGCGAAGATGAGGTTTGAGACTCCCAGTTGCTTCAATTCAAGTTCACTATCAAACAGGAAACCTGTTGTTGAAGTCAGTTCCAAGTACCTGGACAAAAGTGCAATGTTATCCTCTAAAAAGTGTGAATCGTCTAACAAATGTTTCACTGTCGAAGCCAATGTGACTTTCAATGAAGCACTCACTTCTCCGGAAAGAAGATCACATATTTTTTCAACGAACGAACTGTCTCTGAGAGCCAACGTAGACAGCGCCTCAGCCGCCACTGTGTATTCAACATCACCAAAATTAACCTCTTCGTGGTTGGTTTCCTGAGACACGATCAGATCAAAAACCCGTCTAGAACTTTCTGAATCCAAAGAGACGCTTTTCAGAACAATGTTCAGGGACTGGAGAGCTTGTAGTTTCTGGGTCTGCAAAACAACGAGAAGTTCTGGAAGATACTTGTCCGAGTTACTAGAAACCAGAGTAGCCACTGCACTGATAGCAGCTGATTTGATTTCCTCGTCAGAACTGTCGAAATGCCGAACAAACGGATCCAATCCGCTCTCCAAATCGATAGATTTTGAAACTTGTTCCAGAAATGTGATCGAAAACAAAACTTGGGAGCCGTTGTTCAAATCCTCAAGAGTTTTACCTATCGAATTGTAATTTTTGGCAGTCACCGATGCGACAGCCAGAATCTTGGAAACGTTGGGATCCGATTGCTTGCCGAATCTGAGAACAGCAGCAGAAAAACTGGCCGGCTCAGTTTTGCTCAGAATGGCTTCTGTCAGTCGTGCCAGAATATCGTGGTTGAATTGTTGGCTCTTCGAGAACTTCACCAGCAATTTGATGATCGGATCAAGCGAAACCTGTGTTTCTGGCGACGCAACGAGTTCAGTCAAAATCTCAGAAACTAAACTCACGTTGGCATCGGATATCTTGCCATTCTCCCCACAGTCAATGAGAGACTCAGCAACCAGTCTTTTGTCTTCACCATCCAGAAGAGACGGAGAGGAAGAAAGAACGAGTGTCGTCCGTAAAGCCTGGGTTTCCAGTTCGAGAATCTTATAATACTGAACAACATGCTGAAGAACAGATTTAATCCAATCGTGAGGAGCAGCGATCTTTCCAGAACTCACAATCTTTTCGATACAGGACATGTTGACAGTTACCAGGAACTCGATGGTGATGGTACTCAAAAACACGTTCAATGAAACACGAAGACGAGTTTTGTCTAACGGAACACTGATCACAAGACTGGAAAGACAACTAAGCGATTTTTGGCGGATCTCAGTCGAGTAATTCTTATTCGAGGCCTTATCGACCAGAGAGTCGTTCACCGGAGTGAATAAGTCTCTTAAAACATCGTCACTCAATTTATCTCTCGAGACATAGACCGTGAGCATCTCCGTCAACAGGTTCAAACCATCAAGAACCAATTCGTGATTGGCAGAAGTAGAAACACATTTGATAACATCCCCGATAATCACAGACATGTTACCTCCAAAGTCCCATAACGAGTTGTTAACAAGAATGGCAGAGTAAAACTTCATCAGCTCCGAAGTTATTGTCGGACTCTCTCTCAGTTTAATCAACCGTCCAACAAGCTTTTCAGCCCATTCTTTTTCAACACCTTCTGTAGCGTTCGAAAGCTGTGTGAAAAAGTCGTAAAAAAGTGTCAATTTGCTTGCGTTAGATGAAACGAGTAGTTTCTCAAAACTCTCGCAAATCGCATACGATTTACTCACAAGCGCAGCGAAAGGATCATCATCCGTCTGCATACTCACATCAGAGCCTCGTCTTCCGTGCGCATACTCATTGAGCGAGGCAAAGTATTTCAAACTGTAATATGGACCATCTTTGCAAGAGAACTTGAACAATTTTGTCAAAACCCGCAAATTTTTGGTAACAACATTGGTATTTGAGTCTCCTAGCTGTTTCAACAATAGGTCTAAAACAGTGCGCACAATCGCAGGAAGAAACATGGGATGATTTGTCAAAATTACAGAAACCAATTCCGAACTTTCCCTTCTTAGCTTCCAAGAGACCCCAGACCCGTCTTCATCGTCCTCATCCTCGTCGACATCCGACAGTTCATAGTCTTCTTCATCTCCTGACAATTCTTCATCTTCCTCGTCATTGTCCTCTTCGTAAGGATCATAGTTGATGAATTTCGCAGCCAGTTCAAGAGACTCGCTAGTGTACTGCTCAACATCAGCAGAGTGCCCGTTTTCAAAAAGCGCAATCAAACAATTCAGCGATTCGAAACGAACCTCTTCAATTTCTTGTTGACGATCGAAATCCTCGTCGGGCTCACCAAGTTTGTCCACTGAAAGACCATTCAAAATAACCGGCCACACCTCTGAAACCAAACCAACCATCAATTTCGAGTTGGACTTGAAAAGATTCCCGAGAATGCTCAATGTGGTAATTTTGCGCTTGAAGTCAAACTCGTCAGTTTCGAATTTCGTACTGATCTCACTCAAAACTGCTTGTAACTGCTCTGCTGACGTAATCGACCTCGACAAAAGACTCAACGCAAAAACAGATTTTTTTGCAATAACAGCCTCTGCCTCATAACAGGCTTCAAGCAAAAGCTCAGCAGTGTTGCCTAGTTGCGCAGAAGTGAAGTATTTCCCCAGAAACTCGATCAAATCCGTCAATATCTCGATGTAATCTATTGTTGAGTAAAATGAAGCAGTCCCATTCTTGTGAATATCAGCCAGGATTCCGCTAACAATCTCACGACCGGCAGATTCATTCACTGCCGCATTTTTCAACACGTTGTGGATCGCCATAGTGTATATAGTGGAGGTGATTGAGACCTTTTCAGGCTTTTTCTTAGATAGAGCAGCTAGAACATTGGTGATATAACTGCCCAATTTCGGTGTCAACGTCTCAAAACACTTCAACGCCTGAGTCCGCACTTCTGGAAACTCATCATCCAAACAATGCAACAGAATCCTAGCGTACTGGATCTTTCCTTCGTTTGGGAAATTATCGGGATTGCTCACGATCTCTTTTTCCAGATCATTGAGCGCCATAAACCGCAAATCTGGATCGGTATCCCGCGTCTGCGTGAACAGCTCTTCAATAAAGTATCTCATTATGGGTAGATTGAGTTGTTATTACAAGAACGATGGTGAAGTAACAGAGCTATTTGGTCATTATATGTCAGTTCTTTTGGTTTTTCTCAAAAGGCGAGAAGGGGAAAATTAAATCATGACAAAAGTTCGTCGCGTCGATCGACTCAACGCCTGAATTTAACAAGGTGAATTATCGCTAAATATACTATACAAAGTCAGGGTCCAACCCTCTTTCATGCAAACTCCCGGTGTTCACACTATTCCTCATGTTTTGAATCTTTCGACTTCTTCTCTTTCTTCGACTTCTTTGATTTCTTTGACTTCTTTTCTTTCTTATCTTTTTTCCCCTTCTTGTCCTCCTCCTCCTCACCTTCTTTCTCTCCCGAAAGCTTCTCAAAGTCGTTATCATCAACATATTCCGAAACCTCGACATCTTCAACAATAACATGCTCCTTCTCTTTCAATTCCTCAGCCTTCACCTCCTCCTCAACCTTTTCCTCTTTCTCAGCCTCCTCAGCCACATCACTAGCCACATCAGCATTACCTTCCACCTCCTCGGCCACCACCCCCAGAACATCAACACCCTTCAAAACAAGCTTCTCACCGGCCAAAACTTGGTACAACTCGCGAGACCTCACGGTAAATTGATAAGAAGGAGCCTCGATCTCTTCTTTGGTGTCTATAGAATCTGTTGTCTTCTTCAAAATGGACTTTGGTTCATCTGCCTTTTCTTCAATCACTTCATTCTCCTTCTCCTCCCCCTTCTCCGCACTTGCTTCTTCAAGCTTCTTCTCTGCGGCATCTGCCGCAGCGTTCCATCGATTCACAACCTCTGCCATCTCGGACACAAGTCTGTCGCGCGAACCACCTTGCAGTCCCTTGACATACGCCTTGAGAGCTTCGTAATGAGTTTCAGGAATACTCTCAACGTTTCGAAGAATCCAGTTTTGCTTCTGTTTGGAGAACTTCCACGAAGAATTATCCTCGTGATACTGACGTAAATAGTGCAACTGGTCTTTTTCAGGCGGAGGGGGTCTTTCATTTTTTGGGAGCTTCTTACGCTTTGGAGGTTTTGTCTGAGTCTTGGTTTTTCCGTCTGTAGTTGGCTCTTCAAGTTTTCTCTTCACTTTCTGTGGCTTTTTTTCAGATGAATCGATGTATGTTTTTATGGAAAGAGGATCCTCTTCCAAGGTCTGCTTGACCTTGAGACCGAGCCTTTTCCATGCTGGAACTGACATTCTTAGCGAAACGATATTTGAATAAGTCTAGCAGGGTTTTGGATTACCTATGACAATATAAATTGATTGAATCGATTGAAAAATAATTTTTTTTTTATTTGAAAAATATTTTTTTTTTTTTGAAAAAATATTTCTTATAAATATTTAATCTGAAATTTTTCAGTGAAAAACTTTTCACTTAGTCTATTTTCTCTTCTTCTTCTTCTTCTTCTTCTTCTCTAAATGGCACATTGCAACTGAAAACTCACAAGTTTGTGAGTTTTACGTTGCATTGAAGCATGTGACGGGACGGAGTTTGGAAACAAATTCGGTCTCAATCCGTGATTTCTATCAATAAATCACGGGGTTTACATCTCACTTTGCAAAATTGAAAATTCCTAGTTTGAGTCCGACGGAAATAACACTACTTACGTTGGATATAGAGATGGAAAATATTTGACCTTGTTAGCGAGAGAATGTCTGGTATTGCCCGTCGTATACTCGTCACGACTAGTTTGACTCGTCGTTAATCGTGCCTAAGGCCAATGTCTTGTAATCATCAACTGCAGTCAGAAGACTGTCCACTGTAACATACTCATGGTCTCCATGTGCAACGTTGATCGATCCAGGACCATACAAGTACCTCTTGAAATCACGATGGGTCAAGTTTGGAATATCGGTCGAATAAGCAGCAATCATTGTGTCAAAACCAGCGAACTCGTAGTCCAAAAACACAGGATCAGACTTCTGGTGGAGAGTCAGCTCAACATGGTCGTATTTTGACACAATATGCTCCACCTGGCTAGCAACTTCAGAAACAGGAACACTCAGTCTCATCACAACTGTGCACTCTCCCACCGGCGAGATCACGTTCGCTGCGGTTCCCGCATTGATCAAACCAATGTTGACTGTAGTTGGTCCGAGAAGCTCGTCCTGAGGCCATTCGGCAGTCGAAATATCGTACATCACCTTGATAAGGATGTCATTGGCATTGACACCAAGTTCCGGGTAACCAGAGTGACTTGAGATGCCGTGTGTCTTGATGTTGAACAGAAAAATACCTTTGTGACCAACGGCGAGCTTGTTCTCTGTTGGTTCACCGAAAATGACTGTATCCCATTTGGCGTCGATCGACGCGTCGACGTCGACCATCCCGTCTCCGCCGATTTCTTCGCCAACCACATACAATAACGCCACGTCTCCCTCGTTGATACTTCCTTCCCTCAAAAGCTCAAAAAAGGCAGTTATCTGCGCAGCCACAGACCCCTTAGCGTCGCACGAGCCACGTCCGTAGATTCTGTCACCTTCAAAGTAGTAATCAATGTACGGAGGAACGGTATCGATATGACTGGTGTACAACACCTTGGTGTTTCTTTGTTCTCCAAGATAAGCGTAGATGTTGTCTCTACCGTCTTTGGCCGATGATATGAGCTCAACAGTGAGTCCAAGATTTCTTAGGTGGTTTGCCAAATGTGTCGAGACGTTCTGTTCCTGTTTGCTGATCGAAGACAATTCAATCAAGTTTTTGTGCAGGGTCAATAACGATGTTCTGCCGGCGATTTGCGGGGTGAGCTCCTGAAATGGCGCTGCCACTGACGTTTGTTCGTCTACGTCTAAGTTCACATTGACGTTGGTGTTAACATTGAAATTGAAACTGAATGGGAGCCCATTGGCTGTCTGCAAGCCAAACAGACATGTAACAAGACTGGAAAGTTTCATTGGTGCTGTCCAAGCAAAATTTATTCAATCAAACGAACAAAGTAAACATCGATCATCTTTCAAGATAACGAAAAGCAGCAAATTATTCAGCGAAATGTGCTCAAAAAATTCGAATAAATATCTAAGAAATTTGAGATTTTTCACTTTTTCCAGATCTGAGTCAGCAAAAGGACCAGAACCATTTCATTTATATAGGCCTTACCCCCATGACAGATCTCAGTTTTCGCGACCTTTACGTGTACAGCCCGCGGGACTCGCTCGTGGAGTCGCTCAAACTGCTGTATTTTGACTCTCTCACTTTGGAACAGAAAACACAGCAAGAGTTTGAAAAAAAGCGTCCAACAGCACAACCAATTATTCAAAGTGCTAGAATTGTGCAACCAACAGCCAGAAAGAGCGAAAAAACCAACGAATCTAAGCTGAATGACTACCAAAAGTTTAACTTGCGCCGGACCTCGACCGGCTTGTCAACAGTCAGCGAGGAAGATTTCGATAAAATGATGGATCAACTGAGTATCTCCGGGTCGGACTCAGACTCATCGGAGGATGAGCAACAGCCGGAGAAATACAATGTTCCAGATCTCATCAGCGAATCTACTGTGAGTTTTCTTCATACGAGGTCGCCTTTTGTGCTTTTTAACTCGTCTCTTCTTCCAGAAAATCTATGTATTGGAGCGTACAAAACGACACTTGGTGCCACCACAGACGATGCCGATCCTCTCGGTACTTTGAAGAAGTTGGGTACCCAAAAAACCCCTCTTAAAGAACGGAAATCGGCCCTTTTCATGATTGGAGGTGGCCATTTTGCCGGTGCAATCATCTCTCACGAGCCGTACAACACCAAGGGCAACCAGGGAACTGCAGAAGAGATCAAACTTCAATCAGTACAGATTCTCGAGCAGAAGAGTTTCCACAGATACACTACGAGACGGAAACAGGGAGGATCGCAGAGCGCCAACGACAATGCCAAAGGTAAAGCCAAGAGTGCCGGTTCGAACTTGAGACGGTATAACGAACAGGCGTTGGAGCAAGATGTGAGAGAACTTTTAGCGGGCTGGAAAAGCTCTCTGGAGCAGTGCGAGAACATCTTCATCAAGGCAACTGGTGTTTTCTCCCGTAAATCTCTCATGAATTACACGGATGCACCAATCAGATCTGAGGATCCCCGAGTCAAATTTTTCCCATTTGTCACCAATAGACCAACCAGCACTGAAATCAAAAGAGCATGGTGCGAGTTGACTCATTTAAGAGTGATGGAGGCCCCCAAAGTGGACAGGGAACAAGTTGAAAGACAGCAGAGGCAACGAGAAGCACTTGCAAAGTCCAAAATCCAACAGACCAAAGAGAAAAAGGAGGAGCATTCAGAGGTAGAAAAATATACCAGTGAGCTTATTGGACTACTGAATAAATCCAAGGCACCAGCATTGATATCTTTTGTCAAGAAGAATATGATAGACGTGAACTATGCACTCGAACCAGTAAATGAGTTTGCAAACACACCATCGTTGCTTCATTATTCAGCAGTGAACAAGTTGTCACATATGTGTCAAGTTTTGCTGGTGAATTTGAAAGCAGACCCAACTATCAAGAACAAATTTGGGAAAACTGCTTACGAAATTGCGGGAAACGACCAGACAAAGTATGCATTTCAAGTCTCTCGCAATAATCTTGGAGAGGAATATTGTGATTGGGGGAAAGCTAGAGTTGCTGAATCGAAGACAAAAGATGAGGTTGATGAAATTTTGCGTGTCGTAAAGGAGAGAGAGGATATGGAGTCGAAAAGACTCATTGAAAAAGAGTTAGAGAATGCCAGGAGAGAGGCGGAAGTGAATAGGGAAAAGAAACATGGGGCTGGAAAGGTTCTTGCACCTCCTAAGGTGACGGAGCAGCATAATTTGAATTCGCTGACTCCGGAACAACGGATGAAGGTGATGAGAGAGATGCGTGCGAGGGCTGCTGAAGAGAGGTTGAGGAGGTGATGAGCAAAGCAATTATTTTGATAATTAACGAGCACCACCGTTGACTCCCTTGTCAAAATTTCCGTTCATGGTTTGGCAAAAAGGTACGAAATAACAGGCTTTGACTCATCCTGAGTAGCCAGTATCTCGTCAATAACAGGGTCACCAGTCTTGACACCGCGAGCAGGATCAATATGTCTATAATCAATAAGACATTTCTTGATCTGTTGCTTCCTCTTCGTTTCGTTATCTCCCTCAAAACTCTGTGTGTAGTTCAACGCAGACATAAAACTATTCTGTTTTGTCACTGGCTCGGGTTTTTGATTAACTGATTCATCTCCAATGACCGGGAAATCTCCATCTCCTGAACAATCACACTCCATCAAAGAATGCGTACTGCAGTTTGCACCCTCAGAAATAGTGAATAAATCTTTGAGATCAGTTTCATTGAAGAAGTCTTCGTTTGAAGTGTGGGAATCATCTAGAAACTTATCGCTCAAATTGGTTTTGATCAATTGTCTCTGGAAAATCTTCTCATCAATACATCCGGCAGTCAGCAATCTGTATATGAAAACTGGTCTTTTTTGTCCATCCCGATGAATTCTAGCCATTGCTTGGGTATCAATAGACGGATTCCAGTCATTATCAAACAGAATTAAACGAGAGGCACCAATCAAATTCAATCCACATCCTCCTGATTTTGCACTCAACAAAAAAATAAAGTTTTTGTCCCAAGGTGATGTGTTGAAGCCAGTAACAATCTTATCACGCAAATTTGCAGGTGTTGAGCCGTCCAATCTTGAAAATGTGAAATTCAATGCGTTTAGAAGTTTCTCCAAAATGTCTAAAGTTTGTGTAAAATTGGAGATCAGAACCACTTTCTCCTGTTTCAAATCATGGATTTCTTTTAAAAGTCTGGCTAACAAAATGATTTTGGCACTTTTCAACTTGTTTCCAAGCTCGTTTCTAAAACTTTCCAATTCCTCCGCATTTTTGTTGCAGATACCCAAGAAGAGCCCATCGTCTTTCAATAGTGAAGGAGAATTGCAAATCTTGCGGAACGTGGTAATCAAACCCAAAGAGTCATTCGTTTGGCCAGTGTTCATGATCTTGCGGAAGTGATTGCTCTGTTCCAAGGTTTTCAGCAATTGAATTTGCAGTTTTGTAGGCGGTGCAAAAAGAACATAATCTGATCGAACAGGAAGATAATCCGATAATTCATCGATTGTACGTCGAAGAATGAACTGTTTAGTTAACTTGATCAACTCTCTCGACATGTTCTCTCCAGCCTCTATAACTTTCGGATTGGTGCAATTAGCTTCTCTGGCTCGCAAAATTGGCTTCATAAACTTCCGTTGAAACGATTTGAAATCTTCCAAAACGTTCGGGTTGATGAAATTGATCACATTGTAAAATTCACATAAATCGTTCTGAATTGGTGTCCCCGATAGTATAACTCTTCTTTTCACCTGGAAACTCTCTAATACTTTCAAAACCTTGTTGCTACCACTCTTGAGACGGTGACCTTCATCGCAAACAACCATATCAATTGGTACTCTTTCTAATTCTTTATTAAGACTTAAAAGTTTTTCGTAACCAATAATTAAGACCTGATATACGTTGGTGGTTTCAAAACCCGCAATATTCTGCTTTTCGTTTGCCTGACTCCCATTAATCGCCAAAACGCTCACTCTGTTCGGCCCAAGCCATTTTCTGAACTCTTTTTTCCAATTCAATACTAGTGTCACTGGGCAACAAATAACAACCTTCCGCACTGTTGAGGCCTCTGAAACTATCGGACTTTGCTTCAAAAGCGTCCAAACCAATGTGATCGTTTGTAAGGTCTTTCCAAGCCCCATTCCGTCTGCTAATAAGGCTCCATGACCTTTGAACTCTCGAAATCCCATGACACATTCGTACAGAAATTTCACCCCTTCTCGCTGGTGGCCTCGTAACTTCTCCACAAGAATGGGATCAACAACCACGTCTCTATAAATTTCCAAATTAGGTGGCTTTGGCATCACAAGAGCTTTTTCAGTATTTGTATCGTGCAATGGTTTCTGACTTAGCTGAGTTCTGCGCCCCAACATGGGTCTGAGACCGACAGCCGCTCCCAGTGGTGGTACCAGTGGTGGTTCCGTTGGTTTTTTCTCCATAGGTTTTGTAAGTCCCGCACTCAATTTTGATGGTTTCAATATCCTTTTCACGGCAAGCGGAGACTGATAAGCTAGTCTTTTCACCGGTCTAATGGGCTGAACATTTTCTATATTGTTATCTGCTTCTCCATCCAGCTCAAATTCATAACTACCACCTTTGAAGACTCCGTTATATATCACCCTGCTGGCATTAGAGAGTCTGCACAGCATGATTCCATTATCGTCTCTCAATATAGCAGAATCTGATGAGGTCACATGCGTAAGTTTACCGTCTCCGTCCCACGTTTTATTCTTTTTTTGCGTCTTTTTGCGCCACAAAATGTTGTATGTTTTCGTACTCAATGCTTCATCCATAGATGCTGTTCCTTTGAGAGTGTTGTGAGTTTCTGAGGGCAAAGAGGGCAAATCTGACACAACGCGTTCTGCAGGGACAATTGTGGTTGATTTTTGTGATACATTCGAACTGGGCAGTGCAGTGGCCATCTGTGGGTGCTGTATGGACCCCATAATGAGGAGGTAAAAGATCGTGCGGTTCAAGAGGGAATGTGTCGGAAAAGAGATAAGCTCATTATTAACTTAATCACTTTTTTACGTGTTTTTGAAATCAAAAAAATAAATAAATAAAAAAGTATTCGGGGCTGTGCAAATAATTACGTAAGCCAGTAATAATAATAGCAAATCTCGTTAATAAATACATAAAACAACGTTAAACATCTCTGGGTATCGATAGCTAATGGGAATACACCTGAGCATATGAGGGGAGTTTTTCATCTTTTTCGGAGTATGGAGGTGGGTTTTCCGGCGGCACTCTAGCATTTGGCTGCGAACGACGAGGGCGGCGAATAGACTGGCCAGTTGAGACTTGAGGAGCAGGTTGAGGCGGATGCATCCGTTGAGAAGACCGAGCTTGCTGGGCCTGCTGTGATTGCAGATTTATTTGTGCCTGTGCCTGTGCCTGTGCTCGCTGCTGCGCCTCAGCGCGTCTTCTAAGCTTCTTCTTCTTGTGGGACTTGTGAACAGCACCAGCAATAACTAATGGAATAAGTGGGATAAGAATGAACATATTGATGATGAATATGGAACTCCATCATCTCAAAATCTAATCAAGGAGATCAAACCTTTTTACTTTATATACCCCTCTTGAGTGCGGCGCAGTAGCAAATCTGGGCTGTGCGGTCATTGCTTCAGAAAAAAAAAACAGCCTCGCACCGCCACCACCGCCACAGAAGGCGAAGCACAAGCGATGACTTCGTTGCACCGAGCAAGCGAGCGATGAGGTCTCGAAGAAACTCATATGGGGGTGGTCACCACCACCTTGATTTCGCCGCTTTGTTTCCGTGAGATTTGCTATTGGGGAGACAATAGCACGAATTTAAGGAATGGAACACTAATCGGATGACTTAGTGGCTTGTGGTCGTTTGATCGGTTATATCTACTTGTGGTTGGCTGATTTCGTCGGCTTTTACTATAATTCGATCTATCTTACATAATCAAACATTCTTTACGAACGACATCACATACCTTCATCATAGGAGAATCATCTGATGCTTCCTTTGCATGCAGGGAGCAAGTAAAGGTCAGTTTGGAAAGTTCGGAAAACCCCGTGCATGCATGTTCCCAACCACCGTAAATCATCATTTCCGAGCAAAACACGAGGGATGCATGTAAAATATAATAGTTATTCCAAGCGGCAGGGCTAGTGCTGATTTTTGGATGCTCAGAACATCTACATTTATCAGTATTTCCGAATTCGGCAAGGTCATCCAAACCTTAAAAAAAAATAATTTATTATCAAGAAAATTTATGAAAAATTCGAAAAATAAAGCGTCTTCTTTATGAGAAGACACCACCAAAACAAGGCCGCACAATACCACACAATGACCGGCGATAATTCAAATTTCCCCGAGCGTCCACAATTGCCTTCCAGAAACACGATTTTAATACATTTGCGCCAAACGGTGCAGGTAGCAGAACAAGCCAAACAATTCGGTAATCATCCATTCGGATGCATCCTGGTGGGTCCAGACAACCAAGAAGTGCTGGCAAGACAGGGAAATGTCAATACGCTCAATCATGCAGAATCAACTCTGTGTCGATACGCTTTCGACATGTACCCACCTGATTTCCTTTGGAGATGTACACTCTATACAAATTTTGAGCCTTGCGTCATGTGCACAGGTTCGATCTACTGGAGCAACATTGGCCGAATTGTGTATGGATTAGAGGAAACGAGGTTGTTGGAGTTGACCGGAAATGACAAAGAAAACATGACGTTCCATCTGAGTTGCCGAGAAGTTCTAAGCAATGGCCAGAAACAGGTGCAAGTATTGGGGCCTTTCCCAGAGCTTGAGAACGAAATTATCGAAGCGCATCGAGAATTTTGGCAAGCAACTTAGTTCTCTTAAACAGGGTAAATTAATTTCGGCCGAGGCGTAACATCATGCATGTATGTTGTTTGACACTGACGCACCGGATGTTCCAAATAGCTCGATTAGGAAGTCCTCGAAACTAGTGATGTATTTATTTTTTTTCATCAGGTTTCTAGAAACCGTATTTTTCCTCGAGTTTCATGTTTGTGACATGGCAGAAGCCGCCCAATAGGCAACAATGCAGTTCATTGAAAAAAAAGGTACCCTTGAACAAGCCTACGTTGATGACGATTGTTTTGTGAACTTGGCAGTTGCTACCAATAATGGTTTACGAGGGGGGCCGTGATTGACAGTGCTTATTCACTGCCAAAAAAAGAACAAAAAAACATAACGAAAAAAAATACGCATAGATCGAGAAAAAAAGTTCAGCTGCACTCACATAACGGTTGCCGCAAAGAATAACGTCCACGAACACTGTTCCTTCCTACTCTCAATGCCTGGGGCTAACCTCATCAAACCAACGTGGATAGCTATAGTCGGCAAAACCATCTTTCTTTGCTAAAACGGCTATCCGCAGACCGCCCTGAACCTTTTGTGCATCCTTATTTAGCCACTACTCTCTGGCGGGGTGCGTGTGCATCAAAAAATGCTTGTTTTTTGTATTACACAATACAACATGGTGCATGTTATTGTTTCTCATGAACTTAAATTTTGTCGCGGTCATATGCAACACGAAAAATATTTTCAGACAGCCGAGGTAAAAATGGAGTGCAGATCCCGGACTCAAAATGTGAAAAATTCAAAGGAGTTGATGAAACAGTGTTGGGTGATGTCGTTGCAACCCCAATGGGAATAACGCACTTGGGTGGCTTGGCCGGCTCATCTGAGCCCAAACGGAATTCGCAGCTACGATGACCATAAGGTTTGTGCCCGAAATCGCTGCGCCTGTGCTGCGCCTGTCTGTACCACTACTGCCGGAATTGCATCCGTCACGCCAGCTCCAGCATTTCTCATGCCACCATCGCCATGGTGTCACACTCGGCTCTACGTGCACCATACCTACTGGCCAGGGCTGCATTTCACTCTGGGCCGAGGACACGGTCTGCAGAGATTCCCATGCATGTTCCCTCGGCAGCCCAAATTGGAAATAATCCTCCGTTTGCAAAAGTGCCGCCAGAATTCAGGTGCTTACATTTGATTGTGACTGCGATCGTAGGCATGTGATTGGTCTTTGGTTCTCATTGATGAACGGCAATAACTTTTTATCACAAAACTGTCCTCATGTTCCAGAACCGTGTCGGTAACTTTTATTCCCCTCTTATATCTTTGTTTGTTTTTTATCTCGTTTTTTTTTTTTTTTTCCTTCTGGCCCCTGATGCACGTACACGTCGGTGCATATGCACCGACGATTGGCTTCTGTGCCGTTTTCACGTGGGGTTGGGGCTCAATCAGAACCGAGGTAAACACTGCAAGCTTATGCAATTTATAATGCAGCTAGCCTTTGAATTATTACATAAATATGCATGTGCATAACGCGCCCCCTATTTGGAGCCACCGATATTTTTTTTTTTTGTTTTTCTTCGCACCTGTCTTGAAAAACTAACTTACACTTCATCTATATATACACAGGGTTTAGGAACTAAAACTTGTCCCAGTTCGTGTGTTTACAACGAGATGGTACTGGCCGGCTAAAACCATTCAAGTATCATTACAAAAGCGCTCCAATTCAATCTGTGGTGAGCAGTTTAGGCCTATTGTACTTTGCCTGCACTACGTGCTCCCATCGTCTCTTCTCTTTCGTCTCCGCTGTTGTCCTTTCGACTTACAAATTTAGCGAGAGAGAGCGTGTGTGCTACATGTGTGTATGCTCTTGAGCAATGGAGCTTCCGTCAATAATAAACTATGCTGAGAAAAAACCTTCTTCTGATGAACCCGGTAAAGAAAATCGTTGTGTTGTTGAGAATGAATCTGCTTCTGGTTCTAATTCCGAGTCCGAGTCACCGGAAACTGCTTCTATGAAATCGGGAAATCAGGTACCTCCCCACGCGTCATTCCCCCCACCCAATACAATTGCCACCCCCACTCAACTCAAAACCTCAGAACCTCTATCACAAGAATTGAGGAAACATCTTCATATAAAATCAGAACAGAGAAGACGCGGAAAAATTATCAACGGCTTTCAAATGCTCAGATCCGTCGTCCCCACTATCAAACCACAGAGTGATTCGAAAGCCCAGGTGCTGAAAAAGACAACAGAATATATAGACTTGCTTGAGCAGCAAAATTCTGCTCTTGTTGCCAACATAGAGCTTTTAAGCGGGTACACTAGACAATTACAAACCCAAGCAGTTCTCATGAACGGGGCCGTGCTACCACCATCCCCCCAGGTTCATGCTATTTTAGCGAGTACAACCCCCACACAAGAAACTTCACTACGTCAACTTTTCTCTTTGCCCCACCACATGCCCCATCCTGGTCAACACCCCCACCATACCTCAACCACGTATCAACCTCACGCGTCTTATTCACCACATTTAGAAGAACAACAACAACAACAACTACTACAGCAACAACATCACCATCAACAACAACCTATGCTACCAGTATCCTATTCGGCTCCAAATATAACGACACCTTACAAACCAGGAGCTGGCGGATCATTTTACTCCCATTCTGGACGCCACTCTTTACCTCCCCCCACACACTTAGCAGCCCCACCTTTCCGTGGGACCCACCCACTTGACCATCGCCCTCCCCTTCGTCATCATCAGCAACCCCACCCTCCCCACCATCATCCACCTCAACATCTTCATCAGCCTCGCACTGTCACCCCTACCATTCCAAACACCCCATCGGGTGCCCACATTGAAAGACATGACCCTGCGAAGCAGAACTATGAGGAGAAAAATACTGGATAGCACCAGTTCGTATACATAGCAAGCTCTCTGTGATCTTGGTGTATCTCGTTGAGATTGTTTCTTTGAGGAAAGAATTCACAGCTTTAGTGGGGGGGTACTTGAAGCTCACCATAACGGAATTTGATTGCGTTTTTTTTTACGAAACCTGTTTGTCCTGGTTTGACAGTTTTTAAAGTTTTAAAAATAAACATACATATATGTACATAAACTTTTTCCACCCCTGCTAAGGTGATGAAAAGGGGTTCGTTTAAGGGGGGCTACACCTAGTCGGTGAAGCCACACTCACTTTTTGTAATGAGTGACCCCCGTTCACTAATCGCATCACTCGCCGCTGCGAATCTTCGTTTGCTCATCACTCACTTTTCGCCCGACTTTTCAAAGACCTTGGTACCTTTCTTCTTTGCACAGGCAATCATAATTTAGATTGAAACACGCATACTCATTTTGTTCTACTTGCCTCTGCTCATCAGTCCTTTTTCAAATACGGAATTTCCATCACCATAGTGCGTCAATTGACTTGCATGATCTGCATACAACTGTTGAGCAGCGGAAGAAAAAAAAAATCCTGCAATACTAAATCACCGTGCTCTTGCCCCACAAAAAAAAGTTTAAGAATCCCTACACCTGCAAGACGTGGAGGCCAGCGAATTGTTAAAGCGTCTTATTCAATTGATCCAGACTCCCTATATTTGCAATTCACAGCCTTCGGAGTTGGCTAACTCCGACTGGTCAGTTCTGTACAGACACCGAAGTTCCTCGAGAATCGTACGATGCATCTATTCAAGTACCAGGGATTAATTCGGAAAACCTGCGATAACTGTTTCCGCCTAAAGTTTCCGACGTTACCGAGTTTCCGGCACCAGCGAATTAGCAACAAAAAAAAAAAATAAAAAAAAATAAAAAACACTGTGGAATTAAACCTCTTGTTTTGTTTGCCACCCTTTTATCTCACGCATCACGTCTTACTTTCCTCTTTATTTTCTGACATGTCACACTATCACAACCAGTTGTACTTGGCTGTACGCTTTTTGGCGGCCAATGCCACTGCAACTGATGATCTAGACGCCATTTTGCCGTCATTAGTGCCGGTGATCTACGAACTAACACTAACGCCAAACAACAATAGCCCGTGTCTCGGCTTGATCCAAATGCTTGAAGTGCTTTTGGTTGACATTGCTGAGCTGGCTGAGCTGGAGAAAGTGCTGGAATTGGCCAATCGGTTGTTGGAAGAGGTGAAATCTGCTAATGATCACCAGATCGAGGATTCAAATATGCCTGAAATTTGCTCTTTTTGGCCAGAAAATGAAATTCCTGAGGAATTAAACAGCGTTATCTCATTAGAAGAGGGGGTAGTGGAAAATATTGCCATAGAATCGCTCAAAGGGGCTCATCAGCAAGCCCAACGGTTTCACTGGATGGCCGATTCGGAGCCTATCAATCTCAAATCTGAGGTTTTTTATCAAACAATTTACAAAAGCTTTGTCCAATCACGTATTTTGATGTCGAATCACGTTTCTGGGGAGTTTCCCACGCTCAAATCTATTGAAAATTCACCTTTCCAGTCGCTGTCGCTGCAAAATTGGATCAATGGGTCGTATATCCCCCTTTCTACACTCTCTACACTCACACAAGTCCCAAGTTTGCTTGACTGGGAGAGTTTCATGCCCCCAGAAGAAAAGATTGAGATGACGATCGCCTTAGCGGTTAAAGAAAGATCTTTTGATGTGCTTATTGGTGAAGTTTTAGCAACCCATCTCTGTTATATTGATGGATTCGAATTGTTTAATCGTTGGTTGGTTGCATTTTGCGAGAAAACAATAGATTCTTCTGCTTCTATGGAGTTCACAGAGAGTCAATTTGATGTATTGGTGAATATTATCAGAGAGGATTCTTTGTTGGTGGCTATGCAGAAGAGGTCGAAATCGCTAGATGCTTTTGTGAGTATTGTGATCTCCGTGATTTATCTGTGTCCGAAAGTCTCGTTGAGAATATACTTGGATATGAAGGAAATTTTAGTGGTACTTGAGGGGGTGGCATTCGAAAAAGGTGATCATAATCACGAATGGCGAAACGCTCATACGATCTCTTCATTATATCCATTAATCAATCCAACGGTATCATTGATTGGGGCTATCCGGAAATATGTCGAGACGGGAGAAAGATTGTACTCGAATGGCCTTCCATTGGTTGAGATTATGAGTCTTTCCAATTCAGATTTGCCTCGTCAATTGAATGAATTACAGAGATACATCAACAATGAATTGACTTTTGGTCGAAGTTCTCAAAAATGGGAGAGTTTATTGAGTTCAATTTATTGGATGTCTAAGAATACACAAACATTTAGTAAGGTGAGCGCGGGACAGTTGGATCGATTGGTGTTGGATGAGTTGCTAGATTCACGTTACTTTGAGCTGTTGGCCAAAGTCTTTCTCCCCAAATACTGCAGACTTGAAGAGGACGAACTGAAGGGTATACTTTTGAGTTTTGGATGGAAGTTCTACAAACGAGCAACAAATTGTGATATGACGATTGGATATTTGAGGAGTACGATTCAATGTTTGGATCTGATTGGGGATCAGAATGATGGAGAGGTTATTAAACTTCGTGAATTGGTGGTTGCGAACAACCAATTGTTGAATTGGAAATTGTACTTTGATCCCGGTGTTCCTGTGACCCCAAAGATTGTTTTGGATGTTGGCGATCCTTTTTTGATCGTGGAAAAGATTCTTGAGTTGAACGAGGGCTCATACTCGGAAGTGGTGGAGTTGGTGGAGGTTTCAGGACATTTGTCGGTGGGGCTGGGCGTTGAGGAGACAGAACTGGACATTCGTGTGAAGTTGCTTTGTTTGGATTTTGCAACGGCTCAGGATTTCGAATTTTCGTATGATTTGGCGGTGGAGTTGTTAGAAATAGCAGTGGAAACCAAGGAGGTGTATTTTGTGGTTCAAAAGAAGTGGTTTTCATTTTTCCAATTGGTAAAGAACGAGTTTGAAGGTAATGAAGATCTGGGTGTTTTGGAACGAAAACTCAATGTTTTGAGCAAATTGATGTTGGTTGTTCCAACTGAGTTCAATGTGAATGTACTAGAACAATGGCAAATGTTGAGTACTGTGAAGGAGCAGGTTGAGTCACAGTTGAGGTCGAAGGAGGGTGCGAAAGAGGGTTCGATGGAGTCTACGTTTGAGGTGACGAAGGGGAGAGAGGATTTGCAATCGAGATTCCAGAGATCGTTGCAGTCTTCTGCAAATGAAATTTTGAGAGGTGGTGAGGGAGGAGGAGAATTGGGAAAGAATATTATTGGGTGGATTGTGGGGGCGCAATAACGACGAGATAAGCGAGGTGTATGTAAAATGACTAGTTGGGCGACTCAACCCACCTCATAATACACTCCTAAGTCAAATGATACCTTTTTACAATGGCTTGTCTATTCACAAACACATGGATAAGTGGTTAAGTGAACCGTTGTCCTTAGCTGCCAAGGATTCAACACTTCTCGTTTTGATAGAGTCAGCTTGAATTTGGTAGCAACCAAAATTGAAGAAAAAAGCGAGGATTATGCTGGCAGGTATGACATTGAGATTTCATCCAGTATAAGACATGTCTCAAACGACGAACAAAATGAATAATCAATTTTCAGGAAGGTGTTCATATACAGCAGCAAAAATTCACTTAATGCTACAAAACTAAGTGTCATTTAGAGTCGTTGGGTAATCATTGAATAGAACGAGCGGCCAAGTTCCATTCAACATAGACTCTCTTTGACAAACAAATAATTTAAAGATTGATCGTGTAAATTCGTACTACACAAAATAATGTTATTGAATCAAGATGATACCATGCGATTATGTAGTTGCTTGAGCTTCCACTGAACTTGAAGTTGGCTGGAGGTGGGTTGTAGTGAGTTGTTGAGTGTTTCACAATTCATTGGCAATTAATTGGATATTTGCTTGTCAATTGAACATCTATGAGTCACTCAACCGCTCAAGACTCGAAAGTCTCGTCCATCGGACAACGGAAAATTGACTCGCAAATGACTCGCTTCGCCCTTCATTGGCTCGCTTTTCGCTCATTTATCATCTCCAAGACACTCCTATAATCATCTTCCTCGTCATCCTCCAAGAAACTGTAATCCCTCACTTTTTCCTGCTCTTTGACCCCCAACTTCAAATGAGTTTCCAGCGTACTATACGCCGAGTCAAGATCGGTTTTCAACTTCTCAAAATCCTCTGGTTTGGCAGCATTTTCAGCAAGATTCTCCAACTTTCTTATCTGTGTTGGCGGGAAAAAACTCGTGATCTTTTTGGATTTTTCACGAATTTCGGAAATCTCATCAATGGTTTTCAGTCCGTTATAAAACTCAACCACTTTCTCATGTGTTTTGATCTTGAGAGGATCAAAATTGCTGACTTGAAGACCTCTTCTGTTCGTAGCACGTGACAACGCAACATATGCCTGACCCTTTTCAAAAATGTTTCTCAAATCAATCTTCACCAACGGCAGTGTTTGTCCCTGAGATTTATGAATAGACAACGACCACGCCAGAATCAATGGAATTTGCGTTCTCGAAACAAGCGGCCGGTCCATCTCGTCTTCAATGCTGAATGTTTCAGGCTCAATCAAAACCTCTCTGGAGGTTCCATCAGGTAAAATGAACCGAACAAGCGGTAATCTCCGGCCTTTTGACGCACTGTAAAGACTCGTTATGAGCTCTCGTTTGCGCTGTGCACTTTGAAGAACAGATTCTTGACTAGCATCGTTCTCCAGTTCCTTCATGAACGAAAATACACTTTCATCAAGCTGACTTTCGAGATCTTCCGGATTCTCAACAAGATGTTTTAGTTCGTTTTTCGTCCGACTCGCAGACGTCATCTTCTTGAGCTCCTCCTCGGTGTAGTCAAGAACACTGCTCCTCATGTCTTGAAAGAAAGCATATGTATCTGGATCAATAAAATCAACCACCTTTCCCAACGATCCATTAACGAGAGTCTCGTCCATGTTTTTGATTAGCATCACCTGTGCATTCTTTTTCAAATAAATTCTTTCAGGGGCAAGAAAATTCGATAACAACTTCTCTTTAGCTGACGGATCTACCATGGTTCCGCCATCAAACGCCTTGAAAATCACCTGGTTGCCCGAAAGTTGCTTCAACATGTTGTTGTTTGCCGAATCAACCTCACGTCTTGTAGGATAAAGCTGTGCTGGGATGACACCTTCCCGAGGCGGCAAAGTCCGTGACAACGCTGCGAATTTCCGTGCCGTCGACGACGAAACCTGTCCATCACGGATCTCATTCAACATGTGTATGAAATCCCTATCAGACTGCTGTCTAAACACCTTTTTCAACACAATAGTAAACTTGATCGCTTCTTTCCACCTCTCCGATTCGAAAGCAAACTGCGGCTCCCGTCCTTTCGTCACAGGAGGCAGTTGGTAGAAATCTCCACAGATAATGAGCTGAATACCACCAAATGGAGTGGTATTTCGTTTCATCAACCTAGCAATATTCTCCAATTTGTCGAAAAGTTCACCATCAATCATCGAGATTTCGTCAATAATCAACACTTTCATGTTCTGCCACCGTTCTTTCATCTTTTTGTTTCTCTTGATCTTACGAACTAACATCTCTGCTGTTCCATGGCCAAGTCCAATACCTGTAAATGAGTGTAACGTTTGACCACCAACGTTACAAGCCGCGAGCCCCGTCGATGCCGTCACTCCCACAGATCCCTTTGGATGTTGTTTTTTCAATGATTTGATGAGCGATTTGAGAAGCAGCGACTTTCCCGTACCGGCGGAGCCTGTATAGAACAGATTATGACCGTGTCTTGCAAGATCAATAACTTTGTTTTGTTCCTCGCTTAGCGTGATTGCTTGCACGTGCTTGGAGTTGTCTATTTCGCTTTTCACCACATCGGTGCTTTGTATTTGGTATTCTAGTTCGTTTTCTGGGATATGCCGTTCTCTGGTAATGTTGGCAAAGATTGACTCTTTTTGTGTGAGAAGTTCGAGTCTGGCGTTTCTATTGGTCGAGGTGCTCAGCGAGCGACGGGATTCCACCGGCGCACAACGTGTGTTTATAAGGGATTCATTTGGTTGTAAATATCCCCGTATAACACCAGGTTGGACAGGATGAGGCGTTTCTGGTGCAGAGCTCATGGAAGTATCGGGTGCTGAAGACTCTGTTTCCGCGTCTTCGTGTACTTTTCTTTCAAAATACTCCTCCAAAGCACTTAAAGCAGAATTAGCCACCCTCTGGTTGGCCCCACGAAGCTCTCCAAACCACTTCAGATATCCTTTTACCTGGTCAAGAGTCACTCCAGCATGAGTAGAAGGACGAAATTGGGTCCAATCTGGCGAATCGAGCTGTCTTCTCTTGAAATCCGGGAACAAAACGCGCGTTTTGTGATCAACAGGAGAAGATTCTTGTAATGATGGGGGTTCAACTTCCTGATCGCTTGGTTCTTCATCTGGCGAGAAGGAGAAGTTGATATCCGCAGACGATAATTTGCGTTTACTTTGACTCAGTTGCGAAGCTGAACGATTACTCAGCGACGAACGGATCGGAGAACTTCTGACGGGACTTGTTATGGCAGGTGCGGGCGCAACACCTGTCATGATGTATGATATCAACGACGGTAGAGGCGGCAGTAGAGGCGACGATATAGGTCTCCTCAGGAGGCTCATATAGGGAAAAACGTTCTTAATAAAAGCGTGCAAAAGGACCACGGCAACTTTTTGGTAATTGTTAAGATGATCTGTATAGTTTTTCTTGCTTCTGGAGGTTGTTTGGTTGCGAGATCACGCTGTGTTTATGAATGTCACATTTAGGAGGGAAGTCCACAAAACACGAAAATTCAGGGAAAAAAATTGCCTCTAGGAAAAGAAATTATAGAAAGGAGGACGCGTGATGGTTCGCACGTGACTTTAATTCGAAGGATGGGAATGGAGCTATGTCGAACGACCGGCCATGGGAGATGATAATAAAAGGAGGAGGTAAATAAAAAGGAAGTGGTGAAAGATGGAATATAACCGTCTCAATCATTCATTACTCCCCGGTGACTTAGTTGCCCCAGAGAGTCATAAAATTACTGGACTCGTTTTCATTGGTTCAATGATACGACTTGGATAGAGTGAACATTCAGTTGAACCAAATAGAAAACACTCGATCTTTTTGAAAGCAATGCTTTTCAGTCATTAAGCACATTCAGTTTGAATCCTCACTCACGGCTTGCGTAACTCCTGAAGATCAACTAAACTTTTTGGTGTAAGGATGTCTCTTTGAGTGTGTGATGCACTACCCACAGGCAAAAAACTTTCTTGTTCATGATTAACTAGAGAATAAACAAGGACCATCAACTTATTTTACCTTCAACAACTGATCGACAATTACAAGGTTAATTGAATCACGATAGACGCCTCTATCTATCAGATTTATAATCTTAAATTGCATAGCATTTAAAGGAGGGTGACATTCGAGCAAAAACTCAGAAAACCCTACACCAATAGCAATTTGCCACTGTTGATCTCGCCAACATGTTGGTGTCTAAAAAGAGTTTTCTTGAGAAACAGGATCTCCACAGTTCTGTGGCAGAGCTGATTGAGCGATTGACTGTTTGCAGTGACGAGGAGCTCGTTTCCTTGGCTTTACAGAAGAAAAAAGAACAATGGAACGGTTTAAGAGTAGATTTATACCATTGGATTCCAGTGCTCAATAGAATGGACACGATCCTGGAGAAACATGTGAAGAAATATGAGCTTGATCAGGAGTTTTCACGCATGCAAGAAGTTTCGAATGCAGACGAGGTTCTTGTTTGTGCAGTTCTAGACTACTCATATGTTCTACTAGAACATTGCTATAATAAGGAGATTTACAATTCTGCATCTTTTGTTTTCCAAATGGTTTCCTCTTGCTCTATGAAAATCAGACTTTCAGCATTACAAATGGTTTGTTTGCTTTGTGAAAGATTTGCAGTTGCTTCCAACAGTAAGTTTGTTCCACCGGCTCATGTTAAAAACATTCTTTTGAAATTGGCAACGTTCTTCCCTCCACAGGTAGCTCCTGTTTATTCCACTCCTGTTCCAATTGACTCTACCAAACATCAGTCGCCAGAGAAAAAGAAAAGAGCTAAAAAGGAGAAAGAAAAAGAGCCTCAACAGTCTTTGATGCACATCAGTTTGTTGGATTGTATCAATCCAGATGCCCATTTGCCAGCCAAATGGAAAGTACTCGATTTCAAATATTACAACGCAACAGCGGACGTGACGCAAAAACGTCCGTCAAAACAGAGTTCCGTGAAACACAATAAACGTCCAATTCTCAATACACAGGCCAAAAAACAAAAAATCGAAAGATCAACAACGATTATCTCAAGTGATCCTGGAGAGGAAGGTTTACACCATTTCAATTTGAACGAGGATACCGTCAGAAAATTGTCGTTTCAACAAATTTACGACAAATCAATCGACGTGATACCAAAAGATAAACAGTTTGACTTCGTTTTATCCGTCCACATCGCTAAAGCTTACAACAACAAGTCATACGAAAGCATATGTCGTAGACAGGATCTCGTTTCGATGAAATGTTTAGCAGTTGCGGCTGCTTCTTGTTGCTGTTTTTACTCTGTTATGACCAGTTCTGTTTTCGATGAAGAGCCTTATTTGTTGAGTTATATGTCTGATCTCATCAATCCCGACAACGAAATCCCACTTGAGCCTTCCTTTGCTGCTCTACGTGCTTTTGTTAGCATTTCTGGTAAGAAAAATGGTGGCAGCGACTTGATGAGAGCATTGGGAGGCAATGTGAATCACGGTTTGCTATTCCATATTTTGAGATGGGTTCTCAAATGTGCTAAAGAAGACAGAACAGACATGGACAACACGTATCTCAATTATTTTTTCAATCTCATTGCAAATTTGATAGACAATAAGCACTTGGTTCCACATTTGAGAACTGCTGGGCTGCTTAATATTCTTTTGGAATTCATCTGTTTGAGAAATTCTTACAGAATGACTAGATCAGGTCCTCTGCAGCTGATTGATTTATTTCTGAAATCTCAGCCCGAAGCTTTGGATGATTTTATTTCAAGTAACGGATTTGGTATCATGATTGATTTGCTTGACTATGAAGTCAATTTTGCTTTGCAAAATCCCGATTATGAAGGTGGTGCTCCTATTGATGCAATTGTTTCACATTGTATCACTGTGAGACAAGTCAAGACGATCAACTCTCTTTTGAAGTTGTTTTTCCATCTTATCATCAATCATCAGGGCGACCGTATGAGAAATCTGTATGATTCTCCAATTCTTAAGAGTTTGATCAAGATTCTGGAGAACCCAAAGATTTTTGGTTTTGAATTGTTGACTGACACCATCAACATTGTCACCGGAATCATCAATAACGAGCCAACGGCGTTTGCTATTTTGAATGAGGCTGGTGTGATAGACTCGTTCTTCAAGAATTTCGAAGGTTTGCTCGGAAAATCTGCCGAGTTAATTTTGGTTCTTCCTGATGCCATTGGCGCGATTTCGTTGAACAAAGAGGGGTTGAAAAGAGTATTGGAATGCGATATTATCACTTCTTTTTTCGCCATTTTCAAGGATACGGGCATTTGTAAGGAGTTGTTGAGAGAAGAAAACGCTTCACCATTGGGATTTGTGTTTGACGAACTAGCAAGACATCATCCTGATCTGGAGCCAACTATCAAGTCGAACATCTTGACTCTTCTCAGACAATCCCCCGGCCTTGTTGTTTTCAAGCCTCTTGAGTTTTTCCAGTCGTCACGTGGTTCCTTGTATCACAGCAAAGACGACGAGGTGATGAAGGTTGAAGAAGGTTCGCGGGAGTTGGATATTTGGGAGACCAGCGAGCAAGGAGATCTTTTGGAGTGTGCAACGATGTTTTTAGCTTCTCTCCTCGAGAACAACGCCCATTGGAAGCAAATTGCCTCGCTCGTTGAAATGGAAGACTGTATGAAGTACATTACGTTAGAGAATGTTACTTTTGACTATGTCTTGTCGAATGCTCTTTATTCCTTGACCTCAATTATCAAATTTTTCGATCACGAAAAGCCTGCGTTTGCTTTAAAAGATCTGATTAAGAACATTGCAAGCAGTTTGCGTGGTCTTCATGATTTCATTCATTATGACCAGGATGGAGCGTCGTATTTTGATCAATTTGATAAGAATACCCCAGAAGCTGCACATGAAGGTGGTTTGGTGCTTTCTAAACTGGGTGTTTTAGATTGTTTGCTATATGTTTTCAGTGACATATACGGTTCTCCAAACAAACTCACTTCAAACAGAATGCAACATCTTTCCGCCGAATTCGCATCTGACGAGGGCATTGAAGTTTTGAAAGAGCTTGTTCTGTTTTACAGAAGAATCACCCTGGAAGAGGTGATTATTCACTCCAGAACACCCGCCGAAGCATGCAAAGAAGTTGTGGCCGTGAACCACGATTTCTCGCCATATCAGGTGAAAATTGGCAAATCTAACGGGAAAAACAGCGATTCTGATGGTACGAGCGCAAAATTCAAGAATTTGTCCGTGTTGTATTTCCATTTCACAAGAATGCAATCGTGGCTCAGATACACTTTTGCGTCTTTGTGTCGGATTAGCTCTGACAAAAGGCAGGACAACAAGTTTGGAATGGTTCCAAAGAATGCTACTCGGATTGTAGTTGAATTTTCCAACGCCGCCGTTGACATGCTCAAGTGTATTCGGACCGATAACATGGAGATCAAAACGGGATACTATCTCCTCATAATCAATGAGATCTACTCGACTTTGTTCATGAGAGCTCCTAGAAACACTGATCAAGTCAACACTATCATGATCATTTGTTTGTTGCAGAATGGCGGTTTCATTTTAATGAGGGAACTCGCCGTTACGTATTTCCAGCTTTTGAAAAGTTATGATCCAAAAGAGGTGGAACGGTTTCAAAAACTTGACTATGTGGACATTAATGTCTGCAGTACTACAGTCAAGCTTCTTGGACAAATTCTAAGCGTTTACACGGCGATTGGAACAAAGACTATGATTGCGCCTGTTCCTTCACAGGAAAAGCTCTATCCAGACTTGTACAAAGGAGGCTATGCATACTACCGTGAGCTCAACTACTCCGTCTTGATCCAGACTTCGCTAGCAGGCTACGGTTTGCTCAGCGAACTTCTTATCGCGGACGGCCGTTCAGTGTTAGAGGGATCGGTCGAAAATATTCCTCTCGCTCTTATGGAGAAACTCATTGCAATAAGCAAGAACTTTTACTGTTCTGTGTCAACAATACAGTCCCCAGCATTTCAAGGGAGACTGTACCCGTTGAGTTACGAGCAGGTTTCTCCTACCACCGAGAAGCTTGAGTATATAAAGAGCTTAGGAGTTCCAGAATCGAAGGCTCTTGACATTCTCACTTTCTATAGAAACAGTCTGGATATATTTTATTCAGAAGATGTTGACGAGCTGTATGAGCAGTTCGAAGACTCGGATTTACTGGAAGAGAATGAAGACTCGGCCGAGATCAACTGGGAAGAGATCAGTGCGAAAGCCAAAGCAAAAAAGTTTGTTCTTACAGAGGCTGTTCCTGTTGGTCCTCAATATTTGCATGTCTGCACGCTTGACGATCTCAATTTCTCGCGTGGTGCAAATGAAAGAAATTTCATTGCGAACTGGCTCCAAATCTGTCAATTGTTCCCGAAATCTGTTTACAGGATCTCTGATTTGCTGACGACTGTGATTTCTAAGTCATCTTATGGAGAAACAATGGACTATTCGGAGATCTTGGACGTGATTTTTGCATGTGTTGCATGTCTGGATTTCCAGATTGGCGAATACGCCAATGGTGAGAAACTATCCAGTATGTTGCATCTTCTCGCGTTGTTGCTAGACGAGAAGTCTATTAAGGAGTATACTGAGCGGATTCAAGATCTTTTGAACACCCTTCTTGACGAGATTAGCGTCGAGTCGGTCAATGCTGTTTGGTTCCCTAACGCTTTGTTGGTGTTTGAAAAAGTGTTGGCTGTTTCGTCGATTCCTGAAGCTCCAACAGCCAGTACTCCTAATGTTGAATTAGGATTCTCAGCTTCTTTGGATTTCCCTGCAATTTACACAGTCGATAAGGAGATCAAAGACGGGTTGTTGAGCAGATTGATTTCGATCACAAAAATCGAGAAAGTTGAGAGTGCATTGGCAGTTGCGAGAGTTTTTGTGCTTCTGTGTAATTCTGACTGCGCGGCTTGGGAGATTTCTCAGTCATCGACTCTGAAAAGCTTGATAAAGTGCGTTCAGCAATTCCCGGAAACCGAAACGAACTTGCAATCTTTGGTGATTACTCTGGTCAGACGTTGTATGGAGACTCGTGAGGTTCTAGAGGCGTACTTTTTAAAGGACATTGAGAGAAATCTCACTTCAAGGAAGAAAGACACTGCTAATCTTTCTGGATATAGTAGGAAAGCGAGAGTCCGTGATTTGGCTGCTATGATCAAAGAGAACTCCAACTTGGTGATGAGATCGGATGAAATGTTTGTCAATGTTGTTGGCGAGACTTGTGTTCTTCATCAATGTTCTGACCCTTTGAAGTCCCTGAACGTTGCTTTGATGACGCCTGAACAGAAAAAGTACATTTTGAACACCAACAAGAGCTCTTTGGTTGCAGGATTGAACACTGGCGAACTTCACGAAGAAAACGAACCAACCGGTATAATGGAGATTCTGTTGAAAGAGCTGATGGCAGTGAGCAAGAGAGATTTCACTTCTTCTCCCGCAGATCAAAAAGATGAGGAGACGAAGGAAGAAACGGATGCTAATGGTGAGAAGAAAAAGCTCCAACCAGACATGTATTCGAGACAGGTGATGTTCAAGAACACCGATTGTGCTTACGTTTGTTTCCTGCTTCAGACAATCTCGGAATTGTTGTTTTCGTACAAACAAGCAAAAACTGAGTTCCTTGCGTTCTCGAAGAAACAGAACAGTTCTGGACATCTCGATAAGCCACGGTCGACTGCTTTAAATCTGCTTATTCACCAGTTTATTTCTTCGGATCCTTTCGGTCATTCCAGTGCTACAGATGTGAAGAGAAAACGTCTTGTTTCCTTGTTAGCGAGTGTTTGTATTCTTGGATTGGTTTCGACAACTCCATTGAAAGGTCTGAACTATGAAGACCCCAAAATTGTGGATCCCGATATGACGTTCATTCGGAAGTTCACAGCTGATATACTGATCAAGGTGATCAAATCGGCCAACCAAGGAAACGAGAGTGCTTTAAGCAGATACGGAAAAATTGTCGATATTATTGATTTGGTGTGCAAGTTGTTGGGCGAAATTTTTGAATTGAGTTCGTCGTGTGCAGTTGACAGACTGGTCACTCAATTTGACGGTTACTTGCTAGCAAGAGAGCTTCTGGAAAAAAATTTACCTTCTGTTTTGTCTAGTGTTTTGGCTGATTTGGACGTGAATTTCCCATATACCGAGATGGTCTCGAGCAACGTAATGAGATGTCTTTCGTCTCTGGGGTCTATCAAAGTGTCTAAGCAAGAGCTTTTCCGTGAAGTTGGTCTTCAGAGTGGTGAAGTTGACGAAGAAGATTTGGCAGAAGATGATCTGGATGACCGTGAAGAGACTCCTGATTTGCTGAGGAACTCAACTTTGGGGATGTACGATGTTGAGGATGTTGAAAACGAGGAAGATGAAGAAGATTCTGACGTTTTCCTTGACGGTGAGGATATCGAAATTGTTTATTCTGAGGAGGATGATGACAATGACGATGATGACGACGACGAGAACGAAGAAGACGATGTTGTTGATTCTGATGCTGAAATGATCGACGAAATTGACTCTGGCGAGGAACCTGCCAGCTACGAAGAGGATTTATCGGATATCGAGAATGATCACGACGACGACAGCGATTCTGTTGAAGAGCTTCTGGACGATGGACAATTTGTTATTGACATTGTCAGTGGTTCAGACGACGAGGATGATGACGACTCAGAGATGGACGAAGAAGATGAGTTTGAGGGAATGGTTTCTGGAAGCGAACTCGAACTTCTTGCCAGTGACAGCGAAGGTGAGGATGACGACGATGATATGAACAGCAGCGGCGACAGTGCGATTCTTGAAGAATGGATTGCTGAACATGAAAGCAACGAACGTCGCAGAAGAGGATCGCAGAATCATCACCACCGTATTGCTTCGTTTTCGAGAGAGAACAACAACTACACTGTTGAAGGTGAATTTTTTGCTGATGGAGATTCTTCGAACGATGAAATTCGTGAGTATTTCCCAAGATTGAATCCACTTGTCTTTGGTTCTGGTGCGAGAGATGAAGGGGATCTTGAATTCCAGATTCTCAGAAGTGGTCCCAATATCGCTCCACCTACTGAAAACACGTTTGGCGAGATTGTCGACCGTGGAGCAGTGAGTCCATTCAACCGATTATTTGTTCCGAGAGGAGCAGAAAACGATCGTAGTCATTTCATGCCGTTTAACCAAGGCAGTCTGGCTGATATCTTAAGAGCCTTGAATGGAAATTCTGGCTCGCAAGCCTCGAGAAGAGCACAACAAGTTCCGAACATCTATATCAAGTCCACTGTTCAGAGATGGGCGGAGACTGTTGCGTTGTTTCATGGTAAGAATGCTTCGAAGGATTCTTGTCGTGTTATTCCTCGTATTATCAACTTGATCTTCGATAGATCTCTTGAAATATCTTCTGAGGAAAAGCGTAAGGAGAAGGAGAGACTGGACAAGATGAAGAAAGAGGCTGAGGAGAAGGAAGCAAAGAGAAGAGAGGAAGAGGAGGCTTCTCGGGTTCTTGCGGAGCGTGAAGGTGAAGAGCAACAGAGCGAATCTGAGCAAATCCAAGAGAATCGTGAGCCGGTTTATGTGATTGTCGGCGGACGTGAGATCGATGTTAGTGGAATGGGAATCGACCCTGAATTTTTGCAGGCTCTTCCAGACGATATGAGAGAGGAAGTTTTCGCCCAGCATGTTCGTGAGAGACGAGCTGACGCAATCAGTAGCGGTACGAGCATTCCTGAAGTTGACCCTGCGTTTATGGAAGCTCTTCCTGAGGAGTTGCGCAATGAAATCATGCGCGATGAGTATAGGTCTTCGTTTGAAAATCGTATTTTCCGTCGTTTGGCAGACAGAGACACTGGTTCTGACGTTGAACTTGAAGCGATGGAAGATGTAAACCAATCAGAAGATGAATCAGAAGATGAAGAAGAACCTAGCTCAAAAGATAAGAAACGTCATAAGATCTTCTTTGCTGCGATGGTGGATAAATTTGGTGTTTGTGCTCTGCTCAAAATGGTTTTTGTTCCTCAACTTTACTACAAAAGGGAGAGTTTCTTCAAGACTTTGGGGTATCTGTGTTACAACAAGCAGACACGCAGTGAGATTGTTGCAATGTTGTTGTACATTCTTCAGGAGGGATTGACTGATCAAGCCTCGCTTGAGGCTGTTTACTACCAGCTGTGTCAGCGTTCTAAAATCGCGGAAATGGCTGCCAAAACAAACGATCCATCGTCGTCTCCATTGAAGACTGCGGTGAATAATTCTGTGAGAACTCTGGACAAGAGTGCCAGTTTCCCCGTTGGTTGTACGACGCTCACTGTCGCTACACAAGCAATCGATGTGATTCAATACTTGCTTGAAAATGAGAATCATATGAGATTCCACTTCTTGATGGACCAAGAAAGTTCGCCATTTTTAAAGAAGTTGGCCAAAAAACACAAGTTGAAGGATAATAGTTACAACTATCCTATCAACATCTTGCTGAATTTGTTGGACAACAAGCTGATTAAAGAGGATACGAATTTGATGGACATACTTTCACGTACGTTCCAAATCGCGACGAGACCATTGCAAGCGATCAGATCCAAATTGAATGCTCTTGAGGACACAGACAAACAGCAGTCGAAAACCCCACAATTGCCAGTGATTCCTGACAGAAATTTGAAGTTGATTATAAATATTCTTGTTGCTGATGAATGTGCAAGCAAAGTTTTCCAACAGACGATTGCTTCTATTCAAAACTTGTCTCTCATTGAAAATGCCAAGATTGTGTTCCCACGTGAGCTTTCAAAGAGAGCTACCTCGTTGAGCCAGCACATCTCGGTTGATTTGCGTACTTTGAACAAAGATATTCAGTCAATGTCCAATGAAAGTGATGAAATTCCAGGTTTGGCAGCGTTTGCTTCTGGTTCATCTGATCAAGCCAAATTGCTGCGTGTTTTGACAGCACTTGATTATTTGTTCCAAACTAAAGATGGAGAAGTAGACGAAGCTGCTGAGGTGAGAGAGTTGAAGGAACTGTACAAGAATTCTGCTTTGGGACCACTTTGGGGAGCTTTGAGTGACTGTCTGAGACTTTTGAGAGATAATTCTAATCTGGCACATGTTGCTACGATATTATCGCCATTGATTGAAGCTTTGATGGTTGTTTGCAAACACAGCAAAGTTCAAGATATGCCAACGAGAGATATCTTGCGTTATGAGGAAAAAGTTTACGACTTCACGAACGAGCCTATTGAAAGTTTGTTCTTCTCATTTACTGAGGAACACAAGAAGATTCTCAACTCGATGATCAGAAGCAATCCTAAATTGATGAGCGGTCCCTTCTCAGTTTTGATCAGGAATCCAAAGGTGTTGGAGTTTGACAACAAAAGGATCTATTTTGATCAGAAAATACATGCTGACGATGACGAACGTCCTACACTTCCTGTCAATGTGAGAAGAGATCAAGTGTTTTTGGATTCTTACCGCGCACTATTCTTTAAGTCACCATCTGATATCCGTAAAGCCAAGTTGGATATTCAATTCAGAGGTGAACAAGGTGTTGATGCTGGTGGACTCACTAGAGAATGGTATCAAGTTCTTTCTCGACAGATGTTCAATCCTGACTATGCATTGTTTTCGCCAGTGGCATCTGACAAGACTACCTTCCATCCAAACCGAACGTCGTGGGTCAATCCTGAGCACTTGTCGTTCTTCAAATTTGTTGGTTTGATTATTGGAAAAGCTGTTTATGATGGTTGTATGCTTGATTGTCACTTCAGCAGAGCGGTCTACAAGCGTCTTTTAGGACGTCCTGTCTCTTTGAAAGACATTGAATCTTTAGACTTGGATTACTACAAGTCGTTGTTGTGGATGTTGGAGAATGATATCACCGATATCATTGTTGAAACGTTCTCTGTTGAGACCGATGATTATGGTGAACACAAGGTGATTGATTTGAAGGAGAATGGGAGGGATATCAGCGTAACTGAGGAGAATAAGCAGGAGTATGTGAGATTGATTGTTGAGTACCGTTTGCAAGCGTCTGTTAAAGAGCAAATGGAGAACTTTTTACAAGGATTTTACGAGATTATTCCTAAGGATTTGATTGCTATTTTTGATGATCAAGAATTGGAGTTGCTTATCTCTGGGTTACCTGATATTGACGTTGATGATTGGAAGAACAACACTGTTTATCAGAACTATTCCGCATCGTCTCCTCAGATTCAATGGTTCTGGAGAGCTGTGAAGTCGTTTGACTTAGAGGAGAAGGCCAAGTTGTTGCAGTTTGCTACTGGTACGAGTAAAGTTCCATTGAATGGGTTTAAGGAGTTGGCAGGAATGTCTGGAGTTTCTAAGTTCAGCATTCATCGGGTTTATGGTCCGACGGATCGGTTGCCTACTTCGCACACTTGTTTCAATCAAATTGATCTGCCGGAATATGAGAGTTATGAGAAATTGAGGGGGTCTTTATTGATGGCAGTTTCTGAAGGTCATGAAGGATTTGGATTTGCCTGACGATTGACGGGAGACAAATGACAATCAACGTCCGACGAAGCGAGGCGATTTGTGAGGAGAGATTCAGCACATGTTCAACCCATTGTTATGAACGACTTTGTGATGTTTAAAAATATGAAATAATTTGCAATTGAATAATATGAAAATTAAATGATGAAATTGAAAAAAAATTTGATAAATTAAATGAAATAAAAAAATCATTAAAAAAATGTAACATAAAAAATAAAAGTTCAGTTTGAATTGTTGTCTTTTGTTTGTTGTTTGTCACCACAAATGTCCAAAAGAACAAATGGACGGCCTGTTCCGCCTGGTCCATCAAAGAGACCACGACTTAGTGCGGATGTTCTTTCCCGGATACACGGCACCAATAATAAGGTTGATTCCAAAGACGAAATAGATGTGTTGAACAAGATTGATGTTCATCCGTTGTTACGGGAGTCAACGCCGACGCCGACGATTCCCAAGAACTTCAATCCTTTGAAATCGACAAAAATACGCGAAGGGTTTGTGTTAAACCCCTATCTCGACCAACAAAATTTCTCCTCAGCTACACAGAGGCCAAGACGGACACTGAATTTGAATGAAAAGGGTAAATACATTGAGCGTGCAAACGAGTTACGGGAGAAAATTGAACAGGAGAATTTGGAGAAAGAACGGCAGAAGAAACTGGCACAACAGGGTTTGACTGCGAACGAAGTTTTGGGCGAGCAGTTATACGAGCCTATTGAGCCACCATCTATCGAATGGTGGGATGAGCCACTTTTGAATGGTCGCAGCTACAAAAACTTGGAAAATAACACTTATACTGATGTTGGAGACGAGGATAATCCAATTAGTGTTTATATTCAACATCCTGTGCCGATAAATGCTCCTTGGGAGAAACATCTTCCACCTCCAAAGCCGTTATTCCTGACTAAAAAAGAGTTGAAAAGGCTGAGAAAGAATGAGAGGATGGTTAAGTTGAAGGAAAAGCAGGATAGGATTAAGTTAGGACTTGATCCGACTCCTGCACCGAAAGTCAAGTTGAAGAACTTGATGAATGTGCTTACGAGCGAAGCTATTAAGAATCCGACAGAGGTGGAAATGAGGGTGAAACGTGACATTGAAGAGAGGAAACAGCTTCATGAACAGGATAATATTGCAAGAATGGCAAGTAAAGACGAGAAACATTTGAAATTGGATCGTAAATTTGAGGACGATCTTAAAAAGGGATATTTTTCAGCTGTTTTCCGGGTGAAAAGGCTAATAAATCCTCAACACATATACAAAGTTGACATGAACGCTAAACAGTTGAATTTACGGGGAATGTGCATTAATTTGAGGGGTGGGAAGAGTCTGGTGGTTGTGGAAGGCGGATCGAAGTCAATAGCCAAATATAAGAGGTTAATGTTGGAGAGAATCAATTGGAAAGAGAATGCTTTGCCTAGAAAGGCGATAATTGAGGAGGAGGATTTAGAGTTGGAGGATTTGAGCCAAAACCACTGCCAACTTTTATGGGAAGGTCAATTATTCGAATTGCACTTCAATAAATGGACGGTGTATGATTTTGATAAGGATAGCGATATTGTTGGATTGCTAAGTCGATATAGGTTGGATAATTATTGGAGTCAACTGGTCAATGAGGGTTGACCAGTGCTCTATCCTAACTACAATATAATTAGAGCTGGGAACACAAATGACTCGCTTAGCTCGTCACTTGCTCGTTGAATTATCACTATATACACTGAATAAGATCAACCATCGATTTTAGCGAGCAAATCGGCGTCTCTGAAAATAAGGTATTCTTCATTACCAACCTTAACGTTAGAACCACCAAAGGCTGGGATCAAAACCTTATCACCGGCATTAACACTAGGCTTGATAAATTGACCTTGTGGGGTGGTGAAACCTGGTCCGACTGCGATGACGTCAGCAATGTTTAGTTTCTCCTGGTTCTTTTCTGGGATGTAGATACCGGAAGCGGTTTGCTGAGATGGCTTGATTCTCTGAACGAGGATTCTGTCGAGTGTTGGAATAATAGATTTTGCGGATTTGATGAAGGACTAAGGAGGGGCAGGGAGGTCATGTTAGTATCATGGGGGTTCAGGAAGTAGGGGAAAGGTGGATGATTTTACATACCATTTTTGAGTGCTTATTTATGTTGATCAATGGGATAAAGAACGTTAACTGCTCCAGTTGATCACCTTTTTTTTGAACTTTCCAGAACTACCGAGGACGAAAAAAAAAAAAAATATATGGACGGTGGCACGTTGGATGTTTCACGTGACTTATTTTGGTCGTTTATCACACAATAATCCTAACCCAACCACAAACCCCCAAAAAGTGACATGAAAAACATATTTTACTAACCTCCGAGCTAACAGGGTTTCAGAGTATAACATTCAGTGATTCAAACACGCGGGAATCAACACCGGAAATCACTTGCAAAACACAGATCACACAATGGCAGGAGCATACATTATCTTTGGAAAAGCCGTTCAACCCCACTGGGTAAGTGAACCTCAATTGGCATCAATTCGGAATCGTTGGACACTTATCGGTGATGAGATGGATCAATCATAAGGGAGTGATACTAACAGATTTGTGTTGACACACACATAGCTTGCAATTGGAACTATTTTGACTGTTGTCGGCGGTGTTGCTGGACCAAAGTTGCTTTCTTCGCCGGCACCAGCAGCTGCTACTCCAGCAGCTCCAGCCAAGAGTGCTGAGCCAGAATTGGATGTTGAGAAGGCCATCAAGTGAGTATAATTGGATACACGGTGAAAAAACGTTTTACTAACCTGTTTTAGCGACTTTCTGTCTTCTGAGGACAAGAAATGAAGGTGTTTCAAGATGCATTATAGACAAGATGAAAGATGTCATCGGACAATGAAAGTAGCCATGTTCCTTGTGCTCAATGTTATATACTTGTATACATATCTTTCTGAGAAAAACGTGATTTAGGACTATTCAACAGGCCTTGTTTGCTGGCCATTTGGATGTGGCTGGTGTAGTTTATTTTGCTTGTGGCTGGTGACCCAACTTACTATGGGGTAAAAATCATAGGAGCGCGCTGGCAAACGAAAAACGGAAAGCATGGAATTTTACAGAGTTATCAGGAGACATTGCAAAGATAGAGAAAACCAATTGATTGCAAAATGCTCGTGTTAGCAATAGGAGACCTGCACGTTCCAGAACGGGCAATTGATATTCCGGCAAAGTTCAAAAAACTTCTACAGCCAACAGGAAAGATAGAACAAGTTCTTTGTCTAGGAAATGTTACTGGCTCACAGTCTACATTAGAGTTTTTGAAATCTCTGTCGCTTGATTTCCAGCTTGTGAAGGGAGAATTTGATCAGGATCTCAATCTGCCACTTTCGCTTGTGTTCACGTACGATAAACTCAAAGTTGGATTACTGAATGGGTTCCAGATAATACCGAGAGCCGACCCGTTGAGCTTGCTGACACAGGCCAGGCTCATGGATGTGGACATTCTCATTTACGGTTCGACTCACAAGGTGGAAGCGTATACACTAGACGGCAAGTTCTTTGTGAACCCGGGGAGCGCCACTGGAGCGTTCTGCACTGACAAAATGGAGAACGAGGATATTGATGTGATCGAAGGAGTGTTAGCGGAAAAGAAGGGAAAGAAAGAGGAGACAGAACAGCACACGGAAAAGGAACCAGAAAAGGAATTGGGAAAGGAATCGGAATCCCAGAGCCAAAATGATACCGAGAATAAAGAACCCCAGACAGAGCCTGTGGCTGAGAATTCCCCGCCACAATTTGCACCGCCACAATCTGAAGAAACTGAGCAAGACGAAACAACAGCAGAAGAAATAGAAGATTACATGGATCCTTTCCCAAGTTTCTGTCTACTGGACATTCAAGGCTCGGTTTGCACTTTGTATTTGTACACATTGATCGACGGCGATGTGAAGGTGGACAAATTGACCTATCGCAAAGAGGAAAAGTAAGAACGGGAGAGGTTTTCAAGAATGGGCGGAAAGCAGTGAAAAGTTTTGTTCTGCACAGCCTTGAAACTTGGTGTATTTAAGGGAGAAAAATTTTCATCAAGGTGAAAAGTTTTACCCATCTATTGATTAATAAGAAGAAGAAGATTGTGCGATATTGACTGCGGTTGATTGTAGCTAGCAACTATCGGACACTGTTGGTTTGCAGGTAGGGTTTGTCAGGTGACGTGTGCCCGCAAGCAGGCAGTGATCTGTAACACCGAATCTTCGAAGTGATTTCTTTTCTATATGATGACTAGAGTGCATTTGGCTCGAGACTTTCATCGAACGTTCCGTTTGATGATGTTGTTGATGTGGAAAAAACCACGCTACCTTACTTAATTTGTCTGACAAGAAAAACTCACTTACGATTCGGTGTTTCGAAAACGACTTTTTTCAATATCATTAGTAATACTTAGGCACTAAAGTTTACACAGCAAGCGGGTCGACACTGTCGATAACAATTCCTTCTAGTAGATCTTGTTGCAAGTCGTCGATTTCGGTTGCGTTTTGGAATTTGCAAGGCAAAAGATCATCTAAAACTAGATCTTTCTTCATGTAATAAGCGTCTTCACCGTCCTGGTAGTAAGAATTTTCAATGCTGAGAACTTCAAAACGAAGAGTATCTCTGTAAAGATGCAAAGCAGCTCTGTTGGATTTTCTCACGTGCAAAGAGACGTATTTGGCCTGGTAATTCTCACACAAAGCATATAGACACTGTCTCATGAGTTTGTCAGCAAGACCCATTCTTCTGTAAGTCCTCATGACCGAAAGTGATGTGACATGACCGTGTGGTGTTTTATCCTCTGCTTCTGGGTCATCGTCCATCTTTCCAAGAACGTAACCAACAATTTTTTCTCCACGGCCAACGTATTGTGTGTCTTGTTTCACGTCTGGGTTGCTTGGTTCGTCATGCTCGTCCAACTCTGGATCTGTTGTGGTGGCCACGAACGAAGCTTGAGGCCACGAGAGCAAATGGTAGAGGTAGTATTTCAAAGTGTAGTTCTCTGGAAGGTTGTTAAGGTTGGCATTTTGCATTCCTTGCAAATCATTTACCGTGGCAAGTCTTATTGTAATGGCCATTTTGGAGAGGTTAGTTGTGTAATTTGCCGGTTTGGAGAGGCTAACAGGCCAATAGTTACTAATAAATCTGACAAACGTTGTTTGAGCTTTATTCTTGAACCGAGCAGATTCTGCACACTCAATCGACCCGTTTCTTATTATGGCAGTTTTTTTTTTTTTCTTGTCAAGAAAAATGTATGCGGAATCAAAAATCAGGTTGGGGCCAATTGGCCATGCCACAAAACCATTGAGAACTTGAGATCCACCCTCCACAAGCCTCTACACGCCCCCATTTCATGTCTTCCTCACTCTCCTCGTCTAAAGTTCTCATACAGGGAATCGGATATGATGTGACACTTGGACCGAGGTCAACGGGTCCGTCGC
The DNA here is from genome assembly GCA_003707665.2 of Ogataea pini. Taxonomy (NCBI): domain Eukaryota; kingdom Fungi; phylum Ascomycota; class Pichiomycetes; order Pichiales; family Pichiaceae; genus Ogataea; species Ogataea pini. Next base: position 102,717 of record PPKL02000002.1, on the reverse strand, counting down.
AGCAACAACAGGGCAGCAACCAGCAAACGGGTTCTCCACAGCTGCAATCTTCTTCCAAAAACAAACTCGTCCCAGTCAGCTCGATCTATGACCGCAATTTACATCGCACAAAACATGAAATCTCGCTCTCGTCGCTTAGTTTCCTGTTTATGGAGATGATTTCAATGAATCTCAGCAATTCCAAAAGTCTCATTGAACTCGAACGAAAGCTCAATAATCTCGGATACACGGTAGGTGTGAAATTTCTTGAGCTCACTTCCCTGAGGGAGAACTTCAACAACAACGTCACGTCGTCTGGCAAGTCCAACACGTCAAAGCGAGAGATTCGTATATTGGAAATGCTCCATTTCATAACCACCACTATTTGGAAGAGCTTATTTGATAAACCAGCTGATAACCTTGAAAAATCCTCAGAATCAGAGACTCAATATATGATTATAGACAACCAACCGTTATTGATGCGGTATGTTTCTGTGCCAAAAGAGTACGAGAACCTGAACTGTGAGGCCTTCATTGCCGGTGTTTTAGAAGGGATTCTAGACTCTTCGTTCTTCAAGTGTGAAGTGAGCGCACATACAGTTCCAATGGGTAGTTTCCCGTCTCGAACAGTTTACCTTATTGATTTCAACGAATGTGTGGTGAAGAGAGATCAACGGCACAGCAGGAGATGAGCCATATCGATTACATAACTTCAACAAGAAACGCTATTCTGGTTAGTAGGTGTAAATAAAAAGACCTTGATTGATTATATCTTGGAAGAAAAAATTAAAAAAAATTGATCCTTTGAAAAAATCCTTATATTTCAGCGCTTGATGCTTTCTTTACCAAAGCCGCAAATTTGAGTACTCTACCCTATAAAATCACTCTCTTTTCTATGAAGTCAAGACAACGTATGGGTTTATCGCCTGTTTACAATGAAAATTATGGATTTGAACAGCCATTGAGCAGAAAAAATGGTAAGTGAAATTTTCCTGCTCCCTTATTCATAAGCACCTCAAGTACTAACATTTTTTCAGGCTGTAAAAAAACAACTCGACCTGAGACGCTCAGATGGAAACCATCAAATATAATGAGTCCGATGAATAAACACCAAAAACTCTCTAACAGCTTTACAATTGACGATAAACTCAGTTCTGGTATACTTCTGGGACAGTCCACTTTGGATGCACTGCCTGGAGTTGTCACTCCACCAACCGCAATTTACAGTCCTAGATCGAGTCTCGACGAAAATAGCGTTTCAGTAACATCAACACCGTACCGTACGCCATCGAAACAAAGCCCTAAGACTTCTGATGACAACTTTGTGGTTTTTCTTAACAAGTTTGACCAATCTGAGAAAAGACTAAGCAAAGAGAAAAAAGTGTGCTTTCAGGACCAGCAATTACCGAGATTAGATCATGAATTGTTTGTTACTAAACGGAAACCCCAAAAGTCTGTCAATGTTGATCCCTTCGAGTTGATGTCTCCACCAGTCAAAGAAAATGGACTATTACACAACTTCAATAGATCATATCGAAGAATTAAAAAAAGCAGAAATCAAGAAAACTTGCTACATGTGGATGGAACAAGATACCAAAAGACTAAATTCCTAAGGACTCACACGTCAAATCAGGACTTTAGGGGATGGAAGAGGAATGATTTTGTAAAGTATATGTTCATTGATGCTGGTAATTGAATAATGAATGGAGTGAATGGACCATACAAGTTTCTAGCTGGTGTGATCTCAACCGAGAATATATTTATCGAACAAAATCTGCTTTCGTGGCCCAGTCGGTTAAGGCGTCAGTCTCATAATCTGAAGATCGCGTGTTCGATTCTCGCCGAGAGCAGCTTTTTTTTGCAATTCGTTTTGCCAAGATAGTCTCTGTGCGACGACTACCTTTTTTTTTTTGCAACGATTATATTTTGAAGACTGAATGCTGTACGAACTAACGAATAGCGAAGCGATTCGCGAGATGGTAGTTCAAGGACAACGGGCTTGAGAAGGGGAGCTTGTAGAGTTTTGTCTCTCTCTTCCGACAGGTTGAGAACACCCAGTTGTCTGCCAACTACGCCACATATGTGGCGCAATAAATCGCAAAGATAAATACACCTCACACCACGTGGGTTGCGGAAAAGACTGAAAAAAAACTACGGAAAAGAGAAAGTGAATAAGATAACCTAACCCCAGTCTCTTGTTTCGGAACATAGCCTCAAAACAAGACATTTTTTTCTGTTTCATCCGTGAACATCCTGAGAAGCATTCCTTTCAGTTGTGAAACTTGATCTCAGGAACACATTCGAGTAATAAATCCAGAAGCAGCTGAATTCACATAGTCACCAACAGCAACACAACTGACACCAGAAAATGTCATCAAACAAGTACCCCGGATCACCTCCAATTCGGACACCGGGTTCCCCCCTTCCGCAGGTGAGGCAGACATCAATTGTGGAAATGCTTTCTACGCCCCCACCATTAGAAACAGCCGAACTCGGGTCAATAGATGGATGTTTTTCAAATCCCGGGTCTCCTAATAGCATGTCATTTGCTTTAAACACACAACAACAAAGCCATCAGGCCTCATTATCTCGAAATCCATCAATGTCTTCATCCCATTCTGGTTATTTATCTGGTGCTTCGATCGAATGGCAAGATATACCATTAGGTGAACTTGTCGAGTCAAATAAGTTGATTACCATCGATTCCCAAGTCTCGGTTGAACAGGCATTTGAGACCTTAGTGAAAAATGGATTGACATCTGTTCCAGTTGAGGAGTCCCCGCAGGACTTGAACTGTCTTACCTTTGACTACACAGACTTGAATTCTTATCTTTTACTGGTTTTGAACAAGTTGAGACCGGAAGCACTTTCTGCCATCAATTACGAACCTAGGGAATCAATTCCAGAACTCGTAAAGAAGGCACAACGCGGCGATCAGGTGCCTGTTTCCTTTGTTATCAGACTGACCAATAAGAATCCATTTATCAAGCTCACGGAATCAGACACTTTGTCCACAGTTGTTGAAATTTTGGGTACTGGAGTTCATAGAGTTGCCATCACAAACGGTAACCAATTGTCTGGTATTTTATCACAAAGAAGACTACTGAAATTCCTTTGGGAAAACGCGAGAAGATTTCCTTCTATGGAGCCATTGCTCAGTTCTTCGATACAGAGCTTGAACATTGGATCTTCTAACGTTGTCACCATTTTTGAAGATCAACTGTTAATTGAGGCGCTCATCAAAATGCACGATTTGATGATCTCGTCGTTGGCCGTTGTGGACAGAAACTACAACCTGATTGGAAATATTTCTGTTACCGACGTGAGGCTTGTGTCTACGTCTTCCAAATCCGATCTATTGTACAAATCCTGTTTGCATTTTATCTCTGTCATTTTGAACTCAAGAGGGCTAGAAAATGGTAAAGATTCATTCCCAATCTTCCATGTGACAACGTCGTCATCTCTTGCCAGAACTATGGCAAAATTGGTGGCTACAAAGTCTCACAGACTTTGGATTGTGAAACCAGATACACAGACATCGGCTTCATCATCAAATCAGCCATCTCCTTCAGATTCCAAAATGGTTCAATCTCCGATTTCTTCATCAATACCTTTGCATCACCAATCTTCTAGCGGCTCGCTGAGCGCCCAAGGAGCGCCAGTTTCGCCAGTCACAGAAATGGGAGAAACAAGAACATCAGGAAAGATTGTGGGTGTCTTATCGCTTACTGACATTCTCTCTCTATTAGCTAGAACTTTAGGAAAAGAGCATGTCGATCCCACAATTGCACGGAAGCAAAGAAGAAGATCGAGTAGTTCGAGCAGCAGGACTAATTCGTCCTTAGAGCAGTTTAGAAAGAGTATCAGTACTCATAACGACAGATAGACGAGCGAAGCGAATATTGTTAAGCGAAGCGACTTGTGATAGAGTGAGATAATCACTCAATCACCCCCTAATGACTCGCTTCGCTTTTCTCCGCTAATAGGAACACTCACTTTGAATACATCGAAAATTCCTAACTCCATTTTTATTGTGTGCCATAACTCTATTCTTATTATTCACTTGCCAAAAACTCGTATTTATCAAGGCTTCCTCGGTTACTTACCACCTTATACTGTCTTTGAATCTCCCTGTTTATTATCTGTATATATGCGAATGACGAGCGGAGCAAGTCATCAGTGAGCAACTAGTAAAGAAAACATAAATAATTTCAAAATACATTTACATGAATTTGTCAGCCACTAACGAATAATGTTATGAATGAAGTGATATGAACGCACTTAAAAAGAACTGGTTGAGAAAAACAAACGGTTTTCAATCTAGGTTTCCATGTTTAATATACATAATGCTAAAATACACGATGTGCAAACAATACGCGAAACGACTTCTCATTGAATCCATTAGTCACTTAGTAACACTCAATCATTCGCTCGCTATTCGCTCGCCATCTGCTTCGGTTGTCATTCGCTTCACTTGTCTAACAGCCTCATTCCGCGTATCTGTGAATTTCCTTTTCGACGGAGAAACCGTTCTTCTACCTCCTGGAGATGTCAACTTCGAAGGCGAGCGTGGCTTGTACTCCAGGCCAAACGTCGTGGATAGCGGTTGTTTTTCTTCCACGTTATTTTGAATCTCTTTCAACATCTGTCTTGCCTGCTCCGAAGACGTCACTTGTAACTCATCATTTAACTTCCCCTTCAATTCGTTACCTAGACTGATCAAAGAACTATTGACAGAATCAATCGTGTGTTTGATGCTTTCATTATTGCCTTTAAGACCCGAATAAGATGTCACTAATTCAGATTGCATGGAAGAAACATTTTTCATTGTTTCAGCAGCTTTTCCAGTAAAATTGCTTACCTCGCTCAATTGAGCTTTGTTGTAGTTCAAAAAACCCAAATTGGAATCTATATGTTTGGAAACTTGTAAAGAATTATGCTGAATATCTTTACTCAAAGTCGAATTGTTAGAGGCAAGCGACTCATGAAGTCTGGTGGAGGCGGAAATCCACTCACATCGCTTATCCAATAACTTCGATCTGGTATTATCCACCACTTTGTGCAATGTTTCTTTGGAAATATGGCCAAACAATTCATCAAGCTTACTGCCGATAAAGCTCTTGATTTCAGATATCTTCGCAGACGTTTCCTCAGTTGCCCTGTCCAGCAGTTCATTTTGACTCTTGAACAAACTTTGGCTGATGAAATCATCAAAATTCAAGTTATTCTTCTCAAATTGACCTATCAATTGAGAACTACTTCCAGAAATTAACAACAAATGTTGATGAGATTTTTCCAATTCCTGTTTGAAACTTTTGAAATCCTCTGCTTTATCCCCAACTCTTGAGGCCAAAACTAACTGTTCTTGCTCAACAGTCTCCAAATTTGAAATGATGTTTCTTGTCAAATCCACAAGATCTCTAGTTTCCACGCTATCACTCGATACGCTTTTAATTAACTTGTTCAACTGCTGTGTCAAAGGGGTGACACTTTCCTTGAGTTTCATACTGAAGAACTCTTGGTATTCTTTTTGTCGACTCATCATTTTAACTGCATCATTACTGAAAAGTTCAACCATTTTCTTACTTGCCGCGAGAAGCTCTACCTCTTTCTGTTTCTGAGAGTTGAATTTGTTCTCAAACGTTGCCAATCGTCTTTCCAATTCCTTGATCATTGCCACACATTTGGTCTTGTCCTGTTTTTCAGTCTCCAACTTCTTCTGCTCCTTGTGTACCTGATTAGTGAGTGAATCTTTCTGTCTTCTCAACTCCTCAGTCTCGGTAGTCAGATTTTTGTAATTCAACATCAATTCGTTGTAGTTCGATTCACTCAAATAAACACCTTCTCTAGTTCTTGTGGCCTTCAAATCCAATTTCAGTCGGTAATTCTCCTCGACAAGCTCCCGAACAAGCACTTTATCAGAGATCAAAGGCCCAATTTGCGCACTATTCTTGATATCTTTGGCCTTAGTCGCATACTCCAACGTGCTTGTGGTGGCTTGACAATCGAGACTCGAAGGTGCGATATTGGCAACCAACACCGTTTTCGTCCGCCCACCAAGCGAATCTTGTAATAGTCGCGTCAATTTTGACTCCCTGTATGGAATATACGAACTATCATCAACAAGAGCATTGATAACTCTCCCGAGAGTGAGTAAACTTTGATTAATTGATCCGGCTTCTTTGGCTCTTTGATTCATTGCACCGGACCTATTGATATTCTCCGAACCAGCCAAATCCACCAGGTTCATCTTCGCAAATTGGTATTCATTTTCGCTTTTCTTCTGGATCAAAGAAATGCTAAATATTGTGTGAGATCGACTCGAAAGATCGTTCATTTTTGTTGCTGCTGTTTGTCTTCTCTCCATTCCTTGTTTCAACAAACGTAGACCTTCAAAAGCGCTCTTGATGTGGATTTCCTCCAGCCCATCAATTTTTATCGTTGACGAGGCTCTACTGTCGTTGGAGGCTTGTTTTTTGTGCTCAAAGACACGGAGTCGAGAGCTCTTGGAATCGCCAAGCAAATCCTTCAATTCTTCATTGTAGATTTCCACAAATGAGCAACGGATGATAAAATCATCGTTGAAATTCTCAAAAAGCTTGCACAAAATACGAGGCACCAGCCCAGCATCTTGCGATAACTCGCGCTCCTTGATGTCTCCACACATGGTATAAGTTTTACCAGCTCCTGTCTGGCCATAAGCGAGTATTGTACAATTATATCCTTTGACAAACTCACTGAACAACGGCAGACCAACTCCTTTGAAGAAACTTGATTGGTCAGACTCTGGACCATACGCCTGATCAACGGTGTATACCCTTGTTGACGAAATCTGACTAGATATGCTAAAATCTTGACTCGTATTCACACTAACTTGATTGCTATCTCTGGGAATATCCACGATGACGGGACTTTTGAGTGATAGTTCTTTGTCTGTTCGCCCACGACACCGCACAATCACGCTGATGGATTCAGTATCCAAACCACCGTTGCCTTGTTTATCCAGACTTCTTCTGTCATTTTGTGACCTGGCTGTGCTAGATCTAATGGGCCTTTTCTGGTGCACCGAAGTCATCCTGCACAAAGGACCAATAGAGACTAAAAAAGTATTGCCAAAGTACAGACAAAATACTGTTTGATTCTTGGGTGTACTCGCGATATAAGAAGTAAGAGTAGTTGATTCATACATACATGTAAACAAAATAGACGCGTTTTTTTTGATACAAGTGAACTTTTTTTTCTTACAAAGTTTTTCGTGAGATCGCTTGGCGTCTATCGACGTGACGAGTGGAACTGGATCATCATTTAGCACCTTATATGGACTCATGTCAATGACGCCACTCTCTCGCTCTCCTTATGAGTCGCTAGACAACTGACCCAGCTCATCGTTTACTTTTCTCATTGTTCAGCTGAATGGAAAAGTATACTGGGTCTCCTCAAAGTACCGCATATTGTACGATGGATCCAGCTTCAAAATACTTCCACTTGCAGTCTTCACTCGCAATCTTCGCTGGGCCCAAACCTTGTAAATCTTGTCTAACGACGGAAAAGTGCTCTTCAAGCCAAAAGAAAGAACCTTTTTCAAAAGACAATCAATCACCAACTTGTCAGTGTAGCTATCACAGCAATAAGAGCTCATGATCAAAGGCCACAGTACCATATTAATCCGATGGTCCACATCGAAATTCAAGTACTTTGAAAAGTCGAAAGAATGAGAAACAGTCATCATGGATTCGCAAATACGATTCAGCTCACAATCTTCAAGAGTGAAATAATTTGAATCTCCAGTTATCTTAACCCCATGGCTTTCTCCGTCTAGGACAATCTCAGAACAGTAATATTCATCCAAAAAGTCAAGATCAGATTCCGTCAAATCGTTATAATTTAGCTGGATCATAAACGAACACGATTCCAGACACTGTTTGAGGACAGACTGTACTAGAGAGTGGTCATAACTGCACTGCATAAACCGCTCAGAAGTAAGAACGTAAAGGTACAAAGCCTGGAGTCGAAACTGCTGCGTGAAGTCAAAGAAGGAGAACCAACTATGCGACTCGTTTTCCGACTTTTCACCAGAAAAAAACGAACGCATTTGAGGTGAAACCATGTGGTAATAGCAAGCCAATGGAAGTCTTGTTTTGTCAACTCCTTCATAAAGAGGGTGAAATTTGGACTCCTCGGAAATCAAGAATGGCTGTTTATTTTCAACAATGAAAAACTCACGGGCTTTGGCGATCAGACCCAAAACTTCAGCAATGGCAAATGGATTTTTCTCTGTATTTCTTTTAATGGTAACGATTCTTTTGATCACCTCTGTTGTCTCGTCACTGTAACCAAGAAGAACTTTGAAACCTCCTATTTGGTAGTCACCAGCTAATCGGCCATCGCAAACAAGACCCATTTTGCTCAGTTTCTCCAATGGTCCATGGTTTAAAGGAATTGGCATCCATTCGTTCAATTCTTTGAGATCCAGTGTGCTGCTGACTGATGCAGACATTCCAGTACAAATCTCCAAAGAAGAAAATAAGTATCTTGACAATATCACAGAATCAGAGCTTCCCACGCCTCTGTCGGAGAGCCTACTAAGAAATTGTTTTGCTCCACGAAGGTGCAGTGTCCATCGTTCGTCTTCATTAGAGGAAAAATCAGAAGCCAAAATCAGACTCGTGAGAAGAGCGCTCTCCACGTTTCCAACAAAATCTCCCTTGTGACCTAGAATTTCTTTCAAAGACTGGAAACAGTTGGATAGATAGTACACTCTGTTTCTGTCGTTCAGTTCAATTTGGTTTTCCAACGAATCAACATAACTTCGGTTCTGTTTGTGTGCAGGAAGAGCAAGATGCAAATTTCTGTCGATTCTCGCCTTCTCGGTGATAAATCTAGCTCCAGAAGCGAGCATCACATTCAATAGATACGTGCTGCGGCGAGCCTCTTCGAGAAAAGTAGAGATGAATGGTGATTCAAGATATGAGTTCGCAAAGGGGAACAAGATCAGATGTACATTTTTGATAAAAGATCGTAAATAGACAAGATCAGGATCATCAACTTCAAGTGATTTGGCAATGAGGTCAAACCTTTCCTCGGAAAGAGACTTCGAAAGATTGTTTAGGTACTCATATCCAGAAATGTTCGGCAAGTCTACTACAGTAGGCAATTGAAAAGAGACGTCGTATGGTGGATCATTTCCTAGCCGTGAGAAATCAGGATGCGAAATTGGAAGACACCGGTCGAAACTCTCGTAATGGTCCGAAACTCCAGGTATAATTCCAAAGAGAAGTTCTTGGTCGGCAAAAAGATTCGTGAGACCTTCAGTAAGAGTGGGACCGTCTGACCCTGATGGCAGAGTCTGAGCCATAGCGGTGTGATCGGGGCTCTCGAGGACAATGCCCGAAGGGACCAGTTTCTCGGCCGGTTTAGTTTCCGTGAGATTTGAACATTGGAACTTATACACACGGTAATAAAGGCACTCTGCGTTCAAACGAATACACCTTCCACATGCTGGAATTGCTTCGTCGCACTTGACTTTACGTCTCTTGCATGCGAGACAACCATTCTTGCTGTACTTTTGTCTCTTTTTGCGTATCGTCGCTGTGGACTGAGAGCTCTCGCGCTGTGCGTTGGCCATCAAGAACCGCAGCAAATTGCAAGTTACGCGTCTGGATACCCAAGATAGTTGTTATGATGAATAACTTCCATTAGATTTGCAACCAGCGAACTTTTTTTTTGTTTTTTTGAGATAAGCTGCACGCCGATAAGAAAATTATATTTTAACCGGATTTGGCAAAAATTTTCAGATTTAAACAATCACGATAAGAATGAACTATAGTAATAAATTGGATCAGCTTACGGTGTTCCAAATAGGAAATCGTTGACCCTATGGTACCAGCGTCTTGGCGGCTTATCAGGCCGAGAGTCAATATAAGCAAGATATCTCTCATGCGCCTCGATTTCCTCAAGCCCCGACACCAGGTCGACGTCTTCAGGTTTAACAAAAGGAGTTCTCTTGATCACTTTCCAAAAAATGTAAAGTGCCACGTCCACAAAAATCATGAGATAAGAAAACAGGAAACTTTGGACCGACCAGCCGCCCGGAATAAAAACAGTGTAGCCCTGAACCCAGAGCATAACGAACAGAGTAATGATGGCCACAATGGCAACATAATAGCCTCCCCAGACTTTAAATGTAAATGATTCTCTATCAATACCTTGTTTTGCCACAGCACGACGGAAAAACAGATACGTAACGCAAATGTTAATGAAATTGATAAGCTGAGAGGCTGTCACAAGATTGACAATCCAGTCAAGAACAGTCTTACTGCTTTCGCTGAGTTGAAGGAAAGCAAGCAATCCCCAACAAAGAGAGACAAAAACTGCGAAAATAGGCACACCCGCCTTGTTGCAGTAGCAAAAGATGCGTGGGGCCTTACCTTCGAGAGCCATACCGTAAAGACTACGAGAGGAGCAGTATGTGTACGAATTTCCAGCAGAGAAAGCCGATGTGAGAAGCATCACGTTGACAATGTGAGGTAAAACCTTGATTTTCAAGTTGGCCATGGCAACAGTGTAAGCCGAGGAACCTGCACCAGGCTTTCCCTCTGTAATAGCAGCCACCAAGAGTGGGTCGTTCCAAGCACAACAGGTTCCCATGGCGAGTGCTCCGCCAATAAAGAAGATTGTGAGACGGTATGCCACTTGTTTATAGGCCGAAGGAAGGATTTTGCGGGGATTCATCACTTCACCGGCGGACATCGAGACATATTCTGGACCGGCAATGAGGAAACAATACGTGATGACAGCGTTCAACAGACCTTGGAAACGGCCGAGATCGCCAGTGTGGATGTATTCTGCCATAGGTGTCTTCCAGTTGCGGAAGCCATAGACGTCGTGTTCTGGATTTCCACCCACCATTGTGACAAAAGTGAAGGCCATCAGACCGAGCGACAGCACAACTTTTCCGATCGAGAGCCAAAACTCTGTCTCACCGTAATATTTAACGGCAGAGACATTGATGAGGAAGTAGAGAAACAGCTGGATTGCAATTGGGATGGCTGGTGAGTAATCGTTCCTCCAGTAGTGAATCAAAGTGTTGAAAAGGGTGAGTTCGAATGGGATGAGTGAGCACTCGAGGACCCAGAAATTCCAACCAGTCATGAAGGAGTAGGCCTCGTCGATACAACGTTCTGACAGTCTAATGAACGGAGAAGGAATTGGCAGATAACAAACCATTTCTGCACAGCAAGCAGTGACCATAAGAATCGGTATGCACCATATCATACATCCCAGCAACAGACTGAGTGGACCGGAAGAATGTAGAGCAGACGAGACAGAGACGAAAAGACCGACACCTATTGTTCCACCAATACCGATCAGTTGGATGTGTCTATTTTGTAATCTTCTATGCGTGTGACCGATATTATATTGTTCTACATCATCTGACGAGTAATCAGTAGCGATGTCTTCATAGATTTCTGCATCTTTTTTTTCATTCGTAGTTCTTTTTTCGCCGGACTGAGTTGACAAATGTGTTTCTATAGTTGAGCCGAGACGACCAGGATTTTTCGTCTCCGACTTACCGAGCGCCTTGACAGGTGCCACAGGCACAAAAACGTCCTTGAATAGACGTAAAGCGGTAGCCATTGCTGAGTTGTATTACGAATCATTCTAGCTTTTTTAGGTAATTTTTCTGCTGGGCATCGACAAGTATTTATAGGTACGCAGTCAAGCTTGGCAGGAGATTGTGTAGTGCACGTCAGACCCTTCGGATGACGTCGCGGGGTCAAATTTGGGCAGTAATGCTGCGGGGCGATCGGGAACCGAGGGAACCGGGGGAATCTGGGCAAAGTGTTGCTGAGAGGGTAAATACAGACTTGACGGTGTACAGTCTTGCGAGTATAGAGATAAGGATGTTACAACAATCTAGAGATAAGCAGTATGGCTGATTGTTGTAAACCTTATCTTGACGTGGTTACGCGGCTTCGCATTTTTGCGCAGACGAAAAAGTTTCCGAAATTCCGTACGCCGACCACGAGCGAGCTGGATTGTTAATGGGATGGCTAGCCCATGTGCCTGCCAATGAGGGGGTAAATGAGATAGTCAGTAAGTCTGTGAACTACGACGAGCAATCGACGGCCATCAGTAACTCGCTTGTCGAAAGTCATTTACGGACTTTGATGGAAATATCACCGATACTCCGTCGCATATGATGGATGGCTGCAAAAATTGTCGTCGGCCTGTTTTCGGCTGCCGGGAAAAAAAATTTCGTGCTAATTTTTAGTTCAATGGGTGAACCGAGCCAAGAAGTCCGAGGGAGTCAGATAGATCGAATGTAGGTTGAGGGAAGGTTGAATGGCTCGTTTAACAGGTCGGTAATTATCACTCACTCGCAGGTAGTGCTCACTCACTTGCATCATGCCCAGTTCCTCGCAAACGACTCGTTTCGCCCGTCATCAGCTTCGCTCGTCATTAGCTTCGCTCGAAAATCCTGCTCGCAATTTTCCACCATGCCATTACGACCAAATCGCTTCGGAATTTTCCCTCCTCGCAAATGACACCAACCACCATAAATAAGCTCATATCGAACGTCTACAACTCCCATCATTCTCTACTGAACCAGTTCTAATACCATCAACCATGGTTAACAGTGAAATTTCTTGCACCCCCTGCACTGCCTCGCGCACCCCATCCTTCACGGTCCCCGCCAAATGGTACACCAGCGATAACTTCGTTTCACTCTCAAAAGACAAGATTTATAACAAGGGCTGGCACTTTGTTTCTTCTGTCAATGCGTTTGCAAGCGATCCCGCCCAAAATGATGGCTTATGCGGTGCGTTGCAGATGAACTTCGTCGGAAACCCATTCTTCGGACTGCTCACTGTGGATGATCCGTTCAAGGTTGAATCTCTAGATTTGCGCTATGGAGTGTACGAAGAGGTGACTAGTGGACTGGAAGGCGAGGAACAAGCTTCGGTTATTGCTTCGCTTCCAAAAGTCAATCACGTGGTCACAAAAAGCGGTCTTGTTTTCATTACACACGAGTCCAAACCAGAACAAACGTTCGAGGAGTATTTCGGTAATCAACTCTCACAATTCATTGACGACAAAGATTTCCGCAAAAAGACTCTACGTCGTAGGTTAGTTTATGAATGTGATTACAACTACCTTACCTTCATTGATGGATATCAAGAGTGTCTACACTGTGCATACACTCATCCTAGTTTCAGCAAAGTGTATCCATTTGAATTCTACAAAGTGGACACTTACACTAATTTCTGTCGTCATCATTGTAATGCAGAAGGGGAAACTGATGAAGGATTGTTTCTTTATTTCTTCCCATCTTGTTCTCTGAATCTTTATGGCGGAGGAATGGGGATTTTTCGTTGCAATCCGGTCAATGGAAATAAATGTCGTATGGAGTTTGAGTACTTTTTTGATGGAAGCGATGAGGATTTTGAGGCTTACTTCAAGTTTGCTCGCCAGGTCGCATTGGAAGACATTTGGTTGTGTGAAGCTGCTCAGAAGAACTTGATTACTGGAATCTACGAAAGGGGAATTTTACATCCAGATAGGGAGGTTGGTGTGGTTTATTATCAGGGGCTTATTAGGGACAGGATTATGGCGGGCAATTAATGAGTGGCAAACCGAGAGAAGCGGGTGCAGCGAGCAAGGACACGAATTAGTGGCTATATGAGCAAAAATCACCAAGGTATTCTTTAGCTAGATCAATGTATCATTTTAAACTCCAAATAGTAGGATAACTATAATTGGTAGCACAGACGAGGTTCATAGATCAAGATTACTGAACTAGCGAGAAAACAGTTTAGGGTTGTTGGACCAACAAAGAAATTGGGGATTCTTATCCTTGATTGAACAAAGTGACAAATTGAGAGCATTCAACATTCCGTTCAAGTAAAAGAATATGGAGGAACATAGGAAAGAACATGGGAATATTGAGGAAGTTGGGCAATAAGGGAAAGCTGTTGAGAAGTTTCACAGTTGAAGGGTATTAGTTTTTCAGGAATAATGTAATAAGTGACTGGATTTGTCTGTATTGATCTGGTCACTCACTCACAAATAAATCAAGGGAGTCTCCCAAATGACTCGCTTCGCTTGTCCTTTTGAAAGCCTTTTTTTTTTTTTCGCGATTTAAGTTGATTCATTTGTTTACCTTCTTCAATGTACCCAATCACCTCTTCACTTCCTTCATTTTCATCTTCATCACCAGCTTTCTAACGTTCCCATTGTCATGTCAACTGATAACAGAGTGAAAGTTGGAACCCGGGTCTCTTTACCAGGGGGAGGTGAGGCGTTTGTGCGATTTATTGGCGAAGTGCGAAACAAAGAAGGCGTTTTCGCTGGAGTCGAACTTATTGGAGACGCGATTTCAAAAGGTAAGAACTCTGGTGATGTCGACGGTGTGAGTTATTTCACCACGAAATTACCCCGTACAGGTCTTTTTCTGCCATATCACAAGCTTCTACAAGCCAATGGAGTGTATTCTACCGTGAGTAACCGGCTCACTACACCTCTTAGACCATTGTCGCCTTTCAGTGTAAGAGGAAATTCACCGACAGTGGGCCAGAACACGAAGCAAAGTAGTGAAAATGAGCCAGCAGAACAGATGTCCCGTCAGGTCACTGAGCTGACTCAGCAAAATCGTGAGTACCGAGCAAAATTGGACAGATATCAGCAACAATTGGCTGAAAGGAGCCGGATTCTTGAGGATTTACAGGCAACAATAGAGAGTTTTGAGTCTGTGCTGGAGGAGAGTCAACAAGAGTTGCGTCAGAAAGATGTGAGGTTTGAAAAATACAAGGAGAACACGGACTTGCAGATTAAAGAGCTGATTGATGCAGTTGAGACTCTTGAACAACAAGCAAATGAGAATGAATCTCTCTATTCACAACGACTTCAACAGTTGAAAGAGCAACAACAAACCAGGTCGGAGGCAGAAGAGGAAGCTGCGGAGGCGCAGCGGCTCCGGACTCAATTGGAAGAGAAGGAACAACAGATCAAAGACCTCAAGATTTCAAAGCGCAAGGAGACCGATCAGGCTCGTTCACTTGAGGCGGAAAACTACACCCTCAGTATGAAGGTGGAACAGTTAGAGAAGGAGCTGGAGAAACTAAAACAAGAATTTGAGACTCGGAACCAAGGATCTGAGGATGTTGAAGAATTGAGAAAACGGTGTGAACGTCTCGAAAATAAGGTCACTGAGAGTCAAGAATATGAACAGAAAGCCTACAAGCTCAAAGAGAAAGTGGCAGATTTGGAGGCAGAAGTTGAGCGTCTCAAGGAGAAAAGCACCAAAAGCACTCTTGAGGACATCGTCGGGGAAAATGGCGAGCTCAAGGTTTTTGAGCCATCAATCAAAAGCGATCCGGCAGCAGGAAGAGCCAAGTGGTGTGGTCTTTGCGAGCGACAGGGCCACGAAAGCGTGGACTGTCCATACGAAAATATGATTTTTTGAACGTTCTAATATGTATAATTAAGAGACACTATGTACAGATGGGCGAGCAAAAGCTGAATCTACGAGCATGAGAGCGTATGGGACGTGTAGGTATAGAAATCATAGCTTGTCGTGAGCGATTCGACTGGCAAATTCTACTCCTCACGGCTCGTCATATTGCTTTATTCGCTCACACCTTGTATCTATGAGCTGGATCAACATGGAATGGAGACCAGATTCCTCTCACCGACTTGTTCAGTGAGTTCACGTATTGCTTTGGCTTTGACAACTGTTTACCGCTCGAGCTCACCAACTGCTTGAGTTTGTTCTCGACAACGTCCACGTTCCATTTACGGGTGCAAATTTGTTTGGTTCCGTTATTCGAATACTCGGCTTTCATGACTGGGTGGAATCCTGGTTTTTCAAGAACTTGAAACTCAATTTGTGGGTAGATTTTGGCAAAGTTTCTGAGTCTCTGTTTGAGGAAATCTCTCATTCCTTTTGACGATCCTCCAAAATTGCAGTATGTTATCACCACTTTTTTGCATGGGTAAACAAACGCTCCCAGACCGTTTCTGGCTTTCGAAATGTGTTTAACTAAGTTGATTCCTGCCATGATGTGTTGGTGTATTGGTGATAAGAAGTGTAGCGATGATTGTCCAAGTTTGATCGAACAAATGATTTTTTTGATGAAGATGAAAAATTTATGCCCATAACCGGGTAACAGAAGTCTCTATAATTCCTAGGAAAAATATGTGGAGAATACTCTAATATAAGCGTACTCTATCATTGATAACCTGCTCTTTAACGACTCGGTTTGCTTGCAGTTACTCTTGTCATGTGGGCTAAAAAACCAATTGTGAGCTCTTTCTTGAACTTTCGCAGCTTCTCCACTGCCACTACCACCCTTCGACATTATCCGTCCACCTTCAAACCAGCAAACGTTGGCAAGAACCTTTCAAATTTCGACGTTTTAGCTCTATCAGAAACACCCGCAAACAACATTGAGATGATCTCAAAAGATTCAATTATATTTTCCAACATGAAGGTGGTAAAGTCTCCGAACAAACGTAACGAACCGGTAGGGTGTCTATTGCTAGACAACCAGATATTCGAACTAGAATTGGGGAATTTGGACAAGGAGTCGTTTTCAGTTGATCTAGAGAAAACAAAACTATTTGAAGTGTTGCATTTGCTTTATCCCAAGCCCGAAATGTTGATTATTGGTTTAGGATCCAAGACTCGGATGCTGACCGATTCAAGCAGAAAAGCGTTCAACCGTTTAGGAATCATGCTGGAGGTTAGTGACACCAAAAACTCTGTTTTGAGTTACGATTTATTGGCTACTGAACGGTCTCCACAACGTGTCGGGGCCCTGATTTTGCCTCCAAATTTTTGACTATATAATATTTATTTTATTTATTTGACTAGAGTTTTGAGCGACAACTGAGAGCTAAGAACGTAGCCGTAGGCAGCGATGGTGAGGACGCTGGCCAAATTGAACAACAAACTCAAACCGTGGTACTTTCCAAACTGTTTAGAAAGTTCTTTCACTTCTGGGGAGGCATTGGCCTCTTCGTCAGAGGCAAAAGTATCAATCAGAGCAAATCTTTGTTCCTTGATGTTCTTGCAAACAGGCAGTAGCCAGAAGTAGTTGACCAAACCGGAAACTGCGGAAACCCCTAGAAGAGAAACGCCTGCAACTGGGAGTGTGTAAGGAGCGGTGAGGCCGACTGCGATTGGACCGACTGCCTGTGTGAGGAAATGGATTGGGAACAGATGAGATTGAAGGATACCGAATTCTTTTCTTGGGAGGACTTTGAAAGCCTTGGTTGAGGAAATGAATGAGTGGAAAGAGGTGGCACCAAAGGTGTAGGAAAAAGTGAGAATGTGAATTGGCAGGAGAACGGACATTGCTGTGAGTTTTTGCTTGGTTATTAGCGGTGATATGAGAAGAAGTAGGTTTAGGGAATAAAAAGCTCGTGATTTGAAAAGGTGAGTTAATGAAAATCAATTCGCGGATTGAGACAAGCGAAGCGAATTATTGCCAAAAGTGAATGATTCGCGAGATTGATTGTTAAAGAGGATGGTTCGTAGTTCGATGAGTAATATCTAGAGTTGTTGATGGATGGAGGTCATGGAGTTGACTAAGATCGGTTGAATTGACCGGGTTGATTGATTTGATTGATAAACACCTCACACCTACACCTCACACCTGAAGAGTTTGAAAAACTCGGCTACCATTTAATGTCAGCCCTAACTTGCTGGCTTTTGGTCTCTGGCCGGTCAGGTTGATTGCGAGTCATCGAAAGGGTTGAGAACACTCGAAGATTTTTGAATTGAGTTGAAATATTCAGAAGTCATTCGAATTTCCTCGAAATCAAACTTAACTTTTCCACGACTCTCTCTACTTTCTCATGACTCGCTCCGCTCATCGTTAGCTCATCGTTAGCTCGTCGTTCGGCTCGTCGTTCGGCTCATCGTTAGCTCGTCGTTAGCTCGTCGTTTCGCTCGACATGTCCTGGTAATTGTCTACTGGAAATAATTGAAAATGTTTATTTAGTATGGACAGAAAAATCTAGTGAGACAGCTCGAAATTATCAATCACGAGAAGGGTAGTGAACGAGCAAACCTCAGCTCATCAAAAGTATTGACTTGTCATCGGTTTTACTTGCTCAAGTAACCCAACTTCTCCATCCTTATCTTCACTGCATTCCTATGAGCATCCAATCCCTCAACCTCTGCCAAATCCATAACAGCCTTACCGATCGACTTCAATCCCAATGGAGTCACCACCTGCGACGTGATAAACTTCTGGAACGTCGAGGTGTTGACACCACTATACATCCGAGCATAACCGTATGTAGGAAGAGTATGGTTAGTTCCCGAAGAATAATCACCACAACTCTCTGGAGAGTAAGCACCAACAAACACAGAACCAGCGTGCTCAACCTTGTCGACCCATTTTTCAGCGTCTTCAATTTGCAGAATCAAATGTTCAGGAGCATATCTGTTAGACATATGGAAAGCTTCCTCATACGATGCAACCACAATTGTCGTAGAATGAGCAATACATTTGCGGACAATTTCAACACGAGGAAGCTCCAGAGCCTGGCGGTGCACAGCTTCATCAATACGATCAATTTCCTGCGATGTCATATCGACTGCAATCAAAATCACTTGAGAGTCAACACCATGTTCTGCTTGAGAAAGCAAGTCAGAGGCCACAAAGTCTGGATCAGCATGGCGATCTGCCACCACCAAAACCTCTGATGGTCCGGCAGGCATGTCGATAGCACACATAGCGTTGGAGTCGTTAGAAACAAGCATCTTGGCAGCCGTCACAAACTGGTTTCCTGGACCCATAATCTTGTCACATTTAGGGATGGATTCCGTTCCGTATGCCATAGCAGCCACAGCCTGAGCTCCACCGGCCAAGACAATACATTTAGCACCAACTTTGTGGGCAACATAGACCACCTCTGGAGTGAGACGGCCGTCTTTGCCTGGAGGAGAAGCAAAAATGATATCTTTACATCCGGCAACGAGGGCAGGAACAGAAAGCATCAGAGAAGTTGAAGGAAGAACAGCTGTTCCACCAGGAATGTAACAACCAACACGTTCAATTGGTCTTGCAAAACGCGAGCAAACAACGCCGGGACATGTTTCAACCGTCAGGGTCTCTGTCTGGTTCTGTGCCTCGTGGAACACCTTAATATTGGCAAACGAGATGTCGATTGCTTGCTTAACGTCTGGAGTGATTTCCATCATAGATTCTGGGAAAGGAGCTTTCAAAACAGGGGACTCAAGTTGGACCTTGTCAAACTTGGCAGTCAACTCAATGAGAGCACGATCTCCTTCCTGTTTGACCTTGTTCACAATCGGCGTCACGAGGTTCATAATATCAGCAGACTTTTGGATAGGTCTTTCAAGACAAGCGTTGATTTCAGCTGGAGAAGCACTGGTAGCATTAACACGAGCCATCTTAATGACGGCAGATGTCTCTTCCTTTGGCTCTTCCTTTGGAGCTTCCTTTGGAGTTTCCTTTGGAGTTTCCTTCTCCTCAGCCCCGTTCTTTGGAAGGAACTTCTCCTTAGCATCACCTTTACGACGAGTGACTTTGAGACCCTTCACATCCAGGTTTCTTTCAATATCGGAAAGAGAAACACCATACTTCACACATCTGACCAGCGCGAAATACAACAAATCAGCAGCTTCCCAGGAGATCTCATCTTTTGTAACAGCCTCAGTCAGCTCCTCGGCTTCCTCCTTGATCTTAGCATTCAATAAAGTCTCATCATCAAAAAGACGTTTGGTGTAAGATCCAGCAGGTGCGTTCTCTCTGCGGTCCACCAAAACGCTCTCAAGAGCAGAAAGACCGTGGGCAACACCAAAACACGAGGCACGGTCCAAATGACAGAATCCAGCACCAGCTTGTTCAACAACAAACTTGACACAATCACCGTCACAATCAAGCTCTAAACGCAAAAGACGTTGTGTAGCACCGGAAGTTTTACCTTTGTACCACAAGCCATGCTTGCGAGATTGGTAAACACCCGTTCCAGTACGCAGAGCCTCAGCAAGAGACTTTCTAGAAGAATAAACCAATCCCAAAGCCTGGTTACCAAGATCAGTCACAAGAGAAGTGTAAAGTCCGTCAGCACGATCGGTGACAAGACCAGCTATCAGAATGTCCACGACTGGAACACGACCGTCAGAGGTAGTTGCACCAGGCGTATCCTCGTACTCAGTAGTGAGCAAACTGCTCACAACAACTGGTGTCACTCCAGAAGAAACACCAGCCACGATCTCTTTGCTGCTCTCGGCACTGTAAAAGACGTAAACCTTCCGACGTCCGCCATTGGCCAGACCTTTCAGATCGTACATTGCTGTGGACGAGGAGAGAGCAACCGAGGTGGTTTCGTCAAGTTCGAGAGAGGATGACTCATCGACGGATTCTAGCTTGTAGACAATTCTTGCATTCGGGATCTTATGTTTGATGGCAGCGGCCTCAGTAGGACAAGCAAAAAGAGCAGCCACACCGTTGTTCAGCAGAGTGAGCGCAGCATCCAAAGCGGCATCGTCGGTTGTAACGTTCCAGTCGACGTAGATGCTGCTCAATGAATTTTTCACCAGTTGAACGATTTGGTCCAGTTGGTCTGCAGATTTGAATTCCACAAGAGCCTGGCCCACAGGCACAAGTTCACGTGGAATCGACGCGGTGGGAATGTATGGGAGGAGTGGGAACACCATGTTTGGTCGGGTGTGTTTAGAGGAAATGAAGGAGTCGAGGAGTCAAGTTTGTCAGATTGACGTTTTTGAGTCAGTGAAAAATTTGAAGATGGTGGTGTAAGGATGTTTCCTTGCTGCTCGAACGACGAGCGAAGTCAGTCGTGAGAGAGGGAAGCAAGTCGCTTTGCTCGTCGTTGACAACGTAGAGGACCCATTTATGACTCACTCGAGAGCAAGCAAAACACGATTTCCGCTCTCTTCTTACTAAAATATTGTATATTTACAGGCACTTATTTTCTTCTGCTACCGCAGTAAAGCGAGTAATTAGGGAGTGGAGTGAGCATTCGAGCCACTTGGTTTGCGTCATTTGCTTGTCATCAAAACTTCTCTATCAAACAAGTTATAAAAGTCCATATATACATTGTTTGGTATTCAAGGAAGAACGAGTCATCTGATCAAAATTGTCACAGCAAACAAATCCAACACATCGAAAACAAAACGCTCCGCACGTTGTTGCTAATTGTTGAACAAAAACTGCATGTCTGAGGCACTTAACCTATTGGCAGCATTCTGATCCTGATCCAATGTAGCCTTAACCATATCAGCCTTTTTCTGTTGTAACTCAATAATTCTCGACTCAATACTATCCTCAATCACCAACTTGATGATCCGTATCGGACGATGCTGTCCGATACGATGAATACGGTCAGCTGCCTGTCCCGTGTCCAATGCAGGATTCCACCAACTGTCCAAAATAAACACCTGACTAGCTTCAACCAAATTCAAAGCCACACCACCGGCTTTCAAAGAGACCAAAAACACCTCCACTGAAGGATTGCTCATGAAATGCTGAATAGTTGAATTACGTTGATCGGGAGTCATGGATCCTTGTAGTTTCACCGTAGAAAATCCAGCTCTTTTCAATCTCCATTCCACCAAATCCAACATCGACGTAAATTGAGAAAAAACAATAGACTTGGTTGTTTGTCTGTCTGATCTCGACTTGTACAATTCCTCCATCAAAGCTTCGATTTTTGTCGATGATCGCCATTCTCCAGCTGCTAAATTGATTCGGTTCACAATCGATCCTTTCTCTACCTGTTGTTGGTCCATCTCAATAGCAGCACCTTCTAAATCGATGCTCAACCCAATATGACAAACCGGACACTCCAATTTCGACTCATCACCAGTGAAACTTTCCACATACTCTGTAATACAAATCCGACAAAACCGATGATGACATTTAGACTCAATTGGCTCTTCAGCTTCATCGTCACAAAGCTGACAGACAATCGCACCAGAAGCAACACTGCTAGCACCCTTAAACCGTTTGAGTACCAAATCAGGATGATCTGCCAACTGTCTCATCCGAGTAATCAGTGTAAAGATGTTGGCGTAGTTGTTTAAAACCACACCTTGAGCAACAAAATCATTAAATTGCCGTTTGGAATCAGAATAAAGCGACTGGTACAAATCTTTCTCTTCAGGATTGAAGAAATCACGCCGAATCTCCACAATCTTGGGTGGTAATCCGAGATCGTCCGCACGTTCCACTTTCGTCCGTCTGATCATAACATGCTTCAACAAAAGCTGTATCCTCTCAAACGACTCCACTCCTTCGTCTGCCAAACCATACTTCTGGATATTCTTCAGCATGAAGTGATTGAAAAAATTCATATGAATCATCGGCGAATGGCCACATTGAGCACACGTACGGTAATCAGGGAAATTCCACTCTTTTGAGCGACAATCACATTTGGTGCACAAATAATGACAAAAGGGACTAATGTCCAAAAATCTGATTAACGAATATAGCTCACCAATCCGATTTTGTAACGGAGTTCCAGAAAGACACCACCGTTTTTCACACCAAAGATTGTTTGCAGCGCGAGATGTTGAACTTTGACGATCCTTAATGTTGTGAGCTTCGTCTAGGACCACTCTGTAAAACTTTTTTGAATGCAAAAGACTCTTCTCTTTAACCATCCGCCCATTACGTTTGAACCCATACCTCTCCTTGCGGAAACATGACTCCAAAACTGCATATGTCGTCATCACCACATCAAACTCCTCTAACTCATCCAATTTTCTAGCCCTGTTGGCTCCATGAAATAGCCCAACTTTCAAAGCTCCACCGGCATGAGCCTCAATTTCGGTCTTCCATTGGATCAAGGCCACTGTTGGAGCAACCACCAGGTTCGGGCCTTTGCTCCGGTCATTCATCATCAGCGAAATCATCTGAATCGTCTTTCCCATACCCATTTCATCTGCTAAAATTCCTCCATTGTACTCAGATTCTTCCTCCTGTTTCAGCATCCAGTTCAAACCTTCCAGTTGGAATGGCAATAATCGAATCGTCATTCCTTCTGGATGTGGAGCTTTCTCTATTTTGCGTGCCGGCTTATCTAGAAGCTTGGTGAAAGTGTCTGCCAGGTCTGGGTGCATTTCAAAGACTCTGTTTGTACGTCTCTGGTAAGGAGTTAACTTTGGGACATCAGCCTTCTTCTTACGTTTTGTCCCTGTTCCTTTAGCCGCACGTTTCCGTTTTGGTTTTGGCGGTGATGGCAGCTGGCCAAGTGGGACGTTGTCTCCATCATCTTCACTAAGAGTGATTGGGGTATCGGCGGAGGATCCTTCGCGTGTCGGGACAGTCCCACGGATCACAACAACATCGTCTTCATCGTCTTCCAAGACGACTGGTTCGTTTGGGTCGCTTACATCGCTCAAATGGGACGCAACCTCGTCTTCATGATAACTTTCATCATCGTCACTAGATTCTGCCACTTTACGAGCGGAACGACGTTGAACGCTTCTCGTGGCTCTCGCAGTTGTACCGCCAGACGTTGAGGTCCCATTTGACCCCTTTGGGAGTTCTTCACTGTCTGAGGAGTCTATAGAGTAGCTAACATTGCGTGCTTTTGCTGCCCTAGTTGGTCTTCTTGATGTTCTTCGTCCTTCTTTCACTGCAGGGTCGTTTTTGATGAATCCACCGCCTTCGTCGTATGCTGAGTCGGAGGACTCAGCTCTATCGAGAACGTCTCTTCGTGCCATTTTGAGGGGTTATATTGAGTCAGACGCGAGATGGAATAATGATATTTGCCACCTTTATTAGTAAAGCTGATAAGATTTAATGAAAAGTTCGCGAGGACTAAATTCAGTTGATTAGGATTTTTTCATTATTTAGGGAGTTGTGCACCGGAGCAAGCGGCGAAAGCCAAACGAGAGAAGAACGACAAGCCAAACGAGTAGCGAAGCGAGTCGTGAGACAAGCAAAGTAAATGAAAAGACGTTAAATAAGAAAAGTGACATGAAATAAGAAACGAACGTTAAGCAAAAAGGTGTAAATCGAGTAAACTGACACAAAAAAAAGAAAAAAAAACGAGTCTGCTACCATTTGTCAGGTCCCTGTTCATCAATAATCCGCAAACCCAGTTATTGAGCCAGTGGTTTGGCACATTAGAAGGTTATCTGAATTGTTCAAGATGCCCAAGCGCACACCTTTGGATGACGTAAACTGCTCAGTAGAATTGTTGTGGAACCTTTTAGAGAACCTTGCTACCAAACTTCTTTCTACGTCAATGTTGGGACAACGGGGATGTTTCCTCTTAAACTGGATGTGAACTGAATGATAAGCGAACCGATTTGGTCATTTCTCAGATGATAACTTCGAAAGTACTCTGCAATCCTTGATCACCAATAAACATTTTAGTTTATTCTCACCTAACTCCTCACTCGTCCTTTCCTTTGATATCCTTCCTTAGGGACTTCGAAGCACGGTCAAAGTAGAGATATTCACCAAGTGAAACCGCTCTCTTTCCAACCTAATGTCTGAATGCTAGTATTGACTGGCATACTCATTCCGTGGCCGGAGAAAATGCCGAAACTGTGTGCTCTCGTTGAGGTTGAAAATGATGGAGACATAATCACCAAGGTCAGAATCTTCCATTGACCTGCCAATCATTCTCAATCGGTTATTTTCCCATGTCGCTGCGGTGAGATGGGCTCAACCCTCTTTTGTAATATACTCAGGCAGATTGAAGAAGGATCCTTACGTCATATTGGTGACTCATTAATTCGAGACCTCAAAAGCACAAATTAACCAAAGAAAACAGTTATCTAATTGAGACATATTGCGAATATTGCGTGATCTCAAATGATCAATGAATACAACTATACCTCGAAACGAGTGAAAACTCACCACATCAGTCCCGAACTAGATGGTTATGTTATCTTCATCGCTGACATCAAAGTGACTTTCTTTCAGGGATATTGTGGAGCCTTCACTTGAATGTTCTAAAATTCAACATTTTGTATAAGAAAAGTTAGCAGGGAAAAAGTGTATCTTATGTTCCAAAAATATGATATCCAACGTACGAAGAATGACGAGCGAGAAAAGCCATTCGCGTAAGCGTGCACAAACAAACCGTGAGTGAACACTACTAACAAGTGAGGTGACTCTTACGATTCACCTAGCCCCTTGAGCAAAACTATCGGGCTGTGCACTCGAACCCTTACACCATTTATGTCACTACAACCTTATCTCCGGAGCCCAACTACTTCACTGATGATCCCGAAGGAAAACATCAGTGAATTGAAACCTTCGTACGAGAATATACACTTTAATGAACTTTCGCCACGTTGAAGCAGAAGCCATCTACAAAGGAGGCACGGAAGAAGGCCGAAGATGAAATCAGTCGATTGAAAATCCTTACAGATCTAAAGAACACAGATTTGGATTACTCCGAGAAGGTCGTTTCAATGTCATCCCGCAATCAGCCACTTGAGAAAACATTGCTATTCGACTTTTGTTGGTTCCCGCTGAGAAAGAGTTTAGTGACTTCAGGATATACAGAACCTGTTGATTCATTCGATTAACGCCCAAAAACTCCATTACAATCTTTAAAAGAGGAGCAAATTGCTAACACCATGTTACATCTGACTGTTGGAGAAAGATACAACGAACTTTTTTTTCGAAGTATTCCGACAATTCTTCTTCCTTTCCCGCAATATTGTTTGACCTTCAAGAATGGGGGAAATTACTCAAGGAAAAGCAATTTAGACGGAATAGAAATTTGCTGATAAGTATGAGCATGACCGTAACCTTGTGATTTTAAGTCTGGACCACTTGCAGAGTTGCTTGACAAACGATTCTACGAGTAAAAATAAGGTAATTTGTTTTGGTATTATGTTTTTGGTTGCGGTAACTCAGGTGTTCAAACTTGGTCTTTGACTCGGATTCTAGTAACTTATTTAAAACTTTGATGTTCATTGAAAAAATCCATATACTTGACATCTAAATACTATCAATTGAATGTGACTTTCATTGTCACCCCCAACAGGAACTTACTTCTGTGACTAACAAAATGGCAGATCAATTGTGGTGGTTCAATGACGAATCACCCGTTTCGCTAGGCATCCGTCATTCCTCCTTGATACCCCACAATTCGTGGGCCATCTTATTGTATCTAAGACCCCTGATTTTAATATTAGACACTTCGTTATTAATCTGCTCAAATTCCTCGTCAGTCAACTCAATATGAGTGTTGTTCTCATGATTTCTTGCCGGAGTTGACGAGGAGGGAATTGGAATCACACGGGAATATTTCTCTGGATAATCATTATGCTTTCTAATCCACGACAAAGCAATCTGCGCTGGTGTAGCTTTCTTAGAGTCAGCCACCCCTTGGATAAACCGAACCAATTTCATATTATGATCTAAAACCTCTTGTGAATTGAACCGATCGAAATGTAACCGGATATCACCTTCTGGAATATCTTTGATAGATTTGATTTTTCCCGTGAGATAACCCCTTCCGAGAGGTGAATAGGCCACGATAGGGATGTCGAGATCCTTGCATGTTTCCATAATATCGTTTGATAGAATCGATCTACTCCAAAGAGAAAATTCCACTTCGACACATGAGATTGGGTGAATTTTTGCTGCCCTACGAATAAGTTCAGCATCATTGATTTCCGACAACGAGACACCACGAACCTTACCAGACTCAACAAAAGGAACAATATTCTTGATGGTATCCTCAATAGAAACATCTGGATCAAGTCTTGCTGGCTCAAAAATGTCAAACCATCCACCAGGAAAGTATTTGGCAATGTTGTTGATAGAACGTGCAATACCTTCAGGCGAACAATCACCAACTGATTTGTCAGAAACTGCTCCTTTGACAGAAACCACCACTTTTGATCTATTTTCAGGGTATTTCTTGAAATATGCTTGAATCAGTTCAAGATTATCATGTGTGTGATCAGGAGCCATTCCATAGAACTCACCGGCATTCAAAAACACAGATCCGTCTCTGATCGCATTGTTGATTGTCTCAAATGCTTGTTCATGAGGAATTGGGTTGGGAGTCCAGGTAAGAGACATTAGACCGTAGCCTGTCTTTCCAGGGATGCAAACAGCAGTTGGAGACATAATGGGAGAAACTCAATTGACTGAGGCTTGTAATCGACAGGGTGTAGCAGAGGTAGCTTGCTGATGAATTTCGTATTTTCAGCTGTGGAAATTTCAGAGACTTAATTTTTTCGACTCCGTATTCTCTCGATGCATAAAAAGATAAAGATTTCATGGCTCAATGCAACGATGTACAAAGCAAAAAGATCAATCCTGACAATCTGCTTGTCATCACCCTACTGTTATTAAAGTGACCTCCAAGCATTCATAATTGCTACTCGTAGCCCAAGTTTCATCAACATACTAAAATCTCAGATTTTCAATGAATTATCTCATTTCATACATTTACCTTTATCTCACTCATCATTTTCATCAATCCTTGTTTTTTCCGTACACACAAGATGATAATCATAAATATCACTAAATCGATTGCAAAGATACAGCCAGAATCAGTTTGGTCAATGAAGAGAGCGACTAGCGAGCTGTCAACATAATAATTCATTAGTGAATCACTGATTTGACTCGTTATTAACCTTTCACCATTCTCCAAACTCCCATCCATCAAACCCATCATTCCCATTCTCAATCTTCACCTTCTTCCTCTCATCCATCAAATTCTCTCCCTGTCTTTTCCTAGAAGGACTTTCGTCTGGTGGTGTAGGATACATCAACACTCCAAGATCATGGCTATTTAATCCGCTACCTTTCAAACCATCATTATGCTCCTCAGGAAGCAATGGAATAACCCCCTTGAACGCATCGGATATCAAGTTAGCACGAACTTTACCCGTCCATTGCCCCCCTTTAAACCCACCAGCCCCAGAACTTCCAGGAGTGACCAGATTGTTGTAGAATCGGAATGACGTCGGGGTCTTCACATTGAAGGGAAGCGGTGTAGTCAAAATCGCAGACGGAGTTAGTCCCTTTCCCGCACCACCCGCACCACCAGCTCCATTAGCACCAGCTCCACTACTCAAAGTGCGATTTTTGCCTACAGTCGACTTGGCTTGCTCCACAATCTTGCCTTCTTCCTCTGGAAGGTTCAAAACATCAGCTAAAGTAGCCAAAAAGTATCTCGCAGGATCGAACGCTGCCAATTCTCTCCGTTTGTTACGCTGTTGATCGATCCCACGCAACCGAGAGTCCTCTTTACTAATCGAATCAGCGTTTTCCCGGAGCAACAATTGAACTTCTGGAGAAGCTGCTGCAAACGCCGTATTCGATCCCCCAGCGGCACCCGTCGCGGCGCCCGCAACCGGCACAGATGACACTGTCGAACCAGCATCAGTTGGAGTAGGAGCAGCAGATCCAGCTCCCATCTTCTTTGCCCCCGCTGCCGTCTTGTTCGACTTTCTTCTCTGAGGCTGCTTCTTAGCAGACGCAGCAACAGCAGCTGCAGAGTTCGGTGGAGCGGCAACTTGAGGAGCAGAAAGCATAGCGTTCGAGGCTAACATTGGTGAAGTGCCCGCTGGAGCCATGAATTGCGGTGGAATCTTGCCAACATTTGGTCCTTGTAACATAGTTTGTTGTGGACCAACTTGTCTCTGATCAGCAAGTTGTTGGAATTGTTGAGAAACAGCAGATGGATTTATACCACCCAGTTGCTGCGGCTGCGGAATAAACTGCTGCGGCTGCTGTTGTTGCTGAGTAGGAGCCACCCTTGGAATCGGAGGCATCGCACCCATCTGCTGTTGCTGTTGTTGCTGCTGTTGTTGAACCACAAACCGTCCTTGCGGAGGAATTTGGCCAGGCTGAAGACCCATGGGTTGCGGAGCAGCCTGTGCCTTCCCCATCTGTTGTTGCTGCTGTTGTTGGTGTTGTTGGTGTTGTTGAGCTTTCAACATCTTGGTGTTTTGCTCTTTGATGTAACCCAAAAATCTCGTTATCTGATTCTGAACTTTCGTCAAAAGATCAAAGTTGGCAAAAAACTTTCCTCCATTCTTCAGGCGTTCCAAAACTTGTTTGATCATCAACTGACTGTACATCAGTTTCTTTGTTCCTTCATAACTCTTTGTCATCATGAAAAAGTTAGGAATGATGATGGTTTCGGAAATCAACACTAATTGTTGAGACTGTTTGATGGTCTTGATTATCTGCTGTTTCTCTTGATCAGAAAGCTCGTCAGTCAAATCTTTCAGGTTTATTGGAGTAGCTGCAACCTCGTGATAAATAGCCTTCAATTTCTTCCAATCCTCCTCAGTAGCATGAACACCAGTAAATAAACGTGGTCCAGTAGCAGCACTTTGAAATTGCTGCTGCTGTCCTGGAAGTTGCTGCTGCACAACGTTGCGTCCAGAAAATGGCTGACCACTTTGTGAAAGTCGTTGATTTTGATTCGTTGGTAGCTGTTGGGGAGGCTGTAAAGGTTGAGCCATCTGCTGTGGCTGCAAACCAGGAGCCATCTGTCCTCCTAATCCAGGATTATACTGTTGAGGCTGTTGAGAAAGAACACGCTGCGACTGTTGGGACTGCTGTTGAGGCTGCTGCTGTTGTTGTTGTGCAGCAGCAGATGGTGGTGGCTGTGGTTTACCAGCCAGCTGATTTTGCTGTTGAAGTTGAGCCTGCATCATCTTCAACTGAGCATTCATCATGCTAGGAGATTGATTAGGAATTTGTTGTTGCTGTTGCTGTTGCTGTTGCTGCAATTGAACAAGTTGTTGTTTGGTCAAATTGTGCATCTGTTGAGGTCGAACCGGCTGCTGTGCCATCATTTGCTGAGGCTGCTGTTGAGATTGCTGCTGCTGCTGCTGCTGAGGTTGCTGCTGCATTTGAGGATTTTGAACCTTTTGCTGCTGCTGTCTCGCATTGTTCAATAAATGATACAAATAACGCTTAACGTAGGTATTTTCTTGTTCCGGAGTAAGATTTGATGGCAGCTTGTTCGACGCTTGTAAGTTCTTGATCACTTGCAATGCTTGGTTTTTGTAGTTTTCCAGCTCTTCATTCGTAATCGGGCCTCTCATATTGCGCTGGGGCTGTTGAGCTTGAGGTTGCTGGGGCTGTAAAGGTTGTAACGGTTGTTGCGGTTGTTGAGGTTGTTGAGGCTGTTGAGGATGTTGTCCCATTTGAGCAGCCATCATCCCTGAATTGCCTCTCATTGGCTGCTGCAAATGTTGAAGATGCTGCTGTTGAGGCTGTTGTGGTGCCACTTGCGCAGAAACTTTTTGAATCTGCTGCTGCTGCTTCATTTGCTGTTGCCTCTGAAGCATTAATATTTGCTGAGGATTGGGAGCTTGTCCTGTGGCAGCATTAGCCATCTTTTGCTGGTGTTGGACTGCCGTCGCAGCCTGTGCGGGTCCTGCAGTTCCAGCCATCTGCGAATACATGTTCCCGGCCTTATCCACGTTCATATCATGCTGTTGCTTGGGACGCATCATCTGTAAGTGCATGGTGTACACCTCTTTAATGGTCTCCATATCCTGTGGCGTCATTTGTTTCTGCTTGAGAAACGGCATGATCATAGCCCAAGTGTTGCAACCTTGTGGGAACAATTGTGGCAATTTGCTTAATAATTGCGGGGGAATTGGCGTGTTTTGGATGTCAGATTTTTGAATCTGAGCCGGTCTTTGCATCTGTTGAGGTTGACGCATTTGGGGCTGTTGAGATTGCTGGGATTGTTGTTTTTGGGGCTGTTGGGGCTGTTGAGGCTGTTGAGGTCTCATAGCCTGGGCTTGAGCGTGAGCTTGCTGAAATTGCTGTTGCTGCTGTTGCTGTTGCTGTTGCTGCTGTTGCTGCTGTTGCCTCTGCAGTGCATTTTGCCGTGCCTGGTTAATACTGGCAATTTTACTCTTCAGATAATCCACATACTCCCGTTTGGTGGAGGAGTTATTGAATGCAAACTTCTCATACTCTTCTGCAACTGGCTTCGTACGTTGAATAGAAAAATTAGCCCCCTGTATCTTAGCGATCGATGCTACGATGAAGTTGACAAATTGAATACGGTCTTGAGGACTTATATGACTCGACTGCTGCTGACCTATAACTGGTTGACCGTTCAAACCGCTAGAAGGTCCCCCTGGACCTGGAGGACCGCCATTTGTGCCCATGAATCCTTGCTGATTGGCGTTGTTCATTGCGGATGGTGGAAAGAGGGATTCGGACAATTGGCAGGCAGGTAATTTGGGAACTGGTTTTTTTGCCCCTTTATGTTTTTTGTCGATCTTAAAAAAAAAAATTGACGAGCGAAGCGACTTCAAATTTGGCAACTGACGAACAAACGATGAACGAAGTGACTCATTTGAAATTTTGTGAGATACTTCAAGACTTTTGAACCCACGTTAACAATCGGTAGTTATATGATTGTTTCCCCTGAACGATTCCGGTCAACAAAATAACACCCAAAAACGATATTCTGTAGAATTTGCATACGACATCCAACCAAAGTTGATTATTATTGACTACACTCTACTCTCCGTTCATGACTTTCACCGTAAATTAAGCGGAAACTAACTATATAGATGCTCATCGCACACTGATGAACTCACTGAGGGTTTGTGACTAATTCATGACTCGCACGACTCGCCTCGCACGTCGTTGGCACGTCATTGGCACGTCATTCGCTTGTCACTCGTCTCTCTTCGCTCATCATTCACTAAAAACCCGCAGCACCTGGAACCTGATCCTTCCCCTTCAAAGCCAGCAACAAATCTTTGAACTTGGTCTTATCCCTGTGAACATCAGGAATTGTTGAACTAGAATTCTTATTCAGACTCAACAACTCAACCACACGGTCCCACACCGTGCCGTTTCCAAGAAATTGATCTCTTTTCTCCAAAAACTTCTCTTCTTGCTGACGAGTGGCCTCAATTGCCTCGTCCTTCTTGTTGTTGTAATTTTCATAGAAGTCATCAATTGCCTTTTCCGCTTCCTTCTTCAATTCAGCCAACTTAGTTTGAGCAACTTCATCTCTTTTGGAGATCTCCAGCTCACGTGCTTTCTTCCATTCTTGGATGTGTGTGCTCTCATTGAGGTTGAGGTTGGAGAATTGAGCAGTAGTTTCGTGTTCTGGTTCTTCGTGTTCTGATTCCTCCGCAACCGTTGGCTCGGCCTCAGCTTCAGCCGAAACCTCTGGGAATTGCGACTTGAAGTCATCAAACTCATCCTCTTCATCATCCTCAGCAACAACCTGATCCTCAGCGGTGGCAAACTCGTCTCCCAACAATTCCTTCTCTCTGGACAAGAAGTCACCTCCGTCTTGTGCGCTTTCGCTCACGTCTTCCAATTCAGGAAACTTATCAGCCATTTTTGTTGTAAAGTTATTCTTGAATGGACTATACAGACGTTTCCAATGGCCAAGTCTGGTGCTGAGATTAGTTGTTTTGTTTAATGAGGTGTCTGATTTCCGCCGCGAGGCCCCGAGAAAACTGAGAAAAATTGGCCCGGGCTTCATAACCTCTCGTGAAAAATCACTTTCACCATAATAAGAGTATCAGAGAGTCAAGAGGCCTCAAGGTGACAGATTAGTGCAACACTCACTACCATGACGTTCTCATCCGAAAGAGCAGCACAGAAGCTTGCACATCTTAATCAGACTCAGCAATCGATCCAATCGACTTCTCAATGGATCCTCTTTCACTATAGAGACGCAGGAACAATCGTTCAGTTATGGAACGATAGAATCACACATCCGGAGGTTTCGTCAGCACAAAAACTCACACTTTTCTACTTGGCCAACGATCTTGTCCAGCTCAGCAAGAAGGATAACAAATGCCAGGGATTTGTCGACGGGTTCGAAAATAAAGTTCCAGAAGTGTTGTCTACGATCCGACCTTCGATTGATTCACAAGATATACCACGGTTTCTAAAAGTTTTACGGGTGTGGAAAGAACGCAGGGTTTTCCCAGATAGCTTTGTGGATCAATTGGTCACGTCACTGGGCTCTTCACCTCAGCAACTCGCGTCTGCAACTCTCAGTCTGCCTATAAAACCCCCTATCGCAGGATCTGGTGGCACCAAACGCGAATCTAAAGCACCAGGGCCACAAGAAAAGCATCAAAAGTGTCCTTCCGAGCTTATTGAACTTTCTATGCAATACGACCAATTACAGCAACTTTCGTCGTCCAACACATCCAAATTTGCCAGGTTTTCAGAGAATTACAATGGTCTTTTCAAATCAGAAAACCTTCCAGAGCCAAACACTTTTGTGCGACAACTCGAGAGTCTTCTAGCCTTGAACACGACTCTCTTTGGGGACATTCAAGAGCTCAGTAAGCTGCGTTCGAAAGTGATTAACAATATTGAAGGACTTATTC
Organism: Ogataea pini; assembly: GCA_003707665.2. Lineage (NCBI taxonomy): Eukaryota > Fungi > Ascomycota > Pichiomycetes > Pichiales > Pichiaceae > Ogataea > Ogataea pini. The sequence continues at coordinate 69,398 of PPKL02000002.1, read as the reverse complement.
AAGTTCAACAAGACTGGCTCAAACTGGATGAAGTGAAACTTGAGAAACTTCAGTCGATGCGTGAGATTGTGGTGGAAAAGAAATCTGAACTCGAAAGTACAATGCAAGGAATGGACGATGGTGATGACGATGAAGATATGATCCCGATGTACGATGGTGAGGATGGTGAGGAGGGGGAAGAGGAATCTCCGAAATACGATGTTTCGGATGAGAAGGAGCAACCGACTAGAAAGAGAAAAGCCGAAGATGCTCCTGTGATTGAACAGGAACAAAGTGACATCAACATGGATTTGAATGCTCTTTTGAGTAAGTTGAAGTGACTTAATCTAGATCGACGCGTCGATCGACGCGCATGTCAACGCGCTCATGTATAAATCTTTTCCAAGATGATAGAAAATCAAATTCATTTACTGAATTCAATCATCATCAAGATTAGTAAGATATTCAGTCATCATGGCAAAAGACTCCATTAGCGTTGCATTTGTGTGCACAGGAAACATGTAAGTGGGACGGTAATCCCTGTCAACCTGCATCTACTGACTCTCATTTAGCTGCCGTTCTCCAATGGCAGAGGCCGTTTTCGCTCAGATAGTCCAGCAAAAGGGCTACGCTTCGAAGGTGTCGAAGATCGACTCCTTTGGAACACATTCTTACCATGTGGGAGAATCTCCGGACCACAGAACTGTGGAAACTTGTCGCGCACACAAAGTTTCAATCAAACATCACGCGCAACAGATCAAACCAAGTCATTTCCATGAGTTTGACTATATTTTGTGCATGGATGAGTACAATTTGCGTTCGTTACAAAACAAGTGTCCTTCTGGAGCCCCTGCTAAAGTGTGTTTGTTTGGTGAATGGAAGGAAGACTCGAACGTTGAACGCGTTGTGGATGATCCTTATTACGGAGGTTCGTCCGGATTCGAGGAGTGTTATAAGCAATGTGTTCATTTTAGTGAGGTTTTTCTGGAAAGTGAGCTATAGTACGAAGGATGAACCTATCTCATGGTTCAATGTTGGGATTAGATTGTGAATTAGAATTATATAGAGAAGGAGGCAAAGTCCTTGCGAAGAAGGCCATTTGCTTGTGAATTCGACTTGATTGATTGTGGTATCGAACTCATCACACCTCAAACCAACCATACGCCCCACACCTTTGGCAAGTTCGGTAGCAAAGCTTAGCTATAAAGAGGCTTACAGTGGCTGAAAATTGGCCGGAAGTGACTCGCAATTGAATCACTTTACTCATCTGTTCTACAAACGGTAGACTAATAACAAGCTTTGCTCGTCAATTCATAATTACTATAGAAATTCATGAACCACTTTACTCATTTCTCACGACAAGCTAAGCGAGTCGCTCTTCTCGTCTCTATACCACGGCTTCTTGAATGATTTGCTTTGTTAGTCATTTGATTCGCTTGAAAGCTGCCTATTAAACGACTTACGATTCGCCTGACTAACAAAAAATCACTCAGTAAGCAGTCTCCTCATCCCCTGCATCAAACTCAAAGTCACCTTTTCTCCTCACCATCCACGTGTCCCTCCAATCGAACACCTTCCATCCACCACTTCCATCCAAATCATCATCATCCCTGCGGAACCACGTCTTCAGCTCCTTATGGTACTTCCATCCACGACGGCGGAACTCCTTGGCAGTTATATACTGCAAATAGTCATCCGCTTCATCGGAGGGGCCCAGATTATGGATATTGGTGAACGTCGACTCGTACTTTTGATTGTGGTAGTAGAAACAGTAAGCAAGAGTGTCGATTTCAAGCTTTTGCAATAACTTCGTAGACCCGATAATCTCGATTGCAGGCTCCTGAGGGAAACAAGCTTGAGTGACAAACTGATTTGTAGGACGATAATTTCTAGGCTTGTCAGAGTCGTATGAATCGGGACAATTCAACAGAGATGATTCCAATTGAGGGAAAATTGATGCACTGCCTTCACGGCCACTCTGGCGCTCTTTGGCCGTCTCCAAACTTCGGATATAATCGCGGAATCCATCCGGAAGGTTCGAGTAGTTGGCCGCGTCCATGAACGAAACGTTTGCTGGAGAAACTGTGCTTTCACGAGTCGATGGTACAGTTTCTTGAGCAACTTTAGCTGCGGCTCCTAAACCTGGAGGAGGCATCAATCCTGCTGCCGGCGTCGTCGGCGTCGTCGAAACGCTCGCCGTGCTGTTTGCTACCACCGAGGCGTACTTGAGCTTCGGTGTACCGGCTAAAGCTGCTGGTGGAGCTCCCGTAGGCGTCAAAGTAGATGCACGGAGATTAGGCGAGTTTGTCTGAGAAAGGGCAGTCAATCCCGGAGGTGGAACCACCGTAGCGGCGGCGGCGGTAACAGCAGCAGCAGCAGGAGCAGCGACTGGTCGAGGTGCTCCAGTGGAAACCTTTCTCGATTGAATTCCCGTTCCCGGAATTGGCTTGGTATCCTTTGGCTCAACTACCGTCTCCTTTGGCTCCTTCACGATCTCCTTCACGGTCTCCTTCACAGTCTCAACAGGCTCCTTTGATTCTTCACGATGAGCATCGTCTTCACCAGCGACCACAGGAACAACCTTGAACGTTTCATCCAGCTCGTCCAGCCCGAGTTCGTCGTAAAAAGTATCATCTTCAACGAAGTTTTCATCCTGGTTCGACTCAACATAGTACTCAATGTCTTCCTTGATCTCGTTTATCTGCTCAACTGTCAAGTTGTCGTTCTCCAGCAAACGCAACATCGTTTCAAGCTTATCTATGTGCCACTTGTGTCTTTCCATGAGCTTTGAAAGAGTGTCTATTTGGGCCTGTTTGGCTGCATCAGACTTCTTCTTTTTGAGAGATCCCGTCAACATATCGATTTGGGCCTCCACAGCCTCATCCTGGCGTTCCAACTCCTCCAACATCGATTGAACAAACTCGGTGCACTCGGCCTTCTCCCGTTGACGTGGATCCAGCTTGATATCGTTAGATGCTAGAGCTTCATTAGAGAACGCTTTGGTCTTCATGATCTTCTCTACCTCTTTGAACCGTTCCATTTCGTGTTCAATTAGTCTTCGATGCTCGATAAGTTGTTTTTTATCCTTCACTTCATTCCCACTCATCCAGTTTTTGATCTGCTCTCGACTTCTTTGAAGCTTTTTGATTTCTTTCTTGAGGTCATTTTCAAGCTTCTCTTTTTGTGATTGATTATCGCAACTTTGAAGTTTGTCATATATATAATCAAACTCTTCGAGTCCTTCTTTCACCTTCTTGAAGACTCGTTCAATCTCCCTGGACGTGTGTGTTAGTAATATGGCAAAGGAGTTGAGAACTACAGTAAGGGCTGGAGAACGGCTGGTCTCGCGTTGGAGGAGACATTTCCCTGGTGAAAGTTAAATGATGTGATTGGCCTTGACCAATCACATCATTTCAATTTCAGAATCTCCCACAAGGGGCAGTGACCCGCACTATTTTCCACACCAATATCCCATACCTCTTGTCTTTCTCATAGTTCCCATGGTCCTGGTGAGGCTCACTAGTTTTCACTTGCTCGCCCAATTATGTACTCACTGTTGCAATCTTCTTTGCGACATTTCCTCAACAGAATCCGTCTTTCAGAATCTGCTCTTCACTCGGTATGCTATTTACCTCTCGGTCCTCTATCTCTTAGCTGCTCTACTGACACTCCACTATACCATTCACGTTTTTTCTTGAACCTCGGAAACTCTCTTTATTGACACGTACCTTAGCTGACAGACTCGACGATGAAAAAAAAGGGTAAAAAAATATGACTGACAAATTCAAAAACCCACTTACTTATTGCCCACTGCCTCCGTGATCGCTAGCCCCCCCTCTCATCCACCATGTCGGATAACCTCAGCTACTGGTCGTCCATTCTGGACAATCCAACACTCAACGTCCTTCCCCTGGATTACAATCGACCAACAAACGGAAGAGTCGTCGAGTCAGAATATACCTTCAAGCTTTCACAGCCAAATGCCGACTTCTCAACTTTGCTCTCAACTCTCGTCGTTCTCGTGAACAGACTCACCGGTGACGAAGACGTCACTGTGGCAACTGATGACTCCGACAACAAAGGTTTTGTTTTGCGTGTGCCAGTTGACCCGAAACTCTCTTTCCAGCAACTTAGAGATCAGGTCGATACTACCTACCAACAAATGGCAGAACGTATTGTTCCAGTCAGTACCATCGCAGAACATCTCAGACAATCAAAGAAGCTCGAAACCGCTCCTCCACTGTTTAGACTCTCGTTCCAACATCAGCGCACCGGTGAACAGCTCTCCACTCCAGTGCCCGGCTCAAAGAGAGACATGGCTTTCTTTCACCACAAGGAAGAAGGATCCATCAGCATTTTCTACAACTCGCTCTTGTACTCGCAGAAGAGAATCGAGGTTTTGGCCGATCAGTTCGATCAGTTCTTGTCCGCCGTCGCCAAGGATTTCTCTGCTGTCATCTCTAAAGTGAGCCTTATCACCAACTCTCAAAAAGAAGTTCTTCCAGATCCAACGGCTGATCTCGATTGGAGCAACTTCAGAGGTGCCATTCAGGACATATTCAGCGATAACGCAGATAAGTTCCCAGAAAGAACCTGTGTCATTGAAACTGCCTCGTTTTTGAACCCTGAAATGAAAGACAGAATCTTCAACTACAGACAGATCGACCAGGCTTCTAATGTCGTCGGCAATTATCTCGTTAAAACAGGCATCAAAAGAGGTGATGTCGTCATGATTTATGCTTACAGAGGTGTTGATCTCATGGTGGCCGTCATGGGTGTTCTTAAGGCCGGTGCTACCTTCTCAGTCATTGACCCAGCTTATCCTCCAGCAAGACAAACAATCTACTTGCAAGTTGCTAACCCTCAGGGTATCATTGGAATCAAGAAAGCCGGTGAAATTTCCGATTTCGTCGAGAATTACATTGAAAAAGAGCTTCAAGTTGTCACCAGAATTCCTTCTTTGGAATTGCTCGATGACGGAACCATCACTGGAGGAGGTGCCTCGGGAGATGTTCTCGCAGATTATCAGCAGTATAAAGCCCAAAGAACAGGTGTCATTGTCGGTCCGGACTCGAATCCGACTCTGTCGTTCACCTCTGGCTCTGAAGGTATTCCAAAGGGTGTTCTTGGTAGACACTACTCTTTAGCGTACTACTTTCCATGGATGGCCAATACTTTCGGTTTGGGTGAGAATGACAAGTTCACCATGTTGTCGGGTATTGCTCACGATCCAATCCAAAGAGACATGTTCACTCCTCTGTTTTTGGGTGCTACTTTGCTCGTTCCAACCGCTGACGATATTGGTACTCCTGGTAAGTTGGCCGAATGGATGGGTAAACATGGTGCCACTGTGACTCATTTGACACCGGCAATGGGTCAGCTCTTGTCTGCCCAAGCCACTGCCGAGTTCCCATCTTTGCACCACGCCTTCTTTGTTGGTGATATTTTGACCAAAAGAGACTGTTTGAGACTGCAAACGTTGGCTAAGAATTGTTCTATCGTCAACATGTATGGTACCACCGAAACCCAAAGAGCTGTTTCATATTTTGAAGTGGCTTCTAGATCCGAAAACCCAAGCTTCTTGGAAGGTCAAAAGGACGTTATGCCTGCCGGTAAAGGTATGTTGAACGTTCAATTGTTGGTTGTCAATAGAAACGATACCACACAAACCTGTGGTGTTGGTGAAGTTGGTGAAATCTACGTGAGAGCTGCTGGTTTGGCGGAAGGTTACAGAAAGAACGACGAGCTGAACAAGGCCAAATTTGTGACTAACTGGTACACAACCCCAGAGAAGTTCCTTGCCAAGGATAAAGAGCTCGACAAGGGAGAACCATGGAGAGATGTTTGGTTTGGTCCAAGAGACAGACTTTACAGAACTGGTGATCTCGGTAGATACCTTCCTGATGGTAACTGTGAGTGCTGTGGTAGAGCAGACGATCAGGTTAAAATTAGGGGTTTCAGAATTGAGTTGGGTGAGATTGATACTCACATATCTCAGCATCCCCTTGTGAGAGAGAATGTCACTTTGGTCAGAAGAGACAAGAACGAAGAGCCAACGTTGGTTTCTTACATTGTTCCAAAAGTCACTACAGACCTGGAGAAATTCAAGAGTTCTTCTGATGATCTTGATGATTTGGACGATCCGATCGTGAAAGGTTTGTTGATCTACAGAGAACTGATCAAGGACTTGAAGTCTCACTTGAAGACCAGATTGGCCAGTTACGCCATTCCTTCTATCGTGGTTCCTATGAGCAAGCTTCCTTTGAACCCTAACGGTAAGATCGACAAGCCAAAGCTTCCGTTCCCAGATACTGCTCAATTGGCTGCGGTCTCTCGTCTTTCTGCCAAGGAGACCTCGGACGTTGAGTTCACTGAGACACAGGCCAAAATTAGAGATATCTGGCTCTCTGTTTTGCCAAACAAGCCAGCCACCGTTCAGCCAGAAGACTCTTTCTTCGACTTGGGTGGACATTCCATTTTGGCTACAAGAATGATCTTTGAACTCAGAAGAAGTTTGGCCATTGATATTCCTTTGGGAACCATTTTCAAGTTCCCAACCATTGCAGGTTTCGCAGGCGAAGTTGACCGTGTTTTGAAGGACGACGACTTTGAACTTGCCGATGGCAAGAACAATGAGGTTCAGGAAGTGAATGAAGTCGAAACTGTTGATTACTTCAAGGACGCTCAGGATCTTGTCAAGTTATTGAAGCCAAAGTATGAGACCAAGGCTCCTTTTGTCCCTGGCCAAAAAATCAACGTTTTCGTGACCGGTGTTACTGGTTTCTTGGGTTCTTTCATTCTGAGAGAACTTTTGTCGAGATCCAAGCTCGACATCAAGGTCTGGGCTCATGTTAGAGCCAAGGACCAGAAATCTGGACTCGAAAGACTCGTTAAAGCCGGTAAAACTTACGGTGTTTGGGATGACAGCTGGCTGAACAAGGTCGAGGTTATTCTTGGTGATTTGTCCAAGGAGAAGTTTGGTCTCGCCGCTGACGCCTGGAAGAGCCTGACGGACAATATCGATGTGATTGTCCACAACGGTGCTCTCGTTCACTGGGTTTATCCATACAGCAAGCTGAGAGAAGCCAATGTGATTGCATCAGTTAACGTCTTGAATCTCGCTGCCGAAGGTAAGGCCAAGAGTTACACTTTTGTCTCTTCGACCTCAACCATCGATACTGAGCATTATTTCTCACTTTCTGATGAGCTTTTGGAAGCAGGTAAGGCCGGTATTCTGGAGTCTGACGATCTGATGGGATCTGCTACTGGTTTGGGAACCGGATACGGTCAATCGAAGTGGGCTGCTGAGTACATTGCCAGAAAGGCCGGTGAACTTGGTTTGAGGGGTAACGTGGTGAGACCAGGTTACGTTCAAGGTTACTCTGTGACCGGATCTGCCAACACTGATGATTTCTTGTTGAGAATGTTGAAGGGATGCGCTGAAATTGGCGAGTTCCCAGACATCTCCAACAGTGTGAATACTGTCCCTGTTGATCACGTTGCTAGAGTTGTTGTTTCTTCAGCTCTTCATCCTGCTACTGCTGCGAACTTGCCTGTTGTTCATGTGACAGGTCACCCAAGAATCAGGTTCAACGAAATGCTTGCTTCCTTGGCCGACTACGGTTACAAGGTTGAAAGAGCCGATTACCTACACTGGACCAGAGCTCTTGAAAGGTACGTTATTGAAGAAGGAAAAGATAACGCATTGTACCCACTTTTGCATTTTGTGTTGGACAACTTGCCTCAGGACACTAAGGCTCCTGAGCTTGATGACTCCAATGCTGAAGAGATTCTGAAGGCCGATGTTGAGTGGAACTCTGACGGTGTTGATTACTCTGCTGGAGCCGGTGTTACTCCTGAGATTATGGGTAGATACATCAGCTACCTTGTCAAAATTGGTTTCCTTGAAGCTCCAAAGAACGCTGGCAAGCTTCCATTACCAGACGTTGAGTTGAGTGATGAAACTTTGGAGTTGATCAAGTCTGGTTCTGGTGCCAGAACGAGTGCCAATTGAAGGCTAAATACATGATTTTTAAAGAATAATTAGATGTTAATAAGACGTTCATCGTGATTTGTACATACTCGTACTCCCCGCTATCTAAAAAGTTTTCTCGTCCTCCACGATACAATCCAAACCAGTGAAGGCATCGTTGAGAGATCTTTCGAAATATTTCTCAAGTTTGTAACCACCTGCTTTGAATTGAACATCGTTGACAACCTTGAGGAAATATGGGTCTTTGTAAGCTTTTGAGGCAAAATTGAACGGTAATGTGAGCATTCTGTCTCCATTGAACGGCGTGAATGGTATTTGTGTTTCTTGTTTTTGATCATCTTTGTGCGGATCGATATTTTTGAGGATATTGTGTTTTTGGATCTGATATTTTTTTTCAAGTTCCTCAAGTTGCATCCTATACTTATTGGTCTTTGACAACATAGATTTGCGCACCGTTTCAATGATTTTGTCGGCATCTTTGTCATCAGATGCCGTTTGAAGTTGATTGATGACTTCCATTTTGCTGAGGTTTTTGAGATTTTGTTCTTCTTTGAGAATTTCTCTGTTGATTTTGATCCTTTCTGACTTGTACCGTTTTTCGAGATTTTGCATTTTGATGAACTTTTCGTACTCCTGATCACGCTTGGAATTGTTAAGTTCAATATCTTGCTTATTAGCGATCGAATATTCTTTAAGTGTTTCCTCTGTTTTCTCCACATCTATCTTGTTTAGAAGCTTGTAAACAACATCTTCGATCTCTTCCAGATATGCATTGTATTCTTCAGGTTTGTCAAAGTCTGACTCTTTTTTGTTAAAAACGCTCATAACTTTCTTGCGTATATCGCACTCTCGCTCCACTTCGACATCGTCAAAAATCTGTGTTTTGAACTTGTTTTTTCTCAGAATCTTGCCACAATTCGGATATGGACAAGGCGACGGTCCGAGCGAGAAGATCCTGTCCACACAGGAGTCGCAAATTTTGTGGTAACATTCAGGGTTGATTTTGAATTTTAGAGAGGGCGAGAGATACTTGTCGGTCTTACAGACAGGACAAAGGTCTTTAGGAATGTTGGTCCAGTCTAATTCCACCATTATGGGAGCAAATGATGATGGGTGGTGATGAGTTATGATTTGCCATTGAAAAGAAAGAGAATTATTTAAATATCAGCTTCTTTTTTTTTTAACAATTTTATCGACGCGCCGCTTTTGAAGCTGCGTCGGTTTTGACCGTCGCGTGTTTGTGAGTGTTTTTCCCTGATCTTCAACTTTCAATACGCGTTGAATGTATCTCAATTGATAGTCTTCCTCTAGTATCCACCCACCTATTATCATGTCTGACAAATCAAACGAGGTCATTGCGAATCAGATATACGTGGAGAAAAAGCCGATTACGTACAAATGGCTGTCGAGAACGCTGCAAATCTCCAATGAAAGCGCTCAACAGCTGCTTCAACAGTACTTTGATGAGTTCAAAGCAGAAAAGAAGGACCTCGCGTGCAAATATGTGCTTACTGGAAGATCTGGGGATGTCACTGTGGTGAAATTGACTTCATTGAGTGAATTGGAAGCCAGCAAAAAAGAGTTTGACACAATATATAGTTGCTCCATGTACAGTCTGAACCACGACGACGGTTTGAGTCTCGATAACATAGTGGCAGTCAACAGGACGATAGACATGGAATACTCGCCGGAGAAGATGGCGAAGTGGGGAGTTATTGCCACGACAACAGCCGTTCGGATCAACAGGGAAGTGAAACGAGCCGTTCCTGAACAGCCATCGGCCAGACCTGCCCAAAGAAATGCCGTCAGCGAGCCTGTGAAGAAGAGTGCGGTCAAGAGTGAGCCAGTGACAAAATCGCTATACGTTTCAAGAAAGCAGCAATCAGCGAAGGCGCCAGAGCCAAAGAAAGCAGATCCAAAGAAAGTAGAGCCAAAGAAGACGGAGAAGGCGGCGACTGAACCTAAGAAACCTCTCTATACATCGCGCAAAACGGAAGCAAAGAATACAGTTGTGTACGATAAGGGCATCGATGATGATACCTCGTTGGAGATTGTCGAGCCACCAAAGAAGAAGAGTAAAGTGGAGACCCAGGAGGAAAAGGAAAAGCGGAAACGCCGACAGGACGAGTTAGCGAAGATGTTTGAGGACGATGAAGACGACTTCAAGTTTAGTGACGAGGAGCGTGATAATAACGGCTCAAGCATTGAGGTGGAGGCAATACCCGAGGACGTTGAGACTGATACTGTGCCAGCTGAGCCGGTGAAATCTACAGAGGACGATAATGAGCCGGTCGCAGAGCAAGCCACAGAGCAAGCCGAGGAACCAGAAGAGGCAAAAGTGGAATCCTACTACGATGAGGATGGATACTTGGTGACGAAAGTGAGTGAAAAATCAGAGCCTACGAAACCGGTTCGTAGAGCCAGCACGCATCCGCCACCAAAGACGAGAATGATTGAAGTCAACGAGAAGAAACCAGCAAAATCGGGAAAGAAACAGGCCTCTTTGATGTCTTTCTTTGGTAAGAGAAACTGATAAGGATTTTCCATGTAAAGTAATAAATTTTCAAGTGAAAAATCGCGGTAAAACATGATTATTTTTCAGTGTATATTTTTTTCAATATGGGGCCTTATCGAATTGATCAAAGAGTTCAAGATTGACATGTTGAAAGTGGCCATACAAGGATGCTGTCATGGTGAGCTCAATAGAATATACTCTTCACTACCGGAAGATGTTGATTTGTTGATGATTTGTGGAGATTTTCAGAGTATAAGAAATCCAGCTGATCTTGAGTGTCTGAACGTGCCTCCAAAATACAGAAGACTAGGAGACTTTTCAAAGTACTATTCGGGTGAAAAAAAGGCGCCCGTGTTGACAATTTTCATTGGAGGAAACCATGAGGCATCGAATTATCTTACAGAGCTCAAATATGGCGGATTTGTGGCGCCAAATATATATTATTTGGGAAGAACTGGCGTGGTTTGGTACAACGGACTCAGAATAGCAGGAATCTCAGGGATTTACAATAGAAATAATTTCATGAAACCGAAAAACGAGGCAATTCCTTACAATCCTTCGTCGATACGATCAGTTTATCACTATCGAAAAGACGATTATTTGAAGCTTCGTCTCTTGAAAGAATGCAACAACAGCGTTTTTCTCTCGCACGATTGGCCTGAAGGAATATATAATTACGGCTCAGTACAACAATTACTCAAACGCAAGCCATTCTTCAAAGAGGACATCAAAAAGAGAGATTTGGGGTCTCCGCCGGCGATGAAACTTCTTCATCATTTGAAACCGAGATACTGGTTTAGTGCACATTTGCACGTGCGGTTCACTGCAACAGTTCCCTGGACTGAAAAGAGAGCATCTGAGGAGAGCAGTCCGAACCCGAAAAAGCAAAAATCGGGACGGGAGTCTACAAACAAGAATGAAATTGAGCTAAATTTGGATGAATTCGAGGAGGAGGAATCGATCAATAAAAACGAGATAGAACTGGAGATAGAAGATGAAAGCGAAAATGAGGTTTCTTCTCCTGAACAGTGTGAACCACTCGGCCCCACTGAATTTCTTGCTTTGGATAAATGTCTTCCAAAACGGAGATATCTTGAGGTAATGGAGATACCACAAACAAGCCAACAACATCCATTTTCCGGTCCTGGGTTTTATCACGACCCTGAATATATCAGTGTTCTGAAAGTTGTTGAATCTAACAAAAAGAAGCTCGATCACCTCAACTACAAAGAAATAATAGATCCTTCCTCAAAATTGATGGGAGAATTCGAGCAAGAAGTCAAGGTTGGAGTTGACAAGTTTATGAACATGCAGGAGGAGAAACTACGCGAAATGTTTCATATTGACGCTGGATCGTTTGTGCAGACTGCCTCTCCTGGGGAATCTGTTCTCCAGGAATATATCAATCCGCAGATGACAAGCTTCATCGAGAAGTTCAAGCTTTGAGGTTAGGGTTACCCGGAAAAATATAGTGCGGCTCACTTGATCTGATTATGTCAGCTGAAAAAAAAATTTCAGAAATAAAAAAAAAAATATTCTTGCATTAAAAAAATAAAATTTTCACCCTGGCATTTAATAGGAGATAACAAGTTTTAGATCCACCATCAGTCCATACAGTTGATCGATCGCGCAAAAATGGGAGCTAAGGTCAGAGGAACTAAGAGAAGTGCTGAAAAGCCGGTCTCCGAGATCAATGGAGGCAAAAATGCTAAGAAATCTAAGACTTTTAAGAAGCAGGAAGAGGTAGAAATTGAGGAAGAGTCTTCTGATGATTCTGAGGAGTCTGAGGAGAGCGGCGAGTCCGAGGATGCTGGAATCTCATCAGACGAGTCGGAAGATGAGCTTGATCAGCTAGATGAAGATGCAGAGGAAGATGAAGATGACGATATTGAACAAGACAAAGAAAACGAGGATCAACAATCTTCCAAAGCCAAGCACGAGGAACAAAAGAAGCTGTTGGCTGAGAGAAAACTCAAGAGAAAGTCCGGTGTGGAAGTTGAGAACATCAAGAAGCTCTGGGAGAAGTTGAGAGTCAAGAATCCACCTATGCCAAAGGCTTTGAGAGACAAATTGTGTGATCAAATTTGGGAGTTGGCCAGTGATGTTATTGGTGATCTTGTGTTGAAGCACGATGCCTCGAGAGTTGTTCAAACTTTGGTGAAGTACTCTTCCAAGCAGAGAAGAGAAGTGATTACGCGAGAGTTGAAGGGACATTTCTATGGTCTTGCTACCTCTTCTTATGGTAAATATCTGCTTGTGAAGCTCTTGCATTATGGATCCAGAGAATCAAGAGAATTGATTCTGTCGGAACTCCATGGAAAACTCAGAAAGTTGATGCGTCACAGAGAGGGAGCATACGTTGTTGAGGACTTGTATGTGCTTTATGCTACCGCCAAGCAGAAGCAGCAAATGATCAAGGAGTTTTGGGGATCTGAATATGCTGTTTTCAGAGACTCTGCTGCTCAAAAGGACATCAAAGAGACTTGTTCTGAGTCCAGTGAGAAGAGAAAGATGATTGCACACAACTTGTTAACCACCATCAAGGCTTCGGTTGAGAAAGGATCGACCGGGTTCCAGATTTTGCATGCAGCAATGAGAGAATATGTTCAAATTTTTGAAGGAGAAGAGGTGCGGGAGTTTGTTGAGCTTTTGCAAGACCAAGTTGCCGAGCTTGTGCACACTCCGGAAGGATGTGAAGTTGCTTGTACTTTGATCGCTAGAGCCACTGCTAAGGAAAGAAAGGCCATTTTGAAAGGTTTGAAGAATCACGCTGAGGCATTGGCTACCAATGAGCACGGTCAATTTGTTCTTCAAGTCATATTCATGACAGTTGATGATACTGTTTTGGTGGGAAGAACTTTCACCAGTAGTCTTGGCGAGAAATTCGATAAAATTCTCGTTGGTAAGTTTTCCAGAAGACCTTTCATTTACCTTTTGAATGGTCTTGACAAGTCATTCTTTTCTCCTCTTGTTTTAAAAGACATTCAGAAGTACATGGAATTGTCTACTGAAACGTCTAAGAAGCCTCAGGAACAGAGAAGACAGGAGATTCTCAAGAGTTTCTTGCCGGTCTTTTACTCTACTGTGACGGCCAACATTGGTGATATTTTAAAGGAGAATCTGGGATCCCAGTTTGTTCAAGAATTGATCTTGAACAATGAGTTTTCCGATATCGTTTCTGAGTCGAGAGCCCAAGTTTTGGATGGTATTACCGAGCTTGTTACGAGCAATATCACTGAGGAAGAGCACTTGATGGCTCATCCATTCACTTCGAGACTGCTCAAGACTCTTATACAGGGTGGAAAATGGAACAATGCTGAGAAAGCCGTGGTCAAGACTGCGGAGGTTGGCATTGGTTATGAATTCTCGATTGATTTTGCCGAGAAGGTGTTCAATTTTGGAGAAAACGAAGACACCTTGAAGAATTGGATTGAACACAAGCAAGGGTCTTTTGTTGTTGTTGCCATTCTTGATTCTTTCAAGGAAAATTCTGGCGAGAAAAACGTGAAGAAGTTTGTGAAACAGGTGAAGAAGCAAGAGAAGTTCATCAAGAAACAGGAGGGCGATAACAAGGGAGCCCAATTGTTGTTGAAAGTGCTAAACTGAGGGGTGGGATGACGAGCGAAGCGAGTCAAGATTGAGGAAGAACGATGATCTTTTCCAAGTAGATTCAAGAAGTTTCGAAAGTGTTCACGATGACTAGAGAACAGGAGGCATTTTGCTTACTTGTCAGTTGGTTTACAGGTCATTAGATCCTCTCGCACTCATTCGTTGATGAAGTGGAGTGTAACGTCATTTTGAATCTTTTATAATGTATAGTTAATATTGATCGATATCGACAAGTGGATGACCATTGCTGAGAAAGGACAGCCGGTTGGTTTGATTAACAAAAATCCAATCACCATGACTACGTCATCGATGAAGTTTTTGCAAAAAAAGAAGAATGGGATCTCATGAGAGATACGGGATTCGAACCCATGTCACCTGCTTGGAAGGCAGGTATGATAACCACTACACTAATCTCCCAATCTTCGAAAAAGTTTCCGTGTGATGTCTACCCACGTGATTTGCATCAGGTGGAAGGATGTTTAGAAAAATTCAAGATGGTAGTGGACCGTCGAAAATCTGACGATGGCAAAAAGTGAATTGAAAGGCGTAATAAACATTTAATCAACGTATTATATGTTGTTTTGAGGAGCACAATTAACACAGAAAACTACACATTCCTCACCATGCCACCTAAAGAGAACTGGGAAAAGTATAGCAAACCGAATGACGATACAGACGAGGATAAAAAGGAAGAAAAAATAACTCCATTAAGTGAAGGCGATATTCAAGTGCTTAAGACATACGGAGCTGCTCCATATAATCAGTCGATCAGAGAGATTGAGAAAGATTTGAAGGATCTTGAAGGACGCATAAAGGAGAAAATTGGCATTGAAGAAAGTGACACAGGATTGTCAAGTCCAAGTTTATGGGATGTAGCAGCTGACAGAAAAAGAATGAGCGAAGAACAACCTCTTCAAGTGGCGAGATGTACATTGATGATTCAACCATCTGCTGAATCTGAAGCTGAGGAAAAAGCAAAATACGTGATCAATATCAAGCAAATTGCCAAGTTCGTGGTGGGACTTGGAGAAAGAGTCTCTCCTACCGATATTGAAGAAGGAATGAGAGTTGGTGTGGACAGAACAAAATACGAAATTCAGTTGCCATTACCACCAAGAATAGATCCAAGTGTTACTATGATGACGGTGGAAGAGAAACCTGACGTGACTTACAGCGATGTTGGAGGTTGTAAAGAGCAAATAGAGAAGCTTAGAGAGGTGGTGGAGCTCCCCCTTCTCTCACCAGAGAGATTTGTCAAGCTCGGTATTGATCCTCCAAAGGGAATATTGCTATACGGTCCACCAGGTACTGGAAAAACATTGTGCGCGAGAGCCGTGGCCAACAGAACAGACGCAACGTTTATCAGAGTCATTGGATCGGAACTTGTTCAGAAATACGTTGGAGAAGGTGCTAGAATGGTGAGAGAGTTGTTTGAAATGGCTAGAACCAAAAAAGCGTGTATTATTTTCTTCGATGAAGTTGATGCCATTGGAGGAGCGAGATTCGACGATGGAGCAGGTGGAGATAATGAAGTTCAGAGAACAATGTTGGAGTTGATTACGCAGCTGGACGGCTTTGATCCAAGAGGTAACATTAAAGTGATGTTTGCTACTAATAGACCTAACACTTTGGACCCAGCTCTTTTGAGACCAGGTCGTATCGACAGAAAGGTTGAGTTCTCATTACCTGATCTTGAAGGACGTGCCAACATTTTCAGAATTCACTCAAAATCCATGTCCTGTGAACGTGATATCAGATGGGAATTGATTTCTAGACTCTGTCCAAACGCTACTGGTGCAGAGTTGAGATCTGTTTGCACAGAGGCAGGTATGTTTGCCATCAGATCGAGGAGAAAAGTTGCTACTGAAAAGGACTTTTTGCAGGCCGTCGAGAAAGTCATCAAGGGTAACATGAAGTTCAGTTCTACAAGTAGATATATGCAGTACAATTGAGGGGACGTATATGATTGACTATGTACTAAAAAATCTCTGGCTACTCCCACCAACTGACACATCCCATTCCATCTGTTTGACAACTAGCGATTAAAGCATAAGGCGGTGTACTTTTTTTTTCTTTGGTAGCATCGGAATCTCCGTTTGATTGGTCGTCGATTGTAAGAGAGCTGATAGCGTTAGTTGGTCCTTTTGGCCTAACATCAGTGAATATCTCTTTTTCAATTCTGAAATTTATTTTCTCGTTCACATCAAGGTACAACTTGGTCTCTTCATCCATTTCCCAGATCCAAGCGTTGTCATCGATAGAAAAATGTGAGTTTTCAAACATGTAATTTTTAGGTATGAATATATCGTTGAAAAAATTCATATTCACTTTGATTCCATCAGCTGTACAACTTTCGATCCAGCCAGTGAGAACTTCACCGACAAATGGCTTGAACACCACTGCACGGAACTTGACATTGATAAAAACAGCTCCATCTCCTGGTTTAAGAAGTCCATCGTCAACATGTAGTAGATCCCAGATGGTGATCACAAGCCCAAGCTTGTGTATCACTTTGTTTGCGTATTTTATATTGAGTTCATTTTTCACAGCTTCCTCTGTTGGAAGATGGAGAAGATTCGGAGAGATTCGAAGAAGGTCCGTTAGTATGGATAGTTGGAACATACTAGTTGGTTGACTTTCCTGAGCTCAAACTATGTAGATCTTCGATTTTTTCTGCGTTTTTTGCAACAATTTTTTTAGATTAACTTTTTTTTTTTTTTTTTTTTTTTTTTTTGAATAGTTTGTTTCACTGAAAAATTTCAGCTACCACTTTTTCGATATTCATGAAGTACACCAGTAACTAGGAGAGTGTCAAATGAAGAGGTTTTGCAGGTGACGCGGTCATTGAAAAACTTCTTCTTCTGTTGGTTATCTCTTACTCATCTTTTCAGGAATAAAATAGTCAGTATTGAAAGTACCTAAATAAACTAATGACATGGGCGAAACACCGTCTCATAAATGGATAACAAGAGATGGCATGCAATATTGACAAAAGTTAAACAGTGTCACGTGTTTGTCTCCCCAGTGTCCAACTTCAAACTGTGGCACATTTAGTAAACTCTTGCGGTTGGTGGAACAGCCTTACATTCGTTCTCATCCAAGGTGTGGCTGATAACGTTTCTGTAATCAAGCTTGACATCTTCACCAGAAGCGGTTTGCCAAGACAAAGAGTGCTTTTGCCAATTCTCGTCATCTCTCTCTTGGTAGTCGTCTCTGGAGTGAGCACCTCTAGACTCCTTTCTGGCAGCAGCGGAAGTAGCAGTCTGTCTGGCACAAGTCAACAAGTTTTGCAACTCCAGGGTCTCGACCAAGTCAGAGTTCCAGATCATAGATCTGTCAGTAGTTTTGATTCTCTCGAACTTAGCATCAATTTCACCCATTTGTTGAACACCTTCGTCCAAAGTTTTTTGCTCTCTGAAAACGGCAACGTGAGATTGCATAGACTTTTGCATCTCAAGTCTCAAGTCAGCAGTGGCAACATCACCTTCAGCTGTTCTCAACTTGTCCAAGTTAGCAATGGATTCGAAACCAATGTCAGCAGGAAGTTCCTTGTGTGGAGTGTTTGGCTTGAAGTTGTCTCTGATAGTGTGCGAAACAGCTCTACCGAAAACAACCAAATCAAGCAAAGAGTTAGCACCAAGTCTGTTAGCACCGTGGACGGAAGCACAGGCAGCTTCACCACAGGCAAACAAACCTGGAACAACAACATCCTCACCCTTCTCATTAATCGTAATAACTTCACCAGTGTACTTAGTTGGGATACCACCCATGTTGTAGTGCACAGTTGGAAGAATTGGAATTGGCTCCTTGGTGACATCGACACCAGCGAAAATTTGAGCAGTCTCAGAAATACCTGGCAATCTCTCGTGCAAGACGGATGGAGGCAAGTGAGACAATTGCAAGTACATGTGGTCTTTGTTTGGACCAACACCTCTTCCGGCATTGATTTCCATGGTGATGGCTCTAGAAACAACATCTCTACAAGCCAAATCCTTAGCGGTTGGAGCATATCTCTCCATGAATCTTTCACCCTCAGAGTTGACCAAGAATCCACCTTCACCTCTGGCACCCTCAGTAATCAAACATCCGGAACCGTAAATACCCGATGGGTGGAATTGAACAAACTCCAAATCTTCTAATGGAAGACCAGCTCTCGAAACCATGGCGTAACCGTCACCGGTACAAGTGTGTGCAGAGGTACAAGAGAAGTAAGCTCTTCCGTAACCACCAGTGGCAATAACGGTGTGATGAGCCTTGAATCTGTGCAAAGTACCGTCTTCTTGGTTGTAAGCAATGGCACCAACACAAGCACCATCTTGCATCAACAAGTCCATAGCAAAGAATTCAATAAAGTAGTGGGTGTTGAATCTCAGCGATTGACCGTAAAGAGTGTGCAACAAAGCGTGACCAGTTCTGTCAGCAACAGCACAAGTTCTGTAAGCTTGACCACCTTTACCGTATTCTTTGGTTTGACCACCAAAAGCTCTTTGGTAGATCTTACCCTCTTTAGTTCTGGAGAATGGAAGACCATAGTGTTCCAACTCAATAATAGAATCTGGAGCTTCTCTAGTCATGTAGTGAATAGCATCCTGATCTCCCAACCAATCAGAACCCTTCACAGTATCGTACATGTGCCATTTCCACGTGTCATCGTGCATGTTACCAAGGGCAGCGTTAATACCACCTTGAGCAGCAACAGTGTGGGATCTAGTTGGGAACAACTTAGAAATACAAGCAGTCTTGAAACCGTCTTGGGCAAGACCAAAAGCGGCTCTCAAACCAGCACCACCGGCACCGATGACCAAACAGTCGTATTCGTGGTCAATGATATGGTAGTCTTTAGCCATAGAAGACGAAGCAGTCTTACCGTTCAAGTCATTGTTTCTGGTAATAACTTGTAGACTGGTTCTAGAGCTGGAAAATAGCCTTCTG
Source organism: Ogataea pini (assembly GCA_003707665.2). Classification (NCBI taxonomy): domain Eukaryota; kingdom Fungi; phylum Ascomycota; class Pichiomycetes; order Pichiales; family Pichiaceae; genus Ogataea; species Ogataea pini. The sequence goes on along the minus strand of PPKL02000002.1, from coordinate 50,370 downwards.
CCTAAAGCCTTAGCAGATCTGTTCACCGTGAGCATTTTGCAGTGCTATTGTGCTGTTGTTTTGGCTTGATTTAGGTGGGTTTCAAAACAAGATGAAGTTAATAATTTCCCCTATTTTTCTCAACTTGGATTTGTCTTTCAAAATCACTGAAAACTCTATTTTCGCTTACCTAATGATGTTTTTTTTTTCCCCCGGAGAAGAAACGGACTTGAGTTTTGGCCAATGATGATTCGCGAATTTGTAAATTTCCCTTGAGAGACGTCGGAAATTTGGGGGTTGTTACCCGACGTCCGGGACCCCACATCGCCGGGCCCAGCGAACCACCGCGCCAAGGGGGCCATACGGGGCGCCCTTCCGCGGCGGAACTTTTTTCCCCAGCTCCACTCACTCCCCCAGTCACCGCTCGGGTCCGTCCACGCGACGTCCACCGGAACTCAGCACACGATATCCGAAGAATAGGGAAATCTGGTGCAGAGGTGTCATCATTGACCTCTGCGAACAATTATATCACAGGTTGTGTGTTGTACACTACATGGAATTGGCGAGTAATCAGGTTCACGTGATACTTAATCACAAGCATATATATGTACTGACTGAGCCCTCATGGTCTCTCGACGCAACTGTTGGGCAATTGAAAACTGAAAAACCGTTAATCAGTGTTCACGTGACTGACGAGCATGTGAACTCCTCACGACTCGCTTCACTCGCCGTTCGCTTTGCTCGTCTCGTCCACCGCCTCCTCATACTCTAAAGCCTCCTCTCCACACTCAACCCGCTTCGGCTTGTAAAATTTCAACAACAAACTGCTGAATAAAACACTCACCGACGAACAAGCCATTGCCAAACTGGACCAAATAGGATTCAATCGTGAGTTATTATGAGGATAGATCACACCGGCCGCAATTGGAATACCAATCATATTATAAATCAAAGCCCATGCAAAATTAAACCTAACACGGTTGATGACCTTTCGCGAAAGCTCGATCAAAGTTAACAATTGTAACAATGGCTGTGTCTGTGATAAAAGAACGAAATCACATGAACTCAACGCTAAATCAGATCCAGATCCCATAGCAATACCAACATCAGCCACAGATAACGCTGGCGCATCGTTAATTCCATCTCCAACCATCGCGACAATCGCAGACCGTGTCGGCTTATTCGGCTTCGAATGATACGTTGATTGTAACCATTTGATCTTGTTAGCTTTTCCTTCAGGTAGCACGTTCGCGATCACGTGCTCAATTCCAATTTCCGTTGCTATTGTTTCTGCAGTGGTTTGATTATCACCACTAATCATATAAGTTGCAATTCCTTTGTTGGTGAGTTGTTTGACAACTTCCTTTGCCTCCGGACGAACTTGATCTCTTGCTGCCATCAATAAAATCGGTCTAAACTGGTTCAATTGATACTTAAGTGCAACAATAACCACTGATTTGCCTTCTTTCTTCCATCTTTCTAGTAATTTCTCTTGATATTCACCTAAAACAACTCCGTTCTCTTTCATGAACGCTTCATTACCAAGAATTGCCTCATCCATCCCCTTGAAAAGGTCATCATCAAATTCAAACTTCCCCCTTAATCCCTTTCCATTAACCTCTTCAATTCGAGGAATTTTGGTGGTAGCAAGATCTAGTTGATTCTTTTCAGCAGTTTTGGTAACGAAACTTTTCACTGCTGTTGCTAACGGATGTTTGGAACCAAGTTCCAAATCCCTTGCAATTTGAAGACCAACCTGCAAATTCACTGCTGCCTCCTTAACCACACAAAAATTAGTGATAACATTCTTACCACCGGTCAATGTACCTGTTTTATCGAAACAAACCACCTCCACCGACGAAGCTTGCTGGAAAGAAGCTCCTCCGCCTCTCACCAGAAGTCCATTTTTGGCAGCCAAACCCGACCCAACAAAAAGAGCCGTCGGAGCAGCCAGTCCAAGACCACAGGGACACGCAACAACGAAAACACTGATAGAAAACTCCAATGACCAAATCACCCATCCACCAACATCAATATCTAAGTACCGGTCTGGCAACGAGCCGGTGAGTCCTAATGCCATCCAAATCGCCCAAGTGCACACAGACAGTAGACAAATCACCGGCACAAAGTAGCTAGTCAACGTGTCAGCTAGTCTCTCTATTGGGGACTTATTCAGCTGTCCATTTCTCACGATGTTCACGATCTGATCTAGTAAAGAGTTTCCTTGGAGTGCCGAGATCCGTGCTTTGAGGGACCCCGGTCCTTTGCTCACTGTTCCAGCAAAGATTTGATCACCACGGAGATGTTTGATAGGCCGTGACTCTCCCGTCAACATACTTTCGTCAAATTCAGCTTCTCCATTCACGATAATGCAGTCAGAAGGAGGAGAATCTCCCGGTTTGATTGCAACAATATCACCAACCTCGAGATAGTCGACTCCGGTTTCAATTTCTTCACCTTCAGAATCAATAAGAGTCGCTGTAGTCACTTTGAACCCACTCAACTCTCCAATTGCACTGGCAGTCTTCATTTTAGACCAACTCTCTAAAACTTTGCCAATACTCAGAAAAAAGGTGAGGAAGACCACAGAATCAAAGTACGTCGTTGTATATCCTTCGCTTTCTTTATCGGCACAAGCTGCCAAAGCAAGTAGAACAATACTAGCAACATACGAAACCGTCGTACCCAAACTCACTAGAAGATTCATCGAGCCAAATTTGAAAAATCGTCTGCTCCAAGGAACAGATCCTTTCCACAAAGCACGGAGCTCCTTCAAAGCTTTCAGGTGATACATGTCTGCGGCAAAGAAGTAGATGGGTGTTGCCAAGAACAACAGAATCCAAACCACTCTGGACGCATTCCCATGCCAGATTGGTGCCATCAACCACATACGGAAGCTGTGATTTTTTGGTAGCAAAGACATACCGACGATACCAAAGATGAACGTGGGGATGGCCATGACTGTGGAAAGAGCAAGTTTTCTTTTAATTCGACGCAATTCCAGTCGAGCCAAGCTGTTCAGATGCTCCTCGATCGACGTAAGCTTCACAATGTCCACTTTGAACTCCGGATTCAACTCGTTAATCTCACTCAAAATCTTGCGCAACGTTAACGCAGGTGGTGCAGGAACGTATGTGAACTTCACGTATGGGTGCTTCAATGATATTGGATCGCTAACCACCACAACATCTCCATGTTTCGCTAACACCGCATTGATTGAATCTGGACAATGCTCGCAAAACATTCCGTCCACACGCAAACTGACCGTCCGAGACTTTTTTTGGGTGGCAGCATGACTGATCTCTCGAACAGAAACAACCTCACATTCGTACCCAATCTCTTCAATACACTCCTTTAGAGCATTCAAGTTCCCTTGTGATGCCTCTCCCAAAACGAAAACACCCTGTTTGTTGATGATATTGATCGACAAGTCCACGATAAAGTTACATTCCTCTTTGACCGTCTCCGTAATCGCGTGAGAACAAGCAGCACATGTCATTCCACCAATCAAAGAAACAACCTCGTATTGTTGGGCTCTCTCGATCGGTAGCATCTCCAGTAATGTGCAGTCATATCCACCTTCTCTCACTGCGTGAATCACCTGGTTCACGTACTGACGTTGCGGAAGAATCACCGTACAAATACCGTCAACCAGCGAAACCTTACACACTGGATTCCCACCAGAATCGGTGGTAGCCACTTTGAGCGATTCCAGGGCCTCGTTGATTGTGCTCTCGACAGCACCAACGCATGACGAACACGTCATTCCACTCACGCTCAACAATGCTCGATATTCACGGGGGTTTTCAGAAATAACTTCAACAACCGTGCTGTCTTCAGAGGGAGAATCAGTCTCGAATCGCTCCTTAATCTTCCCAAACAAAGCACTCTTCTTATTCCGCTGTTGCTCGCGTTGCTCGCGCTCCTCACGACAAACAACACAATTTTTCACATGCTGACGACGACGTTTCCCTGTTTGCAATTTCTTCCGACTCTTCACAAATAACGTACTCACAGGGTCCAGAAAAGAGCCTTCTTTGGGCTGTTCATTACTAATCTCCGAGCAAATCACGTCAAAACCAGCCTCTTCAAGTCGACTAAGAACCTCTGTCTCGGTTTTCGCCAAAACAGCGCCTGGTCCCACCACCACAAGTTCATTATCGGTCAAAAGTAGCGAAACCTTTGGCTTGCCAGTAGCAGTTGATCTCTCAGAGGTAATGTTGCTTTGTTCTATGTCAAACACTTCTTTGAGTGACAAATAAACGTTCTGTGCACATTCTTCACAATGAATATTGTCCAAAACAACAGTCAACTTCTCCATTGCGCGAGGTTTCTTGAGGAACAATCAACTAAATCTAAGAACGTGGAGATAGTATAGTATTCCTTTTATATCACCGAAATATGCGATGTTTTTGCCCTGGAAGATTTATTGATCGTGCGGCTCAGACAAAAAATTCCAGGCAAAAGTCGCTCACTACAGAAATCTATCATAGACCAAAGGTCAACTATATTTGTCGTATATCATCGTCGTGAATGACTCGCTTTGCGAATTTGATACCATTGTCGAGTTGTGACTCATTTTGCTCGTCAATGCGCATCTCGTTCATCTCACTCATCTCGAAAATTGGTGATTCTATCACTATTCGCAACATCGTAATTATGTCACTTCTCCCAACATCAAAATTCAACTATCACTTCTCGCAACCTCCTCATGACTCCCCTCGCTCGTCACCTCACAGGTGTACTCGAACACCCTAGTATCAAACCGGACAACCATAGCTGTCACATTATCAGTAGTCATCTTGCGCATTGCATAATCACACAAAACCGAACTGGCCCGTTTCGTATCGCGAACTTCCCTTACCAAATCAACAGCAGCTTGATCAGAACAAACATCCCACAGCCCATCACAGGCAATAATTAAAAACTCATCCTCGTCATTCAACTCCGTGGCCGTCGTAAACGGAGCTCCAATAACTAAACTTTTCATGTAAGCATCTCCCAAAGAACGCGTCACCGCCAAAACTCCGTTCACTCGATTCTTCAGTATAATTCCACCTGTATTAATAATCCGTTGTTGTTCCAACTTATCGCTCGACTTGTGATCATACGATAACCTCACAGCTTTACCTTTGCGGCACAATACAACACGCGAGTCTCCCACATTTGCCGTGTAAAGCATTCTCTTATGTTTCTTAGTCGGAATAAAATCAAATGGCGTCGTTTTAGGGTTAATCTCATTTTCCGTCGCGTCGATCGTCCCTCCATCAATTTCTTCTTCCCACCGCAAAACCGCAACAGCAGCTGTACATCCACTGGAACCTTGAATTTCTTCACCAAGTTTTTGATCAGCTTCTAAAAAAGACCTGTTCAAGTTCACCCTGAGATCCAAATTGTCATCACACATGATTTTGTCCACTAAAATATTGTGCATATTTGACCCACACCATCTGGCAGCGTGTTTGCCAGCATGGCCATCAAAGATCGCAAAATAACCCCAATCTAGCCGTTCTGCAAAGTTAGAGACATACGTGTGAACATCTTCCATTGTGGGTCTATAACGGGCATTCTTATTTTCAGAAACACCAACATCAAACGATAAACGATCGCATGGCCCCACGTTTTCTTCCTGCTCAACAGGACTTTGGGGTTCACCGTCCATTTTCGTGTTCAAATGAAGAAATTCTGTTGAGTCTTTTCTATTAAAGTCCATATGTGGTGATCAAAAGACGCAATTACCTGTGGAGATATGTGTGGCGATAAATATAGTGATCTTGCTCGCGGATCTCCTGATAAATTGAAACTGAATAAAAAGGCCAAAAGATACAATGATATAATTAAGCAAAACACTATCAGATGATCTCAACCACTTGGCAATCTCCGTGATCAATCAGTCAACTCTTCTTTTCAATTGATGAAACCATACTTAAAATATACGGTGTAGTTTTTTCAGACACCAAAAAAAAAAAGTTTCTAAAAGCTGATTATGTAATTTACGCAACTTTTTTTCATAATTTTCACATCACTCGATCTCCTTAATATATAGCTGATTTGAGTTTGGTCAACTCTTTTCGTTGCTAGTTTACAAGTACAAACCTTCAAGGTTTTCCTCAATCTTGTTTTTCAAAACCCTCTCCTTAGCCTGCTTGAAATCCTCAGCAATCACTTGCATTCTTCTCTCTCTCAGGGCAAGTAATCCAGCCTCAGTACAAATGGCCTTGATGTCGGCTCCCGAAAGATCGTCCTTAGTGTTTATCAAGTTATCCAGATTAACATCAGGTGCAATATTCATCTTGGAAGTGTGAATCGTCAAGATCTTCTTCTTTGTTGTTGGATCCGGATTCTCAAACAGAATCTTACGATCAATTCTACCAGGTCTGATCAGCGCAGGGTCTAAACTCTCGATCTTATTGGTAGCCATAATCACTTTAACATCTCCTCTGTCATCGAAACCGTCCAATTGATTCAAAAGCTCCAGCATGGTTCTTTGAACTTCTCTTTCTCCTCCAGACGACGACTCGTACCTCTTGGTTCCAATAGCATCAATCTCATCAATAAAAACGATAGATGGAGCATTTTCAGAAGCAACTTTGAACAATTGTCTGCACATTCTAGGGCCATCACCAAGGTACTTCTGAATAAGCTCGGATCCCACAATTCTAAGAAAAGAAGCACTAGTTTGATTAGCAACAGCTTTTGCCAGCAATGTCTTACCAGTACCTGGGGCTCCATATAATATAACACCTTTTGGAGGCTTTATTCCCATTTCTTCATAGAGCTCGGGATGTGTCAAAGGCAGTTCGACTGCCTCTTTGATTTCTTGAATCTGTTGTTCTAAACCACCAATGTCTGCGTACGACTCGGTCGGCGACTTATCCATCTTCATGACACTCACCATTGGATCTGCCTCGTCTTGCAAAACACCCACAATGGAAACGGTCTTGTGGTGCAACAAAACTTGACATCCTGGTTCTAACAATCCTTTATCGACAAATGACAAAATCGACACATAGTATTCTGGTCCACTAGAGGAAGAAACAATAGCATGATCATCATCAATGATTTCTTCGAGTGTTCCAATAGACATCGGAGTTCCTCTTATATCATCAAGTTTTTCTCTTTCTTCGGCCTGTTTTTGCTCTGTTGGTTGTAGAATCTCCTGATTTGTCACGAACTCTTCTTCCAACAACAAATGATCCTTGATTCGCTCTAATTTCAACAATTTCAACTTACACCTCGTGTTAGGTAAAACTGATGGCAATTTGGCATTATCGTCAGCACCCTTCCTCCTCTTTCTACCAAAAGTCTTCGACTGCACTGGTGGCTCGTACTTTGGTCTTTCTTTCTTCTTGTCTTGATCCTTCTTTTTGTTGCCGCTAGGCATAGAAGCGTCTTGACCCTGTAACAGTTAGTTAGTATAGCTAGATCATCTACTTGGCTTGTTTGTCCTACTCACCATTTTGATGAACGTTTAGTATCACGTGTAAGTGTTCGGTGAAGTCAGAATTGACAGTATCAATCGGTCCAAATAACACGTTGAATCAACCTTCCGTGACAAACTTGTAAGTTAGTAGTTGGTTTGAATCTTTTGCCACCCTCAGAAAAAAAACATCTCTTGAGACTGTCCAATTTTTTTGGATCTGGTGCACGATGTTTGCGTCGATCGTCGCGAGTACAAGTATTTACTAGTCTTCATAGTAAGTATCCTCGGATTTTCCAAAAATGTAGATATCTATCTATAAGGCATCACCGAAGCGGGGTCGGCAAGAGAGTACACTTTGCTACCTAATTACTCACACCCTTGCACAGCTAATCAGTCACCCACTTACTTGGTTATTCACTCGCTCAGTCAATTGCTCCTAATGAATATAGTTGTATTCCAAAAGAGTATTCTTCACCAAAGTCTCCGACTTGAGTCCGAACGAAATAAATGTCTCGGTAGCAAAACCAATTCTTTTCAATGCAACCTCGTTTTTGTTCAATGTGTTATAATATCCCTCCTTATCGTTAATGAAGGACAACTTAGGACCAGCCTCTGCAACTGTGTAACTCGATTTCAATGCCGGCACTTTAAAACCTTCAGGAACTGGAGTGTTGAGAGCCTTGTGCACCGCAACAACTGGAATCGTCATTTCGTCGACTCCACTCAGACCCAAAATTGTTTTATATCCAATCATAGCAGCAACACAATTGACAGTTTTGATGTCGTAAGCTTTGTAATACTTATGAATCTTGACTGTCAAATTGTATCCGTAATTTTCATCCAATGGCGTTGCAACGTAGGCTGAAGGATCGATATTGTACCCTAATTCATCCACATAAGGGGAAATAGCGACACAATCGGCTTCTGCTGCCAAAACTGCCTGTTCAAGAGAGTGAACCACAGTTCCCAAGCAGTTGATCTTATCTTCGTTGAACAGTTTTTTGGCAGCTTGCATTGTCTCCCATGTGACTGCAATTTTGATCACCACCTTGGATCTGTCAATTCCGATATCTTCGTATGCATCAATAATGCTTTTGGCCTGTTGGTACGTAGCTTCAGTATCTTTCGAGTAAACAGGATTCACTTGGGATAAAACACAGCCCTCAATTCCTGAAAGCTGGTTTCTTCCGGAAATGGCAGTGGAATAGAACATGATTTTGCTAATATAGTCGGACAAAGCAGGGTCAGAAGTGCTGGTTGGGACTGCTGCCCCGAGTTTTTTTTTAACAATCTCAATTGCTTCTAGAACATTTTGTGGATGCATCATCCAGTTGTTGAAACAGATGGCCTGGTTAGAAGTAGCATTCAAAAACTTGATTCCATGCCGGGACGCAAAATAATCTCTATCTTCCTCAGACATTGTGTCTAGAGATATTTTAGTGTATTTTGCAACTGCATCGTATACGGACTTTGAAACTGCACCAAATTGTCTCATTTTGATTCTCGTTTTTGACTTGTTTTCAACATAGTAGCCCTTGTGGATTTTGGAAACGAAAGGAAATATTTCCTTCTTATATACCCCACAATATTATTTCTTTCTACTTACAACCCCACCACCCTGGGATGGGACATTTCTGTCTTCAAAAAAGGCCGTGTTGCATATTCGATGGTACACGCGGGGTCAGTCATGACACAAGAGGAGAGTTTGCCGAACTTGGACGTTGTCAGGGGGCTTGAAGATGGTATCTTGGTACGGAATTCCTGATCGTTCGAGATCGCGATCGAAACGAGTATTGCCTAAACAGGTTAACTATCCGAGTATTGGCACCAAATCAAACTATTTTCGAAAGGGGTAACATTGAGACGTGGTAAGTCTTTTGTGGCGTGGGATGATTTTGGGAAGTGAGGGGCTGTTGGATTTGATTGTGTGAGCAGGCATGGAGAGGTGCAGGACAACACGGGTCGATCGACTTGCGAAGTAGTCTTCGCGTGTCGATCATTTTGTAACACCTGTACACCAGCCATTTTGGGTTTTATTTTTTTTTTTTTTTTTTTCGCTTCTTGTTCTCTTTTGTTCCTCATCTGTCTCTCGCATTTATCGTTCACCCTGGTACAGTGTTGAAGAGCCGACTTATCCAGTCTCGTCTCCCCCCAATCAATCCCCGCGCCATGTCAGCATCACCGGAACATCAGTCGTCCCCGGGAAGCGCGAGCACAGCCAGCAGCACCAATTTCACAAATGTAATTCAGCTGTCGAAACCGTTTGTGAGCAAGAAGGAGATCTCTGTGTTGTTGCGCAACACGCTGCTGGATGACACCCAACTTCGCTCGTACAAGCTCAAAAAGAAAGAATCCTTTCAGTTCCTTGTGCAGTTGATCCAAGTACTGAAATTTCCAACTAAGATCCTCCAAAACTGTTGCTATTACTATCAGCGGTTTTTCCTGTTCAATGCTTTCAGCAAGTTTAGCAATTCGCACATAGATGTTGCTATTACATCACTATTCATCTCTCTGAAGCTCAATGATTACATCAAAAAACTGTCTCTAGTGCTGAGCGAGGCCAACAAGCTTCGAGGCTTGCCGCTCAGTTCCTCAGACCTCGAAGAGCAGCGCAAAAGGATTCTCAGTTTTGAGCGCAAATTTCTCGAATTTGAGGCTTTTGACTTTAGAAACTTTCTGGCTGAAGAGCTGATGATTAAGCTTGCCAAACACTTTGAGTTCCCGCGACCGCTGGCGTTTCTGGCTTGGTCGCTTCTCAACGATTTGTATCTCACAGAGTTGACCTTGCAGGCTCCATCAAACTTCAACTCTATCGTGGTTTTGAAATCTGCGCTACTGATCTGGAACGAGCTGCACAAACAGAATAAAGAAGAACAATTGGCTTTGCGAGTGAACGAGAACGTCGCGGGTCTAATCAACAAGGAAGAAGAGCTCACTTTCTCCATCAACGAACTTCTCGAGTACTATCTCGAAAACTACGACAACTCGTTCTTCAAGCAGGCATTAGTCCATCTAAAGCTTCCGTCGGACTCAAAGCACATCATAAATGATATCATCCTCAACATCAAGATCGAGCTCTATCACACATCAAAAGACGACAAAAAACGCAGCGCAAACGAAGACCTTTTCATCGGCAAAACGAGCTACGATCATGACTTGTACTTTAAAATACGTGATTACGAAGTTGGGAAAACCGGCTCCATCAGATTCATGTACAGCAAAAAGTTTTTTATGGATGAATTGCAGCATTTCGTTCCTAAAGAAACACACATCCCAGCCAACAACAAACGCAAGTTTGACAACCCGCCAAGGCCAAAACATGACACAAGAAGCTCTGGTCCGTCAGGACCTTCCGGATCCTCAGGAGCTCCGGGACCCAACCGACGGTTCAATCCAAATGCTAAAAATGCAAACAGAGGTGGCCGGAATCAACACCGTGGAAGAGGTAGGGGTAGGCCTTACCAAGGTTTTTCTCAAGGCATGAATTCCTCATAACGTATGACTCTCATTGGATCTTGTTGGATAAGTTTTTCTAGCATTTGATCGATACTTTGCTTGATTGACTTCTGTTCTTCAGGATTTTGTTCCTGATTGTATAATTTCTTCAATAAATAAACGCAAGTTTTGAGACACCATTGATTGTCTACGCCATTGTCTTCCAATTCGAGCTCGTTCAATTCTTCGATATCGTGTAAAGTTGTTTGTAGCAACTCTTTGACTCTATTTCGTGGAATATCAGCAAGAAAAAACTCGCTAAATAACCACTTCATGTAGATCCAGATTGAAGAATCGTCTGGATCTGTGTAGAATGCCGTCTTGATCATCGTCAATTCGTTCGTCAAGAACGAGTTTTTGTCTTTGTCTGTTAAAATTTTGAGCTCTGAGTCTTGCTTGCCAGACTCAGCAGCTTTTGGAGCCGTTTCAAATAACATCTTGATCAATCGGGATCTATTGTGCAGAGCAGAATAATTGGAAATGTCCCGTTGTATCATTTTGGTTGTGAATATGAACTCGTCGTAGTCAATCAACAACTTTTCTTGCTCGGTCTTCTTGGAGTCTTTGAGGCAATCAATGATGAATCTTCTATACTGCCAAACATGGAAGTTTCGAGAGTCTGCTGCAAGGAAGTTGTCGATTATATTCAACTCCTGAGCCCAGTCGCTCAGTTCGTCGAGCTTCAAACACCATTTTCTATGATTCCAAATCCAATAGCATTTTGGGTAGCGGCGGAGATGCCCAATTGTAGTTTGAAGCTCCTCTTGTAACACAACATGAATTGCCTCCTTGCTCAAACTCAATTTCTCAAACTTGTCAACAAGAATGTCTCTTCGGTAATTCCACGCAGTATAAAGCTCCGGATTAAAACTCAAAAGTTGTGATACGCTCTCCAGTGCTTCATCTGTGTATACTTTATCTATTTTGCTTGCCAAAACACTGTGGTTGAGTTTTCTATAGCTTGCGATTCTAGCAGCGTCTTTTTTGATCTTCTGCAATCTCGCATCTTTGGAAAGACTTGTTCGTTTCACGCCATGCTGTTCGAAAGTTAGTGAGCCAATCAACTAACTTGTGTGTTTTTCAAGCAACATACCATTTCAAATAAAGTTTTATAATTGGTTGTGTTATCTCCCTAACAAAAAACACATTGCATTTATGAGATATAGAATACTAGTATTATATTGCTCGAAGATCTGTAAAACAATTAAAAAAAATCGAGTGTGTCGTTGATTATGTAATCATACACCAAAAATTGTTCCTTTTACTATTTGAAGATTGTATCTATACAGATTATGTATTTCACAAGAGTCTAAGAGACTCGGTCATTGGTAAACCAGTTCTGTCAAAAATGACCTCATCGCTAAAACTATCAGAAGTAAAACCGGTTTCATTATAACTTTGCTAGCTATACTGCTGGTAGCATTATCAGTTGTGTTCTGATTACTGCTATCAGTACTAGTTGTGCTCTGACTAGTGCTACCACCATTGCTATCGCCCAGGGCCACATGTATTACTGGTGGTTCCGCTTCCTCTGCCATTACTATGACTGTGGGTTCCAATTTTTCTCCTTCTCCTTCTCCTTCTCCTTCTCCTTCTCCTTCTCCTTCTCCTTCTCCTTCTCCTTCTCCTTCTTCTCCGCTACTAGTGTGACTGTGAGAGCTGTGGGAGCTGTGAAAATTGTGAGAGCTCTTAGCCTGATGTTTGGAAAACCCCGCCGAAGTTGCAGATATTCTCCTAAGCTATGCCCTTGTTGGACGCATGGAAGCACAACTGGACTCATATGATTTGATTGCATTATGAGTCGGAATGTATTACTTGGTCGTAGAGGTGTGATTGATGATGTTGTTATATTTCAAAATAGGTAGGTCATAGCCTATTAATCATGACGCGCTTGTTAGTGATGAAGTTTTAGTTCAAATAGGTTTCGCTGCTTCACGTATCCTAACCCCATTAATCCGGGTTTTTCATGGTTTCAGAAATAGTCCCATCCAGTCAAAATCCATTGTCGACTAACAAGTCTACTGATAAGAATCACAAAGCAGGTCACACTTGCTTTTATCTCCAACTACTGTGCCTCAATCTAAAAGCCCCATTTTTATCACGTCAACGTAGGCCAACATATGTTCCTGCATGATCTACAAAGCCTTATTATTAGTGTATCGTCAAGACACGTCTTGGCGAACGAGAGGCTGAGCTTTCCTCTGAATACCTATTCCGGAAAAAACTTCGGATAAACTATCTCTGCCAGACAGATATTCGGTTCAGCAAGGGTTTTGTTATTTTTTTTCTTTCGTTCTATCTCAATGTTTGTTTATCTTTATTGATCTAGATTAAAGCTTCAAGTTCTCTCGTTTTGGAGGGTGAAAGTAACTACTTGACCTAGTGAAATGTCTACACAAACAGAAAATGCCCCAACACGATCTAAACTTGCTCTGAAAGGATCAGCCAGAATTGTGTGCGACTTCTTTGAGTTCAGCATACACAGCATTCTCTACCAAAGAGGTATATACCCTTCAGAAGATTTTCAGGTGGTCAGACGGTACGGTCTGAACATGTTGGTTTCCATGGATGACGAGCTGCAAGCATACATTAAGCGGATCATGAAGCAATTACACAAGTGGGTGTATTCAGGAAACATCTCAAAGCTCATAGTAGCGATCACTTCAAAAGAGACATCAGAAGTTGTTGAGAGGTGGCAATTCGATCTGGAGGTGAAAGCACCTGTTTCTGGCTCTACAGAAGCCGCGGAGCAGGAGGCCGAAGAAGAACGTGTTTCTGCTCTCAAATCAAATGACCAGATCCAGAAGGAAATACAATCTATTATAAGACAGATAACGGCATCAGTGACATTTTTGCCTGAGCTTGAAGGTGAGAACACAATCAATGTTTTGGTCTACGCAAATCCAAAATGTAAGATACCTGAAGAATGGGGGGATTCCAGCAACAAAGAAGTCCTGGGCGAAAAGGTAGAGAATGTGAAATTTAGAAGTTTCAGCACCGATAATCACACCGTTGGCACATTAGTGACATACCGGATAGCTGATTGAACGATAAAGCTGCTTTACTGAGATAATTGGTCCCCATTACAAATGTCTGGGGCGTCGCGACGCGTCGATTTTCACTCCAGCGTAACCACCTTCCGAATTAGGAAGGCAAGTCCGCCTGCCCGAGTTTTGTTTTTTTCCTGATAAAAAAAACGAACGGCAAAAAAATATAAACTAAAAGAGCACCAACTTTTCGATCTCTTTTTGAAGAGCTGAACTTGTCTTTATTTGGGTCTGAAAAAGCATTGCGAAACAGCAGGAATCAAAACAAAGATGGATGCAGCTTCGTGCTCAGCAAATAATGCCTTGAACAAGTTCTCTGCTCACGCCAACGTTGACACTTCGCTGAGCCATCAACTGAGGCAGAACGGGCAGCAAGTCCCATCGGCTAACAGCTTCAGCACTTTCAACAAGCTTAATTCGATTGACCGCAACCTGGAGCAAGAGTTTCAGCAATTTGGAGTCTCTCAGTTTCCAGAAACGACTTTTTTGAGAGACCAACAGTTGGACTTGACACAGCAACATCACCAGCCACAACAGCAATGGCTCAACGAATTTCAGCAACTCAACATTACGGGACAACCGAAAGTCACAACCCGCCCTGGTGTGCAGCACAACGTTCAAATGAGTGGATGGGCATCCGAATTCTCACAGGCCTCGCAGGTTCAGCACAATATAGAGACCCAGGACTCGTTTTACAGACAAAGTACAGCTGCGATGCAGCCCCAGTTCAATTTAGGATACCAGTCGGCGCAGCAGACCAGATCAGCTCCCCAGATGGCTTCGGTTGAGCCAGATTATGATGCTGCTTTCAATGAGATCGAAGATCAGCTCTCGTCGTCTAACATGAGCGCAGACCCTGTTGAAGAGCAAATACTGGAGGAAAAAAGTTTACAAGATGAACAGGACAAGATCAAGTTCGCCAAATTGGCTCAATCAGTCTTCATGACCATGTCGAATACACCATTTGATGTTTCTGAAAAAACGTCCTCCAAGTTCAAGAATTCGAATTTTCTGAAGCTAATGAACAAAATATCCAATAGAGAGGTTGAAGTTAATGACAAACAAAATAAATTCATTGATGCCAACGGCAACGACATTCGAGACATGCTACCAGACCCGTTGCAGGACATCAAAAATGGAGAATTGAGCGGAATGAGCGCATTTGAATCCGCCAAAGTTGTCCATGAGCGTGTTGATGGGCACTTGAGGTCGAGTAATTGGGAGATGGAATTGTGATCGGTATAAGATCCAAAGTATAACAATTTATGTTAGTCTTATAAGTAGTGAGAACAGTCAAGATGACTCATCCAGCTTTTTCAGCACTTCGATATCAGAGGCTGGCATTTGAGCTCCTTGTGGGGGGGAGAATTTTGCTCTGAA
Organism: Ogataea pini; assembly: GCA_003707665.2. Lineage (NCBI taxonomy): Eukaryota > Fungi > Ascomycota > Pichiomycetes > Pichiales > Pichiaceae > Ogataea > Ogataea pini. Next base: position 35,046 of record PPKL02000002.1, on the reverse strand, counting down.
ATCTTTGTTGACCTGATCCATTGTAAGCCATTCAACGCCTTCATGTGAGTTGATGTACTCTATAAGACGCTCGTGCATCATGAGGGCATGTGGTCTCCCAGACACATCTGGATGGCATGTTATAGGGAATACAAATTCATCGTATTCCCTGTAAAAATAATCGAAATGGTCTCTCCAGATGTCCTCAATGTCACGTGGATTGGCCCATCCGTAACCGTCAGAGCTGTTCTTAATGAACATCATTGGAGGTAAATCGTCTATGTACCAGTTTCCTGGTATTTCCACAAGTCCAGTTTCTTTTCCGCGAATCAACGGCTTCATCCAGTCTTTGGCCTTCTTCGTATAGTCAATCTTGGTCCAACTATCGCCGGCTCTGAACCAGTAGCACTGACAGTCATGGTGAGACATTGAATGGTCATATTCAATTCCGTAATCCATTAACATTTCCACTCCTTCTGCTGAGGTTTCCCACCATGGAGCAACAGAGCCCTTTGGAGGCTTTCCTGCAAACTCGGTGATGAGCCTGAATGTTTTATCTAAAACGTCACGTTGTTGTTCAAGTGTCATTTCGGTTGGATTTTCGTGTGAATAGCCGTGTAAGCCAATTTCGTGGCCTTGGTCTCTTATCATGGCACACTCTTCCGGGAAAGTTTCGAGAGAATGGCCTGGGATAAACCATGTAGCCTTGATATTGTATTTGTCCAGCATCTTCAACATACGGGGAATTCCCACATGACCTGCAAAGAGACCCCTGGAAATGTCACTGGCAGAATCTTGTCCTCCGTAGGAACCCAGCCAGCCACTGACTGCATCGATATCAATTCCGTAACAGCAAAGAACTTCTATAAGCTTGTTAGTGATAGTTTCTTCAAATTGGGCACAGCCTGGACGACAAACGCACTTTTTTTAGCCATTTTATTCGTAATTTAGCTTTTAAAGCGGTTCCACAAACATTCAAAAAAAGACATTCCAAATGAAGCTGCTTTCAAACAGCAGATGTTGCTACTATCTCGCCTACCGTTGCAAAGATCGGCATTTAGTCCCGATAAGGGGAGCGCGGAAAGTTCGACAAATTGAGGAATTTTTGATAGAGCTTTTTTTGACCGCTTGGGGCGCGGGGTACGCATATGAGATAAAAACCCTGCCCTTTTCCATGTTGAATTTGAGCAGTGATGAAGTGAACACTTACTAAAGAATGACATTTAGTAAAGTATGCTTGAAAGTTTATTCGTCTGTCTCAAACTAACACTTCGTAGTTCGACATTCAAGGTAGAACAGCACTGGTCACAGGAGGTGCAAGAGGAATCGGCTTTGAATGTGCAAAGGGCCTGATGGAGGCCGGCTGTGATGTGGGTTTGATCGATGTTATTGAATGCATTGAGAATATTTCAGCTTTGGAAAAACAGTTTGGAGTCAAAGTTTGTCTTTACATGTGAGTATTGTAAGCAATGTTTTCGAGAGAAACCTGTCTGTTTTTCAACTGACACCCGACGAAGTGCTGACGTGAGCAACCTTGATCAGTTGAAGAGCGCATTTTCCGCTTTTGAACTTGACTTCATGGGGAAACTGGACATCTGTGTTCCATGCGCAGGATTCAACGATTGCGTTGGATTTCTTGACATCACTCCTGAGCGGTTCGATCGTTTACACGAAGTGAACTTCAAAGGTGCATATTTTACTGCCCAACACGCAGCAAAACTCATGTTAAAAAACGGTACCACCAAAGGTACTTTGGTGTTTATTTGTAGCATGGCCAGCTACATTGCGATTCGCTCACAAGAAAGCTCTGCCTATTGTGGAACCAAAGGGGCTGTTAGGTCGATGGTGGCTCCAATTGCTGCAGAACTGGCTCCTAAAGGAATCAGAGTTAACTCGCTGAGTCCTGGATACATTCGTACAGCTATGACTGAGCCTTTTCCCGAGCTAATTGCCTCTTGGGGGAACGAAGTAATGAACCAACGCGTCGCTTCACCAGCGGAAGTTGCCGGAACTTGTGTTTTTCTGGCAAGCGATGCTAGCTCATATATTGTTGGTGCTGATATAGTGGTGGATGGTGGTGTAACAAAATGGTAAAAAACCAAAGTCTTGTCTCACGAAATTATGATATTATTTTTTTTGTATCCCTTTTTAGGGGGATCTTGAATCCCCCTTTTTTTGCCCTCCAATTCAATTTTTCCTCTTTTCGTGTCCCTTCTTTTCCCTTTGTTTTCAAATTCACTTCTCCATAAACTCGATCAACTAACAAATTGATGCTCAGACAACTCCCACAAATGACCGAACAAGCATTTGGCTGCGAAACGTGTGGGAAGTTTTTTAAAAGGAAGGATCATCTCAAACGTCACATGGCAAATCATAGTGGGCGTACTTTATCATGTCCTCGATGTGAATCCACATTTACGCGTTCAGATCTTCTGGGTAAGTGATAACACTCGGTCATTGACCAAACTGGGATTATACTAACAAGTCAAACAGCACGTCATCTGCGAAGACATGAGAAGAAAGACAACGAGGCCGGAGGAGAAGGCTTGGGAGAACTTTCGAGTAGAAAAAAAACATGGAATCCAATCACTGGATATGTGACGAAAAAAAAGAACCTTAGGGTCCCCACTGAGTCTGACAAACCCCGTCCATTAGAAAATCAAATAAAACCCAAAAAAAAGGTTGAGTTTTGGGATCAGCGCCCACGCCACGATGTGGAGGAAGAACTAGAAGACGGGTCAAGTGCTGAGATAGAAAATTCATCTTCATTCTCTGATCAGTGTTCCTCTGTTACGAGCGTCGACACTCCTTGTTTGGAAAGCCAGAACCCCGCTTTTCCTAGGCTTGAGGAATTCAGTGATGAATCACGAGCCTGCGTACAACAAGACTACTGGGATAACAAACAAGCTCAAAAAAATTCAATTCTGGTTTTTGACATTGACTCCCTGACCTCTCTGAATCTGAGAATCCCACAAATTGATACCAATTGTCACCACAAAATAGTCAAGTTCCTCGGGTCGATCTCCAGTCCAGATCTACACAGCTCGCTTCGCTCAACTGGATTCTTGGATCAACAGAATTTACAAGATTTCATAGAACTTTTCTTTATTCGATTCAACGTTAATAACCCCTTGATACACGTTGCATCGTTCGACCCTTCTCAAGTCCACGTAGTTCTTTTGACCTCAATTCTTGTGTTAGGAGCTAGTTACAGTTCTAGAGAGTTACACAAAGTGGCTATTAGGCTCAATGATGTTTTGACTACGATAGTGTTCAACCCCAATTGCCTATCAGAGAATCTTTGGGTTTTACAATCCATGCTTTTGGTACAGGTTTTTGCAATGTACAGGGCTGGTTCTAAACAACAAGAGATGGCAAAACTGTTTAATGGGGTGCTCATTCAATTACTCAAGAAATCGGACTGTCTAGCCACGACAACACCTTTGAATCTGTACCAAGGAAGTCCAACCGAACAGTGGCAAAATTGGGTACTTGACGAGTCGAAAAAGAGGGTTGCACTTTTCACATTCTTGTGGGACACTGAACAAGCTATGTTTTTCAAACAAGCAGCATCCTTCCCGGTTTATGAGTGCACGATGCATTCCCCTTGTAGTTCAACATTATGGAATGCAAGCAATCCCCAAAAATGGCAACAGGTTCGACAAACCGAGGCCCCGTCTACTTTTTTTCTGCATACTTTGAAGGGTTTCCTGAATCATTTGGACAACGATGTTCAAGGGATGAACTTGTTAACAAGAATTATGGCACTTCATGGAGTACTCAGTATTTCTTGTGACATGAGTCATAAGGATACAGCATCGTTGAGCTCTCCTTGGGGGATTCTTGACTGGAAAAACAGGATTGCAGAAGCTCTTGAGCTTTGGAAAAAGGAGAATGATGTCTTTTATAACAGGGCCAAACTTAGCACAACTAACACTGAGGAAAGCAAGAGTATTGCTCATTATTTCAGTTCCTATACAGCACTTTATCATTGTGCTCACATGCTGCTTTGGACAAGTACATCGACTTTGACGTTACAATCAGGAACTGAGCCGGTTTTAGGGAAAGCAGCGGTGAGTGAAAATGAAGGATTCGCCAAAAAAATCGTCACTCAATGGTCTCTACATGGGGCAAGGTCTGAAAGTGCAGTTTGGCATGCATCGCAATTGATCACCGAAGGTTTCGTCAACTTGGAAAACTGGGAGGCCGACGGCAGTTTCCACTACAGTTGGTGTTTATATTTGGCAACTCTGATATTATGGAGTTTCTTCAAACTGCCGGATAACCAATCGGATAAGCAATCATTTACAAATGTTATTGAAAGATCTAACAAACATCGTCGACTGATTGCAGTTGCTCGGACAGAAGCAGATGCGTTTGCGTTAGCCAAAATGATGTTGGCTATATCGAAAGAGTCATTTTCAATGATGAAATTTTTGACAATTGATCCCTCACCACTTTTGAGAGAAATGATTTTACTTTTCCAAGATTCAAAGGTTGAAAATCTTCGTGAGGCACAACTTATTCTCGAAAGGATGTTACAAGTTGTTTGAGATAACATTTTTTCGTTACCGGTTCGAGTCGCTATTTTCTGTTTGCTATTATTGCTGTATTTTATAAGGTTTGTAACAAGTAGTGGATGTCATCGTTATTGTATAAAATTTTGGGGTTCGATCAATGAATGAAAGCTATATGAGTTGACTATGAGTTCATCAAGAAAGATTCGGCTTGTTCGGAATAATTCTGGGGATACGAAAACTAATGTTTGGGGTTTTTGAAATAAGTTAATAATTAAAAAACCATTAGTATTAGTTTTATGATGTATAATCAAACCACCGTATCATTGTAAACAAGAGTATTTATGCTTTTACAGTTGTCAATAGTCAAACTCTCAAGTTCTCAGTCTTGAGCTCGTTAAAGGCTTTGATTTCAGGAAATGTTTGCAAATACTTCTACTTCAACTCGAACCATTTTGGTTAACTCATGACTCGCTTTGCTCGTCTGTTTGCTCGTCAGTTTGCCCATTAGTTTGCCCATTAGTTTGCCGGTCTCTACCTTTTTCCAACTGATGCCATCTTTCATGATCCCGTCCATACAACTTGACTATTTTAGGCTCATCTCCATCTACCTCGTTCAGGTCCTTCTTACCAAAAAGACGGCCTTTTTCTTGATTCCACTGTGAAAAACAAATCTTCTCCCATTCCTCGGGCTTCGTGTAACCAAGTCTTTTGAGTTTGGGTGAGTCTAGAGCTTCTGGATCAAGAACAGTTGTAAGATTAGGCTCGTTGAAGTAGATTAACACAAGTCTTTTGAATCCACGTTGGTCCAACGGAGGAGCCACAACTCTGTGTATCGAGGACTTGAAGTATCCACCAGTGATAAACTCCATTGCGTCACCAACGTTCACAATCAACGAAGCTGGTTTATGGCCCACAAACTTCCAGTGACCAGTGTAGTAGTCCCGGATTTGAAGCGACAGAATTGGTTGAGAGGTGATGAAAGTGAATGCAGTTCCGTCTGAATGCCCACGAAGCCACGTTTTATTGGTCAACTTCTCTTCTTCAGGCTTCATACCCAAATAGTGCATCATTCTACCAAACCCGTGGCCAGAATGAAGCAAATCACCTTTGTAAACCTTGAAAAAATTGTCCCATAAGTATCCTTCTGGTAATTCAAGAACAATGTCCACCAGGTTGCACAGTTTTCTCAGCACGTTGAAGTGCAAAAATTTGTAATACTCAGCAACTTCTGGTAAGAAAGCTCTTGCAACCTCCGGATACCGTCTTTTTGGATCAAAAAAGTAATCATCTTGTAACATTTCTCTAAAATTGTAGAATTCAATCGAATCTCTAACACCTTTTTGCATCGACCAGTAACCTTTTGGTTTGAAACCAAAACCTCTTTCTGCACCAAGAGATTTGGAGCGATCTTCTTGGTCCGATTGTTTCGCTCCAGAACGATACTCGAGCTTCTGATCTTCTGGAAGCTCTAAAATTGCCTGTGCAATTGCCTTGAGATACTCGAGTTTTTTCTCGGTGTACCCCCAATTGACGATGTTGATAAATCCGTATGTGGACAGCGACTTTTCTAGCTTTACTGCCAAAGCTTTGCGAGAATCAAAGCCTTTCGGGCCATCAACATAATTCGAGAAATCAAGAGAATCGAGCTCAATTACGTCGTGATCAGTAGATTTTGTTGGGTTTGCTTCCTCGAAAGGACGGAAATTGTATTTTTTCTTGATAGAATTAATATCAATCTCTGGACTGTAGGTTTTTCTGAGTGTTTCCGCATCAAACAGTCCATTTTCCTCTGTCAATTCCTCGCCACGACCTGTGACTTTCTCTGGTTTTGAAGTGAGTCTGATAGCATCCACATCTTCCTCTTGGAGGAACAAATGTGCCTGGGGAAGCGAGTGTGCAACTTTTGACGACATTGGTAGCCAGCGTATAGATTTTACGATTAATTAATAGACTACACAAACAACCTTTATTAGAGCTACTTTTTGCTCACTTATACCAGACGAAGAAAGCGGGGTCATCGGACCACTCAACTGAACAACTGGTAGATTCCTGCCACAGTCTTGAATAGGGACAACACGCCACAGAAACGGTGGAAATCAGGAAAAAGCATCAAGGTTTTTGTTCCGCGATTACATGTGTTGGTTTGATATAAACGTTTAAAGGACGGAAAAATATTGAAGTTCACGTGATGTCGCGAGTACTTTGATTCAATCTTCACTTGATAGCTACATACTTGCTGGAAAAAACACACAAATACATCGCCCTCATGACTCGTGACTCTTCTCCCCCGCACTCGGTCGTTACGCAATCACCAGCTTATCCTCTTGAATCAACGATCCAACACTCTCCCTACCGAAAAAACTAATATTTTTCTTCCGATTCGCACTCGTTTTATTGAAAAATTGTCCCTTTGCCTCGTCCCACTGATCCACCGTCACACGAGGAAGACTTTCATCCCTCTTGATACCCAACCTTTCCAATTTTGGAGATTGTAGTTCATCTGGGTCAATGAACGTAGACAATTTTGGATAGCAAAAGTAAATGGCCGTATTTCGCTTGTACTGGCGTTGATCCGCCGGCGGAGTCACAACTCTATGGATTGATGACTTGAAATAACCTCCTGAAAGATGTTGAAATGTATCCCCAATATTCACCACCAAAGCGTCTGGAGTGTGACTCACATATTTCCATAAATTCGTATCATATTCACGAATCTGCAGCGATAATATTGGCTGTGAAAGAATGAAAGTTAAGCCGCTAGCATCACTATGACCACGGAGCCATGTTCCGCTGGTTTTTTCGTTGTAACTGTCGTCCACCTCATGGTATAGCAGAAAACGGCCATAACCCGTTCCAGATTCTGGAATGTCATTTTGGATCACGCGGAAATGGTCTCGAAATAGTGTACCTTCAGGAAGCTCCAGAATGAGATCAATAAGCGTTAAAACCCGTCTCAACACTTCGTGATGAAGAAACTGAAAATACGCAGCTATGTCATCCAGATTGTACCTGACAAACTCCGGATATTCAGTCCGATTGTAGAAGATATCGTCATGATTGAAATGACGAATATTGAAAAATTCAACTTTGTCTTTAGTGTCGTTGGTATAAGTCCAGTAACCTTTTGGTTTGTATCCGCTTCCACGAACAACTCCCAGCTCGCGGTATTTCTCTTCGGGAATGCGGTGTTGCCCGGCAATGAAATTGTTCTTCACCTCGTCCGACTCTTCAAAAGTTGATTGTGAGAGCGATTTCACAGTTTCCAAAAATACGTGTGACATTCCATGGTTGATAAGCTTGAAGAATCCATACCTTGTAAGTGATTTTTCAAGTTGGGTTGCCAGATTTTTGCGACTCTCAAAACCCTCATCTCCTTCTTTGTAAAGTCCAAGATCAATTGCATCAAGATCTATGATGTTTTCTTTAGGCTCTTTAGAAAGAGGTGCCTCCACAAACGGACGGAAGTTGTACCTCTTTCTCACTTCTTCTTTCTTTGCTGGGTCAATTTTATAAGCCATGATGGTTGCCAAATGGCAAAACCAAGCAAGTGAAAATGAGAGAAAATGCCCTTTCATTCTCTCTTTAAAAGGGGAATTATCGTCATCTGTGGGCCTCCCTATAGATTTCATCGAAGCACATGAGTTTGCTGCACTTGACTCCACAGTTTCGAGTGTCTCTGATAAGGGTCGAGGAATTTCCTTTTCTGGAAGTGCGGCTTCCCCACAATTTTTTTTTCACAAATTTTTCACTACACACGCTTAGCTACAACAACAGTACCGGTCTTATCCAGACTCTTTGAGGTGAAAATCACCTCTTCTTCTGTAACTCCTTCGGGAACGGGATCCTGCCGACTATCATACAAAACAATACCGTTTTCTGCCGCAGCAGCCCGTTCGTCCCTTTTGTACAAAACATATTCCAAAGCCAACAGCACATTGAACGCCATACTAAACACCGCACACGTAGTAAAACCCTTGTGGAATCGTGGACTGTCTACGGTTGGCCAGATAAGTCTACCAACCCACGCACTTGACTGTAAACCGCTGATGTAGCAAATCATCCATGCAATCGCACGCTCGTTGTTATCACGACGGAAAAAATCACTAATCATTGGGTTGAAAACTGAAGATTGGGACCATGACCAGTACCCTGAGCAGAATGCAAACCATTTGGCTCCATAAGAAACATCCCAAATGGCGAGGATCACATTTCCAATGAAATTCATAACATATGAGAACATTATAAGTGCAAATCGTTTGCGGGTGATATCGGCACCAACACAGATGAAAATCACATACAAAATCCCCAACGCAGGTGGAATTGTAGCAAGATTGTTAAGTTTTCCAATGGAATACTTATCTAAAGACTTGAGCCACAATGTGAAACTGCCTGACGATGTGTTGTTGGTATTGAAACCAAGAATCTGGATAATACTGAGCAAATAAACATGATGGTTTGTGAGAACTTTTTTCCACGTTTTGCCGTCAAGGAAAGATGTTGCTTGCTGTGCTCCGTCAGAACCATTTTCCACCATACGCTTTCGAGCGAGACGGATATCATCGTCACTCAGGAAGATCGAGTAGCAAGAAAATGGAGTTCCGGGGATGAAAAACACAGCTAAAATAGCCACCGCTAAAGACAAACATCCGTCAATAATGTACATCCAACGCCAACCAGCTATTGCATGAACTCCATCTAAATTGTCGAAAGCAGCGCTTTGCAACAATCCAGATGTCAAAACTCCAAGAAATTGTCCAATATAAAAGACGGCTCCTCGACGACTCACTTCGCTTGGTTTATACCAACTGGCCATGACATAATGAATGCAAGGGAAATAGGCAGCTTCGAAAGAACCGACAAAAAAGCGGATTGCCTGTAATGCCGAAACAGTCTTGACTCTATAGGTAACCAGAGTAAAGATGGACCAGCCGATTTCGCTAACGAAAAGAGCATAGTTGATGGGGACGCGAGGGAGCAGATAAAGCCATGGAAGTTCAAACACGATGTTACCAACTGTGAAGATAACTTGTGTGTTTATAAGGTCATTTCCTTTCATTCCAAGGTCTTCTTTCATGTGTGAGACATAAGCATTGTTGAGGTTGGTACTATCAATGTATTTGACCCAGTATCCAACAAAAGAGTAGAAAGCAATGAGGAAATCGAGTTTGAAAAGGAGGTTTTTTTCTTCGGCCGAGGTTCCTTCGGGAAACCAATTGCGCCATGAGTAACGAGCGGATTCCTCTGTAGTTTCGCGGTATTCGAACTCGTCAAAAAACTTCCACCATGGGCGGTTGGCTTCGTCTCGATACTCACGAACTGGTGGAGGTGTGAGGGTTTTAGAGTTTTTGAAAAGCGACTGTGATGCCAGGTCTGCGTCGATCGACGCAGACCCAGCATCGGAGAGGTATCTAAGATGGGGGATGTACCACGGAAGAGTCATGGCCGATGGTGGTGGAAGCAAAAAAAAGGGTAAGGCGAACTGAAGGAAGTTAGGTGTTTTTTTAAGAGCTAGTGGTTGGGCTGCTTGGTGCCTTTGCTTGTAAGAGTGGCATTTTGAAGCCACAGTGAGGTCAGGAGAGAACTACTTTTCTCAACTTGAGATCGACGCGACGATGCGACGACGCAACAACGCGACGACGCGACGACGCGATGATGCGGCGCAAGAAGCGAGCCTCGCTACCACCTTCAACTTATCGACGAGTCTTCTGCAGCGAAGGCAAAAATTATAAAATAATCTGAACCTTCTTTTACGCGTGCATTACAAGACCTCGTATCTACTAAAAATAAACATGGGTTTGGTACAATTCCGTTGGCCAATTCCGTTGGCCAATTCCGTTGCCGAATTCCGTTGGTCGTGTGACCGAGACTTTGGTACCGTTGAACACCAGACTCCAATCAATCACGAGTAGTTGTGGGTTTGATCGTCTTTAACATCCCTTGATGCGAGATATCGCAACTCGTGGTGTGCTTTGCATTTCTTAGTTGTACCCTCGCTCAGCGCCGTTCGGGCAGTGATCAGCTCGTGTGATGAGCAGAGCCACACTTGGAAACGCAGGCACTATGTGATGCATTGAGTGAAATTTTTTACAAGGTCAGAGAGTGCCCAAAATTGAACAATTTCAGCTACGCTTGACCCATATGGGAAGTTGAATTTTATTTTATTTTTACCTTGTGCCAAATGTCGTGGAGTGGGGGGAATTTCTTTATATAGCAACAATAGACATCCGAAAACAATGTGCCAGATCTGGTTGTCCATGCCGCAGCGATGTGAATCATGAAGAATTAGATTGATCGGCTAATCAAGACCTACATCAGAAGGAGTTGTCGCTCATATGATGGTGAAGACCTAGCCAGTTGAACGGTTTATTAGCAACTTCTTGGCAAACTGTCAGCGGTTTTCGTAATACCTCTTCACACAGCCCCGAAATAGTTCACGCGTAAGGTACCCGAATCGTTGCTATGGTTTTAACCAATTTTTTCGAGCGTGGCGCAGATATGCAGTTAATCCAAACTGCCAGCACATCATGCATGAGGTTTCCGGCCCTCATGAGCGGAAACAAAAACAAACTGATGAGATTTCTCTTGTACTGACAAGAAGGACAGCTCTTTCGTTTTGCGAAACATAAGGGTGCAAAAAGAACGAAAAGCAAAGTAGCTCATCCTTGGTTTCTTCTTTTTCTTCAACCCACCAAGTATGTCACAGCTTCCATCTCAATCTGGCTTCAGTGTGTTGAGCAAAAACAGGCTTTTCGTTATCGTGGGCCTGTTGTTGGTGATTACAGCTTGGGCCAGTTCGGCAGTCACCAAAGCACAAATCACCAAAATCAAACAAATGGAACTCAACCCAAGTTTCCTTCACTATCACAAGTACATTGATTCCGAGTTTTATAAGAAAACACCTCTCGCAGCAGGATCCAATCCGTTCGATATCGATGTCACTTATAAACGTATTACAGAGGCGTTCCCTTACTCTCCAACCCCAGGAGGGATTCCAAAAAACATCTATCAAATGTGGATTAATGACGAGAAGATTTTGAGTGAGAAAAACATTCCTTATCCAGAGTACCGGAAATCTTGGACCGAAAAGAACCCTGATTATAATTACGAGGTTTTCTCTTGGGCTCAAGTTAAAGAGGCTGCAAAATCTGCTTTCAAGAACACGGTTCCTGAAGTTTGGGAGGTCTTGGATACAATGCCACTTGTTATTCTTGAGAGTGATTTTTCACGTTATTTAATGATTTTTCTTAGAGGTGGTATCTGGGCAGATCTCGATGCCGGCTGTGATAGACCGGTTTCGGAATGGTTCCATAACCTTGTTGACGCCGATATCCGGTTCATTGGATCTGTTGAGCAGGATGTGAACGATGAAACTTGGCCCAGCTTGACTTCCAGAAGACTGCAGTTCGAAAATTGGTCGTTTACCTCGGATAAAGCTCACCCAGTTCTTGCTTACGTCATCGCACACATTGTCAAAATGCATTATACAGTGATGATGGAAGGTCACCTTGACATGTATAGCGGTGTCAAGAGTCAAGATAGATGTCACATTTTGTCGGTTATTGATTGGACTGGACCGGGTATCTTTAGTGATGCAATTTATTACTGGATGAATAAACAGGAGGCTCCAGAAATTGTTGACCTTGATTTTGAGAGACACAATCAACATGAGGAGCTGAACGGTCCGCATGCTGGTGAGAAGATCAATTGGCGGCATTTCTCTGGCTTGGTTGCTCCAGTTTTGATCAACGGTGACGTTTGCATTCTTCCACGGTCTGGTTTCCGCTGTGCAAATGATTATGATATCGAGCTGACTGAGTATTGTTATTTGACGCATTATTTTGCTCATTCGTGGTTTGCTCAAATCAATTGACACCACAACGAGCAGAGCAAGTTGTGTGTTATTATTGGTTTCAAATAGACAAAGCGAATGACGATAAGCAAGTTATTTGTGAATTGAATATTATTATTAGATAAACGAAGTAGAGAGAGAGATGATTGTAATTATCTTTGGCGATTGATTACCAACGATCATCAATGATCACCATTGTGGAAACCAACGAACACCAATGATCACCAAAGATTACCAACGGATCACCATTATAATTATGGATGACCACCATCATGACTATACCACCAATTATCATCGCAATATTTTAATAATAAACAGAGGTAAAATATCATACCCAAATACAAACAGACTCGCAGACTACTGAAACAACCCGCTTCGCTCATCGCTCGCTCAAACATAAGACGCACTCTTAACCTCCGCTTCCTCCTTTTTCTCTTGCTCCTTCTCCTCCTCCTTCTTTTTGGCCTCCTCCTTCTTCTTCTCCTCTTCCTTCTTTTTGGCCTCTTCTTTCTTCTTCTCTTCTTCCTTCTTTTTAGCCTCTTGCTCCTTTCTCTCCTTCTCCCTTCTATCCTCCTCCTGCTTCTTTCTCTCCTCCTCTTCCTTCCGCTCCTCTTCCTTCCGTCTCTCCTCTTCCTCTCTAGCTCTTCTATGGTCCAAAACCTTCTGATACTTGTCCTTTCTCCCCTTCTTCTCAGAATACTTGAGCAACTTCTCCACTTCTAAATCAACAATCGAATGTTTCTCCTCTTCCACCAAAAGAACCTTTGGGCGATCAACAAAATACTTCTTCACATCCACCGCATTCGGATTGTACCTGGAAACCAAACCGCTCGCAGCCTTGATTCTGTCTTTAGCATTGGACAAAGCCTCTAAATGAGAACTTTTCAGTGGCAAAGAGGACGCCGACCGCGCCACAAGCACGATCGTGATAATAACAAGCGCAACACCAGCCACAACAAGATGTAACGGTTTGACTTTTCCCTGTTGTTGGAATCTCATTTCTATATAAATTTCGTTGTTTGCTAAGAAGAAAATGGTTGTAGTTTTGGTGATCTTTCATAACCCATTAAGTAGCAGTTGAGAATGCCAGGTTGGCCGGATTCCGTTTGAGCTTGGAGCCGCAGAGCCGCACTCGGTTTAAGGTGGGGAGAAGGGGATGTGAAAAAAAGGATGTTGGGTGGGTAAAGCGTTTCCGATCCCTCATGCGATGATGATCTCAAGAGAACCCTGCCCAGTATCCCTTTTTCATCCATTTTTAGCCGCAGATGGTTTTCACAGCGTGCCAGTCCCACGTGGGGGCTTGTTCTAGGGATGCTCTGTCGGAAATAACATCTTGCATAGACTACCCCTTTCAGCATATGCATGTCCTGCAGCACTGAAGATTTCCGGTATTTTTTTTTTTTCTTTTATCAACCCTCACTGACCAGCTGGCCGTTTTGAACTGAATTGAATGCCTCTTAAAACAGACAGCAATGCCGATTCTCTACCAGTGTTATTTGTTCTTCTTCTCAACCAACGAAAAATGAAGGTGTTTGACCAAATAAAAGAGAAGACTGGCGGTGTCCGCAGTTTTTTGGCTGCACACCGGTATTTGGCAGTCGTGGCCGCCATTTTGGTGACCTCTGTTATCTTCTTCGCAGTCAACGCAGAAACAGTAGCAGCTTCAGCAACAACTGCAGCGGCATTGCAATCACTGAGCTCTCGTTCGTTCTTCTCAAACGAAGTTTTGCCTCTTCCATTGGCTAAAAACGTGAAAAATCCGACTGTTATCGAGTCAAGACTGTTGAATTATTTCCCATACAAAGCTGGAGATGTTGAAAAAAAGATTTGGCAAATCTGGGATGTTCCTCGCAACCACAAGATGTTCCCAAAAGCTTGCGATTATTTCATTGAGCGTATGGAAAATGATAACAGAGATTTCGAATATCATTTTCTTGATACCGATAGAGCTGCTGAAATGGTCGAAGAGCATTTCCATCATAAGGTTCCAGAGGTTGCCGAGGCTATCAAGTCTTTGCACGATCGTCGGTTGAAATATGAATTCCTCAAGTATCTCGTCATTTACTCGTTTGGCGGTGTCTATGCAGACATCGACATAGAAACAAAAGTTCCGTTATCAAGTTGGTACACTTCACGTATGATTCGGGAGAGATTCGTTGTTGGAGTTCAAGGTGACTTGAATCACGAACACTGGGACTCGCTGCTCAACAGACGTGTCACTTTTGTCACCTCGATTTTCAAAGGACAATCCAATCATCCATTTTTGGCTAAACTGATTGCTAGAATCACGCATATCATTCTAACCAATAAGAAAGAAATCGATAAGATCGATTGGGAAGACACTTTCAAGTCCGTAGATGCTACTGGTGAGCCAACTGTTAGTTTCACAGGTCCGTCAATTTTCTCTGATACTTTGATTGATTATTTCAACACTATTCCACAAGCTGTTCATATTTCCAGTTCCAAGTCTTTTGAAAGTCCATTGAAATTCAACAACAAGATTGTTGGACCAGATGTTCCTGAAGGTCAGAGATTCTCTTGGAAGGATTTCACAGGTCTCAATGCTCCATCCCAGGTGGATGATGTGATTATTCTGCCTCAAATAAGTTTCCAAGCTCCTTTGATTGACGAAAACAAGAAAGAGGAAAAAAACAGAATTTATCAAGAATATGACAAGTTTTGGTATATCGAGCCAAGAGGAAAGACTACATGGAGTTACAAGACCAACCTGGGTGTTGTTAGGTAGTTTTCAGCAAACATTTTGACAAAAGGCAAGGGACATCTTACCCTCGTTGTCTTTTTTAATATGAAATGTTTTTTGTGTAGGTATATAGATTCTTACCACTATATTTATCTAGTAAATCTGGGTATTCACTATGGATCAAGTGAAATATACAGGTCGTAGATGAAGCATGGAATGAATGCTTATATAAAGAAATGCTTTGTAAATTTCCCCCAAACACGCCCCTTACTCAGCAATTGACAGTGAAATAGCCAAGTAGTGACTCTAAAAGTTGATGGGCTTGTCGGATCTAAAGTTTTGTCTGGAAAAAACAGCAGGGACCTTGAAGAATATCTTTTTTCTTCACCTTCCTAGATAGATGAATTCTTATCAGTTTGAGAAAAAAAAAAATTCTTATCGTTGCGCATATCGAAATATTTTTCTATAAAACTTACCTGGTTCACCACTCCGACAATTCCTGTTTACTCTTCGATATCACCGAGAAAGTTAATATCAGAGTTGTGATTATTCACTAATAGGTTGTTCAAAACTCGGGTCATTGATCGTACTCCTTCACCCCCGTAAGTCGCAACAGCTTACCACTCAAATTAGGCGATTCCAATGGCTCGTCTCGGTTATTAGCACATTCCGTACCATCTTCGTAGTCACGGTATATAATATTGTCAAGGGGAAAGTGACTTGTACCAAACCACCTCTCAAAAACTTGTTGTTTCAATTGCAAAGTCTCTTTTGTGGGGAAAGCTGCAAGGGTGTAGGAGGTATAGATGACCGTACGAATAGTGCTGCACTTTTCTGTAGGCTCCATTCATCAAGGTCAAGTTCTAGTGTCCCAAAGTACAAGATCACCTGCCTCGCAGCAAATTCCAACTTCTCTTACTATGTACCGATCTATGCTTTCTCATTTCTCCTTTGGCGGGTTTCCTTCGAAAAACTTCTCGAAAAGTTTTGAAATACCTTTGTGAACAATGAGACCTCCATCATTGGGGCCATGGTCACACAAGTTGAAGATTCCTTGGGCACGTTGAGGTCCCTATTTGAACGGTGATTGGTCGAAGTGTTGCCACCTGTCTTTGTGCCAAAAACTTTTAAATTTCTTGGTTCCGATCTTGCATCCCAGACAAACTTTTCATGTGGAACGCAGTGAGAGAAAAATGTATTGATTTTGTTTGACGAAGGACGATTTTCTTCAACCCAGGTATTTGGATCATCGTACTCCAACTCATCGCTGAATGATTTCATCTAATCAAAAGACTGCTGCTGGTAAAGACGGGCAATTTTTTGGGGATGGCCTGTTTAACGATTGTAAATCCGTCTCGAAAAAAGTCATCTCGCCAGTTAACATAGATTTGGTTTGCAATTTTCTCAGCAATTTCGGCAATGACAGACGGGGAAGCCGAGAAGTGTTGAGAGCTTGATTGATGGGTGCATTTTTAATGGTAACGGTGCTCATTAGTGCAGTGTTCCAAGGTTAAATGGTGAAGAAGGTTTAGCAAGCAAAGAATTCAAAACTTACAATTCACTCTGTGGAGTCAGAGATCGCGATTTCTTATCTCGATGTACTGATTCGGGCTGATAAAGTACACTTCTGTGAGATCTCATTATTTTTGAATAACTGGATAATGGACACCACGAAGAAGGGTATCTAAAATGAGGTGATTAACGTTTAACAGAGATAGTTTGTTAGCTGATGGTTTAAGTTGGCATCTTGCAACAAACTTCAACTGCTCGATTGGATGTTACTTTGCGCTACGTAGGTCCAAAAATGCATGTAGGGGATTTACTCGACAAGGAGGAAACTGTCTGAAATAAAGTACACTAATGTCAGTGCTCATGAGTGAAAATGTGCAAGAAATAGATCAGAGATTAGTTGGTCAGGTAGAATATCTACATAACTTTTTCTTTTGATCCACTTTTTGTGTATTAAAAATAGTGTCTTTTTAAACGCCTAATACGAGTGAATCCGGCGGGTGCAAGACGCACATCTGGTAAATAGTGTCTAAGCCCGCACTGCAGTTTGCAACTCAACTTTGTTTTTAACTCTTTTGTAGGTAGTTCTGTTGGAAGAAGTAAATCTCCTGCTTTTGTTGACCAAATAACCTAAAATCCCCACTACTCTCGCATGAAGTTCTCTATTTCTCATATTTTTTTTTTCATTGGCACTTTGTCTGCCACCTATGTCCCTTCAGACCCATGGCAGGATCTCAAACCATCAACTTCTCTTGATTGTGATCAAGAGTTTCAAGGTAAACCTTTTGGTATAGTTGTGGAAACTGATCTTCCCTTTGAAAAGCGTGAGGAAATTGAGCACAATTACTCCCCACCTGCATTCCGCGCTCACCGTCTAACTTTGATCAACTTGGTGACTCAAATCAAAGACGGTCAAATTCAAGATACTCATACACCACAAGCGTGCCAAATCGATTATATCACCTGTCCCGAGAATGAAAACACCCTGAGCATGACGCTTGTTGGTGACGTTTTGTATGACAAGAAGGGCAGAATCGGTTCGATTGTGGCCAACCATCAGTTCCAATTTGACGGTCCGATTCCTCAGGCAGGAACAATCTATGCTGCTGGATGGGGGGTGACTAAAGAAGGTTACCTGGCTTTAGGTGACCAAACAAAGTTCTACGAATGTAATTCGGGTGACTTTGACAACCTTTATGATGAAAAGATTGCAAGCTACTGTGTTCCGATCATGTTCAAAGTGGTTGAATTCCAGTGTTAAATCTTTCTCTGTCTACGCCGTCATTATTTTGGCACTTTATATTTTTTGTTTTTTGAAGACATTGAGTAAAAAAGACCATAGCTTAGTACTTTGAAATAATTCATTGAGACAATTGAGGTAAACGTAGGTAAAGTTTGTGGGAATGAAGGATGTGGAAATAAAGCACACTCGATAGCAACTACAGAGTATATGGGAGGCACTATGAGATCATAGTTGTGTCAATCGGCCGACATTAAAAATTGGGCATGACCGCCTTTCACTGATCCCTAAATGACTCAGTCAGGTGAAACCAGACTTCAGACTAATCTTTGGTAGTCATAAATTCGACGTACTCCGCTTGTTTATCTGCTTTCTTTTCAAGCCGCTTCGCCGTTCACTTATTCGAGCCTCGGTTATCGGGTGGCTTAGCATCGCCCTGGCTGTGTAGATCTTGGCCTGCATTATTTTTTTAGAGATGAATTCGAGATAAAATAATTTCTCGAGCGTCAGATTTGATGTCATGAATCAAGGCTGAGCCCAGATTTTGTAATTTTTATTGAAGAGCTCACTTTATATAAGGGAACCGCTACTTTCGACTTTATGCTGTATTTCATTGGCGGTTGATTAAAAGACATTACAACATGGGCCACTTCACTGTCACTTTGGAGCACGCAAATGTGATTTACTCTTCAGCCAACCCAAACGTCAACGCGACGTTACAGTTGAAGTTCGCCAAGGTTACCGAGAAGGTCAAAACATCACGTTGACCTTTTCTGGTTGATGTTCTGTTAGGTAGGTTGAAGTATATACTACCACTACCATTGAATGGATGAATGGTAGTTCCGTGCCTACGCAAACAGTACAAACAAGACCCCACATAAGAGAGCACTGTTATTTTTTCAAAAAGTGATTTTGGTAGACAATCAATTCAATAATGATTTAAAATTTATCATCAAAGGCGAGAATTTTGTTTTTCCCGTCCATATCTAGTTTCCAAATATGCCTTTTCCCAACGGGTTTGGTTCTTGTGGAGAAAATAGTGGTTCCATCGATGAACAATACGGACTCACTCTCTGAAGGTTGATCGTGAGAAGTTCATGCATGTTTCATTAAAGGAGAGTTTTCCGCTGTTGTATCAGTGTGGATTTAGTGTTTCACAGGCCCCGGAGGGACGTATCGTTTGTGAGATCGTGCAATTGTCCGAAGGGAAGCTCAAAGAGCTTGTCAATGAAGAGGAAAGGGCAAACAAGGTAAAACATTCGATGGAGAAATTTTATAGGCACACTAGTGGAAATTGCAAAGTTTAGAACATTGACTAAAAACGAGAGATATACAATAACTTAGCACTTGACATCAAACTGATTACCCAGTTGAATGCAACAATATTTGTTCATCTTGAGATAAGTCCCTCTGAAATTGTTGTTTTGATCTTTTTTGCTCCTTCAATCGGGATCTTGAGCCTCACCTTCGATATGGAAAGCAGTGTACTTTTCTTGTATTTGGTTTACTAATTAATCTCCAAATCGCTTCGTATAAAGGTGGGGAACCCCTCTTGTCCGACTATCAATCCACTCAAGACCCTTCATCCAAATGCCTAAACTTGCTGGGTTTCTAGGATCCATAACTTCTATTCGGTGCTACGACTAGGTTAGTGGTTTGATTGTAATTGACTTCGTCATTCGCGGACCTCCTTTGACAGGTCCGCCCCAGTTTTTGACCAGGTAAAAAAATTGTGTAATTGTGTCAGCCACAGCTGGCTCGCGAAAGTTGCCGTAAAGACATGTGCGATTTCAGAGATTACCAAAACAATTTGCGTGCTACAACACTTGTGTGGTGGCAAGCAAGAAGTATGGCTTGTGATTTTCTTTTTAAAGACTTTTCCACCAAGATAACGCAAAAGCCTAGCAAACCGCAAGGAGTATATATATATAACTTGATTTATTTGCCGCATCACAAGTTAATAATCAGTAGAATGGTAAATTTAATTCGGTAGAAAACTGCAAAATGTCTTTAGAGAAATCTGACAGCCTGTTGTCGAATGACTCACCATTGAATAAGAGCGCCCAAATTCATATCCAACAGAGCCGAGTGAGTTTTCAAGACAGTGAATCGCAAGATGATGTTCAAACAGAACCATACATTGATCTGACTGTCGAGCTCACGCCTGAAGAAGTCGCGAGAAGAAACAAACTACGGTGGAAAGTTGCTCACTATCTCTGGGATGGACTTGATAAACATCCAAAAGAACAGCTATTCTTATTGAAACTTGACTGGTTTCTGCTTTCCAGTTCGATGCTTGGATATTTCATCAAGAATTTGAATCAATCAAATGTTGCCACCGCTTACGTCAACGGTATGAAGGAGTACTACAGCATGAACAAAAATCAATACAATTATATGGTGACTCTTTGGACCGTTGGATACATTGTGGGTGCAATTCCTTCGAATCTTGTTCTTCACCGTATTTCTGCCAGATTCTACCTTGGTGGTCTCGAAGTGATCTGGGCTATTTTGACGGTGCTTATGATCACATGTGGCCCTGGTCAGATCCATGGCATTTACGGTATTAGGTTTCTTGTTGGACTTCTTGAGTCGGGATACTTCCCCGGTCTTGAGTATCTTGTTGGCTCGTGGTACTCGCCAGGCGAGCTTTCGAAAAGGTCTTCTTACTTTGCCGTTTCTGGAGTTGCTGCCAGTTTGATTTCTGGTCCACTGCAGGAAGGAATCATCAATCGATTTTCGACTTCTCATATGGCGGTTTTCAAATGGCTTTTTGTCTTTGATGCAGTTATCTCATTCCCCATTGGTATCTACACCATGTTTGTTGATCCAAATACGCCATCTACAACTGATGCCTGGTACTTCACCGAGCAAGACAAGCTTGTTGCACTGGAGCGTAGAAGAAGAATTGGAGCTCAGCTAAACACAAGACAAAAATACACTTGGAAAAAAATCAAAAGTTTTTTCAGTACATGGCACATTTTTGTTTTCCCAGTTTTGTTTTTGTGCTACAACAACACTGCAGGTGCCATTAGTCAGCCTACTTTCACCACTTGGATGAAATACGATCTCGGTCTTCCATCCAGCAAGTACAATATTTACCCATCCATTTTGTATGGCTCTTCTATCGGTATTACGTTGATATTAGCATATCTTCATGACTTTGTTGGAGGAAGGTATAATTACGTTCTAGTCGCTGCTTACTTCTGTCTCTCAATCTTCGGGTGTGTAGTGTTATCTGTTTGGGACATCCCAAGAGGACTTCATTGGGCAGCTTATTATATTGTTGGTATTCCTACCTCATGGGGGCAGCCACAAATTTTTTCATGGGTGAATAGACTGCTATTCCAAGACGATATGAAGCGGAATTTCACTGTTGTCGTGACAAACACGCTGGCGTATGTGACCAATGCGTGGGTTCCAATTCTAGTGTGGAATGCTGAAGATGCTCCTCGTTATCACATTGGATTTACATACACGGCTTGTTTGGCCTCTTTGGGATTGATCGCCAATTTTGTTGCCTTTTACTTCACAAGAAGAGACTCTCAAAGAGCCAAACAGCGGGGTGAACTTTATTCGAAAAATTTGTGATCAGCGATATACGAATGAAGAGCGAAACGAGTGAGAAGCTCTTGGCAGACTCGTTGAACTGGAATCAAAAACTTACTGGACTCATTATGCAGGGGCTGATGAGAAGTTCACAATCCAAAACTTATGTAGATGACTTTAACGGAGACGATTCTGAGTTAAATTTGGGAAGTAGAAGTTAAAATATTGCTGGTCACATACGAGGAATTTAGTGCAGCTTCCAATGAACCACTTTGCCCGTAATTCGCTCTTTTCAATGTCGGTTTTTTTTGTCAATTCAATTCAATCATGTTAGCACTTGCATGAGACGCATTGTGGTGCCACAAAACCCTAAAATGAGCAGTGATGTAGGCAGTGACGTGTATCAAAAGGGGTCGTAGAAACGACGATCAGTCAAAAACGATAACACCGCAATACACATGTGGCATTGGAAAAACTGAATCTTATGACTGGAGGAGATCTTCGTCGATTTTCTTTGGAGATGTGCGTGGGAAGTTCTATTATGATGAAAAGGCATGTGTTTTAACACCGAGTCTTTTGAAACTCCAGATCACTAAACAATTCTTATCATTGTCGATCTCGACGGTCGGTGCTGCTCCATCACTTACGATGAACTCGCTCACGATGTTAATCTGGATTGTGAATTTCCCATCGGATTTCGTTTGAACCTCAAAGAAAGAATTTCAAATATTAGCAGAATCAACACAACAGATCGAGGAGTGACCGAAATGGAACCAAGATCGCGTCTTGACGGTACTCCTTCAGGACTTGGTGCTTTTACAATTACTTTTTTGAAGTCGTCTTGATTTTCAACTTCCATGCAAAGATTGAAACGCCTTTGGTTGTCGATTACGTTAATATGTCACAAACTCTCCTTGAGTCGGTCAGTAATTTCTCGTTGACACTTGGATCGTGGGATTCAAAATTAATTGATCCAAGCTTGCAGCTGAGTGGTTTTACGCGTACCACATCAAATCACTCACTCAGTATCACTTGATACATTTGCTACAAGCTGACCTTGGATGTGTTGTATTATTTTTGAATGTTTTTATGGGATTGAAATAACTCAGCTGTGGTTTCGGCTCAGAAATTTTAGTAATTATAGTTAATATTTACTTGACAGAGACAGCTTTTCTCTTTGATTTGAAATTCTTACTTAAACTAGTATCACACATGGTAGATTATTGAGCCAGTCAGAAACCTAGATAAACTCCAATTATCGTTACTCCAGTAATACTCGCCTCTCTGGACTATTGAGAGGTATTAGCAGCACTCACCAAGTTTCCAAGGGTACCACCTGCCAAAGGAACATGAGGAATAGTGCCAAGAACACTTTCAATATTGTAATTCTCATTTTCTTGTGTTGGAATTCCATACCCACCAGAGCCTGGGGTCTTCACATTGATCAAATCACCAGCTTGAACAGAAACCTGTGAAAATCCAGAAAGATGGATCCACTGCACAGAACCATCCGGTTTTCTTCTACCATACAGTGTTTCACCACGGGCTCCCTCTTCACCTCCGCAGCAACCATAAGGAGAGTTGACACGGCGATACGCAGAACAAGAAACTTCAACTGGAGTTGTAAACTCCGTAATCCTTTGTAAACCATCTCCTCCCTTGAACTTTCCGTTTCCACCGGTTCCCTTTCTGATGGACCAATCTCTCAAAATGGCTGGATATCTACTTTCAAGAATCTCAGGATCGGTAATCTTGGTATTGGTCATATGAGACTGAACACCACTGTAACCAGGACCAAGATAGCTTGCACAGCTACCTCCAGCAATGGTATCAAGATGTGCAAAACCATCAACTTCGCGACCGTCAGCGAGAACCATTTTGGAACGTCCAAAAGCCAACACATTCATGCTTCCTGTGGCTGCACTTGAAAGTTGATAACATTTCATGATTGTGTCGTTAATTCTCTGAGAAGTGTTTCCATTTCCAGCGTTTACAGCTGCATCACTTGTTGGATTCAAAATAGTACCTTCAGGGATGACAATCTCGATCGGAATAAGACAGCCTTCATTCAATGGAATGTCCGCATCAATCAGAACCCTCAATCCATACAAGACACAGGCATAGGTGACTGCTGGAGGTGCATTGTAGCAGTTGTAGGCTTGTTCAGAGGTTCCTGTAAAATCAAAGACCGCATCACCTGTTTCCGCATCAATTGAAATGGAACAACACAGTTTTGATCCGTCATCCAAATATTCTTCAGCTGTCAAAGGCAACTTACCTTTGTGTTTGGCCGCCAGTTGCTTGAAAAACTGTCTAACAGCCATCTCTGCAGAAATTCTAACATTCGACATGTAAAACAACACTGTTTCTGTTCCGTACTCTTCAAACAAATCGTGTAGTAAGTTCACACCTCTTTGATTGGATGCCACTTGTGCCTTTAGATCCGAGATGTTGTCTTTCAACTTTCTAGTACCTGAAGATCCCGGATATTGGGCAGGTTCCTCAACAAAATATTTGTTCAATCCTTCGTAATCAAACTTACCCTCCGAAATGATCTTCCAAGTGTGGATAATAGCACCTTCTTCTTCCAAGAATTTGGCATCTGGTGGACAAGATCCTGGAGAAATACCACCTATTTCAGCATGATGAGCTCTGGATGCAGTGAAAAACCGTATACGTCCTTCAATAAAGACTGGAGAAATCAATGTGATATCTGGTAAATGTGTTCCACCACATTGCGGGGAGTTGGTTGCCAAAACATCACCTGGTTTGATGCTGTCCCCCCAGTAGTTCTTTGCATACTTGACTGAAAATGACATCGAACCAAGATGAACTGGCACGTGTGGCGCGTTGGCCGTTAAGTTTCCTTCTTCATCAAACAAAGCGCAAGAAAAATCCATACGCTCTTTGATGTTGGCTGAAACTGATATTTTTGCCAAGGTTCTGCCCATGTCTTCGGCAATGAACATGAAACGATTGCTGAAAACGGCCAACTGGATCGGGTCAACGTAGTCAGTAGAAATGTTGGCCTTCACTTCTGTATCGAGATCAATGACAACGTGCTTTGGAAGCACAGTGGCTCTTGCATTAGGAGTAACCAAAATTGTCTGGGTAGCATCCAACAATAACGCAGGGCCAGGAATCACCATTCCGTTTTCCAAGTTCTTTAACAAATAAATCTTTGCATCTGAAGCACCCGATTCAAAAACCATTTTCTTGGTCGTTTCTTCCAAGCCTCTAGGAACAGCACAAGTTTTGACAGCTTCTAAATCTTTGTAAGGAGACCTTTCGGTAATCTTTGAAGATGCTCCCGATGCCCTGACTCTTAGATCATGAACAACCACGTTTCTCGTATCGTCAACAAATGAGAACTCTCTCTCGTGAATTTTAACAAACTCTTTGAGGAAATCGCCGTCTTCAGGCTCCAAGACCATGATTTTTGTGTCGGAGCCACTGAAACCCATATTGAAGTAAACACTGTAGGTAATGTTTTGAGGCTTGATTCCCTGTCTCACAAGACTTTGAGTGACTTTATCCTTCAATTGATCACAACGCTTATACAATTCAGGCACGACTTCGGCAGTGTATGTCTCATTTGAAGGTTCTTGTGTTTCCTGCACAACGTCCGCCAAAGCAATTCCATATGCTGACAAAATTGAAGAATACTTGTGAACAACGATCCTGCTGATTTTCAATATTGTGGCCAGGTCACAGGCATTCTGAGATCCGGCACCACCGAATGAAACGAGATCATGGTTCGAAACTGCCAATCCTTTTGTTTCAGTCAACTGTCTAATTGGTTTGGCCATCGTTTCGTTTGCCACTTTCAAAAACCCTAGAGCAATTTCGTGCGGAGTCTTCTTGGAGTCTGGATTCTCCAAGTTTATCTTCTCTGTTAGTTCCTCAAACATTTTCTTGGTGATTTCAAAATCAAGAGGCAGATCCTCATTAGGCCCAAAGATTTTGGGGAAATATTCCGGAAGAATCCGCCCTGTGAAAAGGTTTGCGTCTGTCACAGTCAATGGACCACCTTTACGGTAACAAGCTGGTCCTGGATGGGATGATGCAGATTCAGGTCCCACTCTCAAAGTACCATTTTCATAAAACAAAATGGAACCTCCACCTGCGGCAACAGTGTTAATATCCAATTGAGGGGCAGCAACATTGATTCCAGCGGTCAAAGTCTCAAAAACATGCTCATAATGACCATCATAACGAGAAACATCAGTTGAGGTCCCCCCCATATCGAACCCTATAATTGGACGCCCAATATCTGCGTCATAACATGTAGAAGCAGCGCCAACAACTCCACCTGCAGGTCCCGAAAGCAAAGATCTCAGTCCGGTGAAATGATCGTGCGAGCTTAAGCCACCATCAGACTGCATAAACTCAATTCTAGTGTTCTTCTCAAATCCTTTCTCAAATCCACTCAAAAAGTTCTCAATGTATATTTTGATAACCGGAGTTAGATAAGCATCAATCACAGTTGACTGGCCTCTTGGAGTAGCCTTAATGGTAGGCATGGTTTCATGAGAGGTAACCACGAATCTGAATCCCATTTCCAAAGCCATTTTCTTCAATTGTTTCTCGTGTTCTTGGTAATTGTAACCGTGGATCAAACATATGGCAATGACTTCAATTCCATCATCTTTGAGTGTTTGCATTTTTTTCTTTGCCGCTTCCAAATCAATTGGCTTCAAAATATGAACAACATCCTTAGTTTGTCCTTCGACATAAGTAAATCCATCCAAAAGCTCTCTGTAGTCTTTTTCTTCTGGATCCTCAGAAAAAGCTGCCAAAGTCACACGTTCGTCAATTTCAACAACTCTGTCATATAAGACACCCGGCTTGCGAACTAAAAGCTTGAAAAGTTCCGGTCTAGACTGATCCCCAATATGAAGATAGTCTTTGAAACCTTTAGTGGTGAGGAAAGCCACTTTCTCTCCCTTTCTTTCCAATAAGGCGTTCGTGGCAACAGTAGTTCCTAGTCTAATAGACTCAATAGGAGATATGTCCAGTGGCTCTCCTCTTGGAATTTTTTTGCCAGAAATGTACTCGAGAACTCTGCGGATTCCTTCAATATTTGCATCTGAATTGGTGTTAGTTGAACTTGTACTTATTCGGTTTTTCTCTGTTGTACTTACCTTTGTAATTGTTCGGATCAACAGATAGCAACTTGAATATGTAGTCAGGTTGTCCGGGTATCACTGCAATAACATCAGTGAATGTTCCACCTCTATCGATGGCGATATTAACTCTTTTTTCGTCGATGGTCATGGGACGTTTGTGTTTTTTTTGATGAGGCACGTTCCAAACCAGAAAAATGAGACAGTAAAATTCGAATATCGCACGCAGTACTTTAAGTACAAAGATTTTTGGCTTCTTCACGAACTACCATTTCTTGCTAGGCTCCATCAGTAAGCTGTTGTTGAGTCTAAAAGGCGCATTGAGTTCCTCCGAAGATTTTGGTTTATTGTCTCCCGAAGATCTTATCGCGAAGTTTAATCACTGCGGCTTTTTCATTTCGAGATAAAAAATAGTTTATCTTGTTTATCAACGAAGAAAAAATATATATGATTTCAGCAAGTATCTTGCCAAAATGAAAGAGTCAAACTGTTAACTATCTCAATGCTGATGGGAGTCATTAATGGGATTAATTCCTGACCCAATTGAAAGATCTGATCTTGATCCAGTTGTAAACTTTGATCCTAGTGTTTGTCGAGTAAACGATCAGTAAATCATCTGGTAACAAGATCAATAATGGTCATTATAGTGACTGAATAAGCTTCTCACAAAAGGCATCCCAATTAGTGAATATTAGGTTGGGTTTTTGATTAATCAACAAACAATCCACCCCCCCTCCCCTTGTCAGTGTATCCGGATTAGGCTTATCTCTCTTATCTCCTTCTGTACTCGCACTTACGCTTCCGCCTACTCCTTCTGGTGTAATTACGCACCCAAAAACCAATTGGCAGAATGCAGATTGATATCTCAGATATAATCGAGAACAAAATCAAACGAGATCAGAATTACAAATCTCTTCGAGCTTGCCTACTACCCCCACTTATCGATAAAATGACAGTAAGAAAACCAATGGGAAAGTCAATCACTCAACAGAACCAAAGAGGGAGAGAGAAGTCAAGGACAGGTTGTTTGTCTTGCAAAAAAAGGAAAAAGAAGTGCGACGAAACTAGACCCGAGTGCAGCAGGTGTACAAGATTGAATTTGGCATGCGTTTATAATCAGGAAGTGATATTCTGGTCACAGGAAAGCCAAATCTTACCTAGTGGAAAGATGACCCAAGCTCCCAATAACTTTCCAAAAAACTACTCCTTCAGACATCGACCTTTTTTGATAAACTTCACAGCTTGGGAAGTTGGCCTGGGATACATATTCAACCATTCAGATAATTTTGCTGAGGCCAAAATAAAGCAAAGAACTCAAATCGAGAACATTCCAACGCTAAACCTTTCAGTTGAAAACAATTTATCACCGGAGTTGATACACAAAACAAATGAAACATATCTTTTCAACCATTATACTGATAATTTGAGCAAATCACAAACCTTCTCTGCTTGTAAGAAAAACTGCAATGGGTTCAGAAGTATAGTCATTCCTAAATGCGAACGTTTCAATGGACTATATCACTCTGTTTTGGCTTTGAGTGCGATTGACCTGATGAAGTTAGAGATGAAAAAAACCTCCAAGTTTCAGTCTAGTCTTGTTGATGCCTACTACTCTCTATTTTTCCGCCACAAGAACGAAGCAATTACCAAATTACACAATCTTTTGGATGATTTCAATTCATCGCAAATTGAAACTCTGGAAGAATTACTAATCACCATAATGACTCTGTGTGCAGCTGATATTTCAAACCAAGGTGATCCTAATTGGATCAAGCATATGATAGAAGGATGTTTGATTCTTTCGTCAATCCCCAGTGCACAAATAATGAATTCTCAAATATTGCGATTCATTTATAAGTATTTTTCTCTGAGGTATATTCTACTAGTTTGCACGCTGAAAAAGAAGAAACTGACGATGTTTTTAATGAATTGTCGATGGCCAGTTATTGAATCCTTTTTCGATGATGATAGGGTTGATCATATGTTTGGCTGCTCACCGCGATTACTTTTTGTGGTCTATCAACTTGCAATGTTAAATAATATGAGAGACAACAATTCAATGGGAGAAAATATGCTTAGCAAGAGATACACAAATATTTGGAATTTGTTATGCACAATGAAGCAGGAATGTGATTCCACTGAATCGAACGAATCAGAATTGTGTGCTAAATCATATTTACTTACAACTAAAGTATACTTCTGCACACTCTTATGGGGAGGAAAGCTCAAGCTTTACTTTGAGAAAGATTTTGCGATAACTTACCATAGTCTGCTTCATGAGTTAATGGACACCTTGCTACAACTGAGTTCGGAAAAAACATGTGTCTTGTTTCCAACATGGTGCTTGTTTTTCCTCTCAATTTGCAACATTATAGGTGTCAATGCTGAGCCCAACAGAGCAAGAGCATTGGAAATATTTGATATCGTGGAGAAGCAGTGGCCTTTAGGGCCAATTGTGCAGATAAAAAGAGCAATGGAGACCATCTGGATGATCTACGATCTTACGATTGAGGATCCGGTCAATTTCAGAAAGAAAAAAGACAGCAACTTTTTTCTGAAATTTGATTGGAGAGACATTTTGAGCAAAGCTGACCTTATGTTGGCGTTCACTTGAACTGAGTGAACGGGGACTGATGTTTGTAGCTTCGAATGTGGTACTCAAGTAAGTTGTATGGGCTTCAATTGAACTAATGTGAAGTAGAGGTAATTCTTTTCTTACTCACCAAAGCCGGGATGGATATGATAATGTTGGGTTTTTGAATTTGCCGAAAATAGCCACCAATTTGTCAACCATCAGAAATCTCCACTAACTGGGAACAAACAGTAAAAATCGCGCTAATAATCAGGTTACTCTTTACATTCTAGTCGATTACTTGGGTATTCCAAACTTACGAATTGATTAATGCAAACAGGTCTTGAGGGGTGGTAAGTTTGTGAGAGAGAGAGCCATGATTTATGTCGAAATTTCAATGACAGTGCTGGCGCAAAATAAATCACTTCAATATATATAATCCAGCATGCTTGAGAAACGAATTTTTTTCTGGGCTTGCTTTTCAAAACATCTTTTATAAACTGTTCTCCTCGAGTGATTGCGTCCTTTTGAGTCTTCACAGGTCAATGATGATAAGAGATAGACCCAACCTTTCACTTTTGCGGTATATTAGAATTTCGAGCATTTTTTGTTCTTGAATCTGCTCTGAACTCAATTTTTTTTTTTCGACATGAAAGTACCTTATCTGGTCTGCATGGTGTCTTATTGAAGAAAATATGAGCCCATCAAGATAATCTACAATATTCATGATCTGGATTTATGCTATTATCTAGCTTTTAGAACTCACATACCATTTGGTTTCGTGGATACATCATTTTTAAGACGATGATGACTTTGATTAATGGAACCCTTAAAGAACTGTACGGCCAAAAGTAGGAACGAAAAAAACCTTGGTCATTTCTCAGTCTCGTAGTCATAGCGGAAAAACAAAAACATGGAAATCTTTGAAAAGTGATTACCAATATAATCTTTGAAAAGTGATTACCAATATGAGAGGCATGAAATTCTGAACCTATCAGCGATTTTTTCTCCTACCCCAGCTGGTAAAAATAAAGGCAAAAAATGCGTATAGTCGTACGGATTACCTCAATACTGGCTTACTAAAATCGCGGGGTTGAGTATTTGAAAATATTTGTAATATTATTTTGAGGTACTTTATCTTGATGAGTCAGATTTTTGATGTGTGTATCAATCTTAGTAAGAGCGCGCCTTGAGAAATTTCTGGAGTTTTTATCATGTGGTTTGAAACAAGATCAGATATTGCTATAAAACGGAGGTTAGAGACCATTGAATTGTGATTGACAATATGATTATAGAATAGTTTATCATACAAAACAACTAAGAACCAAAAACAATGTCTACTACTATTTCAGAAAGCAACTTATTCAAGCCAATTACCATTGGGGACCACGAATTGGGTCACAGACTCGTTCTAGCTCCAACTACTCGAATCAGAAACAGCGAGGATCACGTTCCCACTGACTCTGTTTTAACTTTCTACGAGCAGAGAGCAAGAGATCAAGGTTTCCTCATCACAGAGGGGACCTTAATTAGTGAGAAATATGGTCTTTTACCATATGTTCCATTGATCAATAGTGATGCTCAAATCGAGGGTTGGAAAAAAATTGTGGATGCAGTTCACAAGAAGGGTGGTATTATTGCCAACCAGTTATGGGCTCTTGGACGTGCAGGAATGCCAGGTTTGACAAAGTCCCTAGTCGGTCCTTCTGCTATCTTTGTGGACGAGGAATCCGAAAAAGCTGCTAAGCTAGCAGGCACGTCTCTCAGAGCGTTTACGATTCCCGAAATCGAGGAACTGAAACAAGATTTCATTACCGCAATGAAGAATGCCATTAATGTTGCAGGCTTTGACTTCATCGAACTACATGCTGCCAATGGTTATCTCTTGGATCAGTTTATTCAAGAAACTTCTAATCACAGAACAGATCAGTACGGTGGATCTATTGAAAACAGAGCTCGTTTTATGTTAGAGCTTATTGACTTGGCAATCAAGGAGGTTGGGGCAAAACACATTGCTTTAAGAGTGTCTCCATACGGAGTTTTCAACGGTTCAGGTGGAATTGACTCTAAAACTCATCCAATTGCCCAATTTGGGTATCTTTTCAGTGAACTGGAGAGACGGGCAAAAGAAGGAAACCGTATTGCTTATCTGTCTATTGTGGAGCCAAGACTACATGGTGACTCAGAGTCTGAAGACCGTAGAACTTACGAGGTGTCTAGTTCGTGGATTTACGACATTTGGAAAGGCCCTGTCATCAGAGCAGGAGCCTACTTAAGTACTGAGGGATACGACCGGTTGCTTGAAGATGTGAATGCCAACGACAGAACTTTGATTGCTGCTGGAAGATATTTCACGTCAAATCCTGATCTTCCTTCAAGACTTAAGAACGGGCAACCTTTGACGCCATATGATCGTGCTACTTTCTATGTTCCTCTTTCGAACAAAGGATACACAACCTGGACTGATTACAAAGCTACAGCTCCATCTGGTGAGAGCATTTCAGAGGATGCCGTTTCCAAAGCATTAGCCTAAGCGGGCATACAGAATTAGTGGTGGCTTCAGAGTAAATAAATTAATGAAGTTTTTTTATTAAGTATACACATTTGAAAAGTAGTAGATCGGTAAACAGCTGAAGAGATGTTAAGCTACATCATCATTGTGGCAATCGTCCTAGTAAGCTGAATTTCGAGAATAATCACTTTTGACCACTATAAATTGATACTATGTGGGGAAACCGAGACCGATTGGTGAAGGTATATCAAAATAAAAAAGAAAAGAGTACAAGGCAGTGTTGGGCTAGCAGATATAAGTTTGTTCAAACCCAGCAGGTCTTGAACAATATAGACTTCGTTGCAAGGGTTTCAAGCGACTCCTCATAAACGCCCCTCGAGACGCAAGCGATTTCACCTATAAATTATTATGGGTCAATCAGAGACAGACGTGACTATACTACTTGGTTGGACTCTCACTGGGTGGAACAATTGTTCTTCCGGGGAGCTTGAAAGTCGATCGGAAGGCAGGGAATGTATCCAGTCTTACCAATGGGCTTAATCTGTTATTAGTTTATTATTATGACAAATGGCGCTGTTATTCCATATCAAGCAGTACAACATGTTTCAATCAAACTACTCAAGTTGGCCTACCGGTGATGACAACTCTAAAGATTAATCAAGTTCCTGCATACGCGATGTGCAGATTACCCAAAACAGTCTTAAATGATATCACGCTAAATACCCGATTTTGACATATATTTTTTCTTATCGTTATCGCTATCTATATTTTTTATCTTAGTTAAAAAGCCCGAGTAACATCGATCTTCTGAAATGACACCAAAAAACTTTCCAGCATCACAACAACACTATGGGCCTTAATGTTGATCTCGTCAAGAGATTTCACAAATCTACCCTCAACTAAGCAATATATTTGGAAGTTCTCTTTTGCTGCTCCAGGTATCTTTGGTGTCATTGCAGGCCTGGGTGTCGGTTGTCTTGCTACCACTGGAACTTCAAATGCATCGAACACAGTGTTGTATGATATTATGGTTCTTATTTCTCCTGTAATTGCTCTCATGATGAACAGAATTTGAATCAAACTTATAATGCCATTGTAATTATCGGATAAGTCTTATTCAGTTGGATTTTACAAAAACTCAAAAAATGGATCCCAAGGTTTCATTAATGCTGGTACCATTTATGTGAAATTTCTACAGTTGCATTGTGGACCGCCGAGGTTACTGTGGCTATAATATATCCCTACACAAGCAAACTAGGTGCTTTTATCGCAATCTGACAGACAATCTATAAAGTTAGCGGACTCATCGCTGGGGCCATCACTCTTGCTCTCAATATCAATGGAAAGACAAAAAGATCCTTTAGTTTGGAATACATACATTGTTCTTCTCTCACTTCAATGCATTGAATTCTCGTTTTTTTTTCTATTGAATATCCCTACTTAAGTCATTAGACTTGACGGCAAGAAGGATAAAGCAAGTAAGACAGATTGACTATAAAGCAGGAACTGCGTATTCTCCTTAAAAGTATAGGAATAAAAGAGATTATGGGTTTGGCACCGTATTATCTTGCAGTGGGTTGGATTTCAACATACCAGTCGAAGTACATCACCTATCGTTTTTTCTGTCAGAGCAAGATGTTTGGACAGTTTGCTTACTGCGTTGATTGGGGCAGTTACTGTTTTGCTTTCGGCGTTCATGCTGGTACCCAGTATATGGAGAGGTCAACCAGAGTCAAACAGGATGGTGGTTTACATTCGTAATGATGTCGGGATTCTTTATGTTTACGTTGATCATGCTGGCAGACTTTGAGAGAAACTCAGAATCAGCATTCGACTGGTCGGGAAACTCAAGATTTAATAGGGCTTATATCTCAGCTCAAATTGTCAAAATCTGCGGTGAGTTTGTTTTCAACTGGGTTTATTGGACTATCGAAGCCTACCTGTTCACACCTAAAGAAGTTTCGCAGGCTTCTGCAATTATCAGATTTTACGAAGTTTTGGGTCAATGTATGGCCTTTGCTATTGGAACCGTCAAGAAGAACGACATGAAAAATTTGGCCGTTGCAGTGGGCGCATTTTACTTATCTGTGATCCCTACGACATGGATGGTGATGCTCGCCAAAGACGAAGAGACTACAGGACTGGAAGATGATGAAGAATAATCCAATGAGGATGGATCCATTTCAGAAACTAATACTTTTACTGAAAAAACGTATTAGCCTTTGATTGAGAAATTTTCAACTCCTGGAATTGTCATAAACTTGATTCAAAAGCCGAACTTGATTTCCCATGCAATTTCCAAATTTAACTAGCTTTCCATCTAGAAGACTGAGATAGCAGTCTCGATGATTAATGGAACATATCAATTTTGATAGTACAGGACTTTACTTTATTTTGGCCGAAGTTTCATCAGCGACAAAATCTTTTTCATTCAATTTCAAGACTCAACTAATACCCTATAAATGATTTTTTGCAACAATCTTCCAAAACAGCCAACGCCTCAGCGATCCGCTCTTTAGACACAACGGAAGGTGGACTGAAACGAAGAGTATTTTGTTGGATCACTTTGCAAGCGAATCCTTTGGCACGCATGTACATACAAACGTGCTATGTTGTCGACCCTTTTGGTGCAAGTAATGATAAATTGATATCGAGTCTTTTCGCAAAACGTTTTTAGTCCTCCCAGAATAAAAGGCCCCATAGCTGCCACAATCACCTACAACTCATAATGTTGTTTGATATCATAACAAAGGATGTGGATAAGGACGTCCCGTAATGGACTTTGCAGCAATAAAAACATGTGGTTTAACTGAGCTGGGATTTTCGTAAGCCCACCATCGCATCTATGACAACCCATTTAGACTTCATCTGCACGCCATAAAATATTATACTTTTCGCATAATTCTCTAACTTTTCCAAAGGGATGGTGAAGCTGCGATTGTGTTCCCTTTCACTCTTCCAATGCCTCAATATCATCGAATATAAGCATATTGCACCGACCTGAGGAGGTTTGAAGTAAGGGAGAGCAAGTTTGATTATATTTAAAATGAGGCCCCGAGGTTCAAAAACTCGTTCTCATCAAAATCCATGATTTTGATTCCTTCTGCTCTGTCAAACACAATAGAGACAGGGGTAAGCGAAATACTGTGTTTCCTTTTGCATTTGACACGTTGGGAAGTACCCGATTAATAAATAAAGAAAAACTTTGAAAAAGTATAAAAAAGATTGTCGGCAACTCGTCTAAAAGGAAGAAACGATGTGTTAATAAATATTCATCTAGTGAAGGATAGATGTACGGAACATCTCGAACTGCTGATAGACCGATAACATATGATCTATGGCTTCTAGACGATACGTGTCATCCTCCACATGGAACCCGTTGAGGTCGAAAACCATATTTGATTCGCTGTCAATGTAAGCCGGCCATTTAGGCGTTGGGAAATTTTCACTTGCATAATCTTTATCAATAAAATTTGGATCCAAATCAGA